>JBBGZY010000415.1:5465000-6212500 GCA_037952925.1 Lithobates clamitans
CATAGCATCGGCAAACTGTCACAGACGCCCAGAATGACCAGAAAGGGGGAGAAGGAAGCAGCAGCAGTGGCGGCCATGGAAGACCAAGATGGCGCCAGCGCGTGGCGCGCAGCACAGACAAGACACAGGAACCGAGCGGTAAGGCAACAAAGTCTGTGAAACAGTGGGGGAAAGAACAGCCCAGAGACATGGTGTATTATGCTCAAAAGATGCAGGGACAGAGCGGCGCTCCCCCCCTAACCCAGCAGTCACTAGCAATGGAAACTGATGGGCAAGAAGGCGCCATGGCACTAGATGACACGCTGCCTTTAGAAGGTTCCCTGATCCTTAATGCAGACGGCTCTGACTCCCTGCAGAAAGAGGCACAGCAACCTATACTGAGTGACATTTTACGGGCAGTGCAGTTGCACAGCGTCTGTGAATGGACTGAAAGTGCAATTTGGAAACCTCAATGAGACTGTGTCTCTCCTGCGTCATGACATCCAAAAGATCAGGGAGAGAACCACAGCGGTGAAGGGTAGGATCAGTGAGGTGGAGGATATGTTACCCCCCTCACTAGGGATACTAGGAGTGCATTACAGCAATCAGCACAAGCCAATGCCAAAACTGACGACATCGAGAACCGTATCAGGAGAAACAATGTACGCATAGTGGGACTCCCGGAGAAGGTGGAGGGCAGGGACCCCACGGCGTTCACAAAACATGGCTACAGGACATATTTGGCAAAGACGCCTTCACCGCGCTGTTTGCAGTGGAGCGTGCTCACCATACACCGCCGAGACCCCTCCCTCCGGGTAATCCACCTAGATCCATGTTGGCCAGACTCCTGAACTATAAGGACAGAGAAATAATACTTCGATTGGCCAGGGAAAGGGGTGCAGTGCACTACAATGGAACAAAGATCTCATTTTATCCTGACTTCTCGGCGGAGGTACAGCGCAAAAGGGCCAAGTTTGCAGAGGTGAAGAAACGATTGCAGAGGATCCAAGTCACTTATGCCATGTTGTATCCGGCCAAACTGCGTATCACAGCAAGAGGACAGTCAACCTTCTTTGAATCTGCATCTGAAGCGTCCTCCTGGTTGGACCGCAATGAACAAGATCTCAGGAGGTGGAGAGAGGCTGACATGGGAGACTGAGCGCCACTACACGGAGTTATGAGGTCGGTATGCTACTTTTAGAAGTTTTAAAGTCTACAATTTACAATGCGGGACACTGTTCCTATGTTACAAAGTTAGCGCTTGACAAGAGCTTTGTTCACAAGAGATTCACTAAGAGATAACTGACACCACGGTGGGATAGTTATGCCCACAGGAACTTTTTGGAAACTTAATTTACCCCAGTTGAAGGGGCTGGTTAAAAAGTGCCCGGTTGGCACAAGTTTATGACACGATTCAGGGTGTGCAGGCGGAATGAGGAAGTCCCCCTCTGACCTGTGCGGGACAGTTGCTCACACCCAAAAAAACGGTTTAAAATTGCTAATCACACGTTTCATGCTAGGAATGACACTTCTCCATCTGGAATTATCATGCTCATGCTTCCACAGACGCCTCAATTCATCATTGCAAATCAATACTGAATGCTACACCAGGAAAATTTGTGTCCCTGGGACGTACACTGACTTTCTACTGCCTGAAATGGGGGCGAAGAAGCAGGTTTACCTTGGACATAACACCTTACTGCACCAAACATGGCAAACACTCCAATTGTGACATGGAATGTTCGTGGTGTCCATGATCCCTTGAAATGCACTATGATAAGCACCTGCCTGAAAAATTTCCCCCCCCCGCTATAGTGAGCCTCCAGGAGACTCATCTAACAAGAGACACAGTCAGCTTCCTGCAGTATTCCTGGGTGGGCAAGGCATACCACTCCACTCACACTGCATATTCCCGTGGGGTGAGTGTCCTGGTACATAAGTCCTTGGCCTATCAGGAATTAGACGCAGTTATTGATTCTATGGGTAGATTTGTATTTTTACATTGCAGGTTATATACCTTGACGTTGATTTTGGTGTTTGTGTACATACCTCCTCCATTCTCTAGGGAGATATTGCAGCTTCTCTTGACTTACCTAGTTGACAAACCTGATGTATAATGATCATGGGAGACTTTAATGGCTACCTAGATCCCAGACTTGACAGGCATCCCCTGGCACAACCGCCTTCGGGGAACAGAAGCACTATTTTGAGTGGATTACTGGTAGAGGTGGGATGGATAGACTTGTGAAGAGCTAAACACCTCACGACCAAACAGTTCTCGTGCTTCTCCAAAACCCATGGGTCACTTTCCCGTATAGACCTGTGTGTGGGGTCCCCGCAACTTCTAAGCATTCTACATAAGGTGGATTATCTACCCCGGGGGGTCTCCGATCATTCCCTTTTGACCGCCTACCTTATTACCAGGCCGGCGACCTCACTACCGAGAGCACCATGGAAACTGAATGCTTTCTGGTTAAAACTTTTTACTTCCCATGATAGAATAGTGAAACAGATAGAACAATACTTTTCTGACAACCGGAGACAAACAGATTTACTAATGAGATGGGATGCATTTAAGGCATGCCTAAGGGGTACATTTATAGCTGAAATTGCTGACATAAAACACAGTTCCTCAGCCTTATTGGTGCAGGTGGAAGACCGGGTGAAGCAATTGGAGCTTGCTTTTGTCCTAGACTCATCAGAGTCCACGAGGGAGGCATGGATATCGGTTCAGGAGTCTCTGGACCGGTTGAAATCCTCCGCCGCGGAACGCAAACGGTTTTTTACCAAACAAGCATTTTACGAAGAAGGTGAAAAAACTGGCAGACTGTTGGCTAGGATAGCCAGATCTCAACAGTCGTCCCCTGCTATAGGAGCAATACGTAGCTCTTTGGGACATCTGGTGAATGACCTGGAGAAAATTATAGAGGAGCTGGCATCTTTCTATGCTGAGGTATACAAACCATGTGATAATTACACAGATGAGGAACTGCAGACATATATGGGTACAATAACACTTCCAACTCTGACCCACCAAGCAAGGGAATAGATGGAAGCACCAATCTCGCTAGAGGAGTTGAGGGAGGCGGCAGCCTCTTTTCCTACTTGCAAGGCCCCGGGGGACGATGGGCTCCCCATAGAGGTCTATACCCAATATGGCGAAATAATCTTACCTAAACTGCTTGAGGTATTAAATGCTTCCTTTACATTGGGAAGGCTACCCACCACCATGACTAAAGCTAATATCATACTGCTGCTAAAGATGGGTAAAGACCCTTTAGATCCCAGCTCCTACAGGCCTATATCGCTGCTACAGAGCGACATTAAACTACTAGCTAAAGTGCTGGCCATCCGCGTCAATAGGATAGTCAGATCAATCGTTCACTCAGATCAGGCAGGGTTTATGCCTTGAACATCTACAGCGACCAATCTTAGACGTCTATACTTAAATATGCAGACTCCTTCGGAATCAACGGGTCGCAGGGCCCTGTTGTCTCTTGATGCCAATAAGGCGTTTGACAGCGTGTGCTGGAGGTATCTGTGGGCGGTTCTGGCCAAATTTGGGTTTGGGCCCAGGTTCATCTGGTGGGTGAGGCTGTTATATGATACACCACGGGCAGCCATACGTATGGCAGACAGAATGTCACACGCCTTTGGACTGGGCAGGGGGACCAGACAGGGGTGCCCTCTGTCTCCCCTGCTCTTTGCACTGGCTATAGAGCCCCTTGCGGCGCAGGTGAGAGATTGCCCACAGATTAGGGGTTTTCGGTATGGTGAACTGCAGGAAAAAATCATGCTTTAAGCCGACGACATGCTTCTGTTCTTGGAAGACGCGGAGGGGTCCCTAGATCAGGTAATGTCCCTTATAACGAAATTTGGCCACTTTTCAGGCCTCACTATTAACTGGACTAAATCTGCGTTAATGTTTATAGATGGATCGCCGATAACTAATGAGAGACCCCCGAGTCAGATACCCATAGTATCTACCTTTAAATACCTATGTATAAATATTTCACCCAAACTTACTGAATTCTGTAGCCTGAATATCTACCCTCTGCTATCATGGTTTAGAGATAAAATAAATGTATGGAATAAACTTAAAATGTCCCTGGCAGGGAAAGTTAATCTCATAAAGATGATTCTGATGCCACAATTTCTGTAAATGCTACATAACACGCCGGTAGTAATTACACTGAAGTTATTCAGAGTGGTTAACTCCTTATTCCGGCTGTTGTTGTGGCACAGCAAACCCCCCAGAATTAAATTAGAGCAGATGCAGTGTTCAAAGGAAGGGGGAGGCCTTGCCCTCCCCAATCCTTGGATATACTACCTGGCAGCACAATTGCAGCATCTGATAGGTGCCATGGCTCCTTCGCCGCTGAGTTCATCGGCTAAGCATATGCTGGTGGGCACTGGGGCGGAGTCAGTTCCTGAGGGACTGGAGGCCCATCTTTTCCAAAGGCCCAACAAGCAAATGCCCACATATACACTTCTCCAGAAAGTTTGGAACAAGGCTAAACAACTGCAAAATGTGACAGGCTTTACCAAGTATAGCCCGCTTTGGGAAAATAAAACATATGCAGAACTAGCCAAGATCCAACAAGGGCCCAGGTGGCGCTGCAGGGGTATCACTCATTTGAGTCAGATTTTTAGTAATGGAACATTGTTATCTTTTAACGATTTACAAGCTAAATATTCTCTGCCTACCAGTATGTTATTTTATTATTTACAATTACGGCATGCAATTAAAGCACAAGGGGATGCGACAGATTGGTCCCAGTCCCCCACACCAGTTTTTCATATAATGCAGGAGGCGTCAGAGACTAAAGGCATAATCTCACAATGCTATAACATGCTATTATCGTCATTCTTAGAAGGGTATCCCACAAGGGCGGTTGCTCAATGGGAGGCGGATGTGGGCCCCATATCCGGGGAGGTGTGGGAAGAAGCTTTGCAAGCAGTTAACACCTGCTCACTAAGCGTGGCGCAAAAGGTCTCCCAACTATATATCCTATTGAGAGTACATTATACCCCTGTAAAGTTATACAGAATGGGCAGAGCACCAGATTCACTATGTGGCAGATGCAGGGCAGCAGCTGGGGACCTGATTCACCTCCTTTGGCATTGCCCCAAACTCCATAGGTATTGGACGGAGGTCCAGGCTACACTAAATCAGGTGTTCCAGGCCAATGTCCCTCTAGATCCGTTGTGTTGCTTACTGGGAGTCTTGGAGGGGGTGATTGCAGGGGAGGTGACGAGGGTCGCCTTTGCATGGGCACTGTTTCAGGCTAGGAAGGTCATACTGATGGGATGAAAATCTGCTACGCCACCTAGATGCAAAACATGGATACAAAACATGGGAAAAACACTTATAATGGAAAAATATACAGTATATACCAGCACAGGGGGAGCCCTGGAAAATTTGATAGACTGTGGGACCCGTGGTTAGATGTGCCTGGAATAAGCCCCATGGAATTGGTACAGATGAGACTGTTAAGAAGTGCTTAAATTCAGAGACGGAATGAGGTATCTGCCAGGTGGTTGGGAGTTAGGCCACATGATAAATATGACATGTAACTGTAGAAAATGTGTAATGAAGGATGGAGGAGGAAGGTGTGAAGTAACTGGAGAACATACTTTTGGTTAAATCAGACGGGACATATAGTCCGAATGTTGAAAGTTTTAAGCTGTAAACTATAACACTTGACTGATGGCTATTTTAATAATTGGGGGGGGGGGATGTCGACTATGGTCCATGTATAATTGTACTGTTTGTTTTTTATGAGCAATAAAAACCTTTTTGATTGAAAAAAAAAATAATAATACGAATTGTTGGGCTGCTGTAAGTGGAGATACTTCACTATTCAGACACCTATCACAGTGGGATCTGCATTCAATGATACATGGTGGGCAAAATTTAGTGTTTCCTGTTTTGACCTGTGATCACCTCATCTTTTAGCATCAACTTCCTTTTCAGATTTGAGATGTCATGTGACCGAATGACAAAAATGCAAAGGAAGCTGAAGATGGAAGATGTGTGTAACAATTATCTATTATGTGTGTAACAATTATCTATTATGTGTGTAACACTTATCAGGGCCCTCTGATTCCTCCTGTATTGATTTGTATTGTAACTGTACTGTCTGCCCTCATGTTGTAAAGCGCTGCACAAACTGTTATCCACGTCTTTCAGGAACACCCATTTTTCATTTTTCATTATGCTCACCAAGCAATGCAGTGCAATGGTATTTTTCTTGTTTTAGCTCGCAAAAATCTGTCCATACCATGTAATGGTTGGTTGGTTGCACCCCCCACCCCTCTCCCTTCTCCCTCTCCCTTTCCCAGGCCAAAGTTTTCCAGTTCTCCCCTGGCTCTGGCCATCCATATTTCAATGTTCTCTGGTTATGAAAGAGTTAGAGCACAGGTCCATATGTCCACATTAAGAAAGACTAATTATTTTGTATGCTTCTCCAGTATTATATTTCCCCATTACTATTTATTTTCAATTTCACACAGATGGCCTGCGGTTTATAAAATATTGAAAAGTGATACTCATATCACAGCTTCTTCATCTCATTTTAAGATCATATTTTATTGTCTGTTGATTTCTCACTTTGGTCTTTAGACTCTCAATCACTGGTTGTGTAAAAAAATAATTTGCATGCATTTGCATATTAATAGCTTACATATTAACTATTACAGAGAGTGGGTGGCCTAATGAATTCCACACTCTCCACTATTTTAACTTAATTTACTTCATCCATATTCCAATTACTTATGGGATTGATATTCAGTTTTTATTAAAATTAGTCAAGCCAGACTTAATTTGCACTGCCCTTCCATTAATCCAATTAATTAGCAACGTTGATGTGTGCTGCTTTTGTAATGCAGCTTTGTTCACCCTGCCCCTAGATAATAAGACAGTAAAACTTCATAAAATAATAAAATAAATTCAAATAAGCATTGATTTCCTTATCTGCATTACATAATATACCATTAGTCTTGCTGTTGGATACCAATATTTGCCTGTGATCTAAAAAATTATTTAGCAATATTTTTTTTTGCCATGCATCCCTGTTTACATTTCAGCTGCAAACTTTCTTAACTTGTTATACAGTGCCTTGAAAAAGTATTCACACTCTTTGAAATGTTCCACATTTTGTCTTCTTACAACCAAAAACATACATGTATTTTATTGCGAGCTTATGTGATAGACCAACACAAAGTGGCACATAATTGTGAAGTGGAAGGAAAATGTTAAATGGTTTTCAACATTTTTTACAAATAAATATGTGAAAAGCGTGGCATGCATTTAATTTGTATTCAGCCCCCTTTACCCACTTACCCACTGGGCACTTAAACCCCCTTCCTAACAAGACCAATTTTCAGCTTTCGGTGCTCTCACATTTTGAATGACAATTTCTCAGGCATGCAACACTGTACCCATATGAAATTTTTGTTCTTTTTTTCACACAAATAGAGCTTTTTTTTTTTTTTTTCAAAAAAATGTATTTTATTAAAGAATAGAAAGTCTTTACAGTAATCTTAAACATTGATGAAATAATTATGAGATACACAGTAACAGAATGTCCAAGCTAGTATTGACAATCACTTCCATACTGGATTAATTGTGGAAGGGGTTAATGACCCAACCTAAGCCTTTATTTGGGCCGTAATTGACCGATAACAGACACTCTGAGGGAAATCTTGTTATACGTGCAGTGGAAGTACCGAGATGCAGGTCTTGTAACGTGAGATTGGAGAAGGACATATGTCGGAGGTTTTTTGTATACATCACTAGGTATATGTGGACATGGTTGGTGGGTGTTTAGAGTGGCTTCGTATGTGTATTAAGTTCGTCTTTTGGGTTGGGTGTTTAATGACTATGTGAAGTAGGAAGACTGTGTGCATACGTGGGTGTTTAAATGGGGAGCGTAGGGAATGAAGGAGGAGAGGGGGGAGGGGGAAGTGGGAATGGCGGGGGGACAGGGAAGGAGAAGGATAGGAAGGTGGGATAGAGGGGAGAGAGGGTAGGATGGGAGGTCTCTGACTTCCCCTGACAAATGGCGCTTGACTATGGTGGTTTGAAGGGGCATTGGATTAGTTTGAGGAGCGATTCTTGGTTAAAGGAAGAATTAGTGGTTAGAAGGCTAGATCGTATAGGGGTTAGGTCAACAGGTATAGATCTCCTTTATGTGGACGGGTTTAGTATGGCCTTGTATTCAGGTAACATTTGGTAATGTATCCAACAGGCCCACTTTCTACTGAATTTTGTCGGAGTGTCACGTGAGATATGAATGAGCTTTTCCATTTCTGCTACTTTGTGTATTCTGGCAAATCATTCTTTGAGAGTAGGTATTTGCTTTGAATTCCAATGTATGGGGATACACTGTTTTGCTGCATTAATCATGTGCATCATTAGCGATTTATAGTAGGTAGTATGTGGTAAAGATGAAAAGTGTAGAAGGAATTGAGCTGGGGTGAAGTCTAGGTTGTATGTGGTAACTTGAGTGATTATACGGCAGACCTCTGACCAGAAGGCTTGCAAAGGGGTGCAGGACCACCAAATGTGAAAAAGAGTACCCCTTTCTTGATGGCACCTCCAGCAAGTCTCAGGGATGTCGGGCTTAAATTTATGCAACAGTACTGGGGTATGGTACCATCTAGCCTGAATTTTAAACCCATTTTCCTGGGTGGTGATGTTGGTTGAGCCCTTGTGTATGTTCAGAAATATTTGTTCCCAGCTCTCATCCGTGAGTTGGATGGATAAGGTCAGCCTCCCATTTTTTGTAAGATTGGTTATCGTTTGCTTTGAGATCAGCGAAGATAAGGTTGTGTATGTAGGAGATAAGATGTGATTGGGGTGATGTTTTGGTACACAGTAATTCGAAAGGTGTGAGTGGTCTGGAGCACTGACCGCTTTTGTCTAAAATTTTGAAGTAGTGGGATTCCATTATATACGCCCATGGGGGGATAGGTATCTTCTCTAGACGGGCGGCAATTTGAGCTGCAGTGAGTAAGCTGCCCTGGTGGTAAAATTGGTGGGCTCTGATTTGTTCAATAGAGCTTTTTTTTGGTGGTATTTAATCACCACTGTTTTTTTTTTTAATTCTGTATTTTATTTTATTTTAAGCAATTTAACACAAACAGATATAATTCAATTGCATGTGCATCATAAAGTACAACATAAAACAGTTTGGTTCTATTTTAAGTAGGTATACAAAATCTTTAAAGTCATTATTCTTTTTTTATATATTTCTAATGAAAGTATAGACTTTGATCTCCATTGTCCTAGTAATTCACACCAAAAAAAAACAAACGCAAAAGCCCCTATTCCCCCTCTACTAGCGCACACCCATATTCCCTGGAATAGACAAAGAGGGATCATCGTGTCCATTTTTTATTATATTTCTCTTCTCTACCTTGCGCAATTGCAATACCTTTTTCCATTGCATATATGTTGGCTATTTTTTTTAGCCACAACGAGACCGAGGGAGGCGATTCCTGCTTCCATAGGGCTGGAACACATGCCTTAGCTGCATTTAGAAGATGAACGATCATTGAAATCCTATATTTATGCTTTGAAAGATCTGAGAGATGGAGCAGGTATCTGGCAGGATCAGATCCCAGGTCATAATGAGCTGACCTATGATATCTCAGACTTTAGACCAGATTTCCCCCAGTTTCCGACAGGACCAAAAAATAGGGAGCATATACCCTCTGCCTCCCCACAGCACCAGCAAATATTTGCCCTTTCATGATAGATTTTATTTAACAGTGATGGGACTCTATACCACCGTGTGAGGATTTTGTAGCATAGCTCTTGATACTTACTGGCCGTCTCAGGGATGTCGGGCTTAAATTTATGCAACAGTACTGGGGTATGGTACCATCTAGCCTGAATTTTAAACCCATTTTCCTGGGTGGTGATGTTGGTTGAGCCCTTGTGTATGTTCAGAAATATTTGTTCCCAGCTCTCATCCGTGAGTTGGATGGATAGGTCAGCCTCCCATTTTTTGTAAGATTGGTTATCGTTTGCTTTGAGATCAGCGAAGATAAGGTTGTGTATGTAGGAGATAAGATGTGATTGGGGTGATGTTTTGGTACACAGTAATTCGAAAGGTGTGAGTGGTCTGGAGCACTGACCGCTTTTGTCTAAAATTTTGAAGTAGTGGGATTCCATTATATACGCCCATGGGGGGATAGGTGTCTTCTCTAGACGGGCGGCAATTTGAGCTGCAGTGAGTAAGCTGCCCTGGTGGTAAAATTGGTGGGCTCTGATTTGTTCAATAGAGCTTTTTTTTGGTGGTATTTAATCACCACTGTTTTTTTTTTTAATTCTGTATTTTATTTTATTTTAAGCAATTTAACACAAACAGATATAATTCAATTGCATGTGCATCATAAAGTACAACATAAAACAGTTTGGTTCTATTTTAAGTAGGTATACAAAATCTTTAAAGTCATTATTCTTTTTTTATATATTTCTAATGAAAGTATAGACTTTGATCTCCATTGTCCTAGTAATTCACACCAAAAAAAAACAAACGCAAAAGCCCCTATTCCCCCTCTACTAGCGCACACCCATATTCCCTGGAATAGACAAAGAGGGATCATCGTGTCCATTTTTTATTATATTTCTCTTCTCTACCTTGCGCAATTGCAATACCTTTTTCCATTGCATATATGTTGGCTATTTTTTTTAGCCACAACGAGACCGAGGGAGGCGATTCCTGCTTCCATAGGGCTGGAACACATGCCTTAGCTGCATTTAGAAGATGAACGATCATTGAAATCCTATATTTATGCTTTGAAAGATCTGAGAGATGGAGCAGGTATCTGGCAGGATCAGATCCCAGGTCATAATGAGCTGACCTATGATATCTCAGACTTTAGACCAGATTTCCCCCAGTTTCCGACAGGACCAAAAAATAGGGAGCATATACCCTCTGCCTCCCCACAGCACCAGCAAATATTTGCCCTTTCATGATAGATTTTATTTAACAGTGATGGGACTCTATACCACCGTGTGAGGATTTTGTAGCATAGCTCTTGATACTTACTGGCCGTTGAGATGTAGTGGGCAAAATAAAGAATATAGCCCTGCTGCTCTTTAGAGAGTTTAATGTCCAAATCTCTTTCCCATTTCTGGAGGAATCCTGGAACCAAGCCCTCAGGTGGTTGTATTAGCAGTTTGTATATCTCCGATACCCTGTGGGCAGAGGGTTCTTCTACCAAACATAGATTTTCCAAATACGTATTAGAATGGTCTGACCATTCTCCGTGAAGAAGAGAGCTAAGAAAGTCGGTACGTTGCTGCATCCACCACGGATCCAGTGGCAGATTAAACATCGACTGTATTTCCACAATGGTCTTCAGCCTGGATTCTTCAAGGTAATCGCCTAGGCCAGTGGTTCTCAACTCCAGTCCTCAGGACCCACCAACAGGCCAGGTTTGCAAGATAGCTGAAATACATCACAGGTGATATCACTTGCTGCTCAGTGATTGCAGTATTCTAGTCTGCAACTCCCCAAGGTAATACTTAAAATCTGACCTGTTGGTGGGTCCCGAGGACTGGAGTTGAGAACCACTGGCCTAGGCGCAATTTAACTTGTCTCAAAGTTTGTTTAAAACAGCTGTCTGTATGACCTGAGGGAATGCCGGATTTCCCAATATTGGGTAAAGCCGGGTAATTTCCCCTTCTGTCTTAGAGAAGAGGTGGTTTTGCTGTGCCACTCTCAAAGTTGCCCCTATAAGGGGGTGATGTCGTAGGCCACCAAGTGATCTTAATCCTAACCATGGGACACACTGAAGTGGAATCTGGGTACAAGATTGTTCAATCGCTACCTAGGCTTTCTGTCCCCCATCTCTACACCAATCTAGTACCCTAGCAAGGTGCACTGCCTGATAATATCGAATCGGGTCTGGAAAAGCCATATCTCCCTGGGTTTTAGGCATAGGCAGGAGCTGGTAGAATAGACGTGGATGCTTTTTTGCCCAGATAAATCTAATAAAAACACTACATAGTGATTTCAGAAAAGACTCCGGAATGGCTATTGGTAGAGTCTGAAAAAGATACAATAGCCACGGCAAGATGTTCATTTTAAGAATAGCATTCCTACCCATCCATGTGAAGGGACTTCTATTCCATCTCTCCAAGTTGGAAGAAAGTTCCCGCATGGTCGGTGGAAAATTAGCTAGAAATTTTTTTTTCTACTGAGGGAGTCAATTTGACCCCTAGGTATGTCAGGTGGGAGACTGCCCATGGAAAAGAGAATGAAGATTGAAGAGCATGGACACGAGCAGGGGGCAGGGTAATATTGAGCAATTTTGATTTTTAGATATTGATTTTAAAGTTTGAAAGTGCAGTATACCGATTAAACTCACTTAATAAATTTGGCAATGTGGTTTCTGGAGATGTAATAAAAAAACAGTATATCATCCGCAAAAGCCGCCGTTTTATGGTCCGACTTGCCTATTAAGAAACCATGAATATCAGCACTTCCTCAGACATATCGCAGGAATGGTTCTAAGGTTAGTATAAAGATCAATGGGGATAGAGGACATCCTTGTCTTGTGCTGTTACTCAAATAAAAATATGGGGAGGTCACCTCATTAATTCTAATAGCTGCAGATGGAACCGAGTATATCGCCTCTATCCATTTACCAAAGACTTCCCCACATCAAAATGGGTTAACGTCTCCTTCAAGAATGTCCAGTCCACCCTATCAAAAGCCTTTTCTGCGTCAGAGGATAGCAAACATAAGGGAATTTTCTGAAGATTAGACAAATGAATAATATTTAGGGCTCTAGTAGTATTATCCTTCACCTCCTTAGTAGGCATAAACCCGACTTGGTCAGGGTGGATGACATCTTGAAGGTCAGGTTGTAGTCTTGATGCTAATATATGAGTAAAAATTTTTAAATGTACGTTTAGGAGGGAAATGGGTCGATAATTCATACAGTGGGCATGGTTCTTACCTTCCTTAGGGATCACTGTAATATGTGCCCTTAGGGTGTCTATTGGTATAGGCCGATCTTTCAAAAGATAGTTAAATGCCTTTATAAATCTGGGTGCTAAAATAGGAGCAAAGGCCTTATAGTAAGCCAACATATACCCGTCTGGCCCCGGGGCTTTATGAGGCTTAAGCATTTTAATCGCCCTCATATATTCATCAGATGAGATTGGAACATTCATTGATTCGGAAGTGTCGTCAGGTATTGACGGTAGGCCTGAGGAGGAAAGATATTCCCAAATTAATTGTCGCTTTTTTACCAACTGGTCAGTAGATAGATTCGTTGATAAGTTATAAAGGGATAGATAATACTCTCGAAAGACCTCTGCAACTTCCCTAGATATAAAGTGACGTTTCCCTCTATCAGAATCGATATATGGAACATAGTTTCTCCAAGTGATTTCCCTAAGTGAATGGGCCAACAGTTTACCCAATTTATTACCATGTTCATACTGTATATTTCTGGCCTTAAGCATCTGAATTTTAATGTCGTACCCAAGCAAAGATGCCAGTTTTTCTCGCTCCACCCTAAGGTGTATTGCTACAGAATAAGAAAGTGATTTTTTTATGCTTAGACTCTAGGTTTGCCACCAGGTTTAATTGGGTTTGGAGGACAGCTTGCCTATTTTTCCGCAACTCAGTCGCCTTTTGAATCAGCAGACCACGCATAACACATTTATGAGTTTTCCATACTGTAAATGGAGAAATGTTCTCTGTATCATTGTCAATAAAAGTTCTGGTTAGTGCCAA
This sequence comes from Lithobates clamitans, assembly GCA_037952925.1. Classification (NCBI taxonomy): domain Eukaryota; kingdom Metazoa; phylum Chordata; class Amphibia; order Anura; family Ranidae; genus Lithobates; species Lithobates clamitans. The sequence continues at coordinate 5,478,746 of JBBGZY010000415.1, forward strand.
AAAAAGATCCTTTCGCAATGGACCTTCTTGTACCAGAGATTCGTTAAGTTTCCACGTCCATGATCTGGTTCCAGACTTATCCAACCGAAGATAAATAAGAGATGGAGCATGGTCAGATACAGTCTGTATACCAATTGAAGAGCTCACTACTGCTGGTAATAGAGACTGAGACACCATTACATCTCTGCCCAGTATCAGCCCCCCTCCATGAAGCCATGTAAAGTATTCAGAATTTCATCTAAACAGCTCAACTGTGCATGGTTAGGTAGATAGATAAAAGCTAAGGTGATTCGGCGGCCTGCCAGATCTCCCTTGAGAAACAAATAGCGTCCATCTTGGTCATTCCCCTGGTCAACCAACGACCATGGAATCGTCCCAGAGAGCAGGATACTCACCCCCCTCATCTTAGAATCAGGGGCTGTACTATAAAATACAAAATGGGTAACGATCATTCTGAAATTTTGGTATCTTCCCTAATTGAAAATGGGTTTCTTGTATAATTGCGACTTGTGTCCACATACGCCAAAGTTCACGTAGAATGACTGTACGCTTCTCCGGTATATTCAACCCATTGACATTCAAAGATAAACAGCGTATATTGGTCATAGTGGGATCTATGTTTAGGAACCTGTGCACCAGCAAAGGGGGAACAGAGAAGAAGAAAAAAAAAGAAACGCAGCAATTAACTGAAGTGGCTCTCTATTGAGCCTGCGGTCCCCTGCGATCCCCTCCTAGATAAGTCCAGGAAGGGGAGAGCACCGGGAGGCAAAACCTATGTAGGGGAGACGCGACGCCAGGGGAGCAGTCGCTCAGACCATATCACATATCAAAGTATCGATCCTCTATACTAAATAGCAGAAGTGCTGAAATATTTAAACATATAGCATTATATCCAACAGAGACCAAAGGTTAAGCTACCCTAATATCTCTTATTTATACAATAGGAGGAGAAAATAGGGGAAAAAAGGGGGGGGACCCCTATTCATGAATACTTAAAAATACATCTAAATATAGCTCATATAACTCATATTAACACATGTATGAATATGTATATATAACCTACCAGCATTATCCAGCAACCTGCAGCCCCAAGAAAGACTCAGTTCATGAACCCAACCCCTGGGTCTCCAGTCATAGCTTACCCTCAGCTACCAATAGGCTGAGGTTGCTATAAATCACGATAGCTTAGTTTCCACTGACCTCAGTGGAAATATTAGCTTGACACGGATCCATCTTCAGGCTCCAGGCTACCAAAACTGCATGGTTCGCTACATACTCCTAATCGACTTATATACACAGTCTCAAACTCAGACCAGGATCTTCCACTGTTCCTGTATACCTACACACACATATACAGTATATATGCATAGATAACCCAGTCTGCATGAAAAAAAAAAGAACAAAAAATAAAATATGGATATCTGGACTGGACTAAACCCTATCCCATATTATATGCCTATTTTTTTTTCTTTATACATTTATATGGTATATCATGTATATCATATAACCTATTTCTACCCTTATTGCTTTATTAACTCTCACACTCAACCATCTAGTAAATCCAGTATATCCAATATCCAGATCATCCCAAAAAAAATAAACAAACAAAAAAAAAACCTCTCCCCTCCCTAACGCCCCCCCCCCCCCTAAGAAAAAGGGACCCCCCCCCCAAAAAAAAAGGGAGATTACATGATTCTCTAATAGGTCTCACCCCCCCCCCCCAAAAAAAAATAACCCCTCCAAAACAAAACAAAAAAATTCCCCTAGCCCCCCACCCCCCCCCTCCACCCAAAAAAAAAAAAAAAAGAGATTACATGATTCTCTAATAGGTTTCCTCCCAACCTTAGACTTAGGTTAGCATAACTAATTTAGTGTAGTGCTCTTTTTAATTGCTTGTTCTATTGAAGAAGAAGTCTTTTCTGTTATAAAGTAGCGATATACAGTGGGGACAGAAAGTATTCAGACCCCCTTAAATTTTTCACTCTTTGTTATATTGCAGCCATTTGCTAAAATCATTTAAGTTCATTTTTTTTCCTCATTAATGTACACACAGCACCCCATATTGACAGAAAAACAGAATTGTTGACATTTTTGCAGATTTATTAAAAAAGAAAAACTGAAATATCACATGGTCCTAAGTATTCAGATCCTTTGCTGTGACACTCATATATTTAAAGCAGGATTGCGGCCGTAAAAAAAAAAAAATAAAGTCAGCAGCTACAAACACTGTAGCTGCTGACTTTAAATAAGTACTTACCTGTCCTGGGTGCCCGCGATGTCGGCCGCCCGAGGCCGACCAGTCCCTCGGCTCTCGGGTCCTGGCACCGCCATCCTAGGTAAGGGAAACAGGAGCCTTGCCACTTTACTGCCATTTTCCTACTGCGCACGTGTGAACAGTGCGGCGCAGCACTCTGTGAATGGCCCCGTGGTGTTCTGGGAACACACACAGTTCCCCAAAGACAAAGGGGCCACTCACTGAGGAGCAGAACACGACGCAGAATAGGGAGAGAGCAGATTAGGAAGACTGCCTAGCAACAAGGGTTTAGGTAAGTTTAAATTTTTTTTTTTATTTTTTTTTTAGGATTTTTGGTGAATTTTTTTTTTCAGGATGGCCCTCCACTTTAACTCAGGTGCTGTCCATTACTTCTGATCATGCTTGAGATGGTTCTACACCTTCATTTGAGTTCATCTGTGTATGATTATACTGATTGGACTTGATTAGGAAAGCCACACACCTGTCTATATAAGACCTTACATTGCATGTCAGAGCAAATGAGATCATGAGGTCAAAGGAACTGCCTGAAGAGTTCAGAGACAGAATTGTGGCAAGGCACAGATCATTATCATTTCTATGCAATGCAAAGCTGTCTCTATATTTGTATCTGTTTAAAATCTTAAAAAAAAAAATGGAAAAAAAATAAAAAGTGTAGCTGCTGACTTTTAATAAACACACACTCACCTGTCCCACGGTCCAGTGATGTGGCCGCCCGAAGCCTCGCTTCTCTCCCTCTCCTCTCCAGAAGATTGCAGGGAGGAGGAGTCTCCTAGGCGGTGCGACTGGAAGTGGGAGCTGGGTACCTGTCAAAACGAGAAACCTCCTCCCCCCAAAAAAATGACATGCCAAATGCGGCATGTCAGGGGGTCAGGAGTGCTTTAAGCGGATGTTCCACTTTTGGGTGGAACTCCACTTTAAGTTTGTTGCCAAGCTTATATCTACCTTTCCCTCAGTACCCTTTCTCCTCATTGTACACATAGCCTTTTGATTTTCATTGCATTGACCTCCAACCTTGAAACATCCACATTTCCATGCTGTGTCTGTGTATTGTATTCTGGTCCTCCTCAAGTGTTAAGCTTCTGTCCAGATTCTTACTTCCTCATTAGATTAGATACAAATGTGTGTTCACTTTGCAGTATGTCATGGAGGACACCCATGCTGGGTGGTTTTCTTCCAAATGCGGCTTTTGACACATACTATACTTGTGTATTGAGGAGCCATTCTACATAAATGATGTACATAAATACACCACAAAAACTTAAATGCTTTAGCTTATGCTGCAATATTGGGTGGTAAATTACATATGTTTGCACACATTACAACAATCATAGGTCTGAAGAAGCCTCTAAAGAGAAGGCCGTTTCTAAAAATCAAAAAGCTAATTGAAACCACAAACTCTAACCTTAACCTGGGATTTTTATTTTTCATACTTGTGTCACTTTCCATACTGTTTATCTGGTATGCACATTTGGGTTTAACTGATTTTATTTATGTTTTTGCTTGATTCCTGGCAGTGGGACATTCTAGTTTCACAACTTTAGCTGTGTATGTTTTCAGTTTCTCTGGAGATGGTGCCATTCAAGAGCCCCAGCACAGGGATAGTAACCTTGACTGCCTTGGCCACCTCTGAGATGGTGTTTGCCTCCCCCGCAAGAGGGCATCCCCTCTTTGCCCATCGGAGGAATATTACTGTCTAAGATTTCATTTGGATGATTATGTCTGGAGCTGAGTCCTCCCTCTTGTCAGTTTCAAGATAGTCACCTCCCATAGAGCTGACTTTTTATTTGCAGGAGAGTCTATCGATTTCCCACCTATGACAGCAATAGGTGCAGCTGAGTCTTGTATGTCTCTGTTCCTGACACACCATTGCTTCTTTCAATAGTTCATAGAAGTTGAAATGGGGGTTGCTTCGATCTTTCTCTGGCAAGGTTCTAGCCTTGTTAAACAGCAGTCCATCTAATATTTCCTTCAGTCATCCGCTTGCATCACCCTAGCTGGGCCATGTTACTTGGCCCTTTTTCCCTACAAAGTGTGTCTGCTGCTATTTCTTGAAGTTCCAGTATAAAGTTTGGCCTAAATTTATGAAGAAAAATTACTTGTTTGCAAAATTTTATAATAGAAACTAAAAAAAAACTTTTTTTTTAATGTTTACACTTTTCTGCTTATATCACAAAAAAATAAATAAAAAACAAGTGGGGATTTGATACCACCCAAAGAAAGCATGACTGAGTAATTGTCATTTAAAGTGTGATTTTTGTTCCACGTAAAAATGACAGTGAATATGTTAAGGACACAAAGAAGAAAACATTCAAAAAAGTAGAGACCAGGATTTCTTTATCCAAAACTAAAAAATACAGTGGATTATGTCAGATACACAAAGCAGAGATATTACAGAGATGCAATGCACATAATCTAGGCCTTTGCATTTGAAGAGGGAAATATCAAGGATTTTTAATATAAAATAAAAATTACAGTGGATTATGACAGAGACACAAAACAGAAATATTACTGGGACATGTTGCCCTTTACATAGGTCCTTTTTAGTAGGACACATTTGAAGAGGAAAAGCTGAGGCATTTTTATTCAGAAACAAAATAGTGTAGAGAGGGATTAGAACACCTGTCAGGTTTTTATTGCTGTATATGCACCAGTTGGGGAGAGTCATCCTCTGTATTTGTCCTGTTTACTGTTATCACCTGAGAGTAAAAATAATCATACATTTTGGTTTGTCACCAGAACAGGACTAGGGGTGAAATCTTCCAGTAGGGTCACTAATTCTGGTTACCCTAGTGACTACCAGGGAGCCCATCATGCTGGATGATTTTCTCTCTTTAAAGTATAACTAAAGACAAAGAAAACAGGTATATAGGCGCTGCAACCTTCCCACATAAAAGCCCTGCCCGGTGCTGAGACCTTAAGGCTGCTGACACCTCCAATGTACCAGAGTAAGATAAGGAATGGTCGGCACTCAGGATGACATAAAAAAATGTAAAAAAATAGTAGTCCTTAGCCATGACTAAGGACTAACGTCCAAAAACGTGTAGGCTGTTTTACAGCTTTGTACACGTACTTAATAAAGAAATATTTTTTTGTGTCGACCATCCCTTTTCATAACTAAAGACAAAACCTATTTTTGTGTTTTGGATAGTGTAGAGAGGGATTAGAACACCTGTCAGGTTTTTATTGCTGTATATGCAACAGATGGGAAAAGTCACCCTCTGTATTTGTCCTGTTTACTGTTATCGCCTGAGAGTGAAAATAATCATACATTTTGGGTTGTCACCAGAACAGGACTAGGGGTGAAATCTTCCAATAGGGTCACTAATTCTGATTACCCTGGTGACTACCAGGGATTCCATCATTTTGGATGGATTTTCTCTAATTTCCTGTTTGGGCTGCGGGACAGGAAGTGAAGGGAAATCATCACAATGAGACAAAAAAAAAATAAAAATGAACAGGAGTTATAACCTTCCCTTATCTTACCAAATGAAAATAAGTGTTACCTTTAGATCCACTTTCAGCTGCAAAGATTAGGTACATATTACTGATCAAGGACTGGTTTATTTTTACAAAAGTTAGTTGGTCAGTTGTGTCTAGGTACAGGCACATTATTTTTTTGTCACAAAAATAGTAACCACTGTACTAAATTGCCATTTCTGAAATGACACTGTATGCAGGGCAGCCCAGCAGATTGCATACTGGACAAGCTCAGGCCAATGGTTTAGCCTCAACACCAAATAGTCTGTGGTGTCCACAACTGCTCTTTACCTCATGTAATCATATTGGTTATGTACTGCTTTTGAGTGTTGCAATTAGACTTGGGTGTTGCATCCTGAAGTAGGAACTGAAATCACCATCACTACTGCTCTGATACTCACCACCATGAGTATCAGGGGCATGTTGGTCATGAAAGAGGATTTTACCACTTTCTTGGAAAGCTGTTAAGAGGGTCCTCTGCAGCATCGCTTGCTGGTGGCAGATTTTTTTTTACTCCCTCTGTGATGGCAGGATGAGCTCTAGCAATTTCCCAATTTAACATGGATCCAAAAGTGTGGACACCCAGTAATGATCCCTCTTCTCAACGGATCAAGTCCTGGGCTCCTTGCTTAGGCTCTGCAGCATAAATAAGCCTATCTTCTATAAATTTCCAGTGGCAGAAAGGCAAAACATTTGTGTAAAGAAAACTCACCATGCTTAATGCTGTGCTCTCATGTGGTCACTTTAATGGAAAAGCAGAGGGTCTTGCAGGAACACCAGGCATTTCACATAAAGGACATAATACAAAATTTAACAGAATACCTTTTCATACAAGTACAGCAGGCACATATCAAAAACATGGAATGTTAGGTTTACATATTCTTTAATTGCTGTTCATCCTGAGTCCTGCAGTAAATGACCAATGATGTGCTCAAATTCAGCCAACTCCTCAATGCAAATTTGCTAGAGCTTCAACAGGATTAGATCTTGAAGAAGAGGATGCACGTGTAGCTACCGATGAAAAAAGGCTTGGTTATCCACACCACCACCTCCCATGTCCACTGTCAGAAAAGAAAGACAGAAGTGGCCTGCCTCCACTTTGGTCTGTGAATGCACAATCTTCTCACCCCAAAAAGCTGCATGTAGAAAACCCTTTCCTTTAGGCCTCCTAGCCATGATGACAATAGGGAATTTCCGATTACCAACAAGATCATGTTGCTGCTAACCAACCCCCCTCCTCCCAAAAAATGACCCCATCAAAATAATATAAAAAAAATCCCTTCAAAAAAATTAGCCCTAAAACAATATGAAGCTTGCCCCCTAAAAAAATAGAAATTGGGATCCAGCAACAGCTAAAAAACAAAAGAAGTTGTTACTGACACATTCAAAAATGTAGTCCTCAAAAGGTCTGTTGGGCCTACTTACTATGAACACTATGGGTGGTATACACTGCAATTCACAGTGATAGAGCAATGAAAAGCACAGTAAACATAGGAAGAGTACACTCTACCCTACACTATCTGTAGGTCACCACACTGCAGTTTACTCTAATACAGCAGTGGCTATATTCAGCACTGTATATAGCACTAAATAGCTGTGTGATCGTCATTTTATTGCAACAGTAAAGTGTTATCTTTCCCTGAAATCACTGTCAACTGTCCCTTATTACTAAAACTAGCAAACACAAACCTTATCCCCACTCAGCACATTTAGTTTATTAGCAAAACAAACTTGAATCATTAAAAATATCATATCAATTACATGTAAAATATGGTTCATGTCACAAATTACAAATAACCGAGTATGAAAATCTTTAATATATACTGTATCCTTATCTCTTTAATATACTATATAAGTATTAATGTTATAAGTATCTATATGATAAATTATTATTTGTACTGTATTATCTTTTTTATATGCAGTCAATTTGCATTGCATATGGTATTTGGCACTCAGCAAGAAACTTTGTTAATCAACTTAATACTTAAATATTTTTAATATTTGAAAAGTAATTTGTAAAGCGTGGATAGGGATAGCTTTATATGGAATTGATGTATTATCTTTATTAACTAATAATTATGGATAAAAGGTGATGTATCTAGTTAGAACAAATGCAGACAAAGGTTGTCAATATTTTTTTATTTTACCTTTTGTACAGTTTAAATAAAAATGTTACTAGTTAGATACTAGCCAGTGCCTTTAATATAGTGTCTGATAGTTGTTATAAATATGCCAGTACTATACTGTAAATGCAGAAGATAACTGCAATGGAGCCTAAACTTTTGCTAGTCTACAATAGGCACAAGTGAACACATCATGCTTAGTTGGAAATTAAGCTTCACTTGTACAAAAATAAGAAAAATGCCATGAAAAAAGCATTGATGCACGTGTACCATAATTAAAAGCTTGAACAAGAATAGATTATATACATAACTGAGCACAAAGCAACAAGACCAAACACATCATATTTTGTCACTAAGAGGTTACCTGAACTAACATAGAAATTATTAGCAAGGATTTTTCTAAATGAAACACAAAGTAAGCTGTACAAGAATGAACATCTTCTCTTTACACTTCAGAAGTTAACAAGAAAGACTTAATTAAGGTATGACTAACTCATAATAAACAGAGTAGAGAAAACTAAGTTAAATTGATTGTGAGTGTTATGGTTCACTCTCTTCTACACACACTCTGAAACTATTCAAACTCATGCTACCTGCAGCATAGTTATAGCAACACTGAACGGTCTAGTTATTTGCCTGTTACATATTCATACAACTAGGCTAGGGGGTTGTCACTTATGCTGCCATATTGTCACAATGATAACAGTCCGTTGTGAGGGACCTAGTTCAAAAACTATGCAAATGATCTATTGCAAACTTGGAGTTTCTCCTAAATACTTTCATAAAGGTTTGTGATGTGATAAAAATATTCAAGTTATACTGTAAATAGTGTTTGCAAGGGTTCCTAAACGGTTTGATTTTTTTGCAGATCAGACAGATCTATATAAATCAGCAATTCTCCCGATTGTATCAACAATCAATATGTCTCTAATTATCAGGTTAGTATTTGTTTTAATTTGCAATATATATATATATATATATATATATATATATATATATATATATATATATATATATATATATATATATATATGGTTTTTTACCTATTTTGTTACATTACAGCCTTTAGTTTAATATTTTTTTTAATCTGAATTATATGTGATGGATCATAACACAATAGTCTAAGTTGATGAAGTAAAATTAGAAAAATATATACATAAAACCAATTTTTCAGAAAAAAAAAACGGATAATTGTCATGTGCGTATGTATTCACCCCCTTTGTTATGAAGCACATAAAAAGCTCTGGTGCAACCAATTACCTTCAGAAGTCACATAATTAGTGAAATGATGTCCACCTGTGTGCAATCTAAGTGTCACATGATCTGTCATTACATATGCACACTTTTTTTAAAAAGGCCCCAGAGGCTGCAACACCTAAGCAAGAGGGACCACTAATCAAACACTGCCATGAAGACCAAGGAACTCTCCAAACAAGTAAGGGACAATGTTGTTGAGAAGTACAAGTCAGGGTTAGGTTATAAAAAAAATCCAAATCTTTGATGATCCCTAGGAGCACCATCAAATCTATCATAACCAAATGGAAAGAACATGGCACAACAGCAAACCTGCCAAGAGACGGCCGCACACCAAAATTTAGAGACAGGCGAGGAGGGCATTAATCAGAGAGGCAGCACAGAGACCTAAGGTAACCCTGGAGGAGCTGCAGAGTTCCACAGCAGAGACTGGAGTATCTGTACATAGGACGACAATAAGCCGAATGCTCCATAGAGTTGGGCTTTATGGCAGAGTGGCCAGAAGAAAGCCATTACTTTCAGCAAAAAACAAAATGGCACATTTTGAGTTTGCGAAAAGGCATGTGGGAGGAAGGTGCTCTGGTCTGATGAGACTAAAATTGAACTTTTTGGCAATCAAAGAAAACGCTATGTCTGGCGCAAACCAAACACATCACATCACCCAAAGAACACCATACCCTCAGTGAAACATGGTGGTGGCAGCATCATGCTTTGGGGATGTTTTTCAGCAGTCGGGACTGGGAAACTGGTCAGAGTTGAGGGAAAGATGGATGGTGCTAAATACAGGGATATTCTTGTGCAAAACCTGTACCACTCTGTGTGTGATTTAAGGCTAGGGGGCGGAGTTTCACCTTCCAGCAGGGCAATGACTTCAAACACACTGCTAAAGCAACACTTGAGTGGTTTAAGGGGAAACATGTAATTGTGTTGGAATGGCCTAGTCAAATCCCAGACCTCAATCCAATAGACATTCTGTGGTCAGACTTAAAGATTGCTGTTCACAAGCGCAAACCATCCAACTTGAAGGAGCTGGAGCAGTTTTGCAAGGAGGAATGGGCAAAAATCCCAGTGGTAAGATGTGGCAAGCTCATAGAGACTTATCCAAAGCGACTAGGAGCTGTGATAGCCCCAAAAGGTGGTTCTACAAATATTGACTTTAGGGGGGCGAATAGTTATGTGCATTGACTTTTTCTGTTATTTTGTCCTATTTGTTGTTTGCTTCACAATAAAAACATAAATAAAAAAATCTTCAAAGTTGTGGGCATGTTCTGTAAATTAAATAATGCAAATCCTCAAAACACGAAAAATGCCAAGGGGGTGAATACTTTTGCAAGGCACTGTAAGTGTTGGAATAAGTAAACATTTTTGGAGATTATTAAGAACTTTTCTCAATGAAGGAGGAGAACAATTTTTTTAACAACAGCTCTACCTGAAGCCCAAAACTATCAACCATCTCAGTGCTGGAAGTTCAGAGAAGGGAAGAGGATGGGGAATTCCTGCACAGAAGAGTTCTTCTGGATCCAGCTGCCTGCACAGTGTGGAACATACTTCATTACTGGTAAATAATGTGAGTGACACAGTACAGAAAAAAAAAATAGAAACATCAGCTTTAATATTTTGTTTTTTATTTTAATTTTCTTAATGTCACAGTTCTATTTTGATTTTTAAAAGGATATCATCTTTTGTTTGGGGCAATTAGTTGCAATATTATTCCAGATAAAGGTGATATTATAGTAAGGGTTAAGTCCAAAGCCACATGGCAGTAATCCAGACATAGAAAGAGACAGGCAGCAGTATGTCACAGCAAGGGTTAAGTCCAAAAGCACAGGGCATTAATCTGGGCTCAGCAAGGGACGGGCAGCAATATGGCACAGCAAGGGTTAATTATAACAGCAGAGGGCCTCAATCCAGACACAGCAGAAGGATAGGCAGTATCCTGGTACAGCAAGGGTTAAGTCCAAGAGCACAGACCATAAATCTGGGCATAGCAAAGGACAGGTAGCAATCTGGCACACAAGGGTTAAATCAAAGAGCACAGAGCATTAATCCAGAAACAGCAATTGTGACAGGCAGCGAATTGGCATAGCAAGAGTTGAATCCAACAGCACAGGACATTAACCTGGACACAGTAGGGGACAGGCAGAAATCTGGCACAGCAAGGATTAAATACAACAGCAGATGGCCTCATTCCAGACACAGCAGAAGGATGTGCAGCAATCTGGTACAGGAAGGCTTAAGTCCAAGAGCACAGGGAATCTGGGCATAGCAAGAAACAAATAGCAATCTGAGACACAAGGGTTAAATCCAACAGTATATGGCAATAATCAGGGCACAGCAGAAGGGTAGGCAGTATTCTAGCACAGCAAGGGTTAAGCTGACTCACCATAAGACAGAAGCCTCCAAGTCCAGAAGTCCAAGCAGGATGCCCAGGAGAGGAGGGTCAGGCAGAAGTCCTCCAGAGGCTGGTCCTTGGGACCTGGGTATCACGTACCAGGTGCTGGAGGCCAATGGAGAGAGGGCTTCCTTTGCAGCTAAGTTCCGGACTCCCCTGAAGGTGAGACAGGAAGAGTCGGGCACAAAGTAGCACAGGTCGCCCGTGAAGTTGCTTTCAGAAAGCTCAGGAACGCTGCTGATGTGATGAACAGAGTCTGCAGGCAGGTGATACCTGTGAGGTGAGACAGGTCTGTAAAGTTACTGAGATAATAGAATAGTCAACACAAGCCGAGATCAGAACCAGCTTTAAAGCAGAGCAGGCAAAGTCAGGTGGAAGCCGGGTCAAAGACATGAAGCAGGCAGAGGGTATCCGTGAGACGAGCCGGGGTCAGGGACTAGAGATAGACAGACAGGTCAGGAACAAGCCGGGTCAGAAACTAGGGAACAAAGGAGCCAGGAATCAGAGGAACACAGGTAACAAGCTGAGATCAGTCAGCAACTTTAAGCACTGATTCACTTCCTTATAAAGGCCCATGTGATGTGCTGCTGGGGACGTTGGGTCCTACAGCCCTTCTCCTGTTGTTGGTGTCCTGACAGATGCTGGGTCCTAAAGACCTTCCCTGCTGTCAGCGCCCTGACACTGGGAGAGGAGTGGAGAGGGGCTGTTTGGCCTGAGCACAGCTTCAGGACCACACAGACAGCACAACTGTGGGCCGATGAACTGAGTGATAGAGACAATTTTTTTTTAAACATTGCTTTGGTATTAAACCCGAGCCGAGCCATTCCATGGCTCGGCAACTCAATGCTTGATGTGGGGTTGCCCTGGTGACAAGTTCTACTCATTCTGGTTCAGCTACACACAGGAGCATAGCCTTTGTCTCTGGTGGGCATTGCAGTATGCAAGCAATGGGGCTGCACTGTGCCCACCAATTCTGGGGGTGCGAAATGGACAGGTTTGTAGCCTGCATGTGATCAATGCACATGCAGATGCAGCAGGGAAGTTGACTGCCCAGCACTCAGCTGGGAAGCAAGATGTCCACAGTAGGAGTGATAGAATTATGTCTAGTGGGGTCCACACAGGGATGGTGGGAGGCCCCATGTAGGGAGAAGTGAAAATACCTGGGGGGAGAGCAGGGTGGTCCATGACACTAGGCAAATGGAAATTTTTAAAAGGATTGCCAAGCAATAGAAGCTTCCATATTTCTCTCTATGTATTTTTTTGATGTACCCAGATAACACAGGATGAATTAGCACAAAATAAATTAATGAAGGGCAGAAACCAAACTGAGACCGACCCAGTCAGGAGGAAAACAGGGAGAGGGGACTGTTAAATTCTAAAGCTCAATGGACACATCGGCCACACAAACATCATGGGATAACCTAAGCAGATCCTTAGTCTGAGAGGTGTTAGGGTGATTTCACTAGAAAGGTATAGAGTTCAAATGCACAAGTAAGTTGGAAAATTCAGAGCTGGTGTCCTCCTATTTGGACTTTCTGTGGTTAAAGAACTCTGAATATCAAAGTGTCCATCATCTTTTTTTAAAGTCTTGAACTAAACACATATTATTAAAACAATTGCTTGGCATCATTTGACATATCAACTGGTTGCTTTTAGTGGTGCCTCTGTGCTCAATGCTGGTGTTACACTAATGGGATTTGAGTTTGTGTCAATGGCATTAGTTTGATATTCTAACAATATCGTTGAGAATTACATTTGACCTGCAGTTGACTTTCCTCTAACCTGCATTTAACCTACTTAAAGGGGTTGTAAAGGTAAAAAATGTTTCACCTTAATGCATTATATGCATTAAGGTGAAAAAACTTTTGACAATACCGCCGCCCCCAGCCCCCCCGTTTTACTTACCTGACACCTCGAATCTCCGCTGCTCGTTCTCGTCATCTCCACTGCAGCTCAGCCTGGTCGCTGATTGGCTGCAGTGGATGGATTGAAAGCAGCGCAGCCATTGACTCGCGCTGCTGTCAATCACATCCGATGACGCGGCGCGCCGGGGGGGCAGGGCCGAGTGATACAGCGAGCGGCTATAGCCGCCGGCTGTATCACGGGAGCGCGCCCGCAAGCACTCACCACCATGCGAGGGAGCTTGCATTAAGGTGGTTAATGCTTGCGGGGAGGAGCTGAAACAGCCGCCGAGGGACCCCAGAAGACCAGGTTCGGGCCCACTCTGTGCAGAACGAGCTGCACAGTGAAGGTAAGTATAACATGTTTGTTATTTTTTAAAAATAAAAATTTTACCTTTACAACCCCTTTAAATTAGATTTTGCATTGCTATAGACTTGTATGTGATTGCAAAACCCATATTACACAAAGAAAAGCCCATTTAAACAGGCCCATACAGGGCACTCCATAAGCAAAAACAAACATAACACACTTTCCTCCAAAATATGTACAGCATTCCTTTATAGCTGCTTATTCAAGCTCTATAAAATAACTCATCAAGGATTTTTTTTTTTTTCAGATTTTTCTCTAAATATAAATTACGGTAATCATAAGACTGAAGGAAGGGATCAACTTGCTAGTGGAACAAATTTAAAGAAGTCACCAATTTCTAGTTACAATTATTCTGTATATATACAACAATCAAATTAAAGCATGAGTAAAAATGAGCTAGTACAAAATGAGCAAGGAAAACTTGCATTATATCAAGGTAGCTAACATATGCTTTGTCTACGGAAATGATTCACACATTCTTAACAGTATCAGTGTAACACTGCCAGTGGCAATCAGCTGCCCAGCACCGTCCCTTCTGATCACAGCTTGATGTACTCAAGAAGCAAACTAACCCATCACTTTGTTTTGACTGAAGTCACCCCTGCTGCTTTCTTTCCTCTGTCTTTGCTGTGAATATGCAGCTTGCCTTGAGAAATTGTTCCACTCCGACTGCTCAGAACACACTAAATGAGATTACCACGCACTGCTTTCACAGTATTGCTAGACAGTTCATTTACAATTATGTAGCTTACTGTTTAACACTACTGCTTCTTCCTCTTTGTGGCATATTTTATTTTTAGTCTAGGATCAAAACAGGTGGCATATGGTACTGTTTCACACAAAAGGAAAGCTTTGATGACTTTTAATGATATTATATCCCAGTTTTTCCAGTATTGCATGTGGTTTCAGGAATGCCATAAGTGATCTCTATTTAAACAAAAAAATAAAAAACAAATTTAAAGAAGAATTTTAGACTGCTGGTGTGTTTTATTTAGATATTAAACTATTGAGGGTTAGTATAAAGCTTAATTTTTATTAGCTTCATCCCATTAGGTCCTTTAAAAATGGGGCAAGCAGCAAGCTAAGGATATCATTCATTTGCTCTTTTGATTTTTTGTTCCATTTGATGACAGTGGAGTGTGCTTTTTTGCCCCAGCAGAACATTTTAGCATGCATCCTGAACTCTGGGCTACTGGGTCTTTGAGTATGGATTCAGCATAAATTAACCCAGGGATTTTATGGAAATTTTGCCTCTTTATTAAAATAGCTGATTGTCTGTCATGCTAGGTCAGTAGTTTTAGTTCTTTAAAGGTACTGACTCAGGACAAGTATGGAGATTGACCCTTACTTTGCTGATCTGCGTGCTTGTTCTGGGTCAGTTATTTAGAAAGCTTTAAAGTCAGGATTTTTAACACCTCCCCGTCTGGCCTATAGTAGAATGACGGTCGGCACTGTTGTTCTGGGAGGACGTCATAAAAAACAATATTCATAAATATACATATATGTATTATTATATGCTATGACCTGTAATAAGCTTGTACTGGACTTGATACAAACCTGTTATGTTCTTACCTTTTTAAGTATTATTTTGATCACTACAGATGCCCTTAGGATGTCCTCGCTGATAGAGCTGCCTGTAAGGACCGGAAATTTAGCTGTTGGCAGTTCAATAAAATGGCAAACTATTTCAATCAATTGCCTCCATAGCAACTATTACCATGGGATTGTACACCGCATTTACATCCATTATACCATAAGAACATACCTAAAATATAAAATAAACACACAACAAGGATTGTGGAAAGGTTTAGGCCCCTTTAATGGGTTTAAAACAATTTTAACTATGAAATGAACTATAACCTTAAATACCAAACAGAATCTCTGTTAACCATCGACAGACCACATACTTAGTCACTAAGACTCAATCAGCAATATCTTATACTAACCAAATAACAGCGTACCAACCACTGTCCACCCTCAAAGTGGGCGACATTACCCACATAAAGGGGGACTGCGACAAGGGGAAATAACAAAGGGGAGGGAGGGTGGGAGAGCAGGTCAAAAGATCCAGAAGGAAGGCTGAGGAGAATCCAGAGGTGAGTCCAGCTGACAGACCTGAGGTAAATGTTGACTTTGGCCGATGACAGGAGAGGCTATAAGTAAAAAGTTACACTCATTGGCTAGATGTTTCCCGCCAAAGGATTTGTCACCAATCCAGTGTTCAGCAGCTGAGGTAAATCTTCCTAGCAACAGCAGGTAGCTTGTCACCTGAAACACAAAACAGAAAGAACCATCAAAGCAGCCATAGAGAACTTAACAATCACCATAGCACTCTATTAAGAGTAAAAATGTATTTATAAAACAAATGGGTGTTAGGTGTGACAATCCCATGGGGCCACTTCTCTATTTCATTCTTTCATGACCCTGACATGGGATTGTACACCTTATTAACACCCGTCATACCTTAAGAACATACCTAAAATATAAAATAAACACACAACAAGGATTGTGGAAACGTTTAGGCCGCAGGGTTTTAATTGGGTTTAATTATGAAATGAACTTTAACCTTTAATACCAAACAGAATCGCTGTTAACCATTAGCAGACCAACATGCTTAAGCAGCAATATGTTATACCAACCAAATAACAGTTTATCAACCATCCACAAAATGGGCAACATTACCCAAAAGCCAGTTTACCAACCTGGCCCCATCTCACCACCATGGCCTAAACAATCTCTCTTTACTATCCAGAATTGAAAATGCCCTTACCAATGACTGAGGAAATATACCAAACACATACCGCTCAAATTTCTGAAATCATAAAGAAGGACACCCTTTACACAGTAAGTAGTAAAGGACATGTCCCAGGTTACAGGGACCTCGTTACAGGGACCTTAAAGATGCAGAAAATGATTGGCTAAACAACACAAATGCTTTTCTCTTACCTCTACTTTTCCTTTATAATGGCTTTTCAAAATAACAAATTCAGTAATATAGAGGCTGGATAAAAATTTTAGTGCAGCATAACACTTTTGGCAGTAAAAAATAAACAATATTGTATAGAGATGTACATATCAGACTAAAACGAGGGACAACTAAAGCTGCATGAGCGACAGAGGGATGAGGGACAGAGGGGTTTGGTCCCAAAAGAGGGAAAATTGGGCACTATGCCAATGTCTGCTAGACCTCTGATGAAACTCTCCAGAGAAAAATTAAGTCACTAATAATGAAGTATAATAATGTATAATGTAATGTAGAATAAAAACGTAAATCAGCATATCAATCAATTCACATGTTATAAGAACTGTACCATGAACTGAAGCCTAGGCCTAGAAAACCACTTATTTGTAGACAGAACAGTTCCAATTTTATTTAGAAGGTCTGATATTTTACATCCACTAAAACCATTCCCTTCCAGGTGAACAACAAGGATATCCAACACAGCTCACACTAGCAAATAGTCATGAGCCCGTTCGCCAAACAGCGAACAATGTGCGGCGTTCACGGCAAATTAGAAGGCTGCAAAATGCCGTTAAAGCCTGCCTGTAGAGTAGCGCATTTTTCCCATGTTGATAACAGTACCACACCAAAATGAAATTTCTAAAGGAAAAAAGTAATTGAAAACTGATCATGGCTGTAATGTATTGTCGGGTCCTGGCTATATAGATAAAAAATCATTGAAAAAAATGGTATGGGTCCCCCTCCCCCAGTCCAATACCAGGCCCTTTGTATCTGGTGTGGATATTAAGGGGAACCCAAATTAAAAAAAAAATTGTGAGGGGTTCCCCCAAAATCCATACCAGGCTCTTTAGGTCTGGTATGGATATTAGGGGAACCCTGCACCGAAATAAAAAAATGGTGTAGGGGCCCCCCAATATCCATACCAGGCCCTTATCCAAGCACGCAACTTGGCAGGCTGCAGGAAAAGAGGGGTGACAAGAGAGTACCGCCCCTCCTGAACCATACCAGGCCACATGCCCTCAACATGGGGAGGATGCTTTGGGGTCACCCCCAAAGCACCTTGTCCCCATATTGATGGGGACAGGGGCCTCATTCCCACAACCCTTGCCCGGTGATTGTGGGGGTCTGCGGGCAGGGGGCTTATCAGAATCTGGAAGTCCCCTTTAACAAGGGGACCCCCAGATCCCGCCCCCCGGTGTGAATAGGTATCGGGTACATTGTACCCCTACACATTCACCAAAAAAGTGTCAAAATGTTAAAAATGACAAGAGACAATTTGGGACAAGTCCTTTTTAAAAAAAAAAACCTTTCCCACAATGTCCATCCATCTTTGATTACAGCGTCCAGCGACCCAATAAAAAAAACAAAATGGAAAAAACTCTGCCTCCATGGTAGGCTCCCGCTGACTGAAGCCACTTTGCGATGACAGCTGTTATATAGCTGACTTTACGTGATGTCTCATACTGGGGGAGATAGGGGTAAGTGGCGCTCCCTATGACGGGGTATCCTGTAGGGTGTGGGTGCTATACACCTATAGGGATAATACTAAACCCATGTGAAAACTACACCTAAAACAAATTAAAATAAAACAAAGCTAATAAGCACATATGTGTTTCAATATCTATTCAAATGAACATAGTAACACTACCATAGTGAAAAGGTGTAAAAAGTGGCATAAAGGTCTAATTGCAGTGAGAGAAAATGTGACCATCAAAATCTTCCCCTGCTAAACCACATTAGATGAACAGGAAAAAATTGTGTAAACAATATTAATATCTAGCGTGTAATAATAAAACATGTGATAAGTGTCCACTCCAGTGAATATAAACCACAAATATTGAATGAAAAATCAACATATAAAATCAACATATAAAAAATGTAAGCAGCAGTCCCAAAAAAAAGTAAAACATATGTAAAAAATATATATAGTATTAAAGGTGAAGCTCCAGAATGGCAAGAATGTTCATAAAAAATTGTGACTCTTGTGCTGAAAAAATAAGAATATCCGGTGACTTCTGTGATCCCCCTCAAGGGTTAAACAGGGGCAGAAAAATTGGGCCTTAGGCACTGGTGCTGGTGCCACAACACTGCAACCCCTCACAGACACTCTAGTTGGAACGCAGGAACGAGCCCTGCTGCAAAGTATTGCATCAAAAATTGTAATTACACAACCCTGTTAAACAGGGGCAGAAAAATTGTGCCTTAGGCACTGGTGGTGGCGCCCAGAACCAAAAATGTTCTTACAAGCTATCAGCGTGATCATTGAGGAGGAAGAGGATAATTACTTAGGGATAGTCACTCAGCATCAGCATAGGCAGTCTTTGAAGGGATCTGAGATTTCAAAAAAAATTATTCGGTTACATCAGCATCAGGTGCTTGGTAGCTGGTGGTGATCCAAGACTGATTCATTTTTTTGAAGGTCAGTCCATCGACCGAGTCGGTGGACAGACGCACCCTGTGATCGGTTACCACGCCTCCAGCAGCACTGAATGTGCGTTCCGAAAGGCGCATTCGCATTCGCAACGCTGGATGCAGGACAGGCCAGTAGCTCAATTGCATACTGTGCAAGCTCTGGCCAGTGATCCATCCTCAAGACCCAGTAACCCAGAGGATTTTTGGTGGGAAAGGTGTCCAAGTCAGATCTTGCCCCTAGGTATTCCTGCACCATGAAAAACAGATGCTGGCGATGGTTGCTGGAACCGATCATACCTTGGGGCTGCGGACTAAAAAATTTGGATAACTATTCAAATAAACACCAAAGGGACCTTCTGGGGTCCTGCAGTAGTAGCTAGGTATTTGAGTCTGATCCTCTCAACCCTCTTCTGGAAGAAGTTCATTTTGCAGAGAGTCACCAGATGCTGCGGCTAAAGGGATGACCGCCTTTGAGAACGTCTAGTGATGAAACGCGTAAGGCGGAGCCACGCTCTTACGATACACCCGGAAGCTTCAGAGCCTGGAACACAGATGGTACGCACGCTACGGCCCGGCTTCCTGCATGCCCATCGTATGCGGTTCCTAGCTCTTGCCTATTTAGCGATTGTGTTTTTTTAAACTTTTATATATTTTCCATTAAAATCCTCGTTACTACTACACTATGGGAGCCCCTTGTTTTTCTCCTGGGGGGATCGTGCCGCTTGCTGCTGTGGAGTGATCCAGGAAGTCCTGATCGGAGCACACTCTGGAACTGCACTGAACAGATGAAAGGGCTGATGGAGTCACAGAAGATATAGTACAGCTTACCAAGTTGGAGATCCATTTACAGTACCCACTCTATGCTGACTACCCCTGCAGGGGTTACTACCTTCAATGAGTGGGGACCCATTGGGGGAGCACTACAGTCACCATATCTGCTGTGCACCAAAGTCACTTGAATTCTGGACACTTGGGAACACAATTTTTTCTGCTCCTGACTTCAATATTATTTATTTTATATATATATATTTTTTATTTATATGTTCACGTTTGGTTAGGGACTTGAACTATTCACCAAACACTTATACCAATATATAATATATATTAATTGTGGACTTCAGGTGGAAGGTTTCCCAGGGGCACTAATTTATGTAGCGCTGACACTGATTAGTGTGGATAATCTTGCACCATTTTATATATTTACTTATCACGTGATAGATAACGAATTGGTTTTTTAGTTATTTCTGGAATGGATGGATAAGGTTGTGTACGCACCTCAAATTTTGAAGTTGCGTCCTAACCTTATTCAAACATATATTCACATAATAGGTATTTTTCTACACATGTATTGGTTTATTGATTATTATTTTTTATCAATTTTTATGTAAGGGTTTGACACATTTTCCATACATTCACTTTTCTATCACATTGGCATGGGAGTACGCATATTGCATTTTTTTTATACATATACCCTTGTAGTCAGATATAAGTAGTATAGTTTATATTTCTTACATAACCCCCCTACCACCACTTAGTGCCACTTAGGGTAGCGCCATCACCCCATTCTTTTCTTATCTATTCTTGTAAGTTCCCTTGGGAACCTAATAGAGGAGGCTGCAATTATTATTCTAAGTGCAGAATTTATTATATTCTTAAAGGGATGATAATTGCTCACTCTTGCAGCAGTTGAAGGCCTTCATCCATGGTGGTACCACCTTGGCCTCTGCGCTGGGCCAACGGGGAGAAGCAATCCTGCATCCGACCCGGGTTTCCCTGGTCCTTTCTCCATTTGGACATGTTCTCTAAGGTTGCCTGCAGCTCTCACACTTGAAATCGCCGTTTTTCAAGGCTCAATAATGCTGTTTTTAGCCCCGGCAGTTGTCTCCTATGCAGAGCTATATGACTAAGCGGCCATACTCGTTGCGTGCCGACCACGCCCCGTCAATTTTGTCTTTGAATTGATTGCGATCTCCTGGGCAGTAAGCGAGTTGGTAGGTGGAGGCAGTAGGAGGTGAATTAAGGAATGAAGGGTAGAAAAGAGTTGATGAGGTTTGGATAAGAGGGTTTTGTGAATCACTACTCACAATGCTCACAATATTAAAGGGCTGCTATTCACAATCAAAGTCATTAACTCTAAATCTGAAGCCTTAACCTTCTTGACACACCTAAACCTTAGAATCTCTCTGTTCTGCATACCATTTCTCTAGACACACTAGACACACACTATATTAAGCTAACTACCTCCCCCCCCTTTGTGAGCTTATAGAGCCTTTAAGTCAATGGTTACCTCACCACATTTCCTGGTTGGGAAAAACAGTCTCATTTAAAGAGACCATCATACCTAAATTGCTTTACTACTTTCATATGCTTCACACTTAATGCTGAAGTGTGAAGTGTATGGAAGGCTGAAAATAGTGCAGTATTTTCTTATGGCATTTCTGCCAATATGGAGAGTGGCAGTTGAGATCAATAGTATACACAGCTACAGACAAGTGACTCTTGTTACAGCTAGAGGAGCTACTTCACTCCCCTTCTGAGAGTGATGAATCACTGGAATGATTACAAATGTGATCTTATTAAAGGCAGATATGTACTACGGCTCTTGTGAGTGCAATTCCTTTTGTGTGTTTTTTTTTAATATATTGTTTTATTTACTACACTATGACAGCCTTCCCGTGCTGCTGTTTCTCCATAGTTTTTCACACTAGGTGCCCGCCCTTCACCTATGTCTACAGACCAGTGGAACAAGGCACCATCAGATGTGGCAAAGTGGTGCTTAGCTGTGCTAGCTCCCTAGAGCGGGGTGCTTTGTGTTCCCTCCTGGATGATGGTGTCATAGATTTGTATAAAATTCAACCCTTGGATTATTGAAGTGTAAAACATCCCTTTTGAAGCTGCCCCAAATTAGCTTCTCCTCATTCAACACCACAACCTTATTCCTCTTCACCATCAGCACCCCACTCCTCCTACACATCTTACTCCACCTCTCCTCCTGTCCTCATCTGTCTCTTGCTGTCTCTGCCTCATGAGAATGGAAGCATTAGGCAAAGGATTTAGCTGGCCTTGAGAAACTTTTCTTCTTTCTATTAAATCTATTCCTAAAGTGCTTGGTCTATTTCACCATGCAGGGTGTGCTTTAGAAGGAGCACCACTGGGATTGTGTCACAAATCCCTGCCTCATGGTGGTTCACCATTTTGGCTACCACTTCATGAAAAGATGTTGCAGGTATCTTGAATGAGCCACTGGTAATGGTCCAGTGGTGCAAGGACAGCCAATGTAGCATCACCAAAATAAAGTTATAGCACTTTGGTATTAGCAGACTGCTTGTGTGGATGCTGCATCCTGGCCAGGAAAAGACTTGGTGGCTATGACCAGCTAAAGTGACTGCACACTCTTTTGACCTGCCACAGGACATCCTGAAAGCCAGGGTTCCATAATCAGGAATCACAGAACCACCATGTTTAGAATATGTGACAGGCAAGCAATGTGTGTGTGAACATTCACAGCTGAAAGCCAGTCAGCAGGTTGGTGCTATTGTCAAACACAACTCTGCCTTTCACAAGCTAGCATGGAGTCAGTCACCTCTCAGCCTGACTGTCTCTGAAGAGCCTCCAGAGTCTATGGCCCAATGTGACTCTTGTCCCACAGGTATATCAGCTGCAAAACAGCATGGCAGCATTTTCCCTAAAACATTGCATAGGCTCTTGGATGCTTAGGGGACAATGGTGATTCTGAAGAGTGACTGCAAGTTATATTATACCGGCATATGGTGTTGTTGGAGCTAATGTTGAGAATTGCACTTTTACTTTAACAGCTTAAGGGCATCAAAGGCATCTTCCAACATTTCATTGAAAGAAATGGTGTTTCTCCAATGTCGCCCTCAGAGTAACATAAAAATGAGGACCCACTCCCCGCTGATCTGAATATAAATAAAATACTCTTTATTTGTTTGATCCATGCCTACTAGCCTTGAACATGGGCAGATTTAATAGCCCCCTATTGACTTTAATGTAGTTTGAATTAAAGTTTGCAATTTAAAGAATGTAGGGTGGATTCTATGAATGGCCTGCAAATGGAAGCCAAGCATGTTCACTTACTGTTAATTGACCCACTACCTCTGTTGAAACTCAGCAAGTACCGTATTTATCGGCGTATAACACACACTTTTTCCCCCTTAAAATCAGGGGAAAATCGTGGGTGCGTGTTATACGCCGATCCCTGCTGTCTCTGAGGGGAAGAGGAGCGAGCGCTGGTGAAATAGACCGAGCCGAGTGTACTGTGTACTGGGGCAGGCTCAGCTCCGCTTGCAGTCATGCCCAGTCCCGCCTCCTAGCCTTTACGTCCCACCATTGGATCGGTGTTGCGTTCATCATAGGAACCGGGCCAAGGGGCGGGACGGGGCGGGACTGTGAGGGAAGCCAAGAGGATCCGAGAGGAGCTGAATACACAGGACATGCGGCTCTGTGTATCTCGCCAGGGGTAAAATTTAAAAACCCATCATGCTGCAATTTTGATCAAGGCTGCAGATGGACACTGGGGAAGGCTGCAGATGGACACTGGGGAAGGCTGCAGATGGACACTGGGCATGGCTGCAGATGGAGACACTGATAAGGCTGCATTGATGGGCATTTAAAATGTAACTTTTTTTCCTTAAACTTCCCTCCTAAAAGTTTTTTCCCTTAAACTTTGATCCTAAACTTGGGGTGCGTGTTATATGTGTTATATGCCGGTGTGTGTTATACGCCGGTGTGTATTATACGCCGATAAATACAGTAACTTAGCTCTAGATAGATTATTAAGCCATTTGCAGCTATGGTTTTTAGGAAATGTTGCAATTACTTTAATAAACTTGCTAAGTGTTTTAACCAAATTAATGTTTACATTTTAATCTAATAAATGTATCACCTTTTGCTGGGAGTAATCTCCACTTAAAGAGATGTTTTGCTTTTTTTATAAAATACACTGAATCTATAGCAGTAGCGGCTGGTGCTCAAAATTTTTTGGGGGGGCACAAACTGAAAAATTCAGAAAAATACTGAAAAGAAAAACATCAATTGCAGCCTCAATGTGCCCATCAATTGCAGCCACTGTGCCATCAATCGCAGCCACTGTGCCATCAAACTCAGCCACTGTGCCATCAATTGCAGCCACTGTGCCATCAATTGCAGCCACTGTGCCATCAAATGCAGCCACTGTGCCCATCAAACGCAGCCACTGTGCCCCATCAATGCAGCCACTATGCCATCAAATGCCGCCACTGTGCCCATCAAATGCAGCCACTGTGCCCATCAAATGCAGCCACTGTGCTCATCAAATGCTACCACTGTGCCCATCAAATGCTGCCATTGTGCCCATCAAATGCTGCCATTGTGACCCATCAAATGTCGCCATTGTGCCCATCAAATGCAGCCATTGTGCTCATCAAATGCAGCCACTGTGCCCATCAAAGGCCGCTAATGTGCCCATCAAATGCTGCCACTGTGCCCATCAAATGCCACCATTGTGCCCATCAAATGCAGCCATTTTGCTACATCAACTGCAGCCACTGTGTCCCCCGCTTGCCTGACCGGCACTTACCCCATCTTGGTGGCGGGGCAGGCAGCGGTGAGCTGTGTCCTCCATGTGTCTCGTCTTCCTGCTTCCTGTTAGGGGTTCAATTGCAGCGCCTGTCCTTTCAGCTAATCAGGTGATGGGTATCAGGCCCACGCTACCTGATTGGCGGAGAGGTGGTTCAGTGTTAGAAAAGGAAATATTAATTTACTTTTCTAACACACCTGGGTGGGCTCTGACCACAATGCTCTGCGCTCGGAGTCCCCCATTTTTGAAGCCTATTAGAGCCTATGGCTCTAACGAGGTGTTTCAGAAACGCCCCCCGCCGCTGTAATTCAGGCACCTGGCATCCTAAAAGGGGCCAGATGCCTGAATAAGGGCTTGCGATGGTGACCATGGATAGAGTCATGCAATGCAATGCATGAATCTATCCATTCTACATGAGGGGGTGGTGCCCTGTGCCCTTAATGGACCGGCCTTTCCTGATATAGGCAATAAAAGAGATTAGGTGAACTGCCATTTTCCTAAAATGCTAAAGCGGGGTTCCCATTTAAGAAAATCAATTAAATCAATTAAAAGTCAGCAGCTACAAATACTGCAGCTGCTGACTTTTAATATTCGGACATTTACCTGTCCCAGGGTCCAGTGATGTGGGGGATCGAAGCCCCACTCATCCCCCCCTCCGCTCGGCGGTGCCGGGATTTTAACTGTGGGCGCCTGGCTGTGGCTTCACAGCCAGGCACCCACTGCACATGCGCGCGCCGCGCGCCGTGACTAGCCGCACAATCATCAAAATCATCATTTTTTTTTAAGCACATACTGATTTTTTTTTTTTTGAAGGGTGGAACTCCACTGGCTTACATCAGAATACAAAGAAATGTTAGTAAAAATGGCAGCATATTTAGAAAAAATACACTTAAATGCACAAAAGCACATGTACATACATACACTATAAATTCATTGGCTTCATTTATTTTATTATGAGAGTATCCAATACATTATTTCACTACATTGACCTTGCTTAATCATTTACAATGTCTAGGCCCAAGGTGCTAGTTTAGTTACTGATAAAATGGGAAAAAGTTGAATTGCGAGGTTGGTTAGTATATTTCATGGCAGCCAGTTAAATGTAGTTTCCATCCCCAAGCACACATCACACACATAATGGGATACTAGAAGAGGAGGGGGATTTACTTATTTTTAGCTCTGCTATAACAAGATGTAATTGGAGTGAGCACCTCTATGTTTCCAGTTATAAATAAAAAATCCCAATCAGGACTACTATGTGTGTCAGCAAGAAGTTTTATTTGAGCAAGAACCCCCTTTTCTTTCTTTTTATTGTTCTTTTTTTTTTTTCTTCAATTTTAGCTGTAGTTGGTTTAATGGTCTCTCTTAGCTGCTGTCCTGTCTGTAAAAAAAAAGTTTTTTGTTTTTTTTTGGCTCAAGATTTTCATTAAAAATGGGCCTTTGTATCAGTGGGGAGGTATTTGGTTTTAAAAAGAATAATTCTAGGTTCACACCTTAGCGTTTTTGTGGCCCGTGTTTGCACAGGCACAGCAGCCCATTAAAATGAATGGCCTGCCATGCCTGTGTTTCCGCAAAAAAAAAAAAAAGGGTGCATACACCTTTTCACAAACAAGGAAATCCCTTGGTCTTTTATGCATACTTTGGGGGGGCATTCAGAATGAATGTCAGCCCCGCACAGCCCCTAAGAGCAGCGCAATTTGGTTGCGGGTGCGGGAACAGATGTGATTCCTGCACCCCCAGCCACATGCATAGGTGTGAACCAAGCATTTGTGCAAAAACAATGTGCACATTAACCACCCAACATTTTATCACTCACATTCACCACACCTCCTCTCCTTGAATAAAACTGAAACAAAATAGAGAATGGCGCTGTTCTATGTGAGAAAAATTATTTGTGTATAAACCATGAGGTATATATATATATATATATATATATATATATATATATATATATATATATATATATATATATATATATATACATATATATACATATATATCTATATATATAGATATATATAGATATAGATATATATATAGAGATATATACATATCTATATATACACACACATATATATATATATATATATATATATATATATCTGGTGAAAAAAACGTGCATGTCCGACAGGGACAAATCCTTCCTATCATATAATGATATAAAATGACAGGTGCTGGAAATGAATATGTGCAGGAAATAAAACTATTCAAGTAAAAATGCAATCAATTAATAAACTTCTCCACTGGTGTTACTAGTACTCATCAATCATCACTAACAAGCTGTGCAGTACGTATATAAACATATATAAAATTAATATAAAAAGTGACTAGTAAAACTGCTGTTGGTGATATCTGATAGTAAACCAAAAAAACAAAAAATCTGAAATAAATGTCCATAAAAAGTGACATAGTGCTCCATCCAATTAGTGAAAGTCTTCTTAAAGAGTAGACATGAACAGAGAACGTGCTGGCAATGTTGACTGTGCTCCTCTTATGTGTTTTCACTCACCAGAACGCTTCACCCCTGCAGGGGTACAAGCGTGAAGTATATACTCCCGTTTATGGAGTTACGATATCCCCCTAGTTCCCTGCTTCAGGGCAAAGGACCATCCACGGGCAGAAAGAAGGAGACTCCGCTGTCTCCCCTCTGCAACGTAATTCCAGGCCAGATATCCACATATATATGTTATAAAAAGGAAGAAACGATCCGCATAGCGCGACTCCGTATAACTTCTTTTATTAAAAGTGTAAATGCAGAAGGGAAGCAAGGAAATTCAGGAAAGCGTTGCTTCCCCGCAATGTTCACTGGGGTGGTAAAGAAGTCACATTTTTTGCACCGATTTAAGAATAGGAGCACCGAAAAACAGCACAGGCATAGTGGGAAGTCCACACTGGGATTTAAGCCCTTTGTTTGCAGAATATATCTAATGGACTATATGTAATATTATGTAATATTATTCATGCATGATAGTTACTGAATAGTGGATTTATTTTTGATTTTTGGGTTTATTAGATTTTTGTTTGTTTTTTGTCTATATCACAAACATGATTTATTTGAATAGATTGGTGTATTCGGTTTAAAGCGTTGGAGGTAGCGCAGTCAAACACTAGATATATACACACACAACGGATGATCATCTATTTACATCCGTTTACATCAGCTTACGTCAACATCTGTTTTTTAGAACAGATCAAAGCCCTATTTTTATTCTGTTACAAAAATGGAACTGACGAAAAATGGATGTAAATGGACAAACGGTTTGCGTTCGTTTTTTGCCTTGGTAGTGGTTGTAAAAAAAAAACTTATGTACAACTGATGTAAAACTGATAAGAACCTGATGTAAAACTTACAAGAACCTAAAGAGAAACTGATCCGTTTTTTCTTTGAAAAAACATTACTGAACTGATGAAACAAATGGACCCTTATGCCGCGTACACACGGTCTGACTTTTCGGCTACAAAAGTCCGACAGCCCATCCGACAGACTTTCGATGGACTTTTGGCAGACTTGCAGAGGACTTTCTAACGAACGGACTTAACTACATACGATCACACAAAAGTCCGACAGCCTAGTACGCGGTGACGTACACAAAGTCCGACGAGACTATAGAACGGAAGTTCAATAGCCCGTATGACACCCTTTGGGCTCCTTCTGCTAATCTTGTGTTTATGTCGTGTTAGTAGACATGTGCACACTGAAATATTTAATTTAGGAAGTTCATTTTTGTCCGAAAAATAAATTTATTTAGTTACTCCCGAAATTCGTTTTTATTTATTTTGTTTTTCATTAAAAATTGCATTCGTCCGAAAATCCAAATTAAGGTTGAATCTATCATTGAAGGCTTATGCTGTCTGTCGAATGTTCAAAGAAGATTCGACGGAGCAGCTAAACTGTACGACGCCGTATAGTTTACCTGCTCCGCCGAATCTTCTTAGAACTTTCAACAGACACCATAAGCCAAAGTACGTGTGTACTTAGTTCTAGCTATTTTACTGCTCCTCCTCTTTGGTTACAATCAGCCAATAACATTCATCGTCATCATCATTATTTTTATTTATCTTTTCTCCCCTACGTCAAGTCTTTTCTCTCCTACGTCGAACCTTTTCTCTCCTACGTCGAATCTTTTCTCTCTATGTAGAATATTCTTGGACTAATAGAGTTAAGGTTAGGCACATTCGACCACAGGTTTAATGGACACAGATTGTTATTGTCATCATCATGTCGAAACTCCTATCTATATCGAACTGTTGTAGCAACGAAAATGAAAATAAAGCATTTGTTTATGTCGGATCTTTCGTTTTTCAGATTCTGCACTTTCATTATCGTTTGTTAAAACGATAACAAAAATACCTGAAATTCGGACGAAAATGCATTTGGACGAATGCACATGTCTACGTGTTAGTAGAAGTTTGGTGAGAGACGATTCACGCTTGTGAGACTCGTATTTTTCAGTTGTTTTAATTTTTGTTCAGTCTGTGCTTGTGAGGTTTGTATCTGCTTTTCAGTGCATGTGGTCAGTTCGCATTGAGTAATCAGTGTTTTATTGTCCGCTCATTGCTGATTTTCAGGTCACTCTTCACAGGCCTTGCTGTTCTTCAGTGCATTCTGTTAAGGGCGTTCTGACCAGCCGACCGTTTTGAAGCCATGTTACATGTACTAACTAGTCGTAGAGCTCGTGCATTGTATGTGCTTGGTGCTGTAGTTCATTCTTCATCCCAAGACCAGTCCATGAACAGGGCGAGGAGGAGTTCATGGACGAAGAATTGGTTGCTCCAGCGTGACCAATTCTGTCATATGCCATTGCTCCGTGAGATCCGTGAGAAAAATCCTGAGGATTTCAGGAACTTTCTCTGGATGACGGACCCCGTTTTTGACCATTTGTTGGCTTTGCTCACCCCTTATATCAGCAGGCAGGATACCTGCATGAGGCAAGCCATCACTCCGGAGCAGAGGCTAGTCGCCACGTTGCATTACTTGGCGACGGGGAGAAGCCTGCAGGACCTTAAGTTCTCGACAGGCATCTCCCCCCAGGCTCTGGGGATCATTATCCCAGAGACCTGTTCTGCCATAATTCAGGTCCTGCAGAAGGACTATATTAAGGCAAGAATTGTTATCCTTTATTAGCATCACATGTTATTTTATTTAATGTTTGATAATGTAATGTATTTCTTTACTCAAACACTACTTACTATCATTGCAATATAGTGTGAATGTCCCCTTTTTGTCCTCATGCATGCTGTAATCTTTTAATTCTCTTTTTGTCCTGCATGCATATTTGCCTTCACTAACCTCCCCAGCATGCAATGCTGGGCCCATATCCACCTAGTCTACTCACTTTTAATGTATTTTGTCAGCTGCATTGTAGTTATTTTCCCCCAAAAAGGCATCCAAATAGTCTGTGTGTCATTAACTCGATTTACAATCCCCTCCCCCCCTACAATTCATCCAAATAGTCTGTGTGTCATTAACGTGATTTACAATCCCCCCCCTACAATTCATCCAAATAGTCTGTGTGTCATTAACTCGATTTACAATCCCCTCCCCCCCTACAATTCATCCAAATATTCTGTGTGTCATTAACTCGATTTACAATCCCGTCCCCCCCTACAATTTATCCAAATAGTCTGTGTGTCATTAACTCAATTTACAATCCCCTCCCCCCCTACAATTTATCCAAATAGTCTGTGTGTCATTAACTCGATTTACAATCCCCCCCACAGTTCATCCAAATAGTCTGTGTGTCATTAACTCGATTTACAATCCCCCCCACAATTCATCCAAATAGTCTGTGTGTCATTAACTCGATTTACAATCCCCTCCCCCCTACAATTCATCCAAATAGTCTGTGTGTCATTAACTCGATTTACAATCCCCCCCCCACAATTCATCCAAATAGTCTGTGTGTCATTAACTCGATTTACAATCCCCCCCCCCTACAATTCATCCAAATAGTCTGTGTGTCATTAACTCAATTTACAATCCCGTCCCCCCCCTACAATTCATCCAAATATTCTGTGTGTCATTAATTTGATTTACAATCCCCCCCCCCCTTACAATTCATCAAAATAGTCTGTGTGTCATTAACTCGATTTACAATCCCCTCCCCCCTACAAATTATCCAAATAGTCTGTGTCATTAACTCGATTTACAATCCCCCCCCCCCTACAATTCATCCAAATAGTCTGTGTGTCATTAACTCGATTTACAATCCCCTCCCCCCCTACAATTCATCCAAATAGTCTGTGTGTCATTAACTCGATTTACAATCCCCTTCCCCCCCCCCAATAATTTGTTATAATGTTCTGTGGGGTTGATTTTCAAAAAGCAAATATATGTTGCACTTTGCAAAATGCATTTGCACTCTGCAAGTGCATTTGCTCCAGGGCTTTAGTAAATGAGCAGAAGCTCTGCTGATCTCCATCATCCAATCATGTGCAAGCAACAACGTTTTTTGATTAATTGCCCTTGCATGTGATTGGGTACTCCTTGCAACATGAAGCCTTACCTCATTTACTAAGCTCTGGAGCAACTGCACTTGCAGAGTGCAACAACTGCACTTTTCAAAGTGCACAGTCTTGTAGCCTTTTTAGTAAATCAAACCATGCGTGTCCTTAAACTTGATTTTGAATTTACCCCCCCCCCCCCCCAAAATGTAACAATGTGCCATCAGAGGGGGTGAGCAATCTGATAAGTGGGCCTTTATATATTATTTATTAAATAATATTTCAATTAATGTTATACTGATGCTGGGCAATAATGTCTCAAGTGCAATGTTCTTGGAGTGTTATTTTAAAAATTACTGATTTTTTGTTTCTTGTTTGATTCCCCAGTTTCCTTCAACGCCACAGGAATGGCAGACTGTGGCATCCGATTTTGCCACCCGTTGGGACTTTCCCAACTGTGGAGGGGCTATAGATGGGAAACACGTCCACATTGTGCCACCACCCCATTCGGGGTCATACTATTTTAATTATAAGGGGTTCCATAGTATTGTCTTAATGGCGGTGGTGTCGGCACAATATGAATTTCTGTATGTGGACATGGGGAAGAATGGCCGGATGTTGGATGGAGGAATATTTGCCCAGACGGAGTTCTACCGGCGTCTCCAGAGTGGTGGCCTGGGATTGCCACCTGATGCCGATAACGTGGAAGGACTCCCCTTTGTCTCCATAGCAGATAAAGACTTCGGTCTGAGCAAGCACCTCATGAGGCCATTCCCCCAAAGGACCCTCACCCCGGAGAGGAGGGTTTTTAATTTCCGGCTGGCCAGAGTGAGAAGAGTTGTGGAGAATGCTTTTGGGATTCTGGCCAGCCGGTTCCGCCTGTTTCAGACAGCTATAAACATGGCGGAATACAAACTGAATTACATTATTCTAGCGTGCTGCATCCTGCACAACTTTTAAAAAAAAACATTCCAAAAATTATATTTCATCAGTTGGGCCTGAGGCCGGACTTATTAGTGACAATCCTCTGATGGGTCTGGATACTGTCCATACTGGCTTGGCCCCCCAAAGTGCCTGTCAAGTTCGGGATCAATATGTAGATTATTTTATGGGTAGGGGGGCCATTTCAATGCCACAGAATCTTTAATTTATTTTAATAAAAAATCTGGATCAGATCAAATCTTGAATGATATTTATTGCTTGCCTTTCTTTTTGGCTTTTTTCCTAGGTTATCTTGTAGTGCCAAGTGTATTTTCCTTTAGTAAATAAGTACCATTGCCACTGTAAACAACAAATAACTTACAAAACTGATATTGAGCATTGAAAGAAGCCACACATCTTGTTGATTACTAACAGATTTTTTATTAATCTGTGCACATTCACTTGTGAGTTTGTAAAAAATGGTGATTGTCAAATATATATAGATATATAATTTTTAAACAATATAATTATTTTTTTTTTACATTATTTTATATTATTTTTTTGAACAAACAGGCCTCAATATTTTTTTTAATTTGTACAAACAAACAGGCCTCTATATCTTATTTTTTGTTGTTGTTTTTTTTTTTACAAACAGGCCTTCAATTTTTTTTTGTTTTTTTTGTTTTTTCTTTCCAAATTTGCCTCCAATATTTTTTTTTTTTTTTTTTTTTTTACAAATAGGCCTCCAATTTTTTTTTTGTTTTTTTTTTTACAAACAGGCCTTAATTTTTTTTTATATATTTTTTTAAAAACCAAACAGGCCTCAATAAATATATTTTTATTAAAAAAAAAACAAAAACAAACAGGCGTCATTTATTTGTTTAAAATTTTGGGAAACAGGCATACAATTTTAATACTATAAAAGAAAAGGCCCAGAATGGGGTCAGCAAACAAGAAAATGAAGAACATGATCAATGTTTTTTTTGGTGAAAAAGAGAATTTAGATTCTCCCCAAAACATTGATCATGTTCTTCATTTCCTGCTGCATACTATCCAGCCGATTACGCATTACATCAATATCCCCATTCCAGGCCATTAGCTGCCCAATTAGGCGTTGTGCACTGTCTGTGCTAAAAGGTTCAACAAGACCTAAAATTTAAGGAAAAAAAGATGTATTTAGAAATATGCAGCCATACATACATTACCTTACCATAAGCTGGTGTGTCAGACACTCACGTGGTGGGGTGCCCATGTCGCCTACTTCCTCAGCCTCTACTCCATACACATCCTTGGGGGTGGCGCTGGTGCTTGATTCTTCCACAACCAGATCATCTAAAATAGATATTGCAAAATGTATCTCAAAATATGCAGCCATACATAGATTACCATAAGATGGTGTGTCAGACACTCACGTGGTGGGGTGCCCATGTCGCCCACCTCTCCTTCCTCAACATCCTCTGTGGGGCTTGGGCTGATTTTCCAATTCAGGTGTTGCGGTCGGGGGTCACTGGGTTCAGCTTGTCTGAGTCTTTTCTCCCCTATGTGAATGAAAAAAAAGCTACACTTAGCACACAGATATTTGAGTCCAGGAATAGTAATCTGAAACATTGTAGTGAAGTGGTGTACAAATTGTCTGTTTGGGCAGAGTTCCTAGTTGAAGACATAATAAAAATTCACTTTGAAATATCTATATATATATATAGATATATAGATATAGATATATCTATCTATAGATATATCTATATCTATATATCTATCTCTCTCTCTCTCTCTCTCTCTCTCTCTCTCTCTCTCTCTGTATATATATATATATATATATATATATATATATATATATATATATATATAGGTATATCTATATATATATATACCGAGTTTAGATCGTTTTAAACGATCTTAGTAAACATTGTTACATATATACACACATCTATCTATCTATCTATCTATCTATCTATCTATCTATCTATCTATCTATCTATCTATCTATCTATCTATCTATCTATCTATCTATCTATATACACACATATAATATACATATATATATATCTATATTTATGGTTGGAGCCTTATGTCCGATATGGACATAGATAACATTTATAGTTAACATAAGACTTATCATCGGATAGACCTGGAAGTGTGGACTTACCATATGAAATGGACCTGAAAGTGTGCCTTGGTCTAATGGCCGGTATGCCAAAATAAGGGGGCATAACCTGGTTTAAGAAATGATTGTTCTGTAAAGAGAAATGAATAGTTGAGAAATGCTGTGAAATGGGGATGGGAGGGTGGGTATCGCGCACAGGAAACCGACAAGCACCACAGGTGAGCGGGCTGCTTAAATACCCCCCGGGCTCCTCCATAAATTCAGGCCACCATACTG
This sequence comes from Lithobates clamitans, assembly GCA_037952925.1. Taxonomy (NCBI): domain Eukaryota; kingdom Metazoa; phylum Chordata; class Amphibia; order Anura; family Ranidae; genus Lithobates; species Lithobates clamitans. The sequence goes on from JBBGZY010000415.1 coordinate 5,513,235, forward strand.
GCCTTCCTACTTATGGTTGGAGCCCTATGTCCGATATGGACATAGATAACATTTATAGTTAACATAAGACTTACCATCGGAAATAGACCTGGAAGTGTGGACTTACCATATGAAATGGATCTGAAAATGTGCCTTGGTCTAATGGCTGGTATGCCAAAATAAGGGGGCAAAAACATTCAGGTAGGGGTATAATATTTTATTGTTTTTCAGTTATTCATTGAGCCAATTTGGAAAATGCCTGTGCCATCTCTACTTGAGGATTGGGGATATACCGGGTGAAGCAGGCTGATTTCCACCTGCCTAGTCTTTTGATGACATGGTCTGGGACCCCATGGAGGGATGCTGCGGAAGCTGCTCCGATACGAAAGGAGTGTCCGGAGTACTGACTCGGGTTAAGGTAAAGATTGCGGAGAAGTATCCTTATGTGTTTCACAAACTGACAGGCGCTTAAGGGTTTAACTGGGAATGGTAGAAGAGGACTGGTGTCCGGTTGTTCAGGCAGGAGTGACAGGAGACGGTTGAGTACGGTGACTGGACACCAGCTGTTATTGGTTTTGTAGAGGTGAATGTCCACTCCAGAGCCTGTTTGCTGGGTTTTAGAAACCTCAAGGTGTAGGATGAAATGGTCTTGGTAGCGAACCAAGTGCCGTCTGCATAGTACTTGGTCTGTGGGGTTGTTACAGGTGAACTCGCCAGGTCACAAGAACCCGTAGTAAGCCAAATATATGGCTGCTTGAAAGACCGAATGGAGAAGTAGCCAGAATGGTCGACATATCCCTGAAGATGGGCCCCGTAATGGGTAAGCGCTTGGTGCTGATCACTGGTTGTTGTTTCTGAATGCCCCTTAGGATGGCTCGTATCGCGTGTGATGAGAACAGTGAAGATTTTGCAGGGTTTTCAAGAGTCAAGAAATGTTGTATGCCGGCTACGTATAGCCGAATGGTATTGTAAGATAGGGCCAGCTGAGTGTGGCAGTATGAAATGAAGGCCAGTACCTGTTTGACATCTGTTGGTCCTTTGCAGCAGGGTGTCAGGAATTTATTGAACGCCTTCCAAGCTGTCTGGTAGGCTTTGAGTGTGTTATGAGAGAGTGAGTGATTGATGAGCTGCGTTGCTCCTTGTAAATGTTGAGCTAGTCCAGGGTCAGCTGTGACCAGACAGGGATAGGGACCGACACTGGATCGGTTCCAGGAACCTGTTTGAAAAAGGAGGTGTAGTTAAAACGTGACAGTGCGTCAGCAGCTAAAAATTGTATCTGCCTGGAATAAATGAACAGTGGATTTTAAACTGATGCTGTAAGGACATTTGTACCAATCTGCGCAGGAAGGACATGACTGCTAGGGACTTGGACCTGCCTTTGTTGATGATGTCTGCCGTGGCCTGATTGTCGGTGGTGAAGACCACGGTTTGCCCTGTCCAATGGTGACCCCAGAGCTGTGCAGCTGCCACTATGGGATAGAGTTCGAAGAGGGAAGATGTTCGGGTAAAGCCGGGTATCATCAGTATCTGTTGAGGCCAGGGTCCTGAAAACCATTGGTGGCCAAAAATTGCAGCGAAACCTGTGGAAGCTGCAGCGTCTGTCACCACCTGGGGTGAAAGGGCCAAAACCATGGGTATAATTAGGGATATACCATTCCAGGCGGACAGGAATTCCTCCCACATAGATAGGTCCGCTATTGCTGCAGAGTCTAGATTTAGAATCTGATCGGGGTCTTGTGTTTCTGACAGGAATCTCAGCAGACGTGACACGAAGGTGCGGCCTTGTGGAATAATTCACATGGCGAAATTAAGCGTTCCCTGGAGAGATTGCAACTGCTTTTTGGTACACCCCTTGGTGTGGGTGAATTTGTGAAGGACTGCCCTAATGCGGGTTAGTTTGTCGAGGGGGAGACTGGCTTGCATGGTGCAGGTGTCTAAGTTGACCCCGAGAAAGGTGATGTTGTGTGCTGGGCCGTCGACTTTGTGCTCAACGATGGGAACATCGAGATTTCCGAATACCACTCTGAGTTTGTCGAGGTCTCCTGGGGGCTTGCTGGGAGGTTCTATTAGTAGGAAGTCATCCAGGTAATGGATGACTTCTTGACACTGAGCCTTGTGTAACAGTATCCAAGCGAGGGACTGAGCGAATGTGTCGAAGAGCCAAGGGCTACTCTTCGAACCAAACGTCAGTTTTGTGGCAAAATAATATGCCTCCTTCCACTTGATGCCATGCCAGCACCAAAGGGATGGGTGGATAGGCAGGAGCTTGAAGGCATCCGAGATGTCGGCTTTGGAGAGCCAGGCACCTGTACCTGCTTTGATGACTGCTTGGATTGCCATGTCCACGGAGGAATATTTTAGGGAGAATTCTTCGGAGGGGATCAGAGAATTGAGACTGGGAATGTGGGAAGAATGAGGCGCAGACAGGTCGTACACCAAACATAATTTATTTGTGAACTTGCCCTTGACAAGCCCAATAGGGCTGACTCTCCAGGTGCTGAAAGGGGGCTGAGTGAATGGGCCTATAACGAACTCTCGGTCTACTTCTGCCTGTAAGAGGCGATCTATGGCTTGTTCGTCAATGGCCGCTGAACGAAGATTCCCACATTCGTAGGTACTGTGGGGTAAAGAAATGAGGCCAGTGTGAAACCCTGCTGTGAACCCCTGGTTAAGGTAGGTTCCCAGGGAGGGGGTGAGGTGTGAGGTGAGGTAGAGTCCTAGCCACCAGACATTGATCCGGCTTAGTCATGCCCTCTTTTGTTGTTTAACCTTGCACAAGTTTCTTGGGTGCGCTCTTTGGCATAAGGTGCAGATGTGGAGTAGGCGGCACTGATTGAAATTGCAGGACCCATAGTTGTAATTATTGCAGATGGCTGCCCCTCCCACGGTTCGGACTGGGCGTCTGAATTTGTCCACCTGAGGCGTTTGTTCAGGGGCCGACTGACCCTGAAGTGCACCGGAGGTGGAGGGAAATTCGAAGGTACGTCTGATTGTTGCATTGGCGCACCAGGTAGCAGTGTGAGTTGAGGACTGGCAAATCGCACACAGGGGTGAGCGTAAGCCGGCAAAATGGCGGCAGAACAGCTCTGTGTCCATGAGACTCCAGTTTGTTGTTGTCTGAAACTGTGTGAGCCTGGCTGCCGCTTTTACGGAAAAGGAACGGTGGTAGTCATAAAAAGAAAATCCTCCATACTTGTAGCCCAAGTCTACTACCGTATGAAGGTATAAGTCCAGCTCTTCCCTTCTGCTGGGAGCGGCTGAACACAGGACATCTCTCAGCATGCCAAAGGCCAGGGTGAACTCTGGGACAGATAACTTCCGGTTCAGTCAGGGGTCTTTGGCTTTAAGGACCACTGATATGTCACCCCAGGAATAGGCCTTATTTTCTGCCAGATCGTGGACAGAAATCAGGAGAGAGGCCAGGTTGACGTCCCTGCCGTCCAAGATGTCCTTCCTGATGCTGGTTGGCACCAAATGGGAAGGGTAGACAATGGGGTTTCAGCCTGTAGTACCTGCAGGAAGGGGTGTTAAAGGTTGGGTTACGGTTGGGTCGGGAATAGCCGCGGCTGGCCGAGCCTCCAGGAGTGCCACTCTGGTTTGTACATCCGTGACCAAGGTAGAGAGGGACGACACCATAGTGTGAAGTTGTGAGATGGCCGAGGATATCAACTGGAGAGATGCCTGCTGGGTACTGGGTCCTGCTGCAGCTTGTGGGGGGAAGAGGAGCTTGAACAGCTCGCCTTTCCTGGCTGTAGCAGGGAAGGGCATGCCTCTCCGTTTTAGCTCTGCCGTCAATTTGGGGATAGTCCATTCTCTGAGGGACTGCACGTTGCCGCTCTCTGAGACCGGAGAAGGTGACAGGGGGGCCGTGAGGTCTTCGCTGCCGGCCTGGGACATGGTTTATCTGGTAAGGATATCCTGTCCTTCAGATCGTGTTTTTGGTTGACTGTAACCTATTGGGGGTGACATGAATTTCAAGTTTGCTTTGTTTCCCTGAGCCGTACTTACCCAACTTGTTTTCTCCCTTTTTCTTTTTACCTGGGGAGACATCGTCCAACCTGGTGCAGGGTGGACCTACTGAGCTTTGACTGACCTGGAGGAAAATGAAAGGTGATAATTCGTGAAGGGTTTGCTGGCTAACTTGAAGCAGTGACTTGTATGGTGAATTGCAATCTTAGTGACAACGAAATGATTTGAAATGTTTGCCTTGATTATGAAATGAGTGAAATCTCTTGCCATGACAGAGATCCGGCTCGGTCGTGCCATGACTGCAACCAACCGCAAACCGGGCTCTGGAGCATGTACTGAAATGAGGCAATCGAAAAAACCATTGGTGCACACCGGGACGAATCGGTGCATGTTTGATGCATCTGGATTCGAATTGGAGCGCAGTATGAAACAACGAAATGACAGAAATGTTTTTCACCTTGACCGAGGCTCGAATTGGTTGTGCCGCATTTGCGACTGGCAACGAACCGAGCTCTGGTATAGGTATGGATCCGGCCGAAATAACTGGGGTATTCCGTAAGGAATCGGTGTATCTCAGATGCGACCGGTTTCAAAAACGGTGATGCCGTGTGGGAGTGAATTGAATGGTGATAGTTGCCATGACAGAGATGAGGATCGGTCGCCCGATATCTGCGACTAGCTACGATCCGGACTCTGGAGCATGTTTCAGAAATGAGGCCGAGCCCTGGGGCACGCCGTAATGCATCGTAATCGGTGCATCGGGGATGCGACTGGATTCGAACCGGAGCGCGGTAAGTGCAGGTGTAACAGATTGTTGCCATGACTGAGGCGCGAATCGATCATGCCGCTGTTGCGACTGACTGCGAATCGTACTCTGGAGCATGTACTGACATGTGGCAAATACCTGGGGCACGCCGAGACGAATCGGTGCATTTCCATGCGATTAAAATTCGTATCGGAGCGTGATACGTGGCAGTGAAATGATACCATGTCAGAGGTACGAATCGGTGAGTCGTAACGAGCGACTGATAATGAAGGTGACTCTGGAGCATGTACTGAAATGAGGCCGTAACTACTGGGGCACACCGGAACGAATCGGTGCATCTTTTTAGATGTGACTGGATTCGAAACGGAGCGCGGTAAGTGACTGAAATGAATGAAATGATTCGAAATGGTTGAAATGTTAGAAATGCTTAGAAATGTTCAGAAATGAAAAATGATTTGATATCGAACTGACGTCGACAAGAAATTGCTACATTACAAATTTCAACGGTTGTGTACTTGCGTGGTAACAATTTAGCCATGCCTGAAATGAAGCGATGTCTACGTCACTGTGGTTTTTCCAAATAACGAGAAATGGTAACATGACGATAGTGCGAGTGGTATGCATTGCGGTTACGTTTGTGAAATTTGTGAGTGATTCGTAAGTTTGATATCACGGTTTAGTGACATGATATCTAACAATGCGTGAAAACAAAAGTCCGACGGGACCCTACCTGCGACGACTGAGCCAGACGCGTGGTACGAACTGTGAATCGGTAACACAGACTTCGAAACTCTCGAGCGCGGTATTGCGAATGCGGGTACTTGCAAGACAAGAACTTGCGGACGCTGGTATTCGAATAGTCGGCCTAGTGACGTATATTGCGCACAGGAAACCGACAAGCACCACAGGTGAGCGGGCTGCTTAAATACAGCCCGGGCTCCTCCCATAAATTCAGGCCACCATACTGGCCTTCCTATATATATATATATATATATATATATATATAGATAGATAGATAGATAGATAGATAGATAGATAGATAGATAGATAGATAGATAGATAGATAGATAGATAGATAGAGAGAGAGAGGTGTGTGTATATATGTAACAATGTTTACTAAGATCGTTTAAAACGATCTAAACTCGTACGTTAAAGAAAAGCACATGGAGCAGTATGCAAGGTAATAAACAGAATATGAACACACGACAAGTACTTACTTTTTTTAAGCACTTTACGGATCCATCCGCACTGATCCACCTCCCGGAGTTTGAGGTCGGACCATCTTTTCCTAATCTGATCTTTCGAGCGCCGTACCCCAAAAGTAAGATGCAATGTCTTCACCACCTTCGCCATTATTTTGGCTTTTCGGAAATTAGGCTGGGCGTACGGTCCATACCTCCCATCATAGTCATTTTTCCGCAAAATTGCCACCATCTCCACCATCTCTTTAAAGGCCATATTGGAGGCCTTAAATCTCTGCTTCCTGGATCGGGACGTTCCAGGCTCCGGGCTTTCGTCGCTACCTGAGGTAGTACACACCTGATGTGTCTCTGCCATTGTTCCTCCCACTACGCACCGTAAAGAGAAGGGGCGGAGAATATTTGGTAAAAAAGAACGTCAGGGGCGGGCGACGCAGGCGGTGTTTCACGCATGCGCAGTGTATAAAAAGAGTTCTTACGCATGTGTTGTATGTATGTTCTGTGCGTAGAGACAAGGGGGTAGAGAATATGCGTTAAAACAGAGCGTCAGGGGCGGTGAGGCAGGAGGAGTTTCACGCATGCGCAGTGTATAAAAAGAGTTATTACGCATGTGCGTACATACGTTCTGTGCGTAGAGACAAGGGGGCAGAGAATATGCGTTAAAAAAAAGAAGATCAGGGGCGGGCAAAGCAGGCGGAGTTTCACGCATGCGCAGTGTATAAAACGTTGTTACGTATTGTGCATAGATGATAGAGGACCGGAACGCCATAAACAAAGGTAATTTTTTTTTTGTAAACTTTGTAGCAAGCAGCCTATACAGCTTACAGATTGATGAGGCCTATGTTGGGATAAGATGATGAGGGTTTAGCTGAAACATAAGTGTTTTTGTCTTGTGTCTTATCTTTTGCAGAAAACATGAATGCCAAATTTAAAGAGCCAGAATTTCTGACAGCATTTATTGACAAGTACAGGGAGATGAGGAATCTGTGGGAGGTCAAACACCCTCAATATTACTTAAAACATGTAACATCCTACAAAAAGAGCCAGGAAGGGGGTGGTGACAGAGGAGGCATCACTGCGACTCATGAGAGAAGCAACAAATTTTCTGAAGAGCCCCCCGAAGCTGAAGAGGCCTATGGCTGTTATTTAGCAAGCAGGTTGCTTCAAATGGAGTGGGGCCAACGCCTCCTGTGTGAAAAACGTTTTGCTGATGCTATCCACAAGGGGCTGAAGGGCGAGTTAACTGCCAACACCCAAATAAGTGAGGCAGCCCCTCCTCCTCCTCCTCCTGCCACAAGTCAACCACCAGAGCCACAGCCTACAAGGAAGGCTGCATGGAAGGCTGCAGGGAAGGGTGCAGGGCAGCGTGGAGGGAAGGCTGCAGGGAAGAGAAGAAAGTGATGACCTGGGTTCAGTCTGGTCTGACAGAAGACGCAGGCCGGTGTAGTACCACAGCCTGGGGACATCTATGTCATCTGCTGCTGCTCTTGATCTTTGGGATTCCTGGACCAGATTGTGCTCCCTCTTATATGGACTCCTCAAGATCCCAATTTTCTTTTCCACAGACTTTTGATGCGTGCCCTGTGGCCAAAAGTATTCACAAATTCCAGTATTTAGCCATCGTTGACTTCATCTTTATTTTGTTTACCAGAAATAAATGGATACTTTAGTTTATGAAAAGACTTTATGTGTTTTAATTAACATCATTTATTTAGAGACAATGTCAAATTAACATGGGAAAAACAACCTCCTTGAGGTTGCAAAAACAATAAAAAAAATATAATGTTCTTGTGGTAACTTTACCAAAATATAAAAAAATAAATAAATAAAAAAAAATAATATAACCAAAAAAGGTTCTTTGTGGGAACTTTATAAGCAAACAAAAAATAAAAATTTACAAAAGTAATGCTTCTTTGGTAAATTTAAGAGCTAAAAAAAAAAAAAAGATTCTTTGTGGTAACTTTACAAACAAAAAAAAAAATATATGGAGATAAAGATAAAATAATTTTGACAATAATCATAAAAAAAGATCTTGATGAAATAAAAAATAAAAGATGACTCCAAAAAACAATTGTGTAAACATTAGTATGGAGATGTGGCTTTTAAAACAAATACAATATCATTCATGAGATCAAGAGAAATAATCCAGAAATCAGTTTGGGAGAACTCTGTGTGAATAAGAACAGCGAAACAACTTCGTTCTTATAGCATTATTAACCACTTAAGGACCGCCTCACGCCGATGTACGTCGGCAAGGCGGCACGGGCAGGCAAAATCACGTACATGTACGTGATTAGCCTCCCGCGGGTGGGGGGTCCGATCGGACCCCCCCCCCCGGTGCCCGAGGCGGTCCCGTTTTGTTCCCCGGCGATCGGAGTGGAGGGGGAGGCCATCCGTTCGTGGCCCCCCCCTCGCGATCGCCGCCGGCCAATGGGAACACTCCTTTGCTGCTGTATGCTAAACAGCAGCAAAGGAAGTGATGTCATCTCTCCTCGGCTCGGTAGTTTCCGTTCCGGCCCGAGGAGAGAAGACAGGTATGTGAGTGCACCAACACACACACACACAGTAGAACATGCCAGGCATACAAAACACCCCGACCCCCCCCCCGATCGCCCCCCGATCCCCCCCAATCACCCCCCCCTGTCACAAACTGACACCAGCAGTTTTTTTTTTTTTTTTTTTTCTGATTACTGCTAGGTGTCAGTTTGTGACAGTTACAGTGTTAGCACAGTTACTGTTACCCCCCTGTAGGTCTAGGGTACCCCCCTAACCCCCCCTAATAAAGTTTTAACCCCTTGATCACCCCCTGTCGCCAGTGTCGCTAAGCGATCATTTTTCTGATCGCTGTATTAGTGTCGCTGGTGACGCTAGTTAGTGAGGTAAATATTTAGGTTCGCCGTCAGCGTTTTATAGCGTCAGGGACCCCCATATACTATCTGATAAATGTTTTAACCCCTTGATTGCCCCCTAGTTAACCCTTTCACCACTGATCACCGTATAACCGTTACGGTTGACGCTGGTTAGTTTGTTTATTTTTTATAGTGTCAGGGCACCCGCCGTTTATTACCGAATAAAGGTTTAGCCCCCTAAACGCCCGGCGGTGATATGCGTCGCCCCAGGCAGCGTCAGATTAGCGCCAGTACCGCTAACACCCACGCACGCAGCATGCGCCTCCCTTAGTGGTATAGTATCTGATCGGATCAATATCTGATCCGATCAGATCTATACTAGCGTCCCCAGCAGTTTAGGGTTCCCAAAAACGCAGTGTTAGCGGGATCAAACCAGATACCCGCTAGCACCTGCGTTTTGCGCCTCCGCCCAGCCCACCCAAGTGCAGTATCGATCGATCACTGTCACTTACAAAACACTAAACGCATAACTGCAGCGTTCGCAGAGTCAGGCCTGATCCCTGCGATCGCTAACAGTTTTTTTGGTAGCATTTTGGTGAACTGGCAAGCACCAGCCCCAGGCAGCGTCAGGTTAGCGCCAGTACCGCTAACACCCACGCACGCACCGTACACCTCCCTTAGTGGTATAGTATCTGATTGCATCAATATCTGATCCGATCAGATCTATACTAGCGTCACCAGCAGTTTAGGGTTCCCAAAAACGCAGTGTTAGCGGGATCAGCCCAGATACCTGCTAGCACCTGCGTTTTGCCCCTCCGCCCGGCCCACCCAAGTGCAGTATCGATCGATCACTGTCACTTACAAAACACTAAACGCATAACTGCAGCGTTCGCAGAGTCAGGCCTGATCCCTGCGATCGCTAACAGTTTTTTTGGTAGCATTTTGGTGAACTGGCAAGCACCAGCCCCAGGCAGCGTCAGTTTAGCGCCAGTACCGCTAACCCCCACGCACGCACCGTACACCTCCCTTAGTGGTATAGTATCTGATTGCATCAATATCTGATCCGATCAGATCTATACTAGCGTCACCAGCAGTTTAGGGTTCCCAAAAACGCAGTGTTAGCGGGATCAGCCCAGATACCTGCTAGCACCTGCGTTTTGCCCCTCCGCCCGGCCCGGCCCAGCCCACCCAAGTGCAGTATCGATCGATCACTGTCACTTACAAAACTCTAAACGCATAATTGCAGCGTTCGCAGAGTCAGGCCTGATCCCTGCGATCGCTAACAGTTTTTTTGGTAGCATTTTGGTGAACTGGCAAGCACCAGCCCCAGGCAGCGTCAGGTTAGCGCCAGTAACGCTAACACCCACGCACGCACCGTACACCTCCCTTAGTGGTATAGTATCTGATCGCATCAATATCTGATCCGATCAGATCTATACTGGCGTCCCCAGCAGTTTAGGGTTCCCAAAAACGCAGTGTTAGCGGGATCAGCCCAGATACCTGCTAGCACCTGCGTTTTGCCACTCCGCCCGGCCCAGCCCAGCCCACCCAAGTGCAGTATCGATCGATCACTGTCACTTACAAAACTCTAAACGCATAACTGCAGCGTTCGCAGAGTCAGGCCTGATCCCTGCGATCGCTAACAGTTTTTTTGGTAGCGTTTTGGGGAACTGGCAAGCACCAGCGGCGTAGTACACCCCGGTCATAGTCAAACCAGCACTGCAGTAACACTTGGTGACGTGGCGAGTCCCATAAGTGCAGTTCAAGCTGGTGAGGTGGCAAGCACAAGTAGTGTCCCACTGCCACCAAAAAGACAAACACAGGACCGTCTTGCCCATAATGCCCTTCCTGCTGCATTCGCCAATCCTAATTGGGAACCCACCGCTTCTGCAGCGCCCGTACTTCCCCCATTCACATCCCCAACCAAATGCAGTCGGCTGCATGAGAGGCATTTTTATGTCCTCTCGAGTACCCCTACCCAGCGAACCCCCCAAAAAAGATGTCGTGTCTGCAGCAAGTGCAGATATAGGCGTGACGCCCGCTATTATTGTCCCTCCTGTCCTGACAATCCTGGTCTTTGCATTGGTGAATGTTTTGAACGCTACCATTCACTAGTTGAGTATTAGCGTAGGGTACAGCATTGCACAGACTAGGACACACTTTCACAGGGTCTCTCAAGATGCCATCGCATTTTGAGAGACCCGAACCTGGAACCGGTTACAGTTATAAAAGTTAGTTACAAAAAAAGTGTAAAAAAAAATAAAATATATAAAATAAAATAAAATAGTTGTCGTTTTATTGTTCTCTCTCTCTCTATTCTCTCTCTCTATTGTTCTGCTCTTTTTTACTGTTTTCTATTCTGCAATGTTTTATTGTTGTTATGTTTTATCATGTTTGCTTTTCAGGTATGCAATTTTTTATACTTTACCGTTTACTGTGCTTTATTGTTAACCATTTTTTTGTCTTCAGGTACGCCATTCACGAATTTGAGTGGTTATACCAGAATGATGCCTGCAGGTTTAGGTATCATCTTAGTATCATTCTTTTCAGCCAGCGGTCGGCTTTCATGTATAAGCAATCCTAGCGGCTAATTAGCCTCTAGACTGCTTTTACAAGCCGTGGGAGGGAATGCCCCCCCCCCACCGTCTTCCGTGTTTTTCTCTGGCTCTCCTGTCTCAACAGGGAACCTGAGAATGCAGCCGGTGATTCAGCCAGCTGACCATAGAGCTGATCAGAGACCAGAGTGGCTCCAAACATCTTTATGGCCTAAGAAACCGGAAGCTACAAGCATTTCATGACTTAGATTTCGCCGGATGTAAATAGCGCCATTGGGAAATTGGGGAAGCATTTTATCACACCGATCTTGGTGTGGTCAGATGCTTTGAGGGCAGAGGAGAGATCTAGGGTCTAATAGACCCCAATTTTTTCAAAAAAGAGTACCTGTCACTACCTATTGCTATCATAGGGGATATTTACATTCCCCGAGATAACAATAAAAATGATTAAAAAAAAAAATATATGAAAGGAACAGTTTAAAAATAAGATAAAAAAAGCAAAAAAATAATAAAGAAAAAAAAAAAAAAAAAAGCACCCCTGTCGCCCCCTGCTCTCGCGCTAAGGGGCGGTCTGTCGTCAAACGTAAACAGCAATTGCACCATGCATGTGAGGTATCACCGCGAAGGCCAGATCGAGGGCAGTAATTTTTGCAGTAGACCTCCTCTGTAAATCTAAAGTGGTAACCTGTAAAGGCTTTTAAAGGCTTTTAAAAATGTATTTATTTTGTTGCCACTGCACGTTTGTGCGCAATTTTAAAGCATGTCATGTTTGGTATCCATGTACTCGGCCTAAGATCATCTTTTTTATTTCATCAAACATTTGGGCAATATAGTGTGTTTTAGTGCATTAAAATTTAAAAAATGCGTTTGAAAAATCGCTGCGCAAATACTGTGTGAAAAAAAAAAAAATGAAACACCCACCATTTTAATCTGTAGGGCATTTGCTTTAAAAAAATATATAATGTTTGGGGGTTCAAAGTAATTTTTTTGCAAAAAAAAATAACTTTTTCATGTAAACAATAAGTGTCAGAAAGGGCTTTGTCTTCAAGTGGTTAGAAGAGTGGGTGATGTGTGACATAAGCTTCTAAATGTTGTGCATAAAATGCCAGGACAGTTCAACCCCCCCCCCCAAATGACCCCATTTTGGAAAGTAGACACCCCAAGCTATTTGCTGAGAGGCATGTCGAGCCCATGGAATATTTTATATTGCGACACAAGTTGCGGGAAAGAGACAATTTTTTTTTTTTTTTTTTTTGCACAAAGTTGTCACTAAATGATATATTGCTCAAACATGCCATGGAAATATGTGAAATTACACCCCAAAATACATTCTGCTGCTTTCTCCTGAGTACGGGGATACCACATGTGTGAGACTTTTTGGGAGCCTAGCCGCGTACGGGACCCCGAAAACCAAGCACCGCCTTCAGGCTTTCTAAGGGCGTGAATTTTTGATTTCGGAGGCCATGGAATGACCAAGTGGTACAAACCCCCCCCAAATGACCCCATTTTGGAAAGTAGACACCCCAAGCTATTTGCTGAGAGGTATAGTGAGTATTTTGCAGACCTCACTTTTTGTCACAAAGTTTTGAAAATTGAAAAAAGTTGTCTTTCTTCATTTTCAAAAACAAATGAGAGCTGCAAAATACTCACCATGCCTCTCAGCAAATAGCTTGGGGTGTCTACTTTCCAAAATGGGGTCATTTGGGGGGGTTTTGTGCCACCTGGGCATTCCATGGCCTCTGAAACTGTGATAGGCAGTGAAGAGTGAAATCAAAAATTTACACCCTTAGAAATCCTGAAGGTGGTGATTGGTTTTCGGGGCCCCGTACGCGGATAGGCTCCCAAAAAGTCCCACACATGTGGTATCCCCATACTCAGGAGAAGCAGCTGAATGTATTTTGGGGTGCAATTCCACATAGGCCCATGGCCCTTTTTTTTGTCATTATTCAATCACTTGGGAGAAAAAAAATAAATATTCAATGGGTTCAACATGCCTCTCAGCAATTTCCTTGGGGTGTCTACTTTCCAAAATGGGGTCATTTGGGGGGGTTTTGTACTGCCCTGCCATTTTAGCACCTCAAGAAATGACATAGGCAGTCATAAACTAAAAGCTGTGTAAATTACAGAAAATGTACCCTAGTTTATAGACGCTATAACTTTTGCGCAAACCAATAAATATACGCTTATTGACATTTTTTTTACCAAAGACATGTGGCTGAATACATTTTGGCCTAAATGTATGACTAAAATTTAGTTTATTGGATTTTTTTTATAACAAAAAGTAGAAAATATCATTTTTTTTCAAAATTTTCGTTCTTTTTCCGTTTATAGCGCAAAAAATAAAAAACGCAGAAGTGATCAAATACCATCAAAAGAAAGCGCTATTTGTGGGAAGAAAAGGACGCAAATTTCGTTTGGGTACAGCATTGAATGACCGCGCAATTAGCAGTTAAAGCGACGCAGTGCCAAATTGGAAAAAGACCTCTGGTCCTTAGGCAGCATAATGGTCCGGGGCTCAAGTGGTTAAAGAAGACAATCGTGGTCCTATTTTCCATCCCTCTGGTGGAACGGATCGTGTGTACGCGGCATTAGGCCCCTTTCACATGGTCTGTCTGATCAGGTCCACCTGTCAGTTTTTCAGACAAACCTGATCGAATCCTCCAGTTTCCCCTATGGAGGGGCGGATGTCAGCAGTGACATGTCCGCTATCCGATCCAATCCTGTCTGCAAAATCAAGACCAATCGTGGTCCTATTTTCCATCCCTCTGGTGGAACGGATCAGATAGGATCGGATGAAAACTGACAGGTGATCCGTTTACACCCGATTTCCCCATAGAGACTATGGGGGACTGTCCATGTTCATTCTGCACAGTAAGCGGAGACAGACCTGTCATGCACCTGATCAGTGGGGGTCAGCGGAGCGATCCCCCGCTGAGCAAGCGTAGTCTGACAAATGGAGGCACCCATGTGAAAGGGGCCTTAGGGTCCTTTCACACAGGTGCCCCTGTGTTACAGATTCTTAGTGGGGGATTGCTCTGCTGATCCCCGCTGAGCAGGCAGATGACAGGTCCATGTCCGCTCACTGTGCAGAGCAGAACACTATATATACTGTAGGATAGGGTTTGTATAATGTAAGTGGTGAATCAATGACATCATCAGTTGTTAGAACACAGATGGTTGTCCCACACCGTGTCTTTTACTTTACTTTGGTTACTTTGTTGCTGGGAGCTGCCAGTGTCCTTGCAACAAATGAGTGGAGGAGTTTGAAATTGTCACCTTTAGTGTTGAGAGTAATACCTCTACTAAATGTACGATTTTCTACAGCAACCAGTGGTTCACTTTGGCAGGAAGGCAAACAGGCTTTTAGCTTTTTCCTTCTGACCAATGGCGAACAGCCATGGTTCACAGCAAGCCCTGTGGTAATAAATGTTTGGATGCATTGATCTACTGTGTCTACTGCCTGCACTGGTGGTTATATGTTGTGCAATGTGACTAGTTTGCTTGTTGTATTTATGAGAACTAAACAATATATTGAAATTATTGCAATCCACACTACACAGTTGTCACATATGAGGTTAGTCAGATGTGCATGAAAGCCTTCTTGTTTATTGCTGGGGAGGAGGAAAGATGTCTACCACTGTCAAACATTGGCCATGTTTCCAAACTTAAAGAACAACTATATAGTGATCAGTAGGTGACCAACTAATGGAGATGGAGGTCTCCCATATAAACAAGATTCCTGCTGGATACAGCCAGAAGAGTAAATCCTATTTCATGGCTCATGTCCACGAGCTCAAAATATCTGTTTTCCTGATGTAAAGGTGTACATAGTGTAGACGACCATTTTGCAAGAGAAATGCTTATTGACTGAAATGTGTATTCTTTGTGTGGCATTACAATTTGTAAGGCAATCCAGTAGCACTTCACCATTCAGTAGCACTGCTTATTTAATAATTGCTGCAAAGGATATACTAACTTTTATGTTAGTTAACTAGTATAGTACAGTCAGGGCAGCCATCAGAAATTTTGGGGACCCTTACACAGCTTAAGGACTGGGCCCCCTGGGCCTGACCACCAACATTCTCCAGAGTCCACCCATTGGCTATCCCACCGAATCCTCTGTGAATGGAGAGGAATATTTTAGGAAGAATTCTTCGGAGGGGATCAGAGAATTGAGACTGGGAATGTGGGAAGAATGAGGCGCAGACAGGTCGTACACCAAATGTAATTTGTTTGTGAACTTGCCCTTGACAAGCCCAATAGGGCTGACTCTCCAGGTGCTGAAAGGGGGCTGAGTGAAGGGGCCTATAATGAACTCTCGGTCTACTTCTGCCTGTAAGAGGCGATCTATGGCTTGTTCGTCAATGGCCGCTGAACGAAGATTCACACATTCGTAGGTACTGTGGGGTAAAGAAATGAGGCTGGTGTGAAACCCTACTGTGAACCCCTGGATAAGGTAGGTGGCCAGGGAGGGGGTGGGGTGTGAGGTGAGGTAGAGTCCTAGCCACCAGACATTGATCCAGCTTAGTCATGCCCTCTTTTGTTGTTTAACCTCGCAAAAGTTTCTTGGGTGCGCTCTTTGGCATAAGGTGCAGATGTGGAGTAGGCGGCACTGACTGAAATTGCAGGACCCATAGTTGTAATTATTGCAGATGGCTGCTCCTCCCACGGTTCGGACTGGCGTCCGAATTTGTCCACCTGAGGCGTTTGTTCAGGGGCCGACTGACCCTGAAGTGCACCGGAGGTGGAGGAAATTTCAAAGGGACGTCTGATTGTTGCATTGGCGCACCAGGTAGCAGTGTGAGTAGAGGACTGGCAAATCGCACACAGGGGTGAGCATAAGCCGGCAAAATGGCGGCAGAACAGCTCTGTGCCCATGAGACTCCAGTTTGTTGTTGTCTGAAACTGTGTGAGCCTGGCTTCCGCTTTTGCGGAAAAGGAACGGTGGTAGTCATAAAAAGAAAATCCTGCATACTTGTAGCCCAAGTCTACTACCGTATGAAGGTATAAGTCCAGCTCTTCCCTTCTGCTGGGAGTGGCTGAACACAGGACATCTCTCAGCATGCCAAAGGCCAGGGTGAACTCTGGGACAGATAACTTCCGGTTCAGTCTGGGGTCTTTGGCTTTAAGGACCACTGATATGTCACCCCAGGAATAGGCCTTATTTTCTGCCAGATCGTGGACAGAAATCAGGAGAGAGGCCAGGTTGACGTCTCTGCCGTCCAAGATGTCCTTCCTGATGCTGGTTGGCACCAAATGGGAAGGGTAGACAATGGGGCTCCAGCCTGTGGTACCTGCAGGAAGGGGTGTTAAAGGTTGGGTTACGGTTGGGTCGGGAATAGCCGCGGCTGGCCGAGCCTCCAGGAGTGCCACTCTGGTTTGTACATCCATGACCGAGGTAGAGAGGGACGACACCATAGTGTGAAGTTGTGAGATGGCCGAGGATATCGACTGGAGAGATGCCTGCTGGGTACTGGGTCCTGCTGCAGCTGGTGGGGGGAAGAGGAGCTTGAACAGCTCGCCTTTCCTGGCTGTAGCAGGGAAGGGCACGCCTCTCCGTCTTAGCTCTGCCGTCAATTTGGGGATAGTCCATCCTCTGAGGGACTGCACGTTGCCGCTCTCTGAGACCGGAGAAGGTGACAGGGGGGCCGTGAGGTCTTCGCTGCTGGCCTGGGACATGGTTGATCTGGTAAGGATATCCTGTCCTTCAGATCGTGTTTTTGGTTGACTGTAACCTATTGGGGGTGACATGAATTTCAAGTTTGCTTTGTTTCCCTGAGCCGTACTTACCCAACTTGTTTTCTCCCTTTTTTTTTTTTTTTACCTGGGGGTATATCGTCCAACCTGGTGCAGGGTGGACCTACTGAGCTTTGACTGACCTGGAGGAAAATGAAAGGTGATAATTCGTGAAGGGTTTGCTGGCTAACTTGAAGCAGTGACTTGTATGGTGATTTGAAATCTTAGTGACAACGAAATGATTTGAAATGTTTGCCTTGATTATGAAATGAGTGAAATCTCTTGCCATGACAGAGATCCGGCTCGGTCGTGCCGTGACTGCGACCGACCGCAAACCGGGCTCTGGAGCATGTACTGAAATGAGGCAATCGAAAAAACCATTGGTGCACACCGGGACGAATCGGTGCATGTTTGATGCATCTGGATTAAAATCGGAGCACAGTATGAAACAACAAAATGACAGAAATGTTTTTCACCTTGACCGAGGCTCGAATTGGTTGTGCCGCATTTGCGACTGGCAACAAACCGAGCTCTGGTATAGGTATGGATCCGGCCGAAATAACTGGGGCATTCCGTAAGGAATCGGTGCATCTCGGATGCGACCGGTTTCAAAAACGGTGATGCCGTGGGGGAGTGAGATGAATGGTGATAGTTGCCATGACAGAGATGCGGATCGGTCGCCTGATATCTGCGACTAGCTACGATCCGGACTCTGGAGCATGTTTCAGAAATGAGGCCGAGCCCTGGGGCACGCCGTAATGAATCGGTGCATCGGGGATGCGTCTGAATTCGAACCGGAGCGCGGTAAGTGCAGGTGTAACAGATTGTTGCCATGACAGAGGCGCAAATCGATCATGCCGCTGTTGCAACTGACTGCGAATCGGACTCTGGAGCATGTACTGAAATGTGGCAAATACCTGGGGCACACCGAGACGAATCGGTGCATTTCCATGCGACTGAAATTCGTATCGGAGCGTGATACGTGGCAGTGAAATGATACCATGTCAGAGGTACAAATCGGTGAGTTGTAACGAGCGACTGATAATGAACGTGACTCTGGAGCATGTACTGAAATGAGGCCGTAACTACTGGGGCACACCGGAATGAATCGGTGCATCTTTTTAGGTGCGACTGGATTTGAATCGGAGCGCGGTAAGTGACTGAAATGAATGAAATGATTTGAAATGGTTGAAATGTTAGAAATGCTTAGAAATGTTCAGAAATGATTTGATATCGAACTGACATCGACAAGAAATTGCGACATTACGAATTGCAACGGTTGTGTACTTGCGTGGTACCAATTTAGCCATGCCTGAAATGAAGCGACGTCTACGTTGCTGTGGTTTTTTCAAATAACGAGAAATGGTAACATGACGATAGTGCGAGTGGTATGCATTGCGGTTACGTTTGTGAAATTTGCGAGTGATTCGTAAGTTTGATATCACGGTTTAGTGACATGATATCTAACAATGCGTGAAAACAAAAGTCCGACGGGACCCTACCTGCGACGGCCGAGCCAGACGTGTGGTACGAACTGTGAATCGGTAACACGGACTTCGAAACTCTCGAGCACGGTATTGCGAATGTGGGAACTTGCGAGACAGGAACTTGTGAGACAAGAACTTGCGGATGCTGGTATTCGAATAGTCGGCCAAGTGACGTATATCGCGCACAGGAAACCGACAAGCACCACAGGTGAGCGGGCTGCTTAAATACCCCCCGGGCTCCTACCAGAAAATCAGGCCACCATACTGGCCTTCCTACATATATATATATATATATATATATATATATAGATATATATATAGATATATATATATATCTATATATATATATTGATAGATAGATAGATAGATAGATAGATAGATAGATAGATAGATAGATAGATAGATAGATAGATAGATAGATAGATAGATAGATAGATAGATAGATAGATAGATAGATAGATAGATAGATAGATAGATAGATAGAGGTGTGTGTATATATGTAACAATGTTTACTAAGATCGTTTAAAACGATCTAAACTTGTACGTTAAAGAAAAGCACGTGGAGCAGTATGCAAGGTAATAAACAGAATATGAACACACGACAAGCACTTACTTTTTTAAGCACTTTACGGATCCATCCGCACTGATCCACCTCCCGGAGTTTGAGGTCGGACCATCTTTTCCTAATCTGATCTTTCGAGCGCCGTACCCCAAAAGTAAGATGCAATGTCTTCACCACCTTCGCCATTATTTTGGCTTTTCGGAAATTAGGCTGGGCGTACGGTCCATACCTCCCATCATAGTCATTTTTCCGCAAAATTGCCACCATCTCCACCATCTCTTTAAAGGCCATATTGGAGGCCTTAAATCTCTGCTTCCTGGATCGGGACGTTCCAGGCTCTGGGCTTTCGTCGCTACCTGAGGTAGTACACACCTGATGTGTCTCCGCCATTGTTCCTCCCACTACGCACCGTAGAGAGAAGGGGCGGAGAATATTTAGTAAAAAAGAACATCAGGGGCGGGCGACGCAGGCGGAGTTTCACGCATGCGCAGTGTATAAAAAGAGTTATTACGCATGTGTTGTATGTACGTTCTGTGCGTAGAGACAAGGGGGTGGAGAATATGCGTTAAAATAGAACATCAGGGGCGGTGAGGCAGGAGGAGTTTCACGCATGCGCAGTGTATAAAAAGAGTTATTACGCATGTGTCGTACATACGTTCTGTGCGTAGAGACAAGGGGGCGGAGAATATGCGTTAAAAAAGAACGTCAGGGGCGGGCAAAGCAGGCAGAGTTTCGCGCATGCGCAGTGTATAAAACGTTGTTACGTATTGTGCGTAGATGATAGAGGACCGGAACGCCCTAAACGAAGGTAATTTTTTTTTGTAAAATTTGTAGCAAGCAGCCTATACAGCTTACAGATTGATGAGGCCTATGTTGGGATAAGATGATGAGGGTTTAGCTGAAACATAAGTGTTTTTGTCTTGTGTCTTATCTTTTGCAGAAAACATGAATGCCAAATTTAAAGAGCCAGAATTTCTGACAGCATTTATTGACAAGTACAGGGAGATGAGGAATCTGTGGGAGGTCAAACACCCTCAATATTACCTAAAACATGTAACATCCTACAAAAAGAGCCAGGAAGGGGGTGATGACAAAGGAGGCATCACTGCGACTCATGAGAGAAGCAACAAATTTTCTGAAGAGCCCCCCGAAGCTGAAGAGGCCTATGGCTGTTATTTAGCAAGCAGGTTGCTTCAAATGGAGTGGGGCCAACGCCTCCTGTGTGAAAAACGTTTTGCTGATGCTATCCACAAGGGGCTGAAGGGCGAGTTAACTGCCAACACCCAAATAAACGAGGCAGCCCCTCCTCCTCCTCCTCCTGCCACAAGTCAACCACCAGAGCCACAGCCTACAAGGAAGGCTGCATGGAAGGCTGCAGGGAAGGGTACAGGGCAGCGTGGAGGGAAGGCTGCAGGGAAGAGAAGAAAGCGATGACCTGGGTTCAGTCTGGTCTGACAGAAGATGCAGGACGGTGTAGTACCACAGCCTGGGGACATCTATGTCATCTGCTGCTGCTCCTGATCTCTGGGATTCCTGGACCAGATTGTGCTCCCTCTTATATGGACTCCTCAAGATCCCAATTTTCTTTTCCACAGACTTTTGATGCGTGCCCTGTGGCCAAAAGTATTCACAAATTCCAGTATTTAGCCAGCGTTGACTTCATCTTTATTTTGTTTACCAGAAATAAATGGATATTTTAGTTTATGAAAAGACTTTATGTGTTTTAATTAACATCATTTATTTAGAGACAATGTCAAATTAACATGGGAAAAACAACCTCCTTGAGGTTGCAAAAACAATTAAAAAAAATATAATGTTCTTGTGGTAACTTTACCAAAAAAAAAAAATAATATAACCAAAAAAGGTTCTTTGTGGGAACTTTATAAACAAACAAAAAATTAAAATTTACAAAAGTAATGGTTCTTTGGTAAATTTAAGAACTAAAAAAAAAAAAAAAAAAAAAAAAAAAAAAGGTTCTTTGTGGTAACTTTACAAAAAAAAATAAAAGATGACTCCAAAAAACAATTGTGTAAACATTAGTATGGAGATGTGGCTTTTAAAACAAATACAATATCATTCATGAGATCAAGAGAAATAATCCAGAAATCAGTTTGGGAGAACTCTGTGTGAATAGGAACAGCGAAACAACTTCGTTCTTATAGCATTATTAAAGAAGACAGTTAATGCGCTGCATTCAACAATCACAGAATTTGCAGCATGAAGAATGTGCTACCTACAATATGAACACTAGTTTTACCAGACCGAGCGCATCCGTTTAGTATTTGCTTCTGAGCATGCGTCGTTTTTTTGTCCGTCAAACTAGCATACAGACCAGCGGATTTCTGGGTTCGGTGGAGTTACCACGTAAAGATTTGAAGCAAGTTCCAAATCTAAAGTCTGTCAGATTTGCGACTGGAAAAGTCTGCTAAAGGTCCGGTGGAGCCCACACACGATCGGATGTGGTCCGTCAGCGTCCGTCGGACCAGTCCGGTCGAAAAGTCCGACCGTGTGTACGCAGGATTAGGCCCCTTTCACATGGTCTGTCTGATCAGATCCACCTGTCAGTTTTTCAGACAAACCTGATCGAACCCTCCAGTTTCCCCTATGGAGGGGCGGATGTCAGCAGTGACATGTCCGCTATCCGATCCAGTCCTGTCTGCAAAATCCAGACCAATTGTGGTCCTATTTTCCATACCTCTGGTGGAATGGATCAGATAGGATCGGATGAAAACGGACAGGTGATCCATTTACACCCGATTTTCCCATAGAGACTATGGGGGACTGTCCATGTTCATTCTGCACAGTAAGCGGAGACAGACCTGTCATGCACCTGATCAGTGGGGGTCAGCGGAGCGATCCCCCGCTGAGCAAGCGTAGTCTGACAAATGGAGGCACCCATGTGAAAGGGGCCTTAGGGTCCTTTCACACAGGTGCCTCTGTGTTACGGATTCCGCTTGTTTAGTGGGGGATTGCTCTGCTGATCCCCGCTGAGCAGGCAGATGACAGGTCCGTGTCCGCTCACTGTGCAGAGCAGAACACTATATATACTGTAGGATAGGGTTTGTATAATGTAAGTGGTGCATCAATGACATCATCAGTTGTTAGAACACAGATGGTTGTCCCACACCGTGTCTTTTACTTTACTTTGGTTACTTTGTTGCTGGGAGCTGCCAGTGTCCTTGCAACAAATGAGTGGAGAAGTGGGTAATTGTCACCTTTAGTGGTGAGAGTAATATCTCTACTAAATGTACGATTTTCTACAGCAACCAGTGGTTCACTTTGGCAGGAAGGCAAACAGGCTTTTAGCTTTTCCCTTCTGACCAATGGCGAACAGGTGTTGTGCAATGTGACAAGTTTGCTTGTTGTATTTATGAGAACTAAACAATATATTGAAATTATTGCAATCCACACTACACAGTTGTCACATATGAGGTTAGTCAGATGTGCATGAAAGCCTTCTTGTTTTTTGCTGGGGAGGAGGAAAGATGTCTACCACTGTCAAACATTGGCCATGTTTCCAAACTCAACAAAGAACTATAGTGATCAGTAGGTGACCAACTAATGGAGATGGAGGTCTCCCATATAAACAAGATTCCTGCTGGATACAGCCAGATGAGTAAATCCTATCTCATGGCTCATGTCCACGAGCTCAAAATATCTGTTTTCCTGATGTAAAGGTGTACATAGTGTAGATGAACATTTTGCAAGAGAAATGCTTATTGACTGAAATGTGTATTCTTTGTGTGGCATTACAATTTGTAAGGCAATCCAGTAGCACTTCACAATTCAGTAGCACTGCTTATTTAATAACTGCTGCAAAGGATATACCAACTTTTATGTTAGTTAACTAGTATAGTACAGTCAGGGAGCCATCAGAAATTTTGGGGCCCCTTACACAGCTTAAGGACTGGGCCCCCTGGGCCTGACCACCAACATTCCCCAGAGTCCACCCATTGGCTATCCCACCGAATCCTCTGTGAATGGAGAGGAATACAATTTACAGCCTACCAATGCTTAGATGTGATGGCTTAATTTGTTTTCTTTTTTTTAGGCTTTTTATTTTCTGTTTTCCCCTGGTGATCTGGTCAGTTACACACCTCTTGTATTAGAGTGCCCCCACTCTGGATGAAGGAGCAACAGAGACACCTTTGGACAGCAGATGTACAAGCCGATTTAGGTACATCAAACAAATTGTAGCCATACTCCAGCTCAGTGTTAAATGGTTTGTCTCAACCCTCTAACTGCTACATCTTCAAGATCGCACGTTCTTTTGAAAAAAAAAATAGACTTACTAGCAGGATCACCAGGTGAAAATAAAGGAAAATAAAATAAAATAAAGACAACCTAAAAGAGAGAATGAATGAGGCCACCACATCTAAAAATTGGAAAGCTGCAATAAAATAAATGTTTGCTTTGTAGTTTAATACCACTTAAAGTGGATAAAGTAATTCTCTTATACTATTATAGATCATATCTATAGGTAGATGATGAGAAGGAAGGGGTTTAATAAACAGACTGGGGTAAAGCTATTTCCAGTGCTGGTACGGAGAGGGGGAGAGAGAGAGAGAGCGAGTGAGAGAGAGAGAGAGTGAGAGTGTAGGGAGAGAGAGGGGGGGTGGGGAGAGAGAGAGGGGCACAGGGGGAGAGGGGGTGGGGAGAGAGAGAGGGGGTAGGGGGGTGAGAGAGAGGGGGTAGGGGGGTGAGAGAGAGGGGGGCACAGGGGGAGAGGGGGCAGGGGGGGAGGGGGGGTGGCTAGAGAGAGGGGGGTAGGGGAGAGAGAGAGGGGCGCAAGGGGGAGAGGGGGCAAGGGGAGAGAGGGCAGGGGGAGAGGGGGGGTGGGGAGAGAGAGGGGGGTAGGGGAGAGAGAGGGGGGTAGGGGAGAGAGAGAAGGGAGCAGGGGGACAGGGGGGGTGGGGAGAGAGAGGGGGTAGGGGAGAGAGAGAGGGTCGCAGGGGGAGAGGGGGCAGGGGGAGAGGGGGGTGGGGAGAGAGAGGGGGTAGGGGGGAGAGGAAGAGGTGGTAGGGGAGGGAGAGAGGTGGTAGGGGAGCGAGAGAGGAGGCAGAGGGAGAGGGGGGTGGGGAGAGAGAGGGGGACAGGGGGAGAGAAAGAGGGGGCGGCGAGAGAGAGAGAGAGAGAGAGGGGGCAGCGGGGGAGAGGGGGGTAGAGGAGTGAGAAAGAGAGGGGGGAGAAAGAGAGGGCAGGGGGAGAGAGAGAGGGGTCAGGGTTTGGTCACAATGCTCACTCACTTGGATGGTCCCCGGGGGCTCTCATTCAGCAGCCTCTCTCAATGTGGCTGTCAGCTTGTTTAATCTTCCCGCCCCCACATCCCCTTCACAGATGCAGCCACACACAGGCAGGGAGAGAGGGGCGGGAGAAGGGATGTGTGCAAGAGAACTCAGGCATGCTGGAGGGGACGGAGCAACGTGGGGATCCTCTCCTTCCAGGACAGCTGCATCTCTTGAGCCGGCTGTCACTGCACAGAGACCAGGGATGGTCAGGAGGACGGAGCACCCATCAAATGAGGGGGAGGAGAGAAACAGGTGGATGGAACCACTGGTGTTCCGGAGGGGGCGTGGCACTTATTTCTGCACCCCTCGAGCCTCCAGCTACCCCTGCACGCTGCGCAACTGGCTGGGAGTCAGGAGCCAGTGCAGCGGACGGCTCCAGTGGTATTTGGGACTAGTGTAGGGGGCAGAAAGGAACAAAGAGGAGGTGCCAACTTGGGGCCCGGGCATCGGGGCCCCTTACATCTGTATGGGCTGTACCCCCCTGATGGCGGCCCTGAGTACAGTATAGAATACAGTGCATTAAAAAAGTATTTATACCCCTTGAAAGTTTCCACATTTTGTCATGTTACAATCAAAAATTGTAAATGTATTTTATTGTGAATTTATGTGATAGACCAACACAAAGTACACATAATTGTCAAGTGGAAGAAAAATGATAAGTGTTTTTCACATTTTTTTTACAAATAAATATGTAAAAAGTGTGGTGTGCATTTGTATTCAGCCCCCCCCGAGTCAATACTTTGTAGAACCACTTTTCGCTACAATTATAGTTGCAAGTCTTTTTGGAGATCTCCAGGGGCATACCAACGGGGGGGGTGGTCCTCCCCGGGTGCCAAACTGTGGGAGTGTCAGTGGCGTCACCGTGGGGGTGTGCTCCGCACCCAGGTTGGGTGACACCTGCCAGAGGTGACACCATCCCAAAGGCAGGCGAGAGTTCTTGCTGCCCCCTTTGGCAGTTTTCTTTTGGCCAGAACACCCCAGGCGCCGTGGCCACGCAAGCTTGGCCTGATCTGTTCTTTCCTCCTTGCTGCTCCCACCACTGCTATGCTGCAAACCCATCACATTTCTCCGCCTGGGTGGCGTGGCTGCCGCTGTGTCCTCTAGAGTCCGGATCTCCCTAGCTGCTGTCCATGTGTACCTCAGGCCCTGGGGGGGTTGCAGATTGAGATGGCATTGTGCTCCACCACCCGAGGTGAGCTTGTGGTAAGGGGGTGGGGAGTGTGGGTTGGCGTTGTGTCTGCCACCCAGTCACTTTAACCGCACTGAGCTGGTGTGAGAAGATGGAGGGGTGTTTGTATCTGCCACCCTGAGCTGGTTTGCTGAGGCTGCACTGATTGGCACTGGTGAGCACTGATTGGCACTGGTGAGCCTGCACTGATTGGCACTGGTAAGCCTGCACTGATGGGCACTGATTGGCATTGGTGAGCCTGCACTGATTGTCACTGGTGAGCCTGTACTGATTGGCACTGGTGAGCATGCACTGGTTAAAACTGATTGGCACTGGTGAGCTTGCACTGTTGAGCACTAAATGGCACTGGTGAGCCTGTACTGATTGGCACAGGTGAGCCAGCACTGATGGGCACTGATTGGCACTGGTGAGCCTGCACTGGTGATCCTGTACTGATTGTCACTGGTGAGCCTGCATGGGTGAGCCTGCACTGATTGGCACTGGTCAACCTGCACTGGTGAGCACTGATTGGCACTGGTGAGCCTGCACTGATAGGCACTGATTGGAACTGGTGAGCCTGCGCTGATTGGCACTGGTGAGCCTGCACTGATAGGCACTGGTGAGCCTGCACTGGTGAGCACTGATTGGCACTGGTGAGCTTACACTGGTGAGCTTGCACTGTTTGGCACTGGTAAGCCTGCACTTATTGGCACTGGTGAGTCTGTACTGATGGGCACTGATTACACTGGTGAGCCTGCACTGGTGAGCCTGCACTGATTGGCACTGGTGAGCCTGCATGGGTGATGGGCATATAACAGTAAAACAAAAATTTATGTGCAGCGCTAAAAGTTCAACATGAAAATAATGTCCAACCAATGATGAAAGGTATCAAGGAAAAGCCTAGAAGGAAGTCCTCCATGTATATAAGATTCATGAAATGGTCGATGTAATTTCAGTGACTTTGTGTGAGGAACATATCAAATATGTGACATCTGGAGTGAACACAGAAGAAACACACCACCACCAACAATAGGGAGGTTTACCAGATGACGTGGACCCAAGAGGGCATACGCCCAACTGGGTCAAATCAGGCTTGGGTGGTGGGTGATGATAGATGTTCCAGTGGAGTGTTGAGGATGGAAGTCCGAGAGCAGACCGGATGCTAGTGGGTCCCTCGAGATGATGTTGGAAAGCGAATGGCAGTATTGTATGACAGGAAGGAAAAAGGCCACATAGTGTGATTCCGTAAAACAAGTACCAAATTTATTAAAAAAAGATACACTCACATGAAATTCTTAAAATCAGCGCTGTTAAAAATATGGCGGCAGTGGGGTCCTACCCGACGCGTTTCATCCTCTTAGACATCGCCTGGGGGGTCCCCCCACTGCAGCCGGCAGAATATATATAGGTAGTGTGATTCAAATGATGGGAGGCCACTCCACATTGTGTATAATTGCCACTTCTGGTTTTCGGGCAAAATGGCCACTCGGTGTGCGTTCCATGCCTCTCTGTGGGGCCAGATGCCGGTACCGGAAGTGAAACCAATGGGTTTAATGAAACACCAAGCGAAATTAGATAAAACAACCCGAAAAATGTCCCATTAGAACCTATAACCGATTCCTGTTATGTATGAGGACAAGGTGTGTATGTGGCTATGAAGATATATTAGCCATAGAGAGAAGTGTGCTCTGAACAGACCGTCAGTGGTACACGCGCGTACCATGATACATGCTGGCCTGTATAGGACATAGAACAAGAAGCAATGTGCGCGCGCACCATGCGCATGCGCACCAGTTTAATAAACATGACTAGAATGTCATATCATTCAGACAACGGTCCGCCCTCTATTTTGGAAAGACTCCACCTTGGAGTGCGCACTCCATGAACGGAGAGTGACCTTTCGCCTTACAGGACATGGTCATATGTGTTTGTGCGGTGGCCCCAAACAAACTAAAATTGTAGAGTCAGCGTGGACATAATGTGATAATCGCAAAAAGAAACAAAAAAAGGAAAAAGTTTTTGTGTGTATGCCTACATTAAAAAATACATGTATGATGTGTGAAGGGTTGTTAATGTTGTCTCTAAAAACAAAATGCCAGTAAGGGGAAAACAATATATTGAAGTAATTAGTGCACACATGTGTAGTGGGCTCCCCTCACAATGTACAGATACATTTTATGCATACAAACACAAAAGTAAAATAGAAAAGCAAGTTAAACATATAAGTGCATTGTGCCAAAATGGTGAAAATAGTGAATATATGAAATAGGAAATTATTATTAAATCCCCATAAAAATGTTTAATGAAAAATAAGAGAGAGCATGTAGATGAAAATGGAATGAGAAAGAGAATAAAAATGATGGTAGAGCTGGGCATCAAGCCGTATTGATAAAGGCATTGACATCCAGCTCAACATTAATACCCAGGGGGAAGTGTGTACGGAGCTCATGGATCCAGAAGGTCTCCAAGCGTGAAACCCCTCTGGTCCTAGCGCCACTCCTCCAGGGGGGAACGTATTTGTTGATTACTACAAATTGTGTTCCCTCTATAACCCGATTGTGATTAAGCTTATAGTGTCTAGGAACGGTATGTTTGGTGTCACCATTCTTGATGAGGGCAATGTGCTCTGTCACTCTAACTGCAAAAGAGCGAATGGTGCGACCCACATACTGTTTACCACAATGGCATGTGATCAAGTATACAATATAACTAGTGGTGCAGGTGCAGAACTGCTTGATGGGGTACCGTTTATGGGTGACCGAAGATGTAAAAGACACTGTTTTACGTCCTATCCCAGAATTGTCCTGACACACTACACTACGCACTTTCTGCATGAGTAGAAACCTTCCATCTCGTAAAAGAAAGGCTGGCTTATAGGAGGATTAATAACGTTTGGGGCAATTTTGCTCTGTAGGGTAGGGGCACCTCTAAAGATGACTTTAGCTCGATCTGGCAAGACTTACCATTCTGGCAAGATCTGTTTGTGTTGAACAGAAAAAAAGGTGAGCATGGACCAT
The DNA here is from genome assembly GCA_037952925.1 of Lithobates clamitans. NCBI lineage: Eukaryota > Metazoa > Chordata > Amphibia > Anura > Ranidae > Lithobates > Lithobates clamitans. The sequence goes on from JBBGZY010000415.1 coordinate 5,541,810, forward strand.
TTAAAGCTGTCATCTTGTTCTTTCTTAGGTCTTTCCCTTAATAATGACTCTCTATCGATCGCAAGGGCGTGCTGGAACTCACGTTCAACAAGACCAGGGTCATAGTCCTTATCTAAAAACTTGGTTCTTAGAAGTTCAGATTGTACTTTGAAGGTGTCAATGTCCGAACAATTTCTACGTAGCCTGAGGAATTGGCTGCGTGGCACAGAATCAAGCTAGGATCGATGGTGACAGCTGTCTGGTGGTATAAAGCTGTTACGATCCGTGGCTTTGAAGTGCGTCTGAAATTGGAATTGACCATTACGTATTCCTATTTCTAGATCCAGGAAATTGATCTTGTCTCTACTGGTTGTATAGGATAGAGAAATGCCTCTGTCATTATCATTCAAATGTTTAAAAAATGAATCGAGTGATTCGTCACTGCCCCTCCATAGGAGGAGGATGTCGTCTATATAACGTGCCCACATAGTAAGGGAAGAATCCCTATTGGTATAGACGACATCCTCCTCCCACTTTGCCTTAAATAAATTGGCGAGGCTAGGGGCGTGGGTGAGCCTGCACTGATTGGCACTGGTGAACCTGCATTGGTGAGCACTGATTGATACTGGTGAGCCTGCACTGATTGGCACTGGTGAGCCTACACTAATGGGCACTGATTGGCACTGGTGAGCCTTCACTAATTGGCACTGGTGAGCCTGCACTGGTGAGCACTGATTGGCACTGGTGAGCTTGCACTGGTGAGCACTGATTAGCACTGGTGAGCACAGATTGGCACGGGTGAGCCTGCACTGGTGGGCCTGCACTGATTGGCACTGGTGAACCTGCACTGGTGAGCCTGCATTCATTGGCACTGATGAGCCTGCACTGGTTGGTACTGGTGAGCCTGCACTGATGGACATTGATTGACACTGGTGAGCCTGCACTGATTGGCACTGGTGAGCCTGCACTAGTGAGAACTGATTGGCACTGGTGACCACTGATTGGCTCAGGTGAGCCTGCACTGGTGAGCCTGCACTGATTGGCACTGGTAACCCTGCACTGGTGAGCAATGTCTGGCACTGGTAAGCCTGCACTGATTGACACTGGTGAGCCTACACTGGTGAGCCTGCATTGATTGGCACTGGTGAGCCTGCACTGACTGGTACTGGTGAGCCTGCACAGATGGACACTAATTGGCACTGGTGAGTCTGCACTGATTGGCACTGGTGAGCCTGCTATGGTGAGCCTGCACTGATGGGCACTGATTGGCACTAGTGAGCCTGCACTGATTGGCACTGGTGAGCCTTCACTGATTGACACTTGTGAGCCTGCACTGGTGAGCACTGATTGGCACTGGTGAGTCTACAGTGATTGGCACTGGTGAGTCTGACCTGGTGAGCTTGCACTGGTGAGCCTGCACTGATGGGCACTGATTGGCACTGGTGAGCCTGCACTGATTGGCACTGATTGGCACTGGTGAGCCTGCATTGATTGGCACTGGTGAGCCTGCACTGATTGGCACTGGTGAGCCTGCACTGGTGGACACTGATTGGCACTGGGGAACCTGCACTGATTGGTACTGGTGAGCCTGCTCTGGTGAGCCTGCACTAATGGGCACTGATTGGCACTGGTGAGCCTGCACTGATTGGTACTGGTGAGCCTTCACTGATTGGCACTGTGAGCCTGCACTGGTGAGCACTGATTGGCATTGGTGAGTCTGCACTGATTGGCACTGGTAAGCCTGCACTGGTGAGCTTGTACTGGTGAGCCTGCACTGATGAGCACTAGTGAGCCTGCACAGATGGGCACTGATTGGCACTGGTGAGCCTGCACTGATGGGCACTGACTGGCACTGGTGAGCCTGCACTGATTGGCACTGGTGAGCCTGCACTGATTGGCACTGATGAGCCTGCACTGATGGGCACTGATCTGCACTGGTGATGCTGCACTGGTGAGCCTGCACTGATTGGCACTGGTGAGCCTGCACTGGTGAGCTTGTACTGGTGAGCCTGCACTGATTGGCACTGGTGAGCCTGCACTGATTGGCACTGTGAGGCTGCACTGATTGACACTGGTGAGCCTGCACTGGTGAGCACTGATTGGCACTGGTGAGCACTGATTGGCACTGGTGAGCTTGCACTGGTGTGCACTAATTGGCATGGGTGAGCCTGCACTGGTGAGCCTGCACTGATTGGCACCGGTGAACCTGCACTGGTGAGCACTGATGTGCACTGGTGAGCCTGCACTAATTGGCACTGATTGGCACTGGTGAGCTTGTACTGGTGAGCCTGCACTGATTGGCACAGGTGAGGCTGCACTGGTGAGCACTGATTGGCACTGGTGAGCACTGATTGGCACTGGTAAGCTTGCACTGGTGTGCACTAATTGGCATGGGTGAGCCTGCATTGGTGAGCCTGCACTGATTGGCACCGCGGTGAACCTGCACTGGTGAGCACTGATGTGCACTGGTGAGCCTGCACTGATTGGCACTGATTGGCACTGGTGAACCTAAATATAGGATCCGCCCCAGGTGCCAAATGCTCTAGGTACGCCCTTGGAGATGTCTTTACAAGCTTTGCACATCTAGAGAGTGACATTTTTGCCCATCTCTTCTTTACAAAATAGCTCAGTTCTTTGGGTATGTCTCCACCAGCTTTCCACATCTAGAAAGTTAAATATTTGCAAAATATCTCAAGCTCTGTCAGATTGGATGGAGAGCATCTGTGAACAGCAATTTTCAAGTCTTGCCACGGACTCTCATTTGGATTCAGGTCTGGACCTCGACTGGGCCATTCTAACGCTTGAATATGCTTTGATCTAAACCATTCCATTGTAGCTCTGGCTGTATGTTTAGGGTCAATGTCCTGCTGGAAGGTGAACTTCTGCCCCAAGTCTTTTGCAGACTCTAACAGGTTTTCTTCTAAGATTGTCCTGTATTTGGCTACATCCATCTTCCTATCAACTCTGACTAGTTTCCCTGTCTCTGCTGAAGAAAGGAATCCCCACAACATGATGCTACCACCACCATATTTCACGGTGAGGATGGTGTGTTCAGGGTGATGTGCAGTGTTAGTTTTCTACCGCACATAGCGTTTTGCTTTTAGGCCAAAAACTTTGATTTTGGTCTCATCTGACCAGAGCACCTTCTTCCACTTGTTTTCTGTATCCTGCACATGGCTCACAAACTCCAAACAGGATTTCTTATGGCTTTCTTTTAACAATTGCTTTCTTCTTGCTACTCTTCCACAAAGGCCATATTTGTGGAGTGCATGACTAATAGTTGTTCTGTGGACAGATCCTCCCACCTGAGCTGTGAATCTCTGCAGCTCCTTCAGAGTTGCCATGGACCTCCTGGCTTCTTCTCTGATTATTGCTCTTCTTGCCCGGCCTGTCAGTTTAGGTGGATGGTCATGTCTTGTTAGGTTTGCAGTTGTGCCATACTCTTTCCATTTTAGAATGACGAATTGAACAGTGCTCCATGAGATGTTCAAACCTTGGGATATTTTTTATAACCTAACCCTGCTTTAAACTTCTCCACAACTTCATCCCTGACCTGTCTGGTGTGTTCCTTGGCCTTCATGATGCTGTTTGTTCACTAAGGTTCTCTAACAAACCTCTGAGGGCTTCACAGAACAGCTGTGTTTATACTGAGATTAAATTACACACAGGTGGACACTATTTACTAATTAGGTGACTTCTATAGGAAATTGGTTCCACTAGATTTTAGTTAGTAAAGTTGGCTGAATGCACGTCACACTTCAGATATTTATTTTCAAAAAAATTGAAAAACCATAAAACGAAAGCCGGAAGTGACGTCGTCACGTCGGCAGCTCCGTTCTTCAGCCCGAGCGGAGCTGCATAAGGTGAGAGAGAGCGCGCCGCTGCCTGCATGATAGAATCTTTCCAAAATTCCAATATTATTTAGATATGTGATAAATCACCTCTCTGTGCCCCCCTGACAAAGTGGAGACGGATTAGTGACTGGCTGCCTGTAGCAAAGCGTTTAGTTGATAGAAAATGTGTGTGAATGTGAAACAAAAGTAGAAGCACCTGACCCAAGCATGTGCAGTAACACTAACATGGAGTTTATTATTTTATTCCATATTGTGTCAGTCACAGTCTGTTCCATTTTAAGACATTTGAAATGTCTTAAAATGGAACAGACTGACACAATATGGATAAAGTATTAAACCCTATGTTAGTGTTACTGAACATTAATGAGAGGCTTTGGTGCATCCACTTTTGTTTCACACACATTTCTGTCAATTAAATCCAATGTAAAAAATATCTGATTGAAGAATAGTGATTCTGTGGGATATGATAATCTACGTCATCACATTTAAATATCTTATATTACAGTAATTTTTAAAACTTCAACTTTTCACTGTTTTTTTTTTTTTTTTTTTGACCGCCACACGCCGATGTATTCCTGGTTTGGGGACGGATATTGTTGTTATGGCAGCAGCTAGCTGCTATAACCCCAGTATCCCCGTCCTCGGTGGTCGGCTACAAGATAAAAGTAATCTCTGCGGCGGATTCGCCGCAAGATCACTTTTATCGGTGGCGGGAGAGGGCCACCCTCCCGCCGCGATCCGGTGCCCTCCGCCACTTACTGGAGCTGTCGGCAGCGGCGGAGGCGATCGCACGTGTATCCTTGCTAGGTATGGAGAGGAGTGAGGGAGAAGATGGCCCCCTCCCGTCTCCATACCATAGCTGGACGGAAGCGACGTCAAAACGTCACTTCTGCAAATACTTCTTAAAGGCACATTTTTTTAATGTCATTTTTTCAAAATGACAAAAATTTATTTATTTATTTATTTATTTTTTTGCATTTAAGTCCAAATATGAGATGTGAGGACTTTTTGACCCCGGATCTCATATTTAAGAGGACTTTTCATGCTTTTTTCTATTACAAGGGATGTTTACATTCCTTGTAATAGGAATAAAAGTGACACTTTTTTTTTTTTTTTAAAACAGTGTAAAAAAAAAAAAAAAAAAAAAGGTAAAATAAATAAGAACATTTTTTTTTATATGCGCCCCGTTCCGCCGAGCTCGCGTGCAGAAGCGAACGCATACGTGAGTAGCGCCTTCATAGAAAAACGGTATTCAAACCACACATGAGTTATTGCAGCGATCGGTAGAGCGAGAGCAATAATTATAGCCCTAGACATCCTCTGTAATGCAAAACATGACACCAGTTGAATTTTTTAAATGTCGCCTATAGAGATTTTTAATGATAAAAGTTTGTCGCCATTCCACGAGCGGGCGCAATTTTGAAGCGTGACATGTTGGGTATCAATTTACTCGGCGTAACATTATCTTTCACAATATAAAAAAAATTGGGCTAACTTAACTGTTGTCTTATTTTTGAATTCAAAAAAGTGTATTTTTAAAAAAAAAAGTGCGCTTGTAAGACCGCTGCGCAAGAAAAGCATTGTAACGACCGCCATTTTATTCTCTAGGGTGTTAGAAAAAAAAATGTATAATGTTTGGGGGTTCTAAGTAATTTTATAGCAAAAAAAAACTGGTTTTAAATACTCATGAAAAGAGACCAAAAAAAATTTTTTTATCAAGTGTTAGGGCCGATTCCCACTGCAGTGATGTCCGAGATCAGATGTGATTCGCACCGCACTGCAGTGCAAATCACATGCAATCCGATTTCAGCCATAGAGATAGTATGACTGAATTCGCATCGCATTTGAGCCAAACTCGCACAGGACCCTTTTTTTGGTCCGCAGCAGAATCGGATCGCATGGGTGTTCACACCATGCGATCCGATTCCTGTTCGACTTTGCAGATCGCACTGCGATATGCGAACTGATTTGGGGGTGTCATTAACTTTAAACTGACAATCCCAGCAGTTCGCATAGGGCAGTGTGAACTGCCGCCAGGAGACATGCGATGTAGATTCGCAGGGTTCCCGCATCGCAGCAGTGTCCTTAACCACTTCCCGACCGGCGCACGCTGTTGTACGTCGACAGAATGGCATGGCTGGGCAAATGGACTTACAGGTACGTCAATTTGAATTCCCCGCCATGCCATTGCATGCGCGCCACCGGCGGCGTGCGCGCCTGCTGGGAGCTCCTTGAGTCGGGTCGCGGACTCGATTGCCGCCGGGATCCCCGCGATCGCCTCACGGAGAGACCTAGTGACAAGTGTCACTGATGTCTGCTCCCTGTCATCGGGAGCTTTGATCAGCATAGTGACACACACAGCCCCTCCCCCCTACAGTTAGAATCACTCCCTAGGACATACTTAACCCCTCCCCGCCCCCTAGTGGTTAACCCCTTCACTGCCAGTGTAATTTACACAGTAATCAGTGCATTTTTAATCGCATTGATCGCTGTGTAAATGACAATGGTCTCAAAAATGTGTCAAAAATGTCCGACATGTCCGCCATAACATCGCCAATAAAAATCGCTGATTGCCACCATTACTAGTAAAAAAAAAAAATAATAAAAATGCCATAAAACTATCCCCTATTTTGTAAACGCTATAACTTTTGCGCAAACCAATCAATAAACGCTTATTGCGATTTTTTTTTTTTTCCAAAAATATGTAGAAGAATACGATTGGCCTAAACTGAGGGAAAAAAATGTTTTTTTATATATTTTTGGGGGATATTTATTATAGCAAAATGTAAAAAATAATGTGTTTTTTTCAAAATTGTCGCTCTTATTTTGTTTATAGCACAAAAAAATAAAAGTCGCAGAGGCGATCAAATACCACCAAAAGAAATCTGTATTTGTGGGAAAAAAAGGATGTCAATTTTGTTTGAGAGCTACGTCGCACGACCGCGCAATTGTCATTTAAAGCGACGCAGTGCCGAATCGCAAAAAGTGCTCTGGTCAGAAAGGGGGTAAAATCTTCCGGGGCTGAAGCGGTTAAAGAAAATCTGTACCTGATGATATACAGAGCTTTTCATTCTGAGTACTAGTTGCCACTTGCCAGGCTGTCTCTAGCCGTAGAACTGACCTAGAGCAAGCAAGGGTGTAATCTGGTGTACTTAACACTTGGGGCAGATTATGTTTATTTTAATTATTACTACAGAAAATAATTTTGACTTCTCTGTTTCCCCGAAAATAAGCCCTACACTGAAAATAAGACCTACAAGGACTTTAACTAGGGCTTTCTTTGGGGGTAGGGCTTATATTGCAGCCATCACTGACAATCATGCTAGGTCTTATTTTCGGGGAAACAGGGTAACAGAGGAAGGTGGTGGTTCTTATATAGTCAAAATTATTTCAGTAGTAATAATTAAATAAATGAATGCTAATAATGTCCAAAAAAGAAATGGAGACAGAGGCTATATTTTTCTCTGAACAGCAAAAGGGCGAATTTCAGATGCAAAAGGCTGGACTGATATTTGCAACCCACAAATCTATATATGATGTACAGAGCCCTGTGTATAATGTAGAGCCTGGTATATGATGTGCAGAGTCCGGTGTATAATGTAGAGCCTGGTATATGATGTACAGGGCCCTGTGTATAATGTAGAGCCCGGTATATGATGTGCAGAGTCTGGTGTATAATATAGAGCCTGGTATATGATGTACAGAGCCCTGTTTATAATGTAAAGCCTGGTATATGATGTACAGAGCCCTGTTTATAATGTACAGCCTGGTATATGATGTACAGAGCCCTGTGTATAATGTAAAGCCTGGTATATGATGTACAGAGCCCTGTGTATAATGTACAGCCTGGTATATGATGTACAGAGCCCTGTGTATAATGTAGAGCCTGGTATATGATGTGCAGAGTCCTGTGTATAATGTAGAGCCTGGTATATGATGTGCAGAGCCCTGTGTATAATGTAGAGCCTGGTATATAATGTACAGAGCCCTGTGTATAATGTAGAGCCTGGTATATGAGGTGCAGAGCCCTGTGTATAATGTAGAGCCTGGTATATGATGTGCAGAGCCCTGTGTATAATGTAGAGCCTGGTATATCGTGTGCAGAGCCCTGTGTATAATGTAGAGCCTGGTATATGATGTGCAGAGCCCTGTGTATAATGTAGAGCCTGGTATATGATGTGCAGAGCCCTGTGTATAATGTAGAGCCTCAGCCTGGTACATAAAAAGTAAATGGTAGTTGCCCTGTGATAAAAGGGGAAGATCTGTATGCTGCTTGATGGTGGGACTGCTATATATTCACCTATATGGACTCACTGTACTCACTATTTATGTCAGCCAATTAGTGCTAGTTTTATGACTAGACCATTTGCACTTTTTGTTGAGAGTTTCATTTAAGTTTGATCAATTTCACCCATTCTATATTCATTTTTTGAGATATTTGTTCTAGGCCATATTTGTTACACACTTTACATTTGATTACATCATTTTTTATATCGATACCTCTTTTTTAGTGTATCTGTGGCCCCATTTGGGCTGTTTTCACCTCTCTATCACATTTATTATATACTTAGCCCCTTCCACATACCACTCCCCTTCCCCTTTTATCACAGCGCAACTACCATTTACTTTTTGTTTACACTCTTTCTGTTTGGATCAGTCACACTGGTGTTGCAGCAGTATCCCTTAGTATAGCTTCTTCAGAGCCTGGTATATGATGTACAGAGCCCTGTGTATAATGTACAGCCTGGTATATGATGTGCAGAGTTCTGTGTATAATGTACAGCCTGGTATATGATGTGCAGAATACCTCTTTCACATCAGAAGCTCCCCATGACAGAAGAGTCCCTCCTTTCACACCAGACACCCCCTATCACATCAGGATCCCTCTTTCAAATTAGAAGCCCCCTCATCACATCCAAGAGCCACCCCTCCCCCCTTTATGTCAGAAGCCCCCATCATATCAGAGTTGCTGCAGACCGGGTAAAATCTTGTAGTGGGTCGGATGTCGTTCTCATGCCATAGTTTGGAGACCCCTAGTCTATACTGCCTTTCAAGTGTGCAATCTAAAGGGAAATACCCCAAAATAACAACTGATAGCTTTTGTTTTTCCAAGATAAACTTAACATTTCTGGCTGTGTTTTTCACATGGCAATATTGAATAAACATGCATCCAGAACAGCTGGAAAAATTTGGTGATCAGATTGAACCTACATAATGTACCCTGTACACTTGTCCTCTGAAGTCTATTGCCACAGTATAAAAGCCAGCCAGGAGCTCAGCACAGGGATGGGGGGAACCCCTTATAATGGGCACAGCAGCCAGCAGCTGTACAGACCCGGAACTTTGCACAGGGATGGTGGGAACCCCTCATTATGGGCACAGTAAGGCTGCAATTGATGGGCACAGTGAGACTGCATTTGATAAAATAGACACTTGTATTTGGCAGTGCCATCTCTCTTTTAAACTTACCCATATTTTCATTTGACTCGTAGGTATTGATCATTGTAGAATTTGTTTTGAAAATGAGTGAAAATTCGGTTCCATCTTTGAAACTATTTCCCTTCACAAGGCGTTCAGATGAGGAAAAAAAGAGGATAAAGGAGCTTGGACCACATCAACCCAACTTGCAAATTCAGCAGAGGTCAAGTGATCGTGGTCGAGTTTACACTCGAAGCTTTTCCACTGCTTCTTATAAAAAATTGAGTTGGCTAGCTGGATGTGATGTGACTCATGCCTATTATTGTTTTCCCTGTTTGCTATTCCAAAGTCATGGCACCAACACGCTGTGGATATCAACAGGGGTTGACGACCTAAAGCATCTCACTGAAAAGTGCAAGCGGCATGAAATTACCAAAAGCCATCTTGACAATGTTATGAGACTTGAGTTTTTTTGGGAAGCGTAGCATTGGTGAACAGCTAGATGCAGGCTACAGAATTGCCATTAGAAAACACAATGAAGAGGTCACAAAAAATAGACACATCCTATCTCGCATAATAGACTGTGTGAAATTTTGTGGTACATTTGAGCTGGCTTTGCATGGCCATGATGACAGTGAGAGCTTCGATAATCCTGGGATATTCCGTGGCTTGATCAATTTTGTTGCTTCTCTTGATGGAGTTTTGAAAGAGCACCTTGAGAATGCCACTGTTTTTAAGGGAACTTCAAAAACTGTGCAGAACGAGCTGTTGGACTGTATGTTGTCTGTAGTGAAGGAGTACATTATTCAAGAAGCACAGAGCAGCAATTTCATTTCAATCCAGGCTGACGAGACCACTGATTGTGCCACACAGTGCCAACTTGTGCTTGTGCTGCGCTACATTGATGCCAAAAACAACGTACAGGAGAGGTTTTTTGAGTTTATTCCTCTACATTCCGCTAATGCAGATTCCATTGCTACAGCACTACAAGAGCATCTTGCTGTCATCCTTCCAGGGGATCAGAAACATAAACTTATCTCCCAAGCATATGATGGAGCCAGCGTGATGAGGGGTGCCACTTCAGGGGTTCAAAAGCAGATTCAGGATTTGTACCCAAATGCCCATTATATCCACTGCTATGCACATCAGCTCAATCTGATAATGCAACAGGCCACTTCTCAAATACCCAAAGTGAGGCTTTTTTTTGCTAACCTTGGAGGATTTGCCAGCTTATTTGCAAGATCACCCAAGCGCACAGATGTACTTGATAAAGTAGTTGCCCATAGACTACCAACATCAAGCAGTGTCAGATGGAACTTCCACAGCCGTGCCGTCAATACAGTGTTTGAGCACAGAGAGGACCTCATCCGCTGTTTTGAAACCATGCGAGACTCAGGTGACTTTGACCCTGTTACCAAGAGAGAGGCAGCAGGCTTTGCCGTGCTGCTGGAGGATCAGGATTTTAAATATTTTTTTACGCTTTTCCACAACATCATGCCACATGTGGACCTCCTCTATGCCAAACTCCAGAAGAAAGACATAGATTCAGTCCACATTAAGGGGAGCATCCAGCAGTTCCAGCGGGACATACAGCAGATCAGGTAGCAGTTGTATTCCTCCTTTTCCATGTGTTGTTGTTATTAATATTATTTTTTTTATTATTATTGCTCATACATTTTGCAGAGAGTCTATGCCATCCCTGGTTGAGCAAAGCAGTCAAGGTGGTTCTGAACCGATGAGGCGGGGCTCGCTGAATCCAGGAGAACAGAAACGCATTGCAACCAAGGTGAGTTTTAGTTTGTTGCAATATTTGTATTTTTGATAGCTCACTTAGCCCCGGTTCACACAAGAGCGGCGCGACTCGGTGAGGCGACCTGCACACGACTTCCATGGCGAGTTGCAAAACGACTTCTGTTTAGAAGTCTATGCAACTCGCCTCAAGTCACCCCCAAAGTAGTACAGGAACCTTTTTCTAAGTCAGAGCGACTTGCGTCGCTCCTATTAGAACGGTTCCATAGTACAGAACGGGAGGCGACTTGTCAGGCGGCTAGGTCGCCTGACAAGTCGCCCCTGTGTGAACCTGCACTTATAGATATGAAGATTGGAAAGAAAAATATTTTTCTTACAATATTCATATACAAATGATGTGATCTAAAAGGATTTGTTATTCCCTCTAGTGGATAACATTAGTATTACAGCCTTCATCTGTGTTAGCTGCCTGAACATCAGAAATGCATGAGACTTGACATATTTACTAAGAATGTCTTGTCCAATTGTATGGAGTTCTGAGAAATTATGGATTCAAAACCACTGAAACTGATCTCCCTTTATAACTTAAAACTGAATATTTTAAAATGGCCAGTTTTAATGTTATGAAGGGAAATCAGTTTCAGTGTTTTTGAATCCATAATTTCTCAGAACTCCATACAATTGGACAAGACATTCTTAGTAAATATGTATAAGTTTCATGCATTTCTGATGCTCAGGGAGCTAACGCAGATGACATTGACATTTTGTCATCACTACCTAATTTTTGTTTTTATGCTTCACTCTATAGGTCTGTGATACCATACTATTACACACCATGCGACGTTTCTCCTTCACAAAACACCTTGTTAGTGCCACCTTGCTTCAAGCAGACAAGTTTGAACAGTATGCAAAGGAGTTTCCGGAGGATGCACTGAGTGAGACTTTGAAGGCCTATCCAATGCTCAATAAGAATAAGTTAAAGACAGAGCTTGATCTCATCTACTGCACAGAAGAGTTCAAAAAGTGCAATGGTGCTGTGGACCTATTCCAGCTGTTTGTGGAGAACAATCTTGCTCATGTATTTAGAGAGACTGTCACTCTGCTAAAGATCCTCATCACCACACCCATGACCACAGCAGAAGCTGAGAGGTGTTTCTCAATCTTAAAAAGAATTAAGACTTTTCTGAGAAATAGCATGACCCAGGAGAGGCTGAATGCATTGGCCATACTGTCAATGGAAAAGAGAGTGGTGACAGAGATGACTGACTTCAACCAGAAGGTCATAGAGAAATTTGCAAGCCAGAAAGAAAGGAGAGCAAAATTTATTTTCAAATAGTTCTACTGGCACTAATGTGAATGTGGCGTGCATTTGTATTCAGTCACCTTTTCAGAGTTTTTTTGTTGTTGTTTGTTGTACAATAAAGTTTGTTTGCTGTTGTAAAAAAAATCACTGATTCGTGGTACATTTATTGCATTCTTTAACAGTTGACTTAAATATTAACATTTTCAATATTTTATCTAGATATAAAATCTGTCCTGTGATGCTGGGACTGTATACTCTGCCCTGTGATCTGAGCTGTATACTCCTGACACTATGGGTGGAAGCAAGTGGAATACAGGGGACGGAGTGGGTGGATTATATAAGGGGTGTGGTTTATGAGAAGTGGGAGGGGTCAATTTTTTTTGGGCGGGGTCTGGCCCCCCCATCCAAAAATCTCACCACCTGCCACTGATAGTATAGTATAGTATAGTATAGTATAGTATAGTATAGTATAGTATAGTATAGTATAGTATAGTATAGTGGTAGAGGTGAAGTTTCAAATGATTTGCAGCTGGGACATGGGTGATTTTCTAAAGTATGTAGAGCAGGGGCGGACTGATAACTCATGGGGCCCCCGGGCAATAGGAGATTATGGGGCCCCCAGGCAATCAGAGATTATGGGGCCACACAGTATACACACACACAGTATACAATCACACAGTATACACAAACATGTACACACAGTATACACAGACAGATGTAAAAAAAACACAGATTTATACATACTGTCCCTGGTTTTACTGAGGCTGGCAACCCTGATGGGGCCCCCTAGTGGCCCAGGGCCCTCGGGCAGTGCCCTAATCGCTCAATGGTCAGTCCGCCCCTGATGTAGAGTACTCATATATATATTACAAATTAGGTTTAAATGCTCTTGTCATTCTTCCTAGTTTGAGCACCGTACTTTTGCATTTCTGTTTTTTTTTTATCTGATACATAGTTTCATATTTTCCTCAATAATGAGCAATCAATATGTTCCCTGTGTTTAATATATACCTTATTTGTATAGGAAAACCTGATTTCTTTTTATGTGCATGTGTATATTTTTTTTTTAATCGGATACATGTATCTTTATATCCCTAGATACACAAATAAACAATTCACACAGGCAAGGTAAGGCCTCATGCACACTGGACGTTTTTACAGCTGCTTCCAGAGGTGTCAGGCATTTTTTTTCCTGCCTCTAAATGCCCCTGCATGTTAGCATATGTGTCCATGCAAAAATGCTTGACGCTAATAAAAGCTGCTTGACGCACCTACACGCACCTAAAAGCTAGTATTTGAGCAATAATTCATCTCAATGACCAGAATAAATGATTTATTCTGGCTAAATAAATGAATTAATGCCCAAGAGCTTAATGCCTGTAAAAGCTCCTAAAAGCTTGTAAAAGCTTTGGACACTTTTACAAGCATCAGGCATTTTTTCTGCAAAAACACTTCTGGCTTCTAGGAGAGTTAAGTAAACATCCTGTGTACATGAGCCCTAAAAATGAATGCATCTGGGGGTTTTTTTTGTATGATATTCTGTCACACGATAGTAGTATAGCATAAGTTTACACCACTTTAGAGTTCTGTCTTCCAGAACTATGCTCGGGTAACTGTTTCATTCAATGGTCTTTAAGGAGGTGAAAGGTAGTAAAGCCCCATTTCCTTTAACTATCCACCTGTCCAACTGACTTGCACCTTGAATGATCTGCAATCCTATATGGGCTTTTTCCACAACTGACTTTCAATTTCTATCACACAATACTTTCTCTTCAGAAGATGCTTTGGAAGCAAGCACATGGAAGCACACCCTCACTGTGTTCACTGTGACCAATAATAATTATTAATTGATTTGTGATCTTGCAATACTACACACAATATAAGCCTTTGTCTAGGTCAGTGACGGCGAACCTTAGCACCCCAGATGTTTTGGAACTACATTTCCCATGATGCTCAACTACACTGCAGAGTGCAATGAGCATCATGGGAAATGTAGTTCCAAAACATCTGGGGTGCCAAGGTTAGCCATCACTGGCCTAGGTTCACATTTGTGCAGGTGGTGTAGCTCACGTTTGAGTGGGCACTGCAGCCCATTTATTTGCATGAGCTGTTGTACTTGCAGAGAAAAAGTCTCTGACCCTTTTTTAAAAAAACGACAGCATGGAACCACATGGTGCTGCAGCAAAAAAATAAAATTTAAAAAAAAATTTAAAAATGCAAACATTTTTTTGTTATAGCAAATTAAATTAAATAGAGAGAGGGAGGTTGAGAGAGAGAGAAAGGGGATGAGCGAGGGAAGAGGGGTAAGTGAGGGAGGATGAAAGAAAGAGGATGCGCATGAGCATGCATGAAAGTGACAGCAACACAGACCAGCCAAAGCAAGTGAACGAAGGCACAGAACCCGGAAGGAAGACCGGGTGAAGATGGAAGCACCCGGGACCCACCGGATTGGTCACAGTGCAGGACTGGAGGGCTCAGTCTGACAGGGAAGTGTACCCTAATGTGCTAATATGCTGTGCACACTTGTACATTATGGCATAACCTACCTCAGGGCCTCTAAAAAGTAGTAATGTTAGCAAAATTTACTACCGCTTTAATATCATGGGGCCGCCTACTAACCCGGTGGCCCTTGAGCGGTGCCCCAGTGCATAGCTGCCAACATTTCAAAAATATTTTCAGGGGCCCTTATTTTTTTTCCAGTGGTATATTTAGAGTAGCTGACATCCCTTATGTTTCTCTATACATCACAGTAGTAATCACAAAATTAAATGAGTACTAATAATGGGCAGAACAAATATGAGGACTGAGAAGATTTTCTTTAGTTGAACTAACAAAAATGTGCCCATTCTAGATTTGGTAACATTGAGGATATTCAATATAATTTGAAAGAACTGTTTTTGTGAGTAAGAGGCATAGGGGAGGAGTATGGATGGTATAAAAGTGGGAAGTATGTGCAGGTGAGGGAGAGAAATGTGGAGGGTATAACAGTGGGCACTATGTACAGGAGATGAGTGTGGAGGGTATGACAGTGGATAATATGTACAGGAGAGGAGTGTGGAGGGTATGACAGTGGGCACTATGTACAGGAGAGGAGTGTGGAGGGTATGCCAGTGGGCAGTATGTAAGGGAGAGGAGCTTGGAGGGTATGATGGGGGAGTATGTACAGGAGAGGGGTGTGGAGGGTATGATGGGGGCAGTATGTACAGGAGAGGAGTGTGGAGGGTATTATGGGGCAGTATGCACAGGAGAGGAGTGTGGAGGGTATCACAGTGGGTACTATGTACAGGAGAGGAGTGTAGAGGGTATGACAGTGAGCAGTATGGACAGGTGAGAAGTGTGGAGGGTATGACAGTGGGCACTATGTATAAGAGAGGAATGTGGAGGGTATGACAGTGAGCAGTATGAACAGGAGAGGAGTGTGGAGGGTATGACAGTGGGCACTATGTACAGGTAAGGAGGATGAAGGAATCTGGGAAGGAAAAATGTAAAGGTTTGTGGAAGGATGTTTAGGGACTGCATAGTGGTTAAGCGGGTCATAGATGAATTGAAATTAAGCCAATTAAGCAGAGACCAGCCATAGTCGATCTATGTATGGGCTAGCTGGTTGTACACAAGTCAATCTATTAATTGATTTGAGTACAACCAGCCTGTCAGGTTTTTCACAAAACAATCAGTGCTGCCAGCTATAGTTAGCAACACTGATCATTGTATTCTGTGGGTTGGGAAGGCTCTCCACTGGCAGAACACAATAACACTGCAGGAGTGATTTCCCCATCCACATGTCAGCAGGGGAGAGGGTGTGTGGGGACAGGCTGGGGAGAGAGGTCAGTCAGCAGGAGGGTGTGAGGTGGTCATGGAGGGATGTCAATCAGCGGGTGGGGGGGTAATTGGGAGTGATATCTTTTGGAGTAGGGTCTGTCATCTTGCTAACATGGGAAGTGGCTGGGGAGTGACCTGGTTGGTGGAGAGTGTGAAATTGATGATGTGTTTCACGTTTCTTTCACATTTGCGGTAATGCTTACTGCCCTCTTAAAAGTGATCTGTGGTGGATTGCTTTTTTTACCGAGTGGTATAGCAGAAGCTGACAGGCGTTCATGAGGTGCTACTGCCCCCTCCTTGTTTTTTTTTTACATTGCTGAATGGTAGTTTTACATTGTTGGACTATGCTGCTACTGTTCAGCTTGCAGTTGTAGAGTGGCCCCATGGAAATCAATAGGCGAGTTTGACAGGCAGTGCTGCCTGTCAAACTCTGCAGGCTCCAAGCTGTCCAATGAGCTCAGTGTCTCTGACAAGAAGTGAGGAGAGGCACTGTGAGCTCATCCTCTCAGTCTGCTGCAAACAGAGTGTGTCAGGTTGTATTTAAATTGGCCGCTCTGTATGTAGCTTCTGACAGGCTGCACAAGGAGCCCTGTATCTTCAGAACCATAGATGATAGGAGCCCCAAATTTTTACCAGTGGTTGAGTAGGTCTTCAGTTACCTATTCCCCAAAATCGCCCTGGTCGCCAAGCCATTACCCTCAAAGTCGAACTTTTTTTTTTTTTCAAATGGGCCTATCTTAAGGTAAGGGGCCTGGAGCTGCAGCTCCAATAGCCCCTATGTTAATCCGGCCCTGGTCATAACTGGCAATCATGGTATGAGGAAACTCAGACAGTTTGTTATTTGTAAATTTCTTTTCTAGATAGGAACCCTTTTCTTTTTTTAATAGAAGGATCAGAGACCAGTAAATATAGCAATGGGCATAGGATTTATAGGTTTATGGTAATACCAAAAGTCCAATCCACTAGGACTAGGGTAAGTTTGAAAAAAATAATTTGCCAGCAACTGTAAAAATAACATTATAATTGCTTAATAAAGCCAAAAAAAGGTGCCAGAGTACTTTAATCATTTGCAATTGTACCTCATTTGGGTTTTCACCACTAGAAGGGGAAATGAAGACTGTAGTGGCTACATTTTTTACATAGGTAAAGCTGAGCCAACCCAGCAATTTAGTACCACGGTCAAATGATTAGAACAAGGTTTCTCAACCAGGGTTCCTCCAGGGATTGCTTGGGGTTCCTTGAGCAATGACAATTTCTGCCTCTCAAATAAGTTTCCACTGACACCGTTGATCTTTTTAGCCATCTATAAGGGAGGAAATTCCTCCTAATGACCACAAGTGTAAGGAGCATTCTTCCCACTGGCCACCACACTAATGTATCATGAGTTGTAGATATAGTCATTATTAGCAGGGGTTCCCCGAAACCGGAAAGTTATTTCAGGGGTTCCTTTGTGTTGAAAAGGTTGAGAAAGACTGGACTAGAACCTTCTTGGAGTTGGCCAAATCTGAGAAACAGTTTTAAATATAAACGTTCCAGCAGAGGCGGCTCTAGACTTTGTGAGGCCTTAGGCAAAACTTAGACATGAGGCCCCACTAACTCCCATAATGGGAAAAATAATATAGGTGATAAAAATTAACTATATGAATGCATATATTAACAGCCTTAAATCCTACAAACTCACAGTTTCTATCATTTTCTCTGACCAATTATTGTTTATTCAAATATCATTAAACATAGGATATCTCTCATATACACACACACACACACACTTGCTCATTATCCTTGGTGCTGTCTCTTATATATGAAATACATTTGTCAACAAAGTATAAAACAAAAAGAAAATCATTTTACAACATATTCTTGCACATAACCTATTTAATGTAACAACAAGTATGCAAAAAGTGATTTTACTGTGCCCAATCAAATGCAGCCTCACTGTGCCCAATCAAATGCAGCCTCACTGTGCCCAATCAAATGCAGCCTCACTGTGCCCAATCAAATGCAGCCACACTATGCCCCTCAAATGCCACCACTGTGCCCATCAAATGTTGCCAAGGGACGAATTACGTGCAGCCGGTCTGGAGATTCACTGGCCGCTTATGGTGGCACTAGTCCCCCCGGCCAAGCATGCCCATAATATTTACAAGTGAGGCGCTACATACAGCAAGCCGGCTGCCCGCCCGCCTGCCTGGGCTGTATTTGTGCAGGAGGCGGCCGCGGGAGCTGGGACTCGGGATGATGGGTCAGGGGGGGACTTTTTTTGTGCGGGGCGGCTTTTTTGCCGCCCCTGCAAAGTGCCGCCCTAGGCCTGGGCTATGTTGGCCTAGGCCAAGACACAGCACTGAGACAGGGTACAGACCATCAGACAGACAGGGCGCTGGGGACAGACCGTGAGACAGACAGGGCGCTGGGGACAGACCGTGAGACAGACAGGGCGCTGGGGACAGACCGTGAGACAGACTGGGGGCTGGGGACAGACCGTGAGACAGACTGGGGGCTGGGGACAGACCGTGAGACAGACTGGGGGCTGGGGACAGACCGTGAGACAGACTGGGGGCTGGGGACAGACCGTGAGACAGACTGGGGGCTGGGGACAGACCGTGAGACAGACTGGGGGCTGGGGACAGACCGTGAGACAGACTGGGGGCTGGGGACAGACCGTGAGACAGACTGGGGGCTGGGGACAGACCGTGAGACAGACTGGGGGCTGGGGACAGACCGTGAGACAGACTGGGGGCTGGGGACAGACCGTGAGACAGACTGGGGGCTGGGGACAGACCGTGAGACAGACTGGGGGCTGGGGACAGACCGTGAGACAGACTGGGGGCTGGGGACAGACCGTGAGACAGACTGGGGGCTGGGGACAGACCGTGAGACAGACTGGGGGCTGGGGACAGACCGTGAGACAGAAAGGGTGCTGGGGACAGACAGGGTGCTGGGGACAGACAGGGTGCTGGGGACAGACAGGGTGCTGGGGACAGACCGTGAGACAGACTGGGGGCTGGGGACAGACCGTGAGACAGACTGGGGGCTGGGGACAGACCGTGAGACAGACTGGGGGCTGGGGACAGACCGTGAGACAGACTGGGGGCTGGGGACAGACCGTGAGACAGACTGGGGGCTGGGGACAGACCGTGAGACAGACTGGGGGCTGGGGACAGACCGTGAGACAGACTGGGGGCTGGGGACAGACCGTGAGACAGACTGGGGGCTGGGGACAGACCGTGAGACAGACAGGGTGCTGGGGACAGACCGTGAGACAGACAGGGTGCTGGGGACAGACCGTGAGACAGACTGGGTGCTGGGGACAGACCGGGGGACAGACAGGGTACTGGGGACAGACAGGGTACTGGGGACAGACAGGGTACTGGGGACAGACAGGGTACTAGGGACAGACAGGGTACTGGGGACAGACAGGGTACTGGGGACAGACCGTGAGACAGACAGGGTGCTGGGGACAGACAGGGTACTGGGGCAGACAGGGTACTGGGGACAGACAGGGTACTGGGGACAGACAGGGTGCTGGGGACAGACAGGGTGCTGGGGACAGACCGTGAGACAGACAGGGTGCTGGGGACAGACAGGGTACTGGGGACAGACAGGGTGCTGGGGACAGACAGGGTGCTGGGGACAGACAGGGTGCTGGGGACAGACAGGGTGCTGGGGACAGACCGTGAGACAGACAGGGTGCTGGGGGCAGACAGGGTACTGGGGACAGACAGGGTGCTGGGGACAGACAGGGTGCTGGGGACAGACCGTGAGACAGACAGGGTGCTGGGGACAGACCGTGAGACAGACAGGGTGCTGGGGACAGACCGTGAGACAGACAGGGTGCTGGGGACAGACAGGGTACTGGGGACAGACAGGGTACTGGGGACAGACAGGGTGCTGGGGACAGACCGTGAGACAGACAGGGTGCTGGGGACAGACCGTGAGACAGACAGGGTGCTGGGGACAGACAGGGTACTGGGACAGACAGGGTACTGGGGACAGACAGGGTACTGGGGACAGACAGGGTGCTGGGGACAGACCGTGAGACAGACAGGGTGCTGGGGACAGACCGTGAGACAGACAGGGTGCTGGGGACAGACAGGGTACTGGGGACAGACAGGGTACTGGGGACAGACCGTGAGATAGACAGGGTACTGGGGACAGACCGTGAGACAGACGGGGTACTGGGGACAGACAGGGTACTGGGGACAGACAGGGTACTGGGGACAGACCGTGAGACAGACAGGGTGCTGGGGACAGACAGGGTACTGGGGACAGACCGTGAGACAGACAGGGTGCTGGGGACAGACCGTGAGACAGACAGGGTGCTGGGGACAGACAGGGTGCTGGGGACAGACAGGGTACTGGGGACAGACAGGGTACTGGGGACAGACAGGGTGCTGGGGACAGACAGGGTGCTGGGGACAGACAGGGTACTGGGGACAGACAGGGTACTGGGGACAGACAGGGTGCTGGGGACAGACAGGGTGCTGGGGACAGACAGGGTACTGGGGACAGACAGGGTACTGGGGACAGACAGGGTGCTGGGGACAGACAGGGTGCTGGGGACAGACCGTGAGACAGACAGGGTACTGGGGACAGACAGGGTACTGGGGACAGACCGTGAGACAGACAGGGTGCTGGGGACAGACCGTGAGACAGACAGGGTACTGGGGACAGACAGGGTGCTGGGGACAGACAGGGTGCTGGGGACAGACAGGGTGCTGGGGACAGACAGGGTACTGGGGACAGACAGGGTACTGGGGACAGACCGTGAGACAGACAGGGTGCTGGGGACAGACAGGGTACTGGGGACAGACCGTGAGACAGACAGGGTGCTGGGGACAGACCGTGAGACAGACAGGGTACTGGGGACAGACAGGGTGCTGGGGACAGACAGGGTGCTGGGGACAGACAGGGTGCTGGGGACAGACAGGGTGCTGGGGACAGACAGGGTGCTGGGGACAGACAGGGTGCTGGGGACAGACAGGGTACTGGGGACAGACAGGGTGCTGGGGACAGACAGGGTGCTGGGGACAGACAGGGTACTGGGGACAGACAGGGTACTGGGGACAGACAGGGTGCTGGGGACAGACAGGGTGCTGGGGACAGACCGTGAGACAGACAGGGTACTGGGGACAGACAGGGTACTGGGGACAGACCGTGAGACAGACAGGGTGCTGGGGACAGACCGTGAGACAGACAGGGTACTGGGGACAGACAGGGTGCTGGGGACAGACAGGGTGCTGGGGACAGACAGGGTGCTGGGGACAGACAGGGTGCTGGGGACAGACAGGGTACTGGGGACAGACAGGGTGCTGGGGACAGACAGGGTGCTGGGGACTGCAGACAGGGTAAAGACCATGACCATGAGACCATAGAAGACAGGGTAATGTACAGACAGCATTTAGTAGAGATGTGACATGCGAGTGTACAATACACTATACCTGCTCCTCGGTCCCCTATCCTTCTGAAGGCAGCATGAGAAGCTGGACTCTGGACAGGTGAGTGATGTTTCTTCAAGCTCCCTGCAGGCTGCAGTGCAATCTGGGAGTTGTAGTCTCTGCACAGCACAGGCACCAGAGGGCCAAGTCTGTTCTGTGCTGTGAAAAACTACAACTCCCACCGCCATGCACTAGGGGGGACAGGCTAAAAGGATGGCGCCGCGGCGGTGGAGCATGCTATTGGAGGATGCTGCAGCCTGAGCCGACTGAGCCGAGAGCCGTCTGCAGAGCCAGGCTCAGAGTCATCAGCTCACACAGGCGGCGGCGGCGTCAGTCGTGCAGCGCTCGGCTCGCTCACTCCACACTGCCGGCTTGTCAGAATGTCCCATCCATCTTGTCAGAATGTCAGGCAAATTAGGCAGCCGCGGCCCGCGAGGCCTTTAAGGGGGCGAGGCCTAAGGCAATTGCCTAATTTGCCTAATTAAAGAGCCGCCTCTGCGTTCCAGCATGCATGAGCTGAGGAAGTGCTTTTCTGACTGCATCAACTTACCATCTATTTACTATCCATATGTTGCTACACAAAAAGCACATATGTCACACTATACTTTTATGTCCAAGTAGTGTTTACTTAACTACTTCAATGCTGGACGCTTTCACCCCCTTCCTGCCCAGGTTAATTTTCAGATTTCAGCGCTATCACCCTTTGAATAACAATTACTTAGTCATGCAACACTTTTCCCAATTAAAATTGTTATAACTTTTTTCTTAGACATATAGAGCTTTCTTTTGGCGTTATTTAATCACCACTGTTTTTGTTTGTTTTGCTATATAAACAAATAAAATACCGAAAAGTTTGAAAAAATCTTTCCTCATAAATTTAGGCCAAAATGTATTCTGCTACATTTCTTTAAGAACAACCCTAATCAGTGTATAATAATTAGTCTGTAGGAACTTATAGAGTCTACAGACTATGATACATACAGAATATGTGAAAGTTGATCATTCCTGATATACTGATGACCTATCTCATTTCTTGAGGACCTAAAATGAAATATCCCCCAAATGATGCCATTTTGGAAAGTAGACAGTCTGAGTTATTTAGTATGAGGCATAATAATGAGTTTTTTGAAGTTGTAAGTTTTTGTCACAATTTTGGGGAAAATTAAGAAATTAAGAAACTTTTTTTTTCTACTATTTTTTTTACATATTGTCACCAGATATGTACAGCATCATGGTATGACTGGTGTGGCAGTGATCAGGCACACTGACTAGTGACATTATGTTAAAAAAAGTAAAAGTAAAATGTTTTTCTTTTTTTTTTTTTACGATTGTTTTTAACATACTGTGACCAGAGCAGGGCAGTGTTACCACAGTGACACTGTACTATTCTTTTTTTTTTTTTACACAATGATTGCTTATGACAGTGAGGATCACTGTTATAAGTAACATTCATTGTGTACTTTCGTGATTAGAGTTTCACCGATACCGGTATGGGTATTGGTGTCAATACTGATTATTTATATGAGTACTTGTACTCATGCAAATGCAAACCGATACCTTTGCGATGCGAGTTGAGCCCATTTCCTGCACCGCTCCTGTGTGAACCTAAGCTTGTCATAGTAACCTCAGCAATTAAATTGGTTTAAAATATTAATTAATAACTAGAAAAGGTACAATTTCTGGGGAAATTGTGAAAGTGTTCTTGCCTCTACAACTGGAGTGGGCGGAGTAACTGGGTGGGGTGGAGTGGCTTGAGTAACTGTGAAAAGTGTTAAAAAGCTTAATATTTTAAAAAGTATAAATAGTAGTAAAAAAGTTCCATCATTCGCTGAAAGAGCTGAACATTTTTTTCAAAAGTAATTTTTTTTTTCAAAAATGAATTTTTTTTAATCAAAAATGATTTTTTTTTTCAAAAGTAATTTTTTTTTTCAAAGGTAATTTTTTTTTTCAAAAATGAATTTTTTTATTTCAAAAATAATTTTTTTTTCGAAATTATTATTTTTTTTAAAGTAATTTTTTTTTCAAAAATATTTTTTTTTTTCAAAAATAATTTTTTTTTCAAATATATTTTTTTTTCAAAAGTAAATTTTTTTTCAAAGGTAATTTTTTTTTTCAAAAATGAATTTTTTTATTTCAAAAATAATTTTTTTTTCGAAATTATTATTTTTTTTAAAGTAATTTTTTTTTTCAAAAATAATTTTTTTTTTTCAAAAATATTTTTTTTTTTCAAATATATTTTTTTTTCAAAAATAATTTTTTTTTTAAAAGTAATTTTTTTTTCAAAAATATTTTTTTTTTCAAAAATAATTTTTTTTTTTCAAAAATATTTTTTTTTTTTTTCAAAAATGATTTTTTTTTTTCAAAAATTATTTTTTTACTTTTTTCAAAAATTATTTTTTTTTTTCAAAAATATATTTTTTTTTACATGGGGCGGTCATAATGTTTTGGCTGATCATGGGGTGGTCATAATGTTTTGGCTGATCATGGGGTTGTCAGCTTTTGTCACTTCCCACTCTAGTTTTGAACATTTCGCCATTCATTCCTATGGGACCAATTTCGCCGCAAAAACGTCATTTCGTGGACCATTCGGCAAAACATTCCACAAAGTAATAACACACCAATCGGGAACAATCCGCTCGTTTCGGTATATTATTTGTCTCTGTAGTGTGAAAACTGTGGGAGGAGTCTACAAGCATTATCAAGTCTAGCAGATGAAGTCACATGCATTTGGAGTGTCTCAGCATCTTGTGTTTACAACCACTGTTTCCTAGCAACGCTCATGCCCTGTTTATGCTTCCCAAATACTGCTTCATCAAAACTGCCCCATCAGAATTACCCCATCAAAACTGCCCCATCATATTCCTCTATTATAAATCAGTACATGGTGTGTCTGTCCCCTCCCCCGGGCTCTGTAATCAGCTGAGATGCTCCAGCCACCTTCCCCCCTGTGTATAACAGAAGCTTTGGTAACCATGGCAACAAAACAAACACTAATAGTACACTCTGATTAATGGCTAAAATTTCCTGAAATGACCTCTAAACAAATGGCCGTATTTTAAAAACTATACATCCTACAGCGAAGATCTTTATATTGTGAGAATCACAAGACCCAGACCTAGATTTTGATGTAGATGGATATGTCTCTGAAATATTAAAAATGAAGGCACAGTCGCAGTTTAGAAATTGCCCTTCAAATTTGGAGGGGGCTAGAGTGTAGTTTCAATGAATGTCAATGGACGGCGTGAGTTGCAAACAAATGGTCATATTGTGAAAACTATCAGGACTATGGCTTAGCCGTGGACATGTTTAGTGGCAGCAGGGATAGCTGAACGTTTTGATATAAGATTTGTGTAGGTGGGCTTGAAAATGAGGGAGTGGCGGCAGTTTAGAAATCATGTTCTGATTTTCCAGCTTTTGTCATCTCCCACTCTAGTTTCCCCATTCATTCCTATGGGACCAATTTCGCCGCAAAAACGACGATATTTCGTGAACCATTCGGCGCAACGTTCCACAAAGTAATAGCACACCATTCGGGAACAATCCGCACGTTTCGGTATATTACTTGTCTATGTAGTGTAAAAACTGTGGGAGGAGTTAGGGTGGTAAATTTGGCTATAATAATAAGAATAATATATATGTGAGATAACAGTAAGTGGTCTTGCTATGCAAGAACACTTAATAACTAGAAAAGGTACAATTTCTGGGGAAATTGTGAAAAGTGTTCTTGCCTCTACATCTGGAGTGGGCGGAGTAACTGGGGGGAGTGGCTGGAGTAACTGTTGTGTGGTTGGAGTAACTGTGGAAAGGTTGAACTGGGCAGATGGGCAGAGTAACTGTGTGGAGTGTTTGTAGTGAGTAAAGATAGTAAACATTACACTAACCAATTGATTGATCAAATTTAAAAAGTGCACAAGTGCTAATGATGTAGAAGGTAGAAATATCGGTAAATGACTTTGTCGGACACAGACTTAAGGGTTACCAGGATTTATTCCGCCCCAGCCAAAGCATAGCACCTGACGGACTCGCGTCCCAAAATCAAGTGTGTCAAAAACAGTTTACACAGTGTACATATAATTTCAATATATTGCATCACAAGCGAACTGGCAGTATATTTCCGTTATACATTGTATTAACATTTTGAACAGTCAACTTTTTGAACTTTTTGGATACAAGGCAATTCATTAAAGCATATACTTTAAACCCTTACAAATTTTCAGTTTCTCTGCAGTTTTGCTCCTTGCTGTTTCTTTATCTGTCTTACTAATCAGCAAGCAGGCTATAGCACAGGAAGGAGAGGGTGAGTGTGATGAGGACAGATGTCTGTGATGGATGGGGGGGAGTAAGTGAGTTCAGTGTCTAACAAGTACACCGAACATGAAATATAGAGAATGATTTTTAGCTAATTGTAAATGGTCCCACATAACTAAAACTGACATAAAACTCACATAACATAAACTGACCCTCATTGCCACTTTATTATCTGTTTGATGACCACTGTCTCACAACCACTGTTTCCTGGCATCACTCATGCCCTGTTTATGCAGGCTCTAAGCGTTTTCACAACCACTGTTCAAAACACAATACACAGGATCATGATAGCTGTAATAACTGTGAAGTACTCCTGACTGGAGACAGTGCTGCACCCTGGAGATGTAAATGTGATCCAACAGTGTGTTTTTTTCTGTGGTGGCTGCCCAGACCAGTTGGGTATATCCTCTTGAGTGAAGAAGGTCAGATATTGGCTTCTTTTCTCTGCACAGAAAATCTTCATTGAAATCTCCACAGAGTATTATAGGTTGGCAATCCATTATTTCCAAAGATTCCAAGAGGCCCAGCAGGTTAGTAAGGAATTGGCCAATACTGTAATCCGGTGGCCTGTAAACAACAGCGATCAAAGCTTGTACAGGGGACTCCAGTTTGACAACCAAGAACTCCAAGTCAGTCACATTGTGATGATACTGCTTTTCAAAGGCCTTGAAATGGTTTCTGACATACAAGGCGACACCTCCACCACTTTTACTTGCAATGTCAGGAAGGTTCGTGTACGAGAGGTGTCTGTTGCGTTTGAACAGGTTGTAGCCCTCCAGCTGGAGACTTTCAGCAACAGAAGAGCCTGAGAGATGAGTTTCAGTGAAACATAAAACATCTCCAAGTGTCAACTCATGGTGAGATTTGATATCTTCAATGTGAGCTGGTAATCCTTCCGTGTTGTGATGGATAATTGTTAATGTTTGCTGTTTGTCTGTTGTCTGTAGAAACTTTAAGAGGGGCATAACACTTTCCAGTGATGCATTCTTCATTGAATCCAGGGAGGCTGTGATTTCAGGATCAGCAAAGATCTTCTTCTCATCAAAGTCGGTTATGTACAGTCCTTGCAGTGTAGTTGTTCTACTCAGAGCAACATAGGCCATTCCCGGTTGGAAGACCCGTTTCAATGAGACCACTGCTGACTGTATCGACATCCCCTGACACTTATGAATCGTACATGCAAAAGCCAACTTCAGGGGGAACTGCCTGCGAACAACTCCTTTCTGTCTCAGGTTTTCCTCTACCCTTTCTATGTACACCAAGTTGTCAGCATCACAAGACGACTTGTTACGGTATCTCTGTCCTGCATTTGGATTGTCCAGCATAAGCCCAAGCTTGTTTACCGTAGTAGTACCATTCTCAGTCTGGATGATTATTCTTGCAATCTTGCCAAATGTCCCGTTAACAAGCCCGTCTTCTACATCAATGTTTCTTGTGATCATGATACGGGCACCTTCAGCTGCTTGCAGTGTGTCAATCAGATTGTCTTTGTGTCCTTTGAAAGGTTGGTGTTGCCTCAGCATCACTCCTGTCTTAGGGTCTTTTCTGTAATCGTCGGCATCTATGTTGGTGACGTTTGAATGGAGAACAGACACAGTTGCAGCATTATGTTTGTGAACCTCTTTGTTGGTGGCAAATATGTGTAGCACGTCATTAGGGCAGTGGGTGGGATCTGTAAAAGCCTGAGCAAGCAGAGCTTTGTCATCATTGCTTAAGGTGACAGTCTTCTGCTTGACTCTGATTCTATTCAAAAGCTCAGCAAATGAAATGTCATCCTTCTGTCGCATGATCTCTGTCAGCGTGATCATCTGAAAGTTGTCTTTCCAGAGGTCATTGGTATTTTCCTCAAACACGCAGAGTGGCTTACTTTTTCCCAGCGGGGGGACCTGGTAAAAGTCTCCTACTGCTAGTACTGACATACCACCAAAAGGTTTCTTACTGCCTTTGATTTGCTGTAATCTCCAGTTGATGTAGGCAAACAGGGGCTTTGAAATCATTGACACCTCGTCAATAACAATGATCTCCGCATTTGACAGCTGTGCCCTCACTTCATCTATAAGATTTCCAAGTCCTTGGTAGGGTGGCTTCAAGCTTCTTGGCAACTTCAGCAGAGAATGCAAAGTGTTGCCTGAAATGTTGAAAGCTGCTGTTCCTGTAAATGCAGTTAGTAAAACGCTGGGCATGGATATGTCTGCTTCCTCACGTAGTCTGGTAAGTTTACAGAGTATCTTTGTCGCCTCAGCATAGATGCACTTTATCAGGTGTGATTTGCCTGTCCCTGCACCACCAGTGACAAAGTAATAGAATGGGTCAGGATTTAGGCCACGCACACGGTTAGTGCACCAGTCACAAACTGAGTAGAATGTCTGAGCTTGTGTCCGGTTAAGGTTTCTGTACATTTTCCGAAGGAAATCAGGGCACATTTGTGGGGCCTTCACAGTAAGCGCAATTCCACCTGTTTGTTTGTGACATGTATACTCCGGAACATCATCTTGTTCATTGTCATGAATTGGCTCCCCTTCTTTGCGTTCCTCTATACATTCCAACCTATCCAACTCAGCTTCTGGGGCAAAGGTGTTCCAAGCATCTTCAACAGGGCCGTTTTTTACAAAGTCATCCAAGACTTGTTCCACAATTTTGTTGTGTTGTTCAAACTTCTTTTGGTTGCTGGTAACAATTGCAGACACTGCTCGGATTGCTTCTTCCCCTGGTAAGCTCACACAGGCGCCTTTGTAAAAATCCTGGTGTGTTGGGAACCTTACAGTTTTCAGTGATGACTCTGAACGGTGGGGGAGGTAGAGTTTAAGCAGTCTGCCGTAGTAGTTCTCGGGGTCCTTCTTCTCTGAGAAGCGTGCGTACCTGATGATTGCAGGCTTCCCTCTCGTGCGTTTTTGAATCATTCCCATTTCATTCAATAGGCTGACACGCTTGCTGTCTTCCTTTTGCTTGCCATCTTCCTTCTGTTTGCCATAGACAACCCTGTAATGGGATGCAAAGTCTGCCAGACACATGGACTCAAACTCTGGTGTTTCGGGTCTGGCTCTGTATTTGTCAACAAAACTCGTCATCCACACATTAAGAGAATCGGCTGGTTTGTTCTGCAATGCACTGAGCGGGAGACTCATTTTCAGTGCGTTGTCACCAGTTGGCAGAAAAACGACCTCACGCGAGCAAGACTTCATTTTCAGGCTGCACGTACGGGCCACAGACTCCTGGGCGCTGACCTCTCTGTGTTTTGAATAAGCCTGAAGAACCTCTTTCATTTCTTCTCGTTCTGTCGCTGTTTCTGGGCTCATTTCTTTGACTATTGTTTTGAGATAGTCACTCAGCTCCCGTTCTGGCTTGGATATGTAGGACAACATGTACATGATGCAACCATACTCATCAAGAATGTACTGGATGTCCATGTTGGCATTCCAGGCCATCAGCAAATGTGGATTGTAGTTGTTCACCCAGCAGTCCTTGACATCACGCTTCATTAGAATCACGCTTGAGGAGGTCAATGCCTGAATGTACGAGTTGTACTGATTCAAAGTCATATCACACTGTGCCAGTAGCTGTGACATGTCTTCAAGTTGCACTTTTGGGTTATTAAGCAAATCCCAGACTGGTTTCAGTTTGTTTTTGGCTGCTTGTGGTTTCATTGCACAATCTCCTTGTTCTTCTGGCATCGGGTAAGTTATCCTCGTTTTTCTAATAGGTGGCTTTGGAAATCCAAATCTGCATACTCTGTTACCTTTCTTGCATGATTTTGAATGAGATCTGCTGTGCATTTGAAGTTCTGTTACAAATCTGTGAAGTAAGGCCTGTTTGGCTTCATCAGGCAGCTGGCATGAGATGTTATGATCTATAAAGGCACACACCTTGTCATCACTGTCTTGTCCAAATATAGGAGCTCCTGCTACCCAACAGAGACAATGTATATGAGGGCTCCCTCTCGCCTGAAATTCAACCCGGTAAAAGTAATCGATAACTTCACCAATTGGCTGTGCAGGACCCAACAGCAGCTCTCGCATCAGAGCATCAACCCGTTTGTCAAACATGCGCATGGTGGTCACTGGGTTGCCTCGAAGAATGTCACACTTTTCAGCCCAGTCTAGCCCCGCAAAATCCACCTTTTGACCTTGTTGTGCCTTTATTGCCGTTATTACCTCTGGCCATCTGAATTCTGCAGCAGAGAAGGTAAGAAAAAATGTTGGCTTACCCAATTGTCTGACCATGGCTAGCAAATTCTTCAGATTTTTATCCCAGTAAGCTGGACTCCCTCTCAGTGGTTGCATGAACCTTGTGGCATCTCGGTTTCGCACCAACCTCTCAACCTCACACTTGTCCTGTAGCAGCTTGTTGGATATTTTCCGTCCATCCCTGGTATTGGGTTTTCCTTTCCTTAACTGGATGGACATGCTGCTTTTGGCCATGTGTGTTTCTGTGACAAACTGCGCAAAGAAGAGGTAGCTTGTGTCTCTTGCAAAACGAGTATCAACACAAAAAAGCCTTGCATTGAAATACATGCTCGGGGACAGTTTGACTTGTCTTGCCTGGTCCAATGTATTCTGTCCAGTAGGGAACTGAACAGGGAAAGCCATTGCCTCAAGCCTAGGAACTTTAAAGAAGCTGACAGGTGTGTTTCCTTGTGCAGGTGCAATGCTGAATATTCCATCACCGTGTGTCAGTGCTTCCTCTCCAAGGTCAGATGGCTGCAAACAACTGTCTAGGCCAATTCCAGGTCTTAGTGTATCCTTCTCATCCTCTGCATTGGGAGGTTGTTGGTCATGGCCTTCCTGTTGCTCAGAAGCAGCCGGTAAACATGCAGACTGTACCTCTGATGGATCACAATTTTCGATGCGTTCAAGTATCTCCATCATTTCAGTTTCGTCACAACTGTCGAGTTCCATCCCATCATCATCATCAATATCATCATCATCATCTTTAGCGATTGTCTCATCCACTCTAATTGAAATGTCACTGTAGTCGGGGTGTGTGTCAATGAGTTTTGACAGACCTGCTACTACATTTCCCATGTTGACATTATGAAATAGCTGGTGGCCTTTGTAAGTCAGACGTCTTTTCAGCTTCACTCTGTGTAACTGGGATGTGCTGTGCGATCTTGGTAGAGTATTGACCGTGGTTTCCACCTCGGATGGCACACACACTACAGCGCCATGTATAGCTGCCTGTCGACCTTTGGGAAGTGTGATGATCTTGGCAAATGGCAGTATTTTGGCCAAAAGTTGTCTTTCCAGCACATTCAAATCGCAGAGCTCTGGGGGAATGGGCGCCAGCTCCATGTTGTTAGCCACAGCGATGGATGATTTGTGTCCTGCTTTTAAATGTGAATCACAGTTGTGACAAATCCATTCTTTGCTCCTTTCATCTGGTACGGTGCATTGTTCAGGTCCTTGACAGTGATTGTTGCACACATGGACATATTTCCCTGTCAAACAGGCAGCAACAATGTGTAGATTCTTCTTGTAATTGCTGTGAATGCAATGTTTCACTTGGTTAGGGAAAAGGGTGCGATGACACATCGTGCACACAAATGTTGGCCCAGCTTTAATGCATTCATGGAAAGTGGATACAGCTGTCTGCATTAGGCTGTTGTCCACTGGTTGACTGCATTCCCGCATGACACGAGTCCATCGTCTGTATTTCATTCTTATTTTGAAGGCACATTGCATCTTATGGGTTATGCGAAAATCTGCTTGAGTGTGACGCTTCATTTTCATGTAACTCATGCAATGTTGCAAGTGACGTTTTCTGAAAGCAGGATCATTATGATATTTTCTGGTGATGTATTGCTTCTGCTTCAAATTGAAATCGGCATTTGTCGCATATTTTCTGGTGATGTATTGCTTCTGCTTCAAGTTGAAATCGGCATTTGTCGCATATTTTCTGGTGATGTATTGCTTCTGCTTCAAGTTGAAATCGGCATTTGTCGCATATTTTCTGGTGATGTATTGCTTCTTCTTCAAGTTGTAATCTGCATTTGTCGCATATTTTCTGGTCATGTATTGCTTCTGCTTCAAGTTGAAATCTGCATTTGTCGCATATTTTCTGGTGATGTATTGCTTCTTCTTCAAGTTGTAATCTGCATTTGTCGCATATTTTCTGGTCATGTATTGCTTCTGCTTCAAGTTGAAATCTGCATTTGTCGCATATTTTCTGGTGATGTATTGCTTCTGCTTCAAGTTGAAATTGGCATCTGTTGCATATTTGCGAATGATATATTGCTTCTGCTTCAACTTAAAATCAGCATCTGCTCTGTATCGGCTGGTGATGTATGTCCTTTTCTTATTGGTGACAGACATCTTTGTAGCCTTGAAATCACGCCTTCTTTCATTTCTGTGTCTTGTCTTCAGTTTTTGTCGTCTCTGTGCATTTAATTTGGACAATGCCTTACTGTCCTTCCATATGCCCTGTGAGGATTTCGCATCAACTGACCGTGGAGAATGCTTGCTGGCTGGGAATCCAGTGTGTGTTGCATCTTTGGTCATCTGTGTCACTTTGTTCTCCACATGCTTTGCATTATGTGGTTTGTTAGATTGCACCAGTGGGGACAGCAAACCATCTGACAGACGTCTTGCACGATGAAATGAGACTGGCATGAAGTCATACTGCAGTCCATCAATAGGGCCTCTGGTGTCTGTAAGTAGCAATTCATACAACTTATAAATCCTTGCCCCCATATCACTCAAATGTGTAAAAGTGATCATAACAGCTTTTCCTTTTCCAGTGGCAGGAAGTCCATCCTTATTTCGACTATGAGAATCAAACAGTCCATATCTCCCAGACTTGTCTCTGAACAATGCAATGCAATATGGCACTACTATAAAAAGTGCATGTGTAACATCTGCATTGAGGCACTGAAGTCTTGTGGAGAGGTCAACAAACCAACCTTGGTTGTCACCGTCTACCGTGTCTCTCAAACATCCCGATAACACTGGAGATTTAACAACGTTATACTCATATTTGTCAGTGTTGACTCTGAGGGGCACTTCTTCCATTGTCAAGTGTTGATGCTGATAGACATTTCTTTGTTTTAGCTGTTTTATTGTTGAGCCATACAAGCTGTTGCCCTTCTTCAGTATTTGATCAAGATCACCCTTTCTCACATCATCAAGCTCACTGTGGTATGCCAAAAATGTCAGAGCCATGCATGTACACTGTTTGTTCCTTAACCTTCCATAGCCATGATAACCCTGATGAAATGATGCCTGCACAGAAATCTCACTTGGTACACATGGTTCTTGCATGCCACGGTTTTCAGAAGTGCCCATCACACTGTCACTGTGCTCTTGAACTTGACACTGAGTTGAACATGAAAATGACACCACAGGTTCACTATGTACCTCCTGGGCACATTCACTGTCACAAACCTCCATATCCACTATGCTGCTGTGGGGCTCCGGATCCAGTTTAGTCCAGCGTATCTTTGCAGCTTTAGATCTCTTTCCTTTAGATGGCATGATGATATTTGTGGAAGGAGCTATAATTCTCCTCAGAGCTTTGTTCGAAGAGCTATAATTCCCCTCAGAGTTGAGTTGGAGGAGCTATAATTCGCCTCAGAGCTGTGTGGGAGGAGCTATAACTCCCCTCTGAGCTGTGTGGGAGGAGCAATAATGCTATAATTCCCCTCAGAGCTCTGTGGGAGGAGATACAATTCCCCTTAGTGTTGTGTGGGAGGAGCTATAATTCGCCTTAGAGCTGTGTGGGAGAAGCTATAATTCCCCTCAGAGCTGTGTGGGAGAAGCTACATTTCCCATCAGAGTTGTGTGGGAGAAGCTATAATTCCCCTCAGAGCTGTTTAAAAGGAGCTATAATTCCACTCACAGCGGTGTGGAAGAAACTAATTCCTCTCAGAGTTGTGTGGGAGGAGCTCTAATTCTCCTCAGCTGTGTGGGAGGAGCTATAATGCTAAGCTGTAATTCCCCTCAGAGCTGTGTGGGAGGAGCTATAATTCCCCTCACAGCGGTGTGGGAGAAACTATAATTCCCCTCAGAGTTGTGTAGGAGGAGCTATAATTCCCCTCACAGCGGTGTGGGAGAAACTATAATTCCCCTCAGAGTTGTGTGGGAGGAGCTATAATGCTAAGCTATAATGCTATAATTCCCCTTTGAGCTGTGTGGGAGGAGCTATAATTCCCCTCAAAGCTGTATTGGAGGAGCTATAACTTCCCTCCAAGCTGTGTGGGAGGAGCTATAATGCTATAATTGTCCTTAGAGCTGTGTGAGAGGAGCTATAATTCCCCTCAGAGCTTTGTTATTTTTTTTTTTCAAAAATGATTTTGTTTTTTTGTTTTTTCAAAAATTATTTTGTTTTTTTGTTTTTTCAAAAATGATTTTTTTTAATGATTTTTTTTTCAAAAATGAATTTTTTTTTTCAAAAATGAATTTTTTTTTTCAAAAATGCATTTTGTTTTTTTCAAAAGTAATTTTTTTTTTCAAAAATATATTTTTTTTTCAAAAATATTTTTTTTTTTCAAAAATTAAATTTTTATTTTTTTCAAAAATATATTTTTTTTTACATGGGGCGGTCATAATGTTTTGGCTGATCATGGGGTGGTCATAATGTTTTGGCTGATCATGGGGTTGTCAGCTTTTGTCACCTCCCACTCTAGTTTTGAACATTTCGCCATTCATTCCTATGGGACCAATTTTGCCGCAAAAACGACGATATTTCGTGGACCATTCGGCGAAACGTTCCACAAAGTAATAGCACACCAATCGGGAACAATCCGCACGTTTCGGTATATTACTTGTCTCTGTAGTGTAGAAACTGTGGGAGGAGTCTACAAGCATTATCAAGTCTAGCAGATGAAGTCACATGCATTTGGGGTGTCTCAGCATCTTGTGTTTACAACCACTGTTTCCTAGCAACATTTCCTTTTGAACATTTCGCCATTCATTCCTATGGGACCAATTTCGCCGCAAAAACGACGATATTTCGTGGACCATTCGGCGAAACGTTCCACAAAGTAATAGCACACCAATCGGGAACAATCCGCACGTTTTGGTATATTATTTGTCTCTGTAGTGTAAAAACTGTGGGAGGAGTCTACAAGCATTATCAAGTCTAGCAGATGAAGTCACATGCATTTGGGGTGTCTCAGCATCTTGTGTTTACAACCACTGTTTCCTAGCAACGCTCATGCCCTGTTTATGCTTCACAAATACAGCTCAATACACAGAACACAGGAACATGATAGATGTAGTAACTATGCAGTAATTCAAATGGCCGTATTTTAAAAACTATAAATCCTACAGCGAAGATCTTTATATTGTGAGAATCACAAGACTCAGACCTAGATTTTGATATATAGTATGTCTCTGAAATATTAAAATTGAAGGCACGGTCGCAGTTTAGAAATTGCCCTTCAAATTTGAAGGGGCTAGAGTGTAGTTTCAATGAATGTCAATGGACGGTGTGAGTTGCAAACAAATGGTCATATTGTGAAAACTATCAGGACTATGGCTTAGCCATGGACATTTTTAGTGGCAGCAGGGATAGCTGAACGTTTTGATATAAGATTTGTGTAGGTGGGCTTGAAAATGAGGGAGTGGTGGCAGTTTAGAAATCATGTTCTGATTTTTCAGCTTTTGTCACCTCAAACTCTAGCTTCCCCATTCATTCCTATGGGACCAATTTCGCCGCAAAAACAACGATATTTCGTGAACCATTCGGCGAAATGTTCCACAAAATAATAGCACACCATTCGGGAAAAATCCGCACGTTTCGGTATATTACTTGTCTATGTAGTGTAAAAACTGTGGGAGGAGTTAGGGTGGTAAATTTGGCTATAATAATAAGAATAAGAACTAGAAAAGGTACAATTTCTGGGGAAATTGTGAAAGTGTTCTTGCCTCTACAACTGGAGTGGGCGGAGTAACTGGGTGGGGTGGAGTGGCTTGAGTAACTGTGAAAAGTGTTAAAAAGCTTAATATTTTAAAAAGTATAAATAGTAGTAAAAAAGTTCCATCATTCGCTGAAAGAGCTGAACATTTTTTTCAAAAGTAATTTTTTTTTTCAAAAAATGAATTTTTTTTAATCAAAAATGATTTTTTTTCTTCAAAAATGATTTTTTTTTTCAAAAGTAATTTTTTTTTTCAAAGGTAATTTTTTTTTTCAAAAATGAATTTTTTTATTTCAAAAATAATTTTTTTTTCGAAATTATTATTTTTTTTAAAGTAATTTTTTTTTCAAAAATATTTTTTTTTTTCAAAAATATTTTTTTTTTTCAAATATATTTTTTTTTCAAAAATAATTTTTTTTTAAAAAATTTTTTTTTTCAAAAATATTTTTTTTTTTCAAAAATAATTTTTTTTTTTTTCAAAAATATTTTTTTTTTCAAAAATGATTTTTTTTTCAAAAATTATTTTTTTACTTTTTAAAAAATTTTTTTTTTTTTTCAAAAATATTTTTTTTTTTACTTGGGGCGGTCATAATGTTTTGGCTGATCATGGGGTGGTCATAATGTTTTGGCTGATCATGGGGTTGTCAGCTTTTGTCACTTCCCACTCTAGTTTTGAACATTTCGCCATTCATTCCTATGGGACCAATTTCGCCGTAAAAACGTCATTTCGTGGACCATTCGGCAAAACATTCCACAAAGTGATAGCACACCAATCGGGAACAATCCGCTCGTTTCGGTATATTATTTGTCTCTGTAGTGTGAAAACTGTGGGAGGAGTCTACAAGCATTATCAAGTCTAGCAGATGAAGTCACATGCATTTGGAGTGTCTCAGCATCTTGTGTTTACAACCACTGTTTCCTAGCAACGCTCATGCCCTGTTTATGCTTCCCAAATACTACTTCATCAAAACTGCCCCATCAGAATTACCCCATCAAAACTGCCCCATCATATTCCTCTATTATAAATCAGTACATGGTGTGTCTGTCCCCTCCCCCGGGCTCTGTAATCAGCTGAGATGCTCCAGCCACCTCCCCCCTGTGTATAACAGAAGCTTTGGTAACCATGGCAACAAAACAAACACTAACAGTGCACTCTGATTAATGGCTAAAATTTCCTGAAATGACCTCTAAACAAATGGCCGTATTTTAAAAACTATACATCCTACAGCGAAGATCTTTATATTGTGAGAATCACAAGACCCTGACCTAGATTTTGATACATAGTATGTCTCTGAAATATTAAAAATGAAGGCACAGTCGCAGTTTAGAAATTGCCCTTCAAATTTGGAGGGGGCTAGAGTGTAGTTTCAATGAATGTCAATGGACGGCGTGAGTTGCAAACAAATGGTCATATTGTGAAAACTATCAGGACTATGGCTTAGCCGTGGACATGTTTAGTGGCAGCAGGGATAGCTGAACGTTTTGATATAAGATTTGTGTAGGTGGGCTTGAAAATGAGGGAGTGGCAGCAGTTTAGAAATCATGTTCTGATTTTCCAGCTTTTGTCATCTCCCACTCTAGTTTCCCCATTCATTCCTATGGGACCAATTTCGCCGCAAAAATGACGATATTTCGTGAACCATTTGGCGAAACGTTCCACAAAGTAATAGCACACCATTCGGGAACATTCCGCACGTTTCGGTATATTACTTGTCTATGTAGTGTAAAAACTGTGGGAGGAGTTAGGGTGGTAAATTTGGCTATAATAAGAATAAGAATAATAAGAATAACTAGAAAAGGTACAATTTCTGGGGAAATTGTGAAAGTGTTCTTGCCTCTACAACTGGAGTGGGCGGAGTAACTGGGTGGGGTGGCTTGAGTAACTGTGAAAAGTGTTAAAAAGCTTAATATTTTAAAAAGTATAAATAGTAAAAAAGTTCCATCATTCGCTGAAAGAGCTGAACATTTTTTTCAAAAGTAATTTTTTTTTTCAAAAATGAATTTTTTTTAATCAAAAATGATTTTTTTTTCTTCAAAAATGATTTTTTTTTCAAAAGTAATTTTTTTTTTCAAAGGTAATTTTTTTTTTCAAAAATGAATTTTTTTATTTCAAAAATAATTTTTTTTTCGAAATTATTATTTTTTTTAAAGTAATTTTTTTTTCAAAAATAATTTTTTTTTTCAAAAATATTTTTTTTTTCAAATATATTTTTTTTTTAAAAATAATTTTTTTTTTAAAAGAAATTTTTTTTTCAAAAATATTTTTTTTTTTTCAAAAATAATTTTTTTTTTTTCAAAAATATTTTTTTTTTAAAAAATATATATTTTTTTTTTCAAAAATGATTTTTTTTTTCAAAAATTATTTTTTTACTTTTTTCAAAAATTTTTTTTTTTTTTAAAAATATTTTTTTTTTACATGGGGCGGTCATAATGTTTTGGCTGATCATGGGGTGGTCATAATGTTTTGGCTGATCATGGGGTTGTCAGCTTTTGTCACTTCCCACTCTAGTTTTGAACATTTCGCCATTCATTCCTATGGGACCAATTTCGCCGCAAAAACGTCATTTCGTGGACCATTCGGCAAAACATTCCACAAAGTAATAGCACACCAATCGGGAACAATCCGCTCGTTTCGGTATATTACTTGTCTCTGTAGTGTGAAAACTGTGGGAGGAGTCTACAAGCATTATCAAGTCTAGCAGATGAAGTCACATGCATTTGGAGTGTCTCAGCATCTTGTGTTTACAACCACTGTTTCCTAGCAACGCTCATGCCCTGTTTATGCTTCCCAAATACTACTTCATCAAAACTGCCCCATCAGAATTACCCCATCAAAACTGCCCCATCATATTCCTCTATTATAAATCAGTACATGGTGTGTCTGTCCCCTCCCCCGGGCTCTGTAATCAGCTGAGATGCTCCAGCCACCTTCCCCCCTGTGTATAACAGAAGCTTTGGTAACCATGGCAACAAAACAAACACTAACAGTACACTCTGATTAATGGCTAAAATTTCCTGAAATGACCTCTAAACAAATGGCCGTATTTTAAAAACTATACATCCTACAGCGAAGATCTTTATATTGTGAGAATCACAAGACCCAGACCTAGATTTTGATACATAGTATGTCTCTGAAATATTAAAAATGAAGGCACAGTCGCAGTTTAGAAATTGCCCTTCAAATTTGGAGGGGGCTAGAGTGTAGTTTCAATGAATGTCAATGGACGGCGTGAGTTGCAAACAAATGGTCATATTGTGAAAACTATCAGGACTATGGCTTAGCCGTGGACATGTTTAGTGGCAGCAGGGATAGCTGAACGTTTTGATATAAGATTTGTGTAGGTGGGCTTGAAAATGAGGGAGTGGCGGCAGTTTAGAAATCATGTTCTGATTTTCCAGCTTTTGTCATCTCCCACTCTAGTTTCCCCATTCATTCCTATGGGACCAATTTCGCCGCAAAAATGACGATATTTTGTGAACCATTCGGCGAAACGTTCCACAAAATAATAGCACACCATTCGGGAACAATCCGCACGTTTCGGTATATTACTTGTCTATGTAGTGTAAAAACTGTGGGAGGAGTTAGGGTGGTAAATTTGGCTATAATAATAAGAATAAGAATAATAATATATATGTGAGATAACAGTAAGTGGTCTTGCTATGCAAGAACACTTAACTAGAAAAGGTACAATTTCTGGGGAAATTGTGAAAGTGTTCTTGCCTCTACAACTGGAGTGGGCAGAGTAACTGGGTGGGGTGGAGTGGCTTGAGTAACTGTGAAAAGTGTTAAAAAGCTTAATATTTTAAAAAGTATAAATAGTAGTAAAAAAGTTCCATCGTTCGCTGAAAGAGCTGAACATTTTTTTCAAAAGTAATTTTTTTTTTCAAAAATGATTTTTTTTTCTTCAAAAATTATTTTTTTTTTCAAAAGTAATTTTTTTTTTCAAAGGTATTTTTTTTTTAAAAAATGAATTTTTTTATTTCAAAAATAATTTTTTTTTCGAAATTATTATTTTTTTTAAAGTAATTTTTTTTTCAAAAATAATTTTTTTTTTCAAAAATATTTTTTTTTTTCAAAAATATTTTTTTTTTCAAATATATTTTTTTTTCAAAAATAATTTTTTTTTAAAAGTAATTTTTTTTTCAAAAATATTTTTTTTTTTCAAAAATAATTTTTTTTTTTCAAAAATATTTTTTTTTTCAAAAATATTTTTTTTTTTTCAAAAATTATTTTTTTACTTTTTTCAAAAATTATTTTTTTTTTTCAAAAATATTTTTTTTTTTACATGGGGCGGTCATAATGTTTTGGCTGATCATCGGGTGGTCATAATGTTTTGGCTGATCATGGGGTTGTCAGCTTTTGTCACTTCCCACTCTAGTTTTGAACATTTCGCCATTCATTCCTATGGGACCAATTTCGCCGCAAAAACATCATTTCGTGGACCATTCGGCAAAACATTCCACAAAGTAATAACACACCAATCGGGAACAATCCGCTCGTTTCGGTATATTATTTGTCTCTGTAGTGTGAAAACTGTGGGAGGAGTCTACAAGCATTATCAAGTCTAGCAGATGAAGTCACATGCATTTGGAGTGTCTCAGCATCTTGTGTTTACAACCACTGTTTCCTAGCAACGCTCATGCCCTGTTTATGCTTCCCAAATACTGCTTCATCAAAACTGCCCATCAGAATTACCCCATCAAAACTGCCCCATCATATTCCTCTATTATAAATCAGTGCATGGTGTGTCTGTCCCCTCCCCCGGGCTCTGTAATCAGCTGAGATGCTCCAGCCACCTTCCCCCCTGTGTATAACAGAAGCTTTGGTAACCATGGCAACAAAACAAACACTAACAGTACACTCTGATTAATGGCTAAAATTTCCTGAAATGACCTCTAAACAAATGGCCGTATTTTAAAAACTATACATTCTACAGCGAAGATCTTTATATTGTGAGAATCACAAGACCCAGACCTAGATTTTGATGTATAGTATGTCTGTGAAATATTAAAAATGAAGGCACGGTCGCAGTTTAGAAATTGCCCTTCAAATTTGGAGGGGGCTAGAGTGTAGTTTCAATGAATGTCAATGGACGGCGTGAGTTACAAACAAATGGTCATATTGTGAAAACTATCAGGACTATGGCTTAGCCGTGGACATGTTTAGTGGCAGCAGGGATAGCTGAACGTTTTGATATAAGATTTGTGTAGGTGGGCTTGAAAATGAGGGAGTGGCGGCAGTTTAGAAATCATGTTCTGATTTTTCAGCTTTTGTCATCTCCCACTCTAGTTTCCCCATTCATTCCTATGGGACCAATTTCGCCGCAAAAATGACGATATTTTGTGAACCATTCGGCGAAACGTTCCACAAAGTAATAGCACACCATTCAGGAACAATCCGCACGTTTCGGTATATTACTTGTCTATGTAGTGTAAAAACTGTGGGAGGAGTTAGGGTGGTAAATTTGGCTATAATAATAAGAATAATATATATGTGAGATAACAGTAAGTGGTCTTGCTATGCAAGAACACTTAATAATATATATGTGAGATAACAGTAAGTGGTCTTGCTATGCAAGAACACTTAATAATAATAATATATATGTGAGATAACAGTAAGTGGTCTTGCTATGCAAGAACACTTAATGATTGAATGATACTGTTAAAAGTACAGTATATGTTAGATCCCTGCAGCTAACAAGTGTCACGTACCTGATCTGAGGCTGGTTTGACAAGAGGGCTTCCCTTGCAGCTAACTGTCAAGCACCCCAGAAGGTAGCAGTGGCGGCTGGTGTTCAAATTTTTTTGGGGGGGGCGCAAACAAACTGAAAAATACTGAACCCCCCCATCAATTGCAGCCTCACTGTGCCCATCAAATGCAGCCATTGTGCCCATAAAATGCAGCCATTGTGCCCATAAAATGCAGCCTCTGTGCCCATCATATGCAGCCACTTTTTGTGCCCATAATACGCAGCCACTTGTGCCCATCATACGCAGCCATTTGTGCCCATCAAATGCAGCCACTTGTGCCCATCATATGCAGCCAGTTGTGCTCATCAAATGCAGCCACTTGTGCCCATCAAATGCAGCCACTTTGCCCAT
The DNA here is from genome assembly GCA_037952925.1 of Lithobates clamitans. Taxonomy (NCBI): domain Eukaryota; kingdom Metazoa; phylum Chordata; class Amphibia; order Anura; family Ranidae; genus Lithobates; species Lithobates clamitans. Next base: position 5,583,627 of record JBBGZY010000415.1, read on the forward strand.
AAAATGCAGTTAGGCTCGGTTTTAAGTTCACTAACCCCCCCCCCGTGCGGGGGCAGCCCGGCGGCACTTACTACTCCTTTCCTGGTCTCACTGACCAGCCTGCTGATTGGCAGGGAGGAACTTTAGTGTGAAAATATTGAAAATTCATTCGCTATGCCACACAACAGGGTGGGATTGGGACGCAATGCTCTGCGCCCCGAGCCCACCCTATTTTGAAGCCTATTAGAGCCTCTAGCTCTCATCATGTGCTTCAAAATACACACCCCCTGCCTATCCCTGCCATATTATTTCATGTGTCTGGCGTCCTGAAAGGGGCTGAGCACATAAATAGGGAGGGAGCCGGAGGTGTCAGGGGGGTGGCGCCTGTGCGCCCACAATGCATGGGCCGCCACTGACAGGAAGACAAACCAGGGAATAGGCAGGAGTCAAGCATGGTAGAACAACAGAAGCCCTTAGAGCAAGCAAAAACAGGGATCAGGCAACAGGGAAGTTCAAAGGCAAGCCAGGTTGGTAACAGGTAACACAGGAGCAAGGAGTACTGATAGCTGGAGATCATTCAGAAAAGTCTGAGTGCAGCCACTGTCCTTATATAGTTCTAGCAGTGAATGTGCATGCACCAGTGCGAACATTAGCACTAAGGTGCACATTCAAGCGCATGCACGCATTTCTGTGCAAACTAGCACAGCCATGTAAAGTATCCACAACTATGCCTGTTCTTTTCCTCAGCACATGCACATTTTTATTCTGTTGTCTCCTTTTATAAATGAGATATAGTCAAACTGCAGTGTGCTTTATCTTTTTTTTAAAGAATAGAGGCTCTCACTTAGTGGTGGATAGGTTTACATTTGAAAAGTAAATGCTCACTTAGCATGAGTTAACCTGTGTTTATCCAACCAGGTGCAACCAAAGTTCTATATTTTTTTATTTTACTTTCATACTGTGAACTTTCTCTTTGCTAAGGATGGCCATACATGAGTTTATTTTATCATTTAACCAGTGGATTTAACGAAACAAAAATGTTTTGATTTCCCCATCCACACACACGCAATGTAGCGCTATTGTCTTCTGACAGTGGGGACATTTCTTGTCAGAACATACTCAGCAGCACCGCTGGCTAAAGCTTGAATGAGAGAAAATTGTCAACAGGCTGGTTGTACACAAGTTGTGTAAAACCAGTCTGTCCATATATGGATTTAAATGTGTCCAGTTCCTGCTGCTATCCTTGAACCATCACCAATTATAGCAAATAGGTTGTCAGAGATCACATCTCCAAAGGGGACATGTTGGGCTCCCTCTGAGATGTTGGAAGTAGTAGCCCCCCACTAATTTCCTTTTCGGATTCCCCAAATTTTCCCTCTGCTCTGTAAAGCAGAGATATTAAAATAGGGGCAAATCAAAACACTGTAGGGGTCTGTGGACCAGCCCTGTAATTAGCAGCAGTAAAATAATTCCACTGACTCCTTATGGCCAGTAAGCATGGGTATGGTGGGATTAGCAGAACAAGAGTAGGAGGAAAAGGGTGCATGAGTAGCACAAGAAAGGAAAGTGACTGCTCTGTACTCTTGAGGAGCAAGAAGAAAGGGGTACATGGGCAGCACCAGAAAGGAATATGGCTACTCTGTGCCCTTGTGGAGGAGGAAAAGGGCACATTGGCAACACTATAAAAAAAAAATGTCTGCCATGCATCTTCAAGGAAGAAGCAGAGGAGGAGGAAGAAAAACATGTATTAGCAAGCCCCAGAAAATAGCTGCTATGCACTCTTAAGGAGGAGAAGGAAAATTGTGCATTAGCATCACTTGCAGGCAAGTGGCTGTTGTGCAACTGGAAGGAATAAGAGGAAAAAGGTTTTGTCAACCACTTTTTTAGTTCCCGCGTGATTCACCATTGGTAGGATGAACAAAAACCCAGCTTCCCGGAGGCTTTACAGGCTGTCTTTTTAAATTTTGTGCAGCCATCATAGACATTTGATAAAGGGTGGGCATACTATAGTAGTAGGATTCTATGCTCATTTATTTGCTGTTGCCTGCCTTTCCCATTTAATTCCCAGCTCTCCCTCTGTATTGTGAAAGGTTGAAAAGCCTTTTTAATCTTTCTCCAGCAGTGAAACCCAACTTTTCTCATCAATACCAGCATGTGGGGAGGTGCGGTGTGGTGTGGCGGCAGTAAACATTCAGAGTCCAGTTGTAGGAACAGAACTTGTATTAAAGTTAAGGATCGGCAATTCAAAACAGGTTCATCAGGAAGATACCTGACCATGTAACAATCACAGAATGCAACAGCCATGTGTAGCAGAGCAGGTCTCGGGTGTGCCAACAGTGTCTGACTTGAGGGGAAGACTAGGGCCTGACAGGACAGTGCCCAAATGTGGAGGTCTCCAGGAAACATTGAGTATCCTTTTCCCTACTCATCTGGAACCTCTCCCTGCCACTAACCACTGCCCCTGTCAGACGTCAGACTGGTGAGCTGATCCTATACTACCCACACTTGAAACTAAATGCGTGTTGAGCCTGGGAGATAGGGCCTTAAATTGGCTCTGCCTGACCCAATATGGCTGCCAGAGTTACATGGGTGGCAGTATCCAAACGGATAGCTTCCCCAGTAACTCAGTTGAGTGGCATCTAAAGTAGATAAAATAGAGTGCACCTGCCTACAAGCACCCCAATTCAACTCCTGATACGGTGGGATTGAAGTGCTTGTGTACTGTTCTGTCCTGAAGTTTATATTTTAAATACAGTAGGAATAATTGAGGATATGCGGATGGGAGGGAGTTGTAGGAATGTGAAGTTGTGGTTATGAAGTGTTTCTATGCACTCTGTTTTGACATATTATTAAACTTTTAAGACAATGCAGCGTGGTACTGTTCAAGAAAAACTTGCAATCTATACTATTAAATTGTTGTGCAACTGGCTATTGTGTATGAAGTTGAGATCTTTAATTCTGGGATTTTGAGTTCTGCTGCTGTATTTACTGTATTTACTGTAGGCCAAGAAATAATGTAAAACAAAATAAATAAAAAAAATACACATCCAAGATATATCATGCAAGGATATGATGATGCTGATCCTGCTTGTGAAAAATCACACTGTTCTATAACACCCCATACAGCCTTAAGGCATCCCAAAGCATGTCATTTAAGGCTGGGTTCACACTGTTGCGAATCGGATGCGTGTTTCCTCGCATCCAATTCGCTTGCAATAAAAGGTGTTGCCTCTCCCTGTATGGTATTTTTTTGTATATGTTCCATTTGACAGTGGCAAGCTTATCATGCCCTTTTTAAAATATTTAGCCTTGAAAATTGCCAGAGTTTATTATCAAGAGTTGTCCCCGCATAAGCTTCAAAGGGGTTTGGTTTTCAAATCCCAATGTTTGGACTTTATGATGGGTTCAAAGAACGCCCTGCGAACTGAGCCCAGACACTTTCCTTCATTCCTGTTAGCAAGAAAATTAATTACTTGAAATTACTAATAGGTATTTAATAACATAAAATGATTCTTACACTTTCTTTAAGTAAAAATTCATCTATAAAAACATATTGATTTTCACTATGTGTCCTGTAGTATAGATGAATGTGCAATTGCAACCTATAAAGATATACAGTCTGTTCATCAAATAAATCTATGAGAAAGATGTGCATTTTTTTTTTAAATGGCACCTAGCAGAATATTGTTGTGTTGTATTATTTGTCGGCTACCTGCCTGGAAGCCAGTTTGCTCTGTATAATATACAGTCTTCTGAAGTTATTGAAATGCTGCATTTAGCAATGTGCCAGACTAATAATATTACACAGTAAAGAAGAGGAGAGATGTTACACCCTGTAACTCCTGCTGAGCTGAAGATGCCAAATCAGATTATAACACACAGTTGCCACATTATCCTGTCTTGAGTTCACTAACACTCATTAAGCTTCGAAAATCCTTTTTATGGTGTTTATAACACCTCTGGAGGAGTTTACTGTGTAAATATTATTCTACCATTAAGTTCTGAAACAAGGCAACCATCAACAAGTAGAATTTGTAATAGGCCTGCAGAGAGGCCTCTGCTTGCAGGCCAAAAACCCTGTGAAGTGAGGCCAATGAAAGCAGCCAAGAAAACAGTATGAAGTGATAAAGCACTTCATACTGATGCTTTAAATCTCCTACCACTTGGGCCTGCTTAATGTAACAAGCCCACTGAGACATCTGATTTGGGCCTACAGTCAAATAAGCAACAGGGAGCCACTTAATGAAAGCAGCCTTCCATAGACAGAAAGCATTAACAGTTTAACCCAGTTAATCTAGTGTTGACGCATATTGGGTTAAAATAAATACAGTACGTGTGCCAAACCATAGCATACAGAGACAGCAGATGGTCAGACTTAACACAATCTACCTTGTCCTAGACATACATATTCGTTTATCATTTTATGCAACCACAATGATTATACAATAATCTTAAAGATTTTGAAGAATGCCTTGTCAGACTGAGACAGAATTTCTTTCTTATCAGCTGCTACATAGATTTAATAATGTTAACCTAAATAAGATATTTTTTTACATTTACTACATTTCTACTATTTGCCACTGCTTTATCTATTGCAACATTTTTCAAATTTTACAATGTTGCTTATGTGGATAAAAAGCAGCCATGCACATACACATTTGCCATCTTTGTTTTGGTGAAAGACAATAAACAGAGTATGGCACTACTTTTTAAGCAAATTGATTTACATTTGGATTTTAAAGGATTCTTGTCATAGGAGAAACATAGAGTCTGTCAGTAATACCTTCTACTGGAAATGGTAATTTCCCAGCTGCCACTAAGCCAACTTTGCTTTAACCACTTGAGAACCAGCCTGCAGTACGCCTTTATAACAGGCCATTTGTCAGTTTTCAGAGCTGTGATCATTTGACTGACAATTATTTTGTCAGGCAACACTATCCACAGATAAATTACATATACAGTATCTCACAAAAGTGAGTACACCCCTCACATTTTTATATATTGTATTATATCTTTTCATGTGACAACACTGAAGAAATAATCCTTTGCTGCAATGTAAAGTAGTGAGTGTACAGCTTGTATAACAGTGTAAATTTGCTACCCCCTCAAAATAACTCAACACACAACCATTAATGTCTAAACCGCTGGCAACAAAAGTGAGTACACCCCTAAGTGAAAATGTCCAAATTGGGCCCAAAGTGTCAATATTTTGTGCGGCCACCATTATTTTCCAGCACTGCCTTTAACCCTCTTGGGCATGGAGTTCACCAGAGCTTACCAGAGCTTCACAGGTGGCCACTGGAGTCCTCTTCCACTCCTCCATGACAACATCATGGAGTTGGTGGATGTTAGAGACCTTGCGCTCCTCCACCCTCCATTTGAGGCTGCCCCACAGATGCTCAATAGTATTTAGGTCTGGAGACATGCTTGGCCAGTCCATCACCTTTACCCTCAGCTTCTTTGGCAAGGCAGTGGTCATCTTGGAGGTGTGTTTGGGGTCATTATCATGTTGGAATACTGCCCTGTGGCCCAGTCTCCGAAGGGAGGGGATCATGCTCTGATTCAGTATGTCACAGTACATGTTGGCATTCATGGTTCCCTCAATGAACTGTAGCTCCCCAGTGCACTCATACAGCCCCAGACCATGACACTCCCACCACCATGCTTGACTGTATGCAAGACACACTTGTCTTTGTACTCCTCACCTGGTTGCGGCCGCACACGTTTGACACCATCTGAACCAAATAGGTTAAACTTGGTCTCATCAGACCACAGAACATGGTTCCACTAATGCATGTCCTTAGTCTGCTTGTCTTCAGCAAACTGTTTGCAGGCTTTTTTGTGCACCATCTTTAGAAGAGGATTTTTTCTGGGGCAACAGCCATGCAGACCAATTTGATGCAGTGTGTGGCGTATGGTCTGAGCACTGACAGGCTGACCACCCCACTCCTTCAACCTCTGCAGCAATGCTGGCAGCACTCATACGTCTATTTCCCAAAGACAACCTTTGGATATGACGCTAAGCATGTGCACTCAACTCCTTTGGTCGACCATGGTGAGGCCTGTTCTGAGTGGAACCTATCCTGTTAAACTGCTATATGGTCTTGGCCATCGTGCTGCAGCTCAGTTTCAGGGGCTTGCCAATCGTCTTATAGCCTAGGCCATCTTTATGTAGAGCATCAATTCTTTTTTCAGATCCTCAGAGAGTTCTTTGCCATGAGGTGCCATTTTGAACTTCCAGTGATCAGTATGAGAGAGTGAGAGCGATAACACCAAATTTAACACACCTGCTTCCCATTCACACCTGGGACCTTGTAACACTAACAAGTCATATGATACTGGGGAGGGAAAATGGCTGATGGGCCCAATTTGGACATTTTCACTGAATGACTGTGTGTGGAGTTATTTTGAGGGGACAGCAAATTTACACTGTTTTAGAAGCTGTACACTCACTACTTTACATTGTAGCAAAGTGTCATTTCTTCAGTGTTGTCACATGAAAAGATATAATAAAAGATTTACAAAAATGTGAGGGTAGTCTCTGTTGCCATTATGATTTAAACAGAATAAACACAGTTGGTTGATAATAAATGGCTTCAGCCAAACACTAACTATATGTGAAAGAAAAGTTTTTGTGTTATTATTCATATTCTCTGAAAAAAAGAAATCATAAATTCTGCAAGGGTAAACTAGAGAACTGACCATGGTGTGCTCTCCGAACACCAGGGATTTCACATAAAGGAAGCAATACAAAAAGAACAGGACATTTTCTCATACAAGTACATAGAAAAGCCGCTACATATCAGGAATATGAAATGTTGGGGTAACAAATGCTTTAACAAAAACACAGTCAATGAAAATAAATGAATGGATCAACATCAGCTGCTGATTTATTTATCTATTTATTTATTGATTTCCTACTCATAGATTACCATGATTCCTCTCCTTCCTATGTTGTAAGAAGAAGGGGGAATAAGAATGTAGTATGTGAGCACTGTGTCTGTGGACCAAGCCGTCGAATGACCATACCTGGAAACAAGTCAGATCCTCATGGCAGTACCGACATTTCTGTGCAGTTACCATCTCATTATCAGCCCTATCAGTCCTTTTATGCAATGTTTTCACATTGTGGCATCACTCTCCGCTTTCACAACCAAAGTATGATAAAGAAACCAATACATACTTCAGCCTTAACCATCCCTTGACTTGCTAGCAGTTTGCGATCTATTGATTCTCTTCTGAGTTACAGTGGTGGATGTGAGTGGGGTACACTATACTGTTAAAGTTTGTTGAAAGGAAGGACTAGTTGATACCATAAGCAACTGAATTTCCTGTGTACAGGTAACACCGCAAACTGTATTCAACTCCAGTGTAAGGTAGATGAAAGACAGACTTCAGTTCAAATCCCTGCCCAATCGGGCACACCCCTCTGACATGTTTTACCAACATTGGGCTTAATCAGCGATGCAGGGATTTGAGCTGAAACCTCACTCTCATTTACCTTACACTGGACTTGAATACAGTGTGCAGGGGTACCTGTGTGCTATATTATATCTTGGAGCAAGATGTGCTCTATCTCTGCCAGCACCTCAATACAGAGTGTAAACCCAAGAGACTGATACTCTGGGCTTGGAGTTGCACTGACCATGTATCGTAATTTGCAATTCTTGTGGTCAGTAAAGCTGTGAGCTTTTGGACTTGTGCCCTGGTAGCTGAGCTTTTGAGCATTGGAATTGCCCTGTATTGCAAGTGGAGTATACTCCGAGAATAGGGTGGGATCCAACAGGCTAATTTTTATTTGCCCTAAAGCAATCTTTGCTATGTGTGACTACTATTTGCATGGTTGGTATTATAAACAGTGTGTCCCAGCAGTGTCTGAAAAGTACACTGATTGATTACATAGTATATACATTATTGTGAGCCAGTGGGGGTTAAAAGTGTTTATATGTTTAGTGTTTTAGCTTTTAATGACTGATATTTGATATTTTCATATTGCAATACTTACTCTTGACCTCTGCACTCTATACGTTACACACTTCTGATCCCTGCATTTGACCCAGAGGAGAGCACACTTATGTTTTTTTTTAACCATACCCCTTTAAGCTCCTTTTACACAATTTGTCCACATCCCCCACCATTCAGATCTGTGTGTTAATTAATCTCACCCCTACTCCACCTCACTCTCAAGCCCACTGATTTTCAAAAGTTTCCAGATGTGGTAATGATGGCTCAGTTTACAGCCATTGCCCAATGGAAGGCTGTTGAAAGGCTGTTTCTACAGTGACTCTTATAAGCAGAGATGGGTGAATAACAGATCACCAATCACCAATGCAGTAGAATAGCCTAGGCCTAGTCAAGGAAGCAGCAGTCATGTTGTGGCACCTGTGGAGGGTGTAAGACAGATGTTGTGTTTTTCTAATGCCTGTTTTAACATTGCTCTTGTAAATAGTTTTTATTAAACCCCTTTTTTTAATACTTTGGATGCTGCAGAATGAATTTTACCTTAGAATCTGGTAAGAGGATATATTTGCCCTTATTTCCTATGGGGAACACTGGGTGTTGCACCGATTAAGATTTGGAGGACATCTGCATTTGATTATGAATCACCTTCTATGGACTTTATGGACACTTACTAATAATTTATTTATTTATTTGTATTTTATTATTGATTGTGTCACTTAATAAGTTATTTATAAGGATGAGCCCGATGTTCGAGTCGAGCGTAAGTTCGACTCAAACATCGGGTGTTCGCGGCAAATTTGAAAGCTGCCAGAAGACCGTAAAAGTCTATGGGACACTAACATGAAAAATCAAAAGTGCTAATTTTAAAGGATTATATGCAAGTTATTGTCATAAAAAGTGTTTGGGGACCCGGGTCCTGCATCAATGCAATTTATTTTTTTTTTTAAACTGACGTTTTTTCGGGAGCAATGATTTTTTTTAAGGCTTAAAGTGAAACAATAAAAATGAAATATTCCTTTAAATATTGTGCCTGGGGGGTGTCTATAGTATGCCTGTAAAGTGGCACATTTTTCCTGTGTTTAGAACAGTACCAAAGCAAAATTACATTTCTAAAGGAAAAATTGTCATTTACAACAGATCGCGGCTGTATTAAATTGTGGGGTTTCGGCAATATAGATAAAGCTCATTGAAAAAAAGAGCATGGGATTCCCCCCAGTCCATTACCAGGCCCTTTGGTTCTAGTATGAATATTAAGGGGAACCCTGAACCAAAATTAAAAAAAATAAAATTGCTTGAGGGTCCCCCTAAAATCCATACCAGGCCTTTTGGGTCTGATATGGAAATTAAGGGGAACACTGTGCCAATTTTTTTTTTAAAATGGCGTGGAGTCCCCCCCAAAATCCATACCAAACCCTTATCCAAGCATGCAACCTGGCAGGCCGCAGGAAAAGAGGGGGAGGGACAAGAGAGTGCCCCCTCTTCTGAACTGTGCCAGGCCACATGCCCTCAACATGGGGAGGGTACTTTGGGGTAGCCGCCCAAAGCAACTTGTCCCCATGTTGATGGGGACAAGGGCCTCATCCCCATAACCCTTGCCCGGTGGTTGTGGAGGTCTGTGGGCGGGGGGCTTATCAGAATCTGGAAGGCCCCTTTAACAAGGGGACCCCCAGATCCAGGCCTCCCTCATGTGCATTGGTAACGGGGTATAAGTTACATAGTTACATGGTTACATAGTAGGTGAGGTTGAAAAAAGACACAAGTCCATCAAGTCCAACCTATGTGTGTGATTATGTGTCAGTATTACATTACATATCCCTGTATGTTGCGGTCATTCAGGTGATTATCTAATAGTTTCTTAAAGCTATCAATGCTCCCTGCTGAGACCACCACCTGTGGAAGGGAATTCCACATCCTTGCCGCTCTTACAGTAAAGAACCCTCTACGTAGTTTAAGGTTAAACCTATTTTCTTCTAATTGTAATGAGTGGCCACGAGTCTTATTAAACTCTCTTCTGCGAAAAAGTTTTATCCCTATTGTGGGGTCACCAGTACAGTATTTGTAAATTGAAATCATATCCCCTCTCAAGCGTCTCTTCTCCAGAGAGAATAAGTTCAGTGCTCGCAACCTTTCCTCATAACTAAGATCCTCCAGACCCTTTATTAGCTTTGTTGCCCTTCTTTGTACTCGCTCCATTTCCAGTACATCCCTCCTGAGGACTGGTGCCCAGAACTGGACAGCAGGTGCGGCTGGACCAGAGTTTTGTAGAGCGGGAGAATTATCGTTTTATCTCTGGAGTTGATCCCCCTTTTAATGCATGCCAATATTCTGTTTGCTTTATTAGCAGCAGCTTGGCATTGCATGCCATTGCTGAGCCTATCATCTACTAGGACCCCCAGGTCCTTTTCCATCCTAGATTCCCCCAGAGGTTCTCCCCCCAGTGTATAGATTGCATTCATATTTTTGCCACCCAAATGCATTATTTTACATTTTTCTACATTGAACCTCATTTGCCATGTAGTCGCCAACCCCATTAATTTGTTTAGGTCTTTTTGCAAGGTTTCCACATCCTGCGGAGAAGTTATTGCCCTGCTTAGCTTAGTATCGCCTGCAAATACAGAGATTGAACTGTTTATCCCATCCTCCAGGTCGTTTATAAACAAATTAAATAGGATTGGTCCCAGCACAGAACCCTGGGGAACCCCACTACCCACCCCTGACCATTCTGAGTACTCCCCATTTATCACCTCCCTCTGAACACGCCCTTGTAGCCAGTTTTCAATCCATGTACTCACCCTATGGTCCATGCCAAAGGACCTTATTTTGTACAGTAAACATTTATGGGGAACTGTGTCAAATGCTTTTGCAAAATCCAGATACACCACGTCTACGGGCCTTCCTTTATCTAGATGGCAACTCACCTCCTCATAGAAGGTTAATAGATTGGTTTGGCAAGAACGATTCTTCATGAATCCATGCTGATTACTGCTAATGATATCGTTCTTATTACTAAAATCTTATATATAGTCCCTTATCATCCCCTCCAAGAGTTTACATACTATTGATGTTAGGCTAACTGGTCTGTAATTCCCAGGGATGTTTTTTGGGCCCTTTTTAAATATTGGTGCTACATTGGCTTTTCTCCAATCAGCTGGTACCATTCCAGTCAATAGACTGTCTGTAAAAATTAGGAACAATGGTCTGGCAATCACCTGACTGAGTTCCCTAAGTACCCTCGGATGCAAGACATCTGGTCCCGGTGATTTATTATGTTAAGTTTCTCAAGTCTAATTTTAATTCCGTCCTCTGTTAACCATGGAGGTGCTTCCTGTGTTGTGTCATGAGGATAAACACTGCAGTTTTGGTTATTGAAGCCCCCCGATTCACTCATGAAGACTGAGGAGAAGAATAAATTCAATACCTTTGCCATCTCCTCATCCTTTGTAACCAGATGTCCTTCCTCATTCTTTATGGGGCCAATATGGTCTGTCCTCCCTTTTTTACTGTTTACATACTTAAAGAATTTCTTGGGATTTTTTTGCTCTCCTCCGCTATGTGTCTTTCATGTCCTATCTTAGCCATCCTAATTGCACCCTTACATTTCTTATTGCATTCTTTATAAAGTCTGAATGCTGAGGATGATCCCTCAACTTTGTATTTTTTGAAGGCCTTCTCCTTTGCTTTTATATGCATTTTTACATTGGAGTTAAGCCATCCAGGATTTTTGTTCGCTTTTTTAAATTTATTACCCAATGGGATACATTGGCTAATGCCCTTATTTAATATGCTCTTAAAGCAAACCCATCTCTCCTCCGTATTCTTTGTTCCTAATATTTTATCCCAAGTACCCCTACCATTTCCCCCAAAAAATGTCAACATGGTAAAAAAGACAAGAGACAGCTTGGGACAAGTCCTTTATTAAAAAATAAAAAAATAAAAATGTCCATTCATCTTCTTCTATCACGCCACCCGACTGACCGAAAAAAAACAAAAGCCTCAACTGACCCGCCTCCCTGGGAAGCTCCCACGACTGACGCGTCTTTGCTGTGATAGCTCTTATATAACTGAGGGCGAGCCCACCCAGTGACGTAACCAGGTGACCCGACCCTTCTGACGCCACGGGGGCTTCCGGTTGACCCCGCCTCCCTCTGACGCCATGGGAAGCCATGGGGAAGCCCCAGTGGTGTCAGAGGGGATGGGTCACCCGGTTACATCACCGTGTGGCCCCACCCTCAGTTATATAACATCTGCCACAGCGAAGACGCGTCAGTCGGTAAGAGCCTTGTCCCAAGCTGTCTCTTGTCTTTTTTACCATTTTGACACTTTTTTTGTGAAATGGTAGGGGTACTTGTACCCTGTTACCAATTCACACAGGGGGAGGCTGGGATCCAGGGGTCCCCTTGTTAAAGGGGGCTTCCAGATTCTGATAAGCCCCCCCGCCCGCAGACCCCCACACCCACCAGTGCTACCCCAAAGCACCCTCCCCATGTTGAGGGCATGCAGTCTGGTACAGTTCAGGAGGGGGGGATCTCTCATTCCCCCCTCTTTTCCTGTGGCCTGCCTGGTTGTGTGCTCAGATAAGGGTCTGGTATGGATTTTGGGGGGACCCCTACACCATTTTTTTTAAATTTTGGTGCAGGTTTCCCTTTAAAATCCATACCAGACATGAAGGGTCTGGTATGGATTTTGGGGGGACCCCTACGCCATTTCTTTTTTTAAATTTGGCTGAGGGTTCCCCTTAATTTCCATATCAGACCCAAAATGCCTGGTATGGATTTTAGGGGGACCTCCACGCAATTTTATTTCTTAAATTTTGGTTTGGGGTTCCTCTTACTATTCATACCAGACCCAAAGGGCCAGGTAATGGACTGGGGGGGATCCCATGCTCTTTTTCAATGAGTTTTATCTATATTGCCGAGACCTGACAATTCATTACAGCGGTGAACAGTTTTAAATGACAATTTTTCCTTTAGAAATGTCATTTTGCTCTGGTACTGTTCGAAACACAGGAAAAATGCGCCACTTTACAGACATACTATAGAGACCCCTCAGGCACAATATTTAAAGGAATATTTCATTTTTATTGTTTCACTTTAAGCATTAAAAAAATCACTGCTCGCAAAAAAATGGCTATGTAAAAAAAAAAAAAACAATTTGCATTGATACATGTCCCCTGGGGCAGGACCCAAACACTTTTTATGACAATAACTTGCATATAAGCCTTTAAAATTAGCACTTTTGATTTTTCATGTTCGTGTTCCATAGACTTTAACAGTGTTTGTGTGTTCTGCCAAATCTTTTGCCTGTTCGCATGTTCTGGTGTGAACCGAACCGGGGGGTGTTCGGCTCATCCCTAGTGATTTATAGTGATTTATGCATAAGGATATAACAGTGCAACACATTCTTATTTTATTGTTGGTTTATTGCTGTGTACAATATTGTGCATGTTGCTGTTGTTCACATATATTTTCCTTTTAACATATTTTTTCATTTATTTATTTTTTTTCACACAGGACTCTCCGAAGGCAGGTTTTTAACTTTTTATATAAGCTTTTACAAAAAAATGTTTGCATACATGTTCCATGACAGACTAAAACAAAGAAACGTGTAAAAATTACACAAAACTTCCAGCGCTCCTCTGTCCAATGTATTGACAATTAGTCCATGGATAAACACATTAAGAAGTGGTATAACATCAATAATAGCAATAGTAGATGTATGGTAGAGAGGTGGATGAAAAATAGATGGCTGGATAATGGATAAATGAAGAGTAGATGGATGGATTATGGATGAATGAAGACTAGATGGATGGAATGTGGTTCACCTCTACAGCTCCTGTAAGATCAGGGCAGGATCACCTCATAAAGTAGGAAATAGCAAAAAGCAGGATACTGAGGTTAATACCAAGCACTAAAACACCTTTCTTAAAAGCAGTACACTTACAGAAATCACCAATTCACCAGTAGATAGTAACACAGCAGGTTGAGACACCAGAGCTGATTAGCTGAAGATACACAGAGGCAATGAATGGCTGCCAAGCATGCATATGGAGAGAAAGGACTGGTAGCTCTGTGAAGATGACAGTTGTCAGAATCCTATGGTGATGTCAAGAGGGGGTAAGCATAACGCATTTCATGGCCCTCTTTATCAAATGCAAAGGGAAAGCCAGAAGCTAAAGGTTTAAACAGCAAGTGGAGCTGGCAATGGGGAGGAGAAGGGGAGGGGAAATGCCCAGAAACCAAGCTGCTGTGGAAGAAAGAGTACGGGGGACCTGGTAAGTGTGAATACTGTACATGGTGCCTAAAAATGCTCATACTACATGGTCTGAAGAGGGAAGGGGCAGGGAAGAAAAAAAGAAAAATAAGAAATATGGGGAATTACACAATCAAACAAAGACAAAAATCCCTTTTCCCCTAAAACGCATGGGAACAATACTATAGGGTAAATAATGAATACAGTTAGCAAAAGGGGGGGGGGGGGGTCATAATGCAGTAAGAAAATATGATCGCTACAATAAATGTCCATGTTCCATGACAACAACTTTGAAATTACTGATCCCCATGGATCTAAATGACAGCCAGGTAACTAGCACTCTCAGATACAGGTTAGCTATAACAACCCCCTGGTGATAGGTTTACAATAATAAAAGAATGTACAGCCTATAGCATTGCCTGCAGGTTCATATTCTAAGCTGTATTTTGTGTTTATATTTAGCTCTTTAGCAGTTTTTGCCTCATTTGATCAACTTCAATAGTCACCATTCTTGTTTTGTATTGTTTATACAAAACCTTATGTCACTGAAACCATATCTTGCACTGACTGGAATAATTAAGCTTTAAAACATTGCATGCATAGATATATTTAGACCAGTGTTTCTCAACTCCAGTCCTCAAGGCGCCCCAACAGGTCATGTTTTCAGGATTTCCCTCATTTGAAATGTCTGTGGTAATTACTAAGGCAGTGAAACTGATCAAATCACCTGTGCAAAATAATGGTTAGCCTGAAAACATGACCCGTTGGTGCGCCTTGAGGACTGGAGTTGAGAAACACTGATTTAGACTGTAGCTGTCCTACAAACCAGAGAAAGTAATATTCATGGCTCTGTCCTTTATCGCTAAATGGAAATGAATCCCTTGTATTTTGGATTTTTTACATTTGTAAAAAGCCAGATAAAAAAAGCAATGCTTTTTTTATGGCCAATTATTCTTTTATTACTCAGTCCAACCAAAAGTTATATCTTAATTATAGGTAGAGTCTGGGATGATGAATATCCTTCTGGCTTCTTAAATTTCTTAAATCTCTTGAGGACTTCCAGCCCAAGTTACTCTGTGCATTCATAAACATCTTGAGGTACTAGATACTTCGATCCCATACTAGTTGCACCACCTTTCCTTTGTCTACCCTTGGATTCTTCATAATATAAAATAAATATTCATCAGTAGCAAGTATGAAAATAATATAATAAGTTAAAGTTATGCTAAAAGAAAAAAACAAAAAAACAAAAAAAAAGAGGAAAGAGGACCCCCTGAGAAAAAAGTGACGGGTGGACCAAGCTGCTTGTTAAGGGAAATTTTATTGCACAATTGTAGAAAAAAATACACTGAAAATACAAAGACTAGGCTCTAAACATGTGCATTCGTTTTCGTCCGAATGCATTTTCATCCAAATTTCAGTTGTTTTCGTTATCGTTTTAACAAACGATAACTAAAGTGCAGAATCCGAAAAATGAAAGATTCGACATAAACAAATGCTTTATTTTCGTTTTCGTTGCTACAACAGTTCGATATAGATAGGAGATTCGACATGATGATGACAATAACAATCTGTGTCCATCAAACCTGTGGTCGAATGTGCCTAACCTTAACTCTATTAGTCCAAGATTATTCTACACAGAGAGAAAAGATTCGACATAGGGGAGAAAAGATTCGACGTAGGGGATAAAAGGTAAATAAAAATAATGATGATGATGAATGTTATTGGCTGATTGTACCAAAGAGGAAGAGCAGTAAAATAGCTAGAACTAAGTACACACGTACTTTGGTTTATAGTGTCTGTTAAAAGTTCTAAGAAGATTCAACGGAGCAGGTAAACTATATGGCGTCGTACAGTTTAGCTGCTCCATCAAATCTTCTTTGAACATTCGACAGACACCATAAGCCTTCAATGACAGATTCAACCTTAATTTGGATTTTTGGACGAATGCAATTTTTAACGAAAAACTAAATAAATAAAAACGAATTTCGGGAGTAACTATATAAATTTATTTTTTGGACGAAAACGAAATTCCGAAACTAAATATTTCAGTGTGCACATGTCTACTAGGCACCCACCACCAACACCTAGACTAATATAAAATAAGACAATGTTGTCTAATTAAAAGCAACTGCATCACATCATGCATCAAGCACACACCATATAATCCCAAATAGGTATTAATATAAGGTACAAAAGGTAGCAATTAGATAAGCACATAGATACCGGTGACAAGCACCATCAGAAATCGTGCATATATCACCCCTAACGACCGTCGGGCCCCCAGCTGGAGGATATGGGGGGGGGTGTAAATATGGCAGGTCCCACACACTGGGTAGTTGACCCTATGAAGACACTACCACTGAGTTTGGCTAGATTTGACCACTGTCCAGCAGACAGATGCAATGAGGAGGATGGCATGTAGCCACTACCAATCAGTAGTATTTATCTTCAGCTTCAAGCCAAGCCATACTGGTAGAGATAGCCCAGTGAGAGGTTTAGAAATAGAGCAGTGGGTTGAGGTTGTCTGCGGGTCAAGGCAGGAGTAGTTATACAGTGATTTAGACAGTCAAAGGACCAATGGTCCGCTCACCCGACCGTTTATGCAGGAGTCTCTAGTGTCCGTCAGGTATCCCAGGCATCTCCATGAGAGCCCATCTGCGAGGGAGTCATGTACTGCACAGATTCAGTCGTCCAGGGTGCTCAGCAGTCAAATGGAAGTGCAAGGAACATCACTGTGTAGATACCACTGGTGGCGCTGTAACATAGTAAAGCCGTCTTAGCTCGCCATCCTGATTCCTCACATAGAGGTAGCTCCGACTGTCCTCATGGTGTGTGGTGCACTTGCGCTAATATGGCTTGGTGCATCATCCGTGATGTATAGAGCATCACTGCCGTGCTGTCGTGGCCGACATGTTTCACCCAAACACGTGGGTTTTATCAAGGATGGGAGGGCTCTAGAGAAGGTGTCTATTTATACAATTTTCTCACATAACAGAATAAATTGAGAGCTGCATTTCCGAAGCCGGCCACTAGATGTCAAACTCCCAGTTGAACACCACACATTCCTTCTGCTGCTTACCAGAGAGGCTCTGATATAGGCATATCAAAAACAGGCAAAAGGCAGACAGATTTGCCAGTATTAAAGGGATCAGGGCACAGAGGGAAAAGGCAGAGCAGAGCTACTAGAAACCCTAAGGTTTCCTGAAACCTTAAAGATACCTTAGTCCATTCTGAATATACTAGGGCCAGGGCCACAAACTGGCTAACCGATCTACCCCCTCTTAGTGTTATGTATGAATGCGGGCATTGCCAAGTATACAAATTTGTGGAAAAAAACGCAGGTTTTTTTGGAGGGTGGTGTTTAAAATTTAAAATTTTATCAACTGTGTGACCTCCAGGGTAATTTATATGCTGGAGTGCCCATGTAAGAAATACTATATAGGTAAGACCAAAAGACAACTCTGAATCTGCATCTGCGAACACCTGTGAAGCATCAGGAACTCATGTAGTGAGGAGAACAGGAAGAAAAGAGAAGATTTGTCCCCATTAGCGTTATATTTTGCAGATGTTCATGGAGGCAGCACGGATGGTATAAACATTAAGGGGATTTATACCCTGAATCTGCTATCATAGAGAGGCGATTTTGATACCATCCTGCTGAAAAAGAAAAAATGTGGATTGTTAAGCTTAAAACGCTTGCGCCTCTGGGCTTGAACACTGAATGCAGCTTTCAGCCCTTTCTTGAACGCTAAACTGGGGCCAGAATCTACTATAGTATGTATATTATTTTCATATACTATATATATTTCTGGGGATACAAATCTTGTGCTGGAGGATATAACCTGTCCTCTAAGACTGCTGATAGGGTCACCCCCACTAAATATCTAGTGTTTGACTAGTTCAGGAGTATATACTTTTCACTTGTTCAGTTTCTCCTATATAACGCCTATTTTTTCCTTGTTTGCTTGGGGTTTCTAGTAGCTCTGCTCTGCCTTTTCCCTCTGTGCCCTGATCCCTCTAATGCTGGCAGGCTCTGTCTGCCTTTTGCCTGTTTTGATATGCCTATATCAGAGCCTCGCTGGTACAGCAAAACGAAAGTGTGGTGTTCAACTGGGAGTTTGACATCTAGTGGCCGGCTTCAGAATTGCAGCTCTCAATTTATTCTGTTATGTGAGAAAATTGTATAAATAGACGCCTGCTCTAGAGCCCTCCCATCCTTGATAAAAACCCAACGACACCACAGCAGTGACACTCTATACATCAGGGATAGTGAACTGTGCCATATCAGCGCAAACACACCACACACCATGAGGACAGTGGGAGTTACCTCTATGTGAGGAATCAGGACAGCAAGCTAAGGCGGCTTTACTATGATACAGCGCCACCAGTGGTATCTACACAGTGATGTTCCTTGCACTTCCATTTGACTGCTGAGCACCCTGGATGACTGGATCTGTGCAGTACATGACTCCCTCGCAGATGGGCTCTCATGGAGATGCCTGGGATACCTGACGGACACTAGAGACTCTTGCGTAAATGGTCGGGTGAGCGGACCATTGGTCCTTTGACTGTCTAAATCACTAAATCAAACTACTCCTGCCCTGACCCACAGATAACCTCAACCCACTGCTCTATTTCTAAACCTCTTACTGGGCTATCTCTACCAATATGGCTTGGCTTGAAGCTGAAGATAAATACTACTCATTGGTAGTGGCACCCTCTCTGATGGGCCATTGTAAAAAATTGAGGGGGGGTATGTTTTGGACAGGTACCGGTAACCCTCTCCACTTCATTGAGAGCTGAATGCATAAATAATGTGTGTTACTTTGGCCAGGCCCTTCTTACTTACACTATTGGCAGCCCACTGGACAGGTAAGAAGTGTCATAATACAAAAAATATAAATACACACTGTACAAATTGAAGCACTTTTTTACATTCTTCAATTACCTATCAAGATAATAGGAGAACAAAACGTTAAACAGTACCATTTGAAAGTATTCTGGCAGGCCCTTTCACTGCATGCTTTGGGGAATTCATACAGAAATCTGACCACAAAAGAGATGGGTATAGTGTGTATAGGTTTGGCAAAGTCAGCAGATAGAGAATTGGTACCAGTTGACTTAGCGGTTGGGGGGAGGGAGGGTTCCAGTTGATTTTGGGACCCAAAAAAAAGCCTTTGGCACTCTGCATGAATTTAAGAACACAAATAACATTTGTACACATTTTAGGGGGTGTTTAGGGTAAAGCACTACTATGGAGCTGACAAAATACATTGTTAAGTGACTGGGCTAGTTGTGCATGGGCCCAGGATAGCATGCTGGGGAGGTTAGTGAAGGCAAATATGCATGAAGGAAAAAAAGGAAGTTTAAAAAATTCAAGCATGCATGAGAACAAAGGGGACATTCACAGCATATTACAATCATGGTCATTTAGGAATGATGAAAGAAATATTAGCAAAATATTAAAGACATAGAATGTGATGTTAAAGGAGAAAACTTACCCTAATATAGTCCTTCTGCAGGACCTGAATGATGGCAGAACAGGTCTCTGGAATAATGATCCCCAGAGCTTGGGGGGAGATGCCTGTCGAGAACTTGATGCCCTGCAGACTTCTCCCTGTCGCAAAGTACCACAACGTGGTGACTAGCCTCTGCTCGAAAGTGATGGCTTGCCGCATGCAGGTGTCCTGCCTGCTAATATAAGGGGACAGCAAAGCCAAAAAATGGTGAAAAACGGGTTTGTCATCCAGAGATGATTCCTGAAATCATCAGGATTATTCTCACGGATCTCCCGCAAAAAAGGTATATGAGAGAATTGGTCACACTGGAGTAACCAATTCTTAGTCCATGAACTCCTCCCCCCCGTTCATGGACTGGGCTTGGGTGAAAGTAAGAACCCCAACACCAAGCCCCTGCACAGCATGAACTCTATGACGAGTACGTACCCGCAACATGGCTTCAAAACGGTCAGCTGGTCAGAACGAACTGAAAATGAGAAAGGCCTGAGAAGAGTGATCTGAAAATCAGAAACGAGCAGACAAGAACGCACTGCAAATCAAATATGTACTATAAAATACGCACTGAAAAACAAATGCGAACTGACTACACGCACTGAAAACCAGATACGAACCCACAAGTACAAACTGAAGAGCAGTAACGATCGGAAAAGCACGAGGCTGAAAAGCGCGAATCGTTATTCACCAAACTTCTACTAACATGAGATTAGCAGAAAGAGCCCAAAGAGTGGCACACTGGCTATTGAACTTCCTTTTTCTAGTGCCGTCCTACGTGTTGTACATTTTGTACGTCAATGCGTTCTTGACCTGCAGAATTTCACAAGATTTGTGTGACTGTGTGTATGCAAGACAAGTTTGAGCCAACATGCGTCCGAAAAAAAACATGGATTTTGTTGTCGGAATGTGCAATTGTGTGTACTCGGCATTAGAGTTTGCAAAAGACTGAGGCAAAGGATCACCTTCCAGTTGGACAATCACCCTAAACATACAGCCAGAGCTACAATGGAATGGTTCAGATCAAAGCATATTCATGTGGCAGAATGGCCCAGTCAAAGTCAAGACCTAAATCCAATTAAGAATCTGTGGAAAGACTTGAAAATTGCTGTTCACAGGCTCTCTCCATCCAATCTGACAGAGCTTGAGATTTTTTGCAAAGAAGAATGGGCAAAAATGTCACTTTCTAGATGTGCAAAGCTGGTAGAGACATACCCAAAAAGACTTGTAGCTGTAATTGAAGCGAAAGGTGGTTCTACAAAGTATTGACTCAGGGGGGCTGAACACAAATGCACGCCACGCTTTTCAGATATTTATTTGTAAAAAATGTGGATAACCATTTATCATTTGCCTTCCACTTCACAATTATGTGCCACTTTTTGTTGGTCAATCACATAAAATCCCAATAAAATAAAAGTTTGTCTTTGGTTGTAACATGACAAAATGTGGAAAATGTAAAGGGGTAGGAATACGTTTTCAAGGCACTGTAGGTATTGGGGGCGGGGGGGTGCACACAGAAGGTATTTTGCCTCCACGCATAAAAACCTTCAGCCTTTAGAACAAATTTAAGGTCAGAAATCTCTCCACTGTAGTCCCAGAAAATCATAAGAAACGGTTTAACTTTCCAGCATGTACCAAAAACAGAGTTTGTGTGAAGTGATCCTTTAAAGATCCTTTAAAGATGAAATTAAGAAATTAATTTACTTTTTTTACCTACAGGCTACTTTTGTTTTAAAGAATAAGTTCACCTTTGGGAACATGTTACATGTTCCACCCATGTTCTCGCTCCTGCAGTGGCCCGGCATTCCGAACTCTCTGTGTGACAGCAGTCACTTATTGAAAAGTGCGTGGTCATACGAGGCTCCACCTACATGGCCACGTCATTCATTCACAGAGTTCTATGAATAATTGAGCTCCAAGTCCCGACATCATTTGGGGCTCTCTACTTGTAATTCTCAATGAACTACCACCGCGTTATTGAACGCGGTGGTAGTTCATTAATGCTTCCTGTTAGTGTAAAACTGCCTGTTAATATGATGTACAATGTACAGGCAGACAGCTTACACTGACAGTCTCCGCAGGAGACCTTCATGGCATTAGGGATGAGCTGAACATCCCCAGTTCGGTTCGCACCAGAACTTGCGAACAGGCAAAAAATTTGTACGAACATGCGAACATTATTAAAGTCTATGGGACACGAACATGAAAAATCAAAAGTGCTAATTTTAAAGGCTTATATGCAAGTTATTGCCATAAAAAGTGTTTGGGGACCCAGGTCCTGCCCCAGGGGACATGTATCAATGCAAATAAAAGTTTTAAAAACTGACGTTTTTTCGGGAGCAGTGATTTTAATAATGCTTAAAGTGAAACAATAAAAATTAAATATTCCTTTAAATATCATGCCTGGGGGGTCTCCTTAGTATGCCTGTTAAGTAGCATATTTTTCCCGTGTTTATACCAGTACCACAGCAAAATGACATCTCTAAAGGAAAAAAAAATTAAAACTGCTGTAATGTATCATCGGGTCCCGGCAATATAGATAAAAATCATTGAAAAAAAAGGGATGGGTCCCACGCCAGTCCATTACCAGGCCCTTCAGGTCTGGTATGAATATTAAGGGGCACCCTGTGGCAAAATTTTAAAAAATGGCGTAGGCGTCCCCCCCAAAATCCATACCAGGCCCTTCAGGTCTGGTATGGATTTTAAGAGGAACCCCGAGCCAAATTTTTTAAAAAATGGTGTAGGGACCCCCCAAAATCCATACCAGACCCTTATCCAAGAGAGCGCCCCCCCTCCTGAACCGTATCAGGCCACATGCCCTCAACATGGGGAGGATGCTTTGGGGATGTTATTTTTTCCGCTATCTGCAACTGCGTCATGCTTTTTGTTCCCAGTTTGGAAGCACCACTTTACAGATGCTATTCTCAGACTTTGAGCAGTTGCTGGCATCGGAACAACTCTCGAAGGCACTGTCCACAGTCTATAAAGAATTATTTCTGTTCAGACCTAAATCTTTTGAAAAGTGTAGGGAGTGGTGGATGTCTGTGTTACCCAATTTTCAAGGTGACGATTGGGATGACCTGTGAGGTAGCCCCTTTAAATATTTGGTGTCTTCCAGGGGCTGTCCCATTCAATATGACATTTTTCATTTGATTTATTACACCCCGGCCAGGCTTGCCAGGATCTATGCTTCTGATTCGGTGGACTGTTGGCATTGCCAGCATTCCCCAGCAGACTTTGAGCATATATTTTGGCAATGCCCACTCATACGGCTCTTTTGGAAGGTGGTGCTCTGGGCTCTTGAAGATATTACAGCTTTTAATGTGCCCTTGACTATTGCTGTGTGTTTACTTGGTCTGGTGGAGGAATTTGCACCCCTTAGGGCGCAGAGGACTTTACTATCTATCACTCTGTTTTACGCATGTAAAGCGATTTTATTATATTGGAAGAAAGCTGAGACATGCTCATTGACCTATTGGAGGACCCTAATTAATTAGGCATTGCAATTCTATAAAGCCACATACCAAAATAGAGGTTGTCCCAAAAAACTTCAGAAGGTATGGCATGGTTGGATGTCTGACTCATCTACGTTTCCTTGAGGCTGTCATAGTTAATCATAAGTCGAGTTGATTCCTTGTAGTGAGGAACAGAGATGATATCCAAACGTCAATCCTGTTGTGGCCGGTTATGTCAATATGTTATCATTGCCGTGGGGCTTCTGTAAGTATGGTATTGTCATGCTAAAATTATCCTAGGTTGTTTCTCAAATGTACGTGTCTTTATATCCTTTCACAGGTATTGCACTTGGGGAGGGGGTTGGGGTATGTTAAAGGCTTTGTTTGTAGCTTTACTGTTTTCTTCAGTATCTGGCTGAGCCAGTAATATTATTGTTTTTTTCTGTTTTTTGGTATCTTGGATGTTTTTCTATATGAATAAAAATAAACAAAAAACTATAAAAAAGTGTAAATTGCAAAATGGATCTAGCCACCCCAGGTCAAAAGTGGAGTGCAGGACCTGGCAGTGAAATGGGTTAAAGGTAAAGCCCAGTCCAACATGGACATTTTGTAAACAAAATTGTAAAACAATAAAGTGAATATTTACCTTTACTGTTGCCTATACTGTTGAATGCAGATCCAGCATACAGACATCCAGCGCTATATATATAGATATAGGAAAGAGAATACAACAACAAGTTACACACCATTATAGTTCTGAACGGGAAATAATCCGCAGTCAATTAGAGATGTGTCAAAGATATAACCTGCAACAGAATGTGGTTCAGCAATAGCTGTAAGGGAACTGCCAGAAGCACTGGGGATATGTAAAAGTATTACTGCACCACGATCTGACATTTGTTTCCAAAAAGAGACTTTGCAAGTACTGATTTAATCAATGCGGCTGTACAAGGCAGAATAATTACTTACGGGCAAACACAATCTAAAATTAGCTCATTTATCTTCAGATATGCTAATTATCAATAGAGTATAGTAATAGCTTCTGGAAGAAAACGTCTTTCATTGCAAAACTATCTAAAGTGAATTGTCTACAACAAAGTATGAACCTATTTTTGCGTTTTTTTTTTCTTATTCTGAAGTTGCAATTGAGTACTTATAGCATTGGGGCAAAGCTCTACATTTTTAATTTCAATGATAATTTACATAGATGCTATAAACTCCAAGACCTGTGAGGAATGCATATATTTGAACATAGTAGAATTAAAAAAACAGAATCATTTATATCCCATCATACTAACAGAAAATGTATTATGTGATATTCAGGGAAACTCAGGGTCACAACACGTGCATAGAATATGACTGGCTTAATGAAAATCCTGTTTATTCACTATAAACAACAGCTTCTCCCAAGGAATGCAAAAAAAATTGACTACAGTATATACTGTAGCTTCTCTTCAGACAAACAAAAATCAATTTCTTCAATGCAATTCAGCTTTTCAGTAAGAAAGGTAGAGGGCTCACCAAAAAAAAAAAATCAAGAAGACACTGGTCTTTAAAGCGGTTGTTCACACAATTTTTAAAGTTCATCTCAGTCATTTTTAAATACAACATACAATGCAAAATGGAACTTTTTTTTTTTTTTTTTCCGGTTGTACCTGTATATATGTGCCTTTGGTTTTTCTTTGCTGCATACACTCTCTGCGGCTGTGGGTATTTGCGTCATTTCCTTCCTCGCTGCACTGTCTCCTGGGATCTCCTGGATGCTCCCAGGAGTCAGTGCGGAGGCCCGGCCCGAAATCTCACGGGATTTGCGGATTGACGCCGCCCGTTGTGATGGCAACAAGGATCTTTACGATGCTCCACGCTGTTACAACTGAGCATGCGCGGGAACCAGCAAGGAATGCTGGTAGATCTGCAATACTGGAACCAGGAAGTGATTGCTTGTGGGCTTCAAATGCCTACAAGCAAGATGAAAACGGCAGTACATATTTTATATAACTAACAGTTTGAAACAAAAACGGACATCTCGGGAGGAAATGACTGCAAAAAGTGAGTGTGACATTGTAAACATGTGTATTTTTAAGTGTAGAAAAAAAAAAAAAAAAAAAAACGCGAGTGCACATCCGCTTTTAGGGCACATGGTTCAACAGCTTTCTAGGATTCTCCCAGGATGCTCCTGACAGTTGCTTAGTTTAGCTTAAGCAAGATGTTGGTCTGATTCAGTCTGGCGGTCATAGACAGGATAGGTTGTGAACTCCCAATGTGTTCTCGTTAAGTTTCATCTAGAGGCAGTGGCTTACACAAGAACTCTGACCAGTCAAAAGCTCCCCCTTTTGTGGGCCAACAAGGTAAACAAGGCGGATCCCCATTCTGACAGGGGACATCTCAGAGATCTGCTGTTCCCAGTGATCTCTGTCATGTCCCAGGCAACCCATCCCCCCTACAATTAGAACACGCTGAAGGAACACACTTAACCGATTGATCACCCCCTAGTGTTAACCCCTTCCCTGCCAGTGTAATTTATACAATGATCAGTGCATTTTTATAACACTGTAATAATGTCACTGGTTCCCAAAAAGTGTCGTTTGGGGTCAGATTTGTCCGCTGCAATGTTGCAGTCCCACTAAAAATCGCAGATCACCGCCACTACCAGTAAGAACATAAAAAAAAGAATAAGTCCATAAATCTATCCCATAGTTTGTAGATGCGATAACTTTTGCACAAACCAACATATGCTTATTGCGATTTTTTTTTTTTTTTTTTTTACCAAAATTATGTAGAAGAATACATATTGGCCTAAACTGATGAATACATTTTTTTAATATATATTTTTTGGATATGTATTATAGCAGAAAGTTAAATTATTATTTATTTTTTTCAAAATTGTCACTCTTTTTTTGTTTATAGCGCAAAAAATAAAAACCGTAGAGGTGATCAAATACCACCAAAAGAAAGCTCTTTTGTGGGAAAAAAAGGACCTTCATTTTGTTTGGGTACAACATCGCATGAGCGCGCAATTGTCAGTTAAAGGGATGCAGTCGTATCGCAAAAAATGGCCTGGTCATTAAGGGGGAAAATCCTTCCAGTACTGAAGTGGTTAACGGAAAATCACGCGGTCACGCAACACTGTACCCAGATAAAATGTATGTCATTTTTTTTCCACACAAATAGAGCTTTCTTTCGGTGGTATTTGATCATCACTGTGTTTTTTTTTTATTTATTTTTTGTTTTTAAAACAAAGACCAACAATTTTGAAAAAAAAGAAATAATATTTTTTACTTTCTGCTATATAAAATATCCAACTAACAAATGGAAACAAATCCAATTTCTTCATAAATTAAATCCCAATAAGCGTATATTGATTGGTTTACACGACCATTATAGCGTCTACAAACTATGGGATATATACTATACTATATACTTATAGTGGGACTGCAATATTGTGGCGGACAATTGGACACTTTGCGTGAACCAGTGATACCAATACTGTGATCAGTGCTAAAAATATGCACTGTTATGCCCCGTACACACGGTCGGATTTTCCGATGGAAAATGTCCGATCGGAGCGTGTTGTCGGAAATTCCGACCGTGTGTGGGCTCCATCGGACATTTTCCATCGGATTTTCCGACACACAAAGTTGGACAGCAGGAGATAAAATTTTCCGACAACAAAATCCGATCGTGTCAATTTCGACCGTGTGTGGCCTGTTCCGACGCACAAAGTGCCACGCATGCTCAGAAGAAATTCCGACACGGGACAGCTCGTTCTGGTAAACTTAGCGTTCGCAATGGATACAGCACTTTCGTCACGCTGCAATGTTAAAAATGGTTTAATACAGCGCACTCTCTTCTTCTTTATAATG
Source organism: Lithobates clamitans (assembly GCA_037952925.1). Lineage (NCBI taxonomy): Eukaryota > Metazoa > Chordata > Amphibia > Anura > Ranidae > Lithobates > Lithobates clamitans. The sequence continues at coordinate 5,610,648 of JBBGZY010000415.1, forward strand.
TGACAAGAATTAAGTAGTTTTGCTGCTCATATTCACACACACTTCTCACAAAGTTTTATTTGTGTTTTTTAAGTGGGATTCCCTCAATATATTGTTATTAGTTGTCACATCTGACAGTTTTATATTTTTTATGTTTTTTTTGTTTTTTGTTTTTAAGCCTTTTTTTTTCTTTAATGTTTGTATTTTTTCCAAGGCTGATCTTTGTTCAATGTTATTTTTATTTTTACTCCAGAATATTTTTGTGTGTGTTTTGTGTGTCAAGTTACCCCAACACCATTGATATCTTTTATTATTTAATCTCCAGGAGATTTTTTGTTGTTGGTGTCCCTTGTTCATTTCACATTGTATATTAGAAATGTACCTGAATCCTCACAAACAAACCATCATTTTTGAAGTAAAACACATAGGAGAGTATAATTCAAAACAAAAATCCTTTATTAAGGGCTCAGAACCAAACAAAGAGGAAGGCAACACTGGATCAACAAGAGAAATTAGTGAAGCCTGGGACCCCCACGGCAGACATCAATTCTTAAACCTCAAAATTGGTGGCCTGAGGAGTCCATATGTAAGGGAGGGCAGTCTGGTCCGGGATTCACAGAGACTCGGATAGCAGCAGATGACATCAGTGTCCCCAGGCTGTGGTACCACAAGAGGCTGCATCTTTTGGCCGACCAGACTGGATCCAGGGCAATCACTCTCTGGTCTTCCTTTCACACTTCCTTTCCGGCTGTGGCTGTGCAGTTGGAGATGTGGCAGGAGGAGTAGGACCTGGAAGAGGAGGAGGAGGAGGACTGGGGGGACCTGGAGGAGGACTGGGAGGACCTGGAGGAGAGGGAGGAGGAGGAGGAGGACCTGCAGGAGGAGGAGGAGGACCATCCCAAAGCTGTGTGTGAGGTGTAATGTGGCCCCTCACACCTTTCTCCAGAGCCTCTGATATGAGGGCCTGACACATGGCTTGTTGGCCCTCCTCCATCCTCTGCATTTTATAGGCAATGAATGTCGCAAGGTTCTCCTGCATGGTGTGTGGTGCTCCCAGGACCTCTGTAGCCCTACAAAAAAATCTGATAGCCGCCTCCTCTAGGGCACTCCTCCTCCTGCCACTTTCTGTTTCCAGGGGGGGTGGAGGGACCTGCAGATCAGCCACCTCCTGGCTGAGACTTCCCTGTGTATGAAAAAGGGACATGGTTTTAGTTTTGGCATCATCAATCACAATCCTAAATTAGTACTCCCAACTAACATCTAGGTAACATCATTGATTGGACAAGCAGAAATATTTAGAGGAATGCTATACCTGGCTCATTCTGGGCTCCTCCACATGTGGCCTGGAAGGCCCAGGTTGGGCGTCAGAAGCCTCAGCCAGGGGGGAAGGAAGCGTGGAAGGAAGACTGGAGAGGGATGGCCTGGGTTCAGTCTGGCCTGCCAGAAAGTGCAGCCTGTCGTAGTACAACATCCTGGGGACATAGATGTCACCTGCTGCTCCGGATCTCTGTGAATCCAGGACTTTATTGCGCTCCCTCAGATATGTGCTCCTCAGGCAACCAATTAATATCTTTAAATAAGTGATGTCTGCCGTGGGGATCACCTGCTTCACAATTTCACACAATTGCTCCAGTGCTGCCTTCCTCTTTGCTTGGTTCTTGAAATGGGGGTGGGTAATCTCCCACAGACAGGGCAGCTCACTTAGCATATCAATGAATAGTGACATGAAGTCAGTATCTCTCATTAAGATATCCATGTTCACTGCAAGACACAACACAAGACAAAGCCTAATGTCACACCAAACTCTCCTAATCTTGTTACAATATAGGCCTCAATCTAGAAGCAGTATAGGCCCAAGTTTGTCTCTTCCCTTCGTTCTTACGATCGGCGCGTCCAATGCTCCTTCCTCCGCTCACAGATCGTACATAATACGCACACGTGTTACGCTTTATACACACTGCGCATGTGTGTAACTCCGCCCGCCCCTGACGTTCTTTCTATTCTATTCCCCGCCCCTTTTCGTTCGGCGCAGTGGGGGAAGAGCATGATGGCGGAGTTACAGCAGGTGCATGCTAATTGTAGCAACGAGGAGGAGGAGGAAAGCCCGGATCCAGGCACGTCCCGATCCAGAAGGAGACGTTTTAAGGCCATAAATATGTCGTTTGGGGAGATGTTGGAGATGGTCGACATCATGAAGAAGTCCGACTATGATGGAAAATATGGGCCTTACCCCCACCCCAACATCAGAAAGGCCAAAATCATTGGTAAAGTGGTCAGGAGTCTTGAGCGGAATTTCGGGGTACGAAGATCTAAAGATCAGCTCAGGAAGCGGTGGTCGGACCTGAAGTTGAGAGAGCCAGAGCAGTACCGAAAGATCCGGAGAGTGCTGCAAAAAAGTAAGTAGTTGTGCTGTGTTCATATTCTTTCTGTCTTTATTCCGTTCGTTCTGCTCCATATGCTTTTAGTAATTGTAACGTTTAAAAGGGCAACTTTAATGTTCATGGGCCCATTATTCGTTCGTATCAAACATTTTTTCTTTCGGCCTCTAGAACACCATTGTTTAGGCCATATGCATTTTCCCACATTTTTTTTGGGCCTACTTGGATGCAAAATATTTGTTTGTGTAGATGGGTTTGTTACTAGAATGAAATGCAAACTAGATTGTGTGTAAGGAGAGGACACTGAGCAGCTGTTTTCACATCTGGACACTGGAGCACTAGTGTGGGACACAAGAACACCATTTTTATTAGGGGGCCACACAGGTGCTCCAGTGTATACTATAGGGGGGTCTCCATCTGTGAAGCTTGTACCAAACAGGTAAAGTATTGCAGCTTGACAAAGGGCAATAAAAAATATACATCTTGGAACTCGGCTAAAATAGACAATTGTACCCCACTTCCAAGCAATGTTTCCTATTTCTAGTTCTGCCATCAAATATCTGTGTGCTAAGTATACCATTTTTGTTTTACATAGGGGAGAAAAGACTCGGAGGTCACTCCTCATCCCAGGAGACCAGAGCCCCCCCCCCCTCTGGAAGAAGGGGAAATACCTACCCAAGAAGAAGAGCAGGAGGAAGAAGAAGACGTGGTGGATATTGGCACCACAACAGGTGAGTGTCTGCGACCACAGACTCAGGTAAAAGATGGATGTTAGCAGATTTTTGAGACCTGTTTTTTTTGTTCTTTATCTCTTTTTAGGTGATCGGGATCCAGAACGTTTCACATCTGAAAGTGCCCAGATACTGATTGGGGAGATCATGGGATGTAATCTCCAATTGCAAAACATCCAGCAACAAATCACTGATGTTATTAAAAAAAATAATAACATCATTGATGTTTTGGGGCGAATTTAAACCCCACAAAATCACCTGTTTTATGTTACTAAAATTTTTACAATGTTTAGAAAAGCCAAATTTGGAGGATGCACACAGTGTGCCAACATGTGCTATCTGCCATCACAGGAGATCAATGGACGCGTTTTGGGGGTGCAACCCCTTCCTCAATTATAAAGTAGCGTTGGGGAAGGGCTTGCTCCCCCAAAACACGTCCCTTGATCCCCCCTGATGGCAGATAGCACATGTTGACATTCGTAAATTTGTGTGCATCTTCCAAATTTGGCTTTTCCAGGGGTGATTTCCCCCCATCTGAACGCTATATCAAACTCAGTTCCTAAATACTGATGTCTGATATAGCCTTCAGGTTTTACCATATGTGAACTTTGTAAGTTCAAGTTTTTTGGCTTTCTTGTTGGTTTTACACAGGCCTGTTTTATCTGAAATGGATATTTCGATTTTTGATAATGCCCCCCCACAAAAATTGTTATACAACAAACATGTTGTTTTGTTTTAAAAACCTTTGGTAAATGCACATGTGATTGTGCAGGTATAAAAAAGTGCCTTACTCAAGAATGTGTGGATTATTGTCTCAACGCTACAACACTTTTGGAGTGATGTAATTGCTGTTTTATGCAAAAATGGGGGTTATTTCCTAAGGGCAAATACACTTTGCACTACAAGTGCAGGTTCAGTGCAGTTGCAAGTGCACTTGGAGTGAAATGTGTTTTTGTATTTAGGAAGTACCAGCCAACACTATTCTTTATAAGGTTACCCAATCACGACATTTTCTGCACTCAACACATTTCTGTCAGGGTCAGCTAAAACAAACACAAGCAGTAAATGTCCACCAAGAATTTCTTTGGGTTGTTTTTTATTTGAAAAAGGTGTCACATATTGTTTGGCATATTGATAGCCCCCCCTACCCGCAAAGAACTCCAGGTATCGTAACCGGACATCACGGGCATTCAGGGAGGGCAAGCCAGGACGGCCGCTTTCAAGTGCCGTCATTGTTGATGTATTTGGGATTCCGGCCTCAGGCCCAACTGAGCCAGCATAGTTGGCTGAATGTTTTCTTAGAAAATTATGGAGAACACAGCAGGCAAGTATTATATGGTTCAGTTTATACTCCGCCATATGGATGGGTGTCATAAATAATCGGAACCGGCTGGCCAGGATTCCAAATGTGTTCTCCACCACTCTTCGGGCTCTGGCCAGCCGGTAATTAAAAACCCTCTGTTCCGGGGTGAGGGTCCTCATCGGGAATGGCCGCATCAGGTGGTCCCCCAGCGCAAATGCTTCATCAGCAACAAACACAAATGGGAGACCTTCAACATTGTCCTCTGGAGGTGGCAAGTCCAAGCTGCCATTCTGGAGACGCCTGTAGAACTCTGTCTGGGCGATGACTCCACCATCGGACATCCGGCCATTCTTCCCCACGTCCACATACAAGAAGTCGTAATTAGCCGACACCACCGCCAACATCACTATACTATTAAACCCCTTGTAATTATAATAGTACGACCCCGAGTTGGGTGGTGGGACGATGTGGACGTGTTTCCCATCAATTGCCCCTCTGCAGTTAGGAAAGTCCCACCGCTGGGCAAAGTGGGAGGCCACAGTCTGCCATTCCTGTGGCGTGGAAGGAAACTGTTGAGGAAAAAACAATAAACATTACTATTTTTACACAGAAACCTGGCAAGCAGATTAGACACAAACATTATGGGTCAACCTCCAGATAGCATTTATTAAGGGGAATTTAACTACAACAAAGTATAAGGTACACCTATCATATCCCCCCCCCCTCTCATGGGCCATTTCTAACATTATAAGGGGGGGGGAACTCTTGGACAGGTAACCCTCTTCACTTCATTGAGAGATGAATGCCTAAATACAGGGTATTACTTGGAACAGCCCCTCCTTAGTTACACTATTGGCAGCCCACTGGACAGGTAAGAAGTGTCATAATACAAAGATATAAATACACACTGTACACATTTGAGCACATTTGGACATTCTGCTATTACCTATCAAGATCATAATAGGATACAAGAACTTTAAACAGTACCATTGGAAAGTATACAGGCAGGCCCTTGCACTACATGCTTTGGGGAATTCATCCATAAATCTGAGCACTAAAGAGGTGGGTATAGTGTGTATGGGTTTGGCAAAGTCATCAGATAGATGATTGAGGATAGAGAATTGGGATCAGCTGACTTAGCAGTTGGGGGGAGGGAGGGTTACAAAAAATTTGGGGACACCACAAAAAAAGCCTCTGGCCCTCTGCCTGAATTTAAATCCAAAATAACATTTCAAAACATTTTATGGGGTGTTTGGGGTAAAGCACTACTATGGAGCTGATAAAATACATTGTTAAGTGACTACATGAGGTGAATATAGGGCAGGAGACACCATGCTGGGGAGGTTATTGAAGGGCAAATATGTATGAAGGGCATAAAATAATAATTACATAAAAATCCAGCATGCATGAGGACAAAGGGGACATTCACAGCATATTACAATCATGGTAATTAGGGAATGAGGAAAGAAATACAATATATTATCAAACATTCAATACAATAAAATGTGATATAAAAGGATAAAAATCTTACCTTCATATACTCCTTCTGCAGGACCTGGATGATGGCAGAACAGGTCTCTGGGATAATGATCCCCAGAGCCTGGGGGGAGATGCCTGTCGAGAACTTGAGGTCCTGCAGGCTTCTCCCTGTGGCCAAATACCGCAAGGTAGCGACCAACCTCTGCTCCGGAGTGATGGCTTGCCTCATGCAGGTATCCTGCCTGCTGATATAGGGGGTCAGCGAAGCCAACAAACGGTGAAATACGGGGTCCGTCATCCTGAGAAAGTTCCTGAAATCATCAGGATTATTCTCACGGATCTCACGGAGCAAAGGCATATGACAGAACTGGTCACGCTGAAGCAACTAATTCTTGGTCCATGAACTCCTCCCCACCCTGTTCATGGACTGGACTTGTGTCAAGGTCAGGACCCCAACACCAAGCCCCCGCACAGCACGAACTCTACGAGAAGTACGCATACGAAACGTGGCTAGAAAACGGTCGGCTGCTCAGAACGAAGTAACAGCAAGGCCTGTGAAGAGCGACCTGAAAAACAGCAACGAGCGGACAAGATCGCACAGAAAACTCCAATACGAACTGACGGCACGCACTGAAGAGCAGATACAAACCCACAAGCACAAACTGAACGGCAGAAAACGATCTGAAAGCCACGAGTCTGAAAAAGCGCGAATCGTCTCTCACCAAACTTTTACTAACACGAGATTAGCAAAAGGAGCCCAAAGGGTGCTGCGCTTGGTTCTGAACCGGCCTTTTCTAGTCTCGTCGTACGTGCTTGACGTCACCGCGTTCTTGGCGATCGGAAATTCCGACAACTTTGTGCGACTGTGTGTAGGCAAAACAAGTTTGAGCCAACATCCGTAGGAAAAAATCCGAGGATTTTGTTGTCGGAATATCCGATCAATGTCCGACCGTGTGTACGGGGCATTACTATACTAATGACACTGGCTGGGAAGGGGTTAAACATCTAGGGCAATCAAAGGGTAACTGTGCCTAGCCAGTGTTTATGTTTACTATTTCTGCTGCTTTTACTAGGGGAAGAGATGGATTTGAGTTCCTGTTTTGCAGGAACACAGAATCCATCCGATTCCCCTGGCAGAATGGAACTCTGCCTTGTTTATATAGGCAGAGCTCCATTCTGAGTCTCTGCCCGATGATCGTCAGGTGTCGGCGGACTTCGAGTGCCTGGCACCCACAAATCGGCTTCAGCTTTGTGCCCCTGCAGGTGGAAGTGCAGGATCATGTATATATATACGTGATCCCATGCACAGCTACTGCTCTATAGCAGTAAAACTGCTATAGGGGGGTCAGCAAGTGGTTAAACTCTTTTATGCATCCTTGTGCTGTGAATACTGACTTTTCCAATGTGACTTACTTCCTCTATTCTGGCACATTTGGTGCTCTAATCACAATTATTAAGTTATACATAACTATAAAAAACAGCCTTTATCTATGCTGTACTACACTCAAGCTGCCACCAACTATGAAAAAAAAGTAAGAAAACTATAAACAAAACATATCAGGAAAATGTGAGTCTTTTACAAATAGCATTTTTTGTCCTTTTAGATATTGAGAGCAGAGAGTGGACAGCATAAATTGTTAAAACTGAACAACCCTTCAGAATTCAAAAATCCCTACTCCTAAATTTTAAAGATTTGAAGGGTTTTAGCAAACTTTTTTGTTGATTCATTATCTGCATTCTCAGGCTAAGTATACAATAGTGGCAGCCCTTTGTTGCCCCCTCTGAGAAGCCATGTGTGGTGGGGGCAACATACTGCCTCCTCAATGCCAGTTTTAAAGAGAAAGTAAACTGCTGAAATGTTTTTTTTTTCCCTCTTCCCTGCAAAGTAAAGCCATAATGTGCTAGTATGCATTGCATACTAGCACATTATGTGACACTTACCTGCAAGCGAAGCCGGTGTCGTCCCGACTGCAGGCCACATCTATGTTCGCTCGTCTTCCTTCTGTGTAACTCCCCGGAGCCACGTGACATTACTCCCACGCATGTATACAGTAAATATCTCCTAAATGGTGCACGTTTAGGAGATATTTACAGTACCTATAGGTAAGCATTATTCTAGGCTTACCCATAGGTACAAATTACACAGGAAGGTTTACAACCTCTTTAATGCTCTACAATGTTGAACTACTATGCCACAAGAATTGAACGAAGTTGCTGGATGATTGTGAAGCAGACACAATGAATCATTTTTGGTGGTGGTACTACCCACCAAATGTGACGGGGGAGATAATTTTTGCCATGGCCACAAAGCAAAACATCATGACAATGATGTGTACAATCTGTCTGTCTGCCTTTGTGGACTAAATGGGCAGTAAAGCCCTGGCTCAATGGACTGTTTTTACCACCCATTGAATGCAAATGTAAGTGATCCCTCAAAGTTTTTGTTTTTTATAAACACCTGCCAGCGATTTCAGAGTTGCACGACTCTTAACTTCATGTCTCTGTGATTCTTCAGCTAAAACATGTGCATTATGACCCAAAATGAAACTTCTTTTGTATGGGTTAGTTGTAATTTGCCTTGCAGATCAGTGGGGAATTCTGGGAAAAGTAGTAATGCAATTAACATGAGCAACAAATTTACAAGAAGATCCCTGAGAAAGTTCTGTACATACACAAGAAAACTTAAATTGCCCTTGGGACTTTATATAACACGCTCAATTGTAAATTCAACAAGGTAAAGATTTATTACATATAGAGTTATTTATACAACCAACCTCACTTGGTCTTTGCCTGTAGAGTCATCTGCATGGGGAGGGCTTTCTGTAGATGCTTGGCCCCCCACCATTATGTCCATATCACCAAGCCCATGCGGGACAACTTGGGGCTATGGTTTTCCTTTCTCCAGTCCTACAATGGCCAGTCTTGTTGGCTGCTGGAGAAGGTACTGAACTCACAGCTGGAGCTATACACTGATGCAGCAGGCACCAGTGGCTTTGGTGCCTTTTTCCAAGGGGAGTGGTCTGCCGAGTGTTGCCCGGCTTCATGGGCCCGCATGGATTTGTTGCGCAACCTCACCCTGCTGGGGCTCTTTCCAATTGTTGATGCCATTGAGCTGTGGGGCGAACGGTTGCGCAATCGCCAAGTGGTTTTCTGGTCCAATAACATGAGCGTGGTGCAGGTGGTTAACCAACAGTCTGCTAGATCCCTTCCGGTCGAATCTTTACTGCATTTTTTGGTTCTAAAATGTCTGCAGTTTAACATTTGTTTTAGAGCTAGGCATGTTCCTGGGACTGCTAACAATATCGCTGATGCTTTCTCTCTCGTTTACAGCTTGATCACTTTTGCTCTCTGGCCCGGTCAGCTTCCCTGGAGGGCCTCCCCTGTCCGGCCTACTTGTGGAACCTCATTTCTGATGTTTGCTGGATCTCCTGCGGGTGTTGCCAGCCCCGTGGACGTGGGCATTGTACTGTCGATTGTGGGACGAATGAGTCCAAGTGTCGGGCAGTGAGTTTTTAATCTCGTCTCAACATACGCATAGCTCTGTTTTCTTACCTTGTTTATTTGCTACAGAAAGGTTCTTCAAGTTCCACGGTTTCGTCGTCTATGTCTGCATTGTCCTTTTGGTTTCATCTCCTGGGATGGGAAGAGATCATGATAGCATTTCCTGTCCGACGGGTCCTGTGGGGTTGGAGACATGCTACTCATTCCCCCGATTCCTGGCTCCCAGTTTCCCTTCATATCCTTCCTGGTGTCCTTTCCTGTTGCCATCCATGTGCTCCTCTATGTTTGAGACCCTTCTTTTTCAAGTGGCCTTCTCTTGGGCTTTTTTGGTGCTTTTCGCATTGGCAAATTGGTTTCCAAATCTACGTCCTCTTCGGGCGGCGTTCTGGCGAAGGATGTATCCTTCTCTGAGCCCTGCGTGTCGGTGTTGTTGCTTACCTCAAAAAACGGCAGTCTTGGCAAGGGTAGAAGGGCCAATATGTATTCTTCTACATATTTTTGGTAAAAAAAATTGCGATAAGCGTATATCGATTTGTTTGCGCAAAACTTATAGCGTCTACAAAATAGGGGATAGTTTTATGGCATTTTTATTAATTTTTTTTATTAGTAATAGCGACGATCTGCGATTTTTATCGTGACTGCGACATTATGGCGGACACATCGGACACTTTTGACACTATTTTGACACTGTTTTGGGACCATTGTCATTTATACAGCGATCAGTGCATTAAAGAAACGCCGGCCCGGCCGTTATCCAAGATGGCGGCGGCAGTTACCTCACAGCCCAGCACCTCACATACTGCCAAGCCACTGAAACTTAATACAAGCACTATAGATGTTTCTGGAGAGTCTGATACAGACATAGGAGACTCACAATCAGCATCACAAACAGATTTATTTAAAAAATTTGAGCGAATATTACAAAAAGCCCTGAAATAGACGTCAGACCACAAGGGAAATTAGAGAATTGGGGCAAAGAACAGCTGAGTTAGAAATAAGGATGGATGATCTGGAAAGCCAAACACAGCAATATGAATCAGAATTTATGAACTTGAAAGAAGAAAATGCTGTATTACAGTCACGTTTAGAGGACCAGGAGAATAGGGATCATCGGGCCAACTTGCGGATTAGAGGTATCCCTGAGACTGTCCTTGATGTTCAAGCCACTATTACTGCACTATTTCAGGAACTACAACCTGGTATCCCAATAGAGAGATTAGAAATGGATAGAGTGCATAGAGCTTTAGCTCAACGTAGAATAAATGGTCCTCCTAGGGACATAATTGCTAAAATGCATTATTATCGCACTAAAGAACAATTGCTTGCAGCAGCCAGAGGAAAGGATTCTCTCACCTTTCAAGGTCATGTATATCAGCTTTTTGCAGACCTTTCTCCTATTACAGTGGCAAAAAGACGTGCACTCAAACCTCAGTTACAAGTACTTCAGCGTCATCAAATTACTTATTATTGGGGTTTTCCTTTTTCGCTCAGATTTACACATTTAGAAACTAAATATGTATGTCGCTCTTCAGAGGAATTGCAGTCAGCCTTGATCGAATTGGGCCAGGATTCACCTAAAGATTTACCACGCAGAAGGTCAGCCTCAGGATCACCTCAGCAAAATGCAACAGGAGTACATAACTCTCCCACCTCTTCGCGTCAGAATCTACATAAGCGAGGCCGCTTTGACAACTCTTCCCCTAATAATGAAGATTCAATGGACTGATATATATATATTTTTATATATATATATATATCTGTTAAAGAATGTCTTCTATTCAAATCTTCAGTATTATATTATAATCTGTTTAAGTGAACCCACTATCCACAATACCAATGTTTCAGGTTTTTGGACTTCCAGTCTAATCCTTGTTTCTAATGTCTATGTCATCCATATTTTTTGAGAAAATATATATTTTTTTTTCTTTTTTTTTTCTTTTTCCCTTTTTTTTGACAGCTATTAATAATCATTTTTTGATTACACTTTGGTACCTGGATATGACCAACACTTAATATCCTACCTGCTAATAAAATGTATGTGTATGTATATGTATGTTTATATATATATACATATGTGTATGGGTGTATATATGTTTGCATATATATTATTTATTTATTTAAAAAAAAAAAAAAAAAAAAAATATATATATATTTTTTTTTAAATTATGTGTATGTGTATGTATATGTATGTATATGTGTATGTATATGTATATGTGTATGTATGTGTGTATATATATATATTTTTTTTTTTTGTCACGATTATCATATAAATAAACAATCTTAAGGCCGGTAGCGATTTAAATAATTCAGTTTGCCTAAGATTGCGTCTAGTATTATAAGTTATAGTAGTATATTTTAATGGAGCTGTGGTTCTCCGGCGAAGTTCATCCTTTCAGAACTTCTTGTTGCCCCCCTCTCCATTCTCGGACTCTCGCTGCTATTATGTGGGAGTCTGCGGATGGTTTTGGAGCCTCTTGGAGTTTTTTGATTACTCCTCTAAGTTGCTCCTTTACCCTAGCATTTTGCTTTTTGTTATGCTTAAAATGTTATCATATTAGGGTTACTCGATTGCAAATTGTTCTCTCCTATTCTGTCCTTTCTTTTCCTTTTCTTTCTCTCGGGGTGGTGTCCTTGACTCTAGTTATTAATTGTATTCTATATGTTGTGATAGTCATCTCTGATCTATTATGGCCCCGATAAATATTCTATCCTTGAATGTTCAAGGATTTAATATTCCACAAAAACGCACAAAAGCAATGAGATCTTTCTCAGCCAAGAAGGCACACATTATTTGTTTGCAGGAAACTCACTTTACAGATAAAGCTACTCCTAAATTTCTTTCCCCCTCTTATCCACAATTTTATACCGCCTCAACCACAGTTAAACAACGAGGGACTCTTATCGGATTTCATCGTTCTATGCCATTTACCCTTTTAACTCAACTGAACGATCCGGAGGGAAGATATTTACTTCTCACAGGATATATATTGGATATGGCTGTCACAATAGTATCATATTATGCACCGAATAAGAAACCAGAATCCTTCTTGTCCCATCTTTTCCAAATTGTAGAAACCCACAAATTTGGCACTATAGTTTTATGTGGAGACTCAAATGCAACAGTTTTCTCCTTCTTAGATAAGTCTCCTCCGGCACCCATCTATAGGTCTATTAAAGTAACTCTTCAACATCTACTTGCTAAACATGGTTTGGTAGACACATGGCGAGAGCTTAACCCTACTAGTAGACGTTTTACGCATTATTCCTACCCACATAAATCATTCTCACGTATAGACCATATCCTAATCCCTTATAGCATGACCCCTGAAATTTTATCTTCAAGCATTCTACCCTTTACATGGACAGATCATTGTGCGATACGCACATCCATTGCATCTACAATACCCAGATCCCACGATACTAATTGGTGTATTAATGACTCCACATTAACTCACCCTTCCCGTCGTAGTGAAATTGAAATAGCACTAAAGGATTATCTCTCTTCCAATGACACCGGAGATATTTCTGACACCACGTTGTGGGAAGCTCACAAAGTGGTTATTCGTGGTAGACTGATACAACAAGCTACAAACCTCAAAAGAGAACGTAAACTTTTGTTTGCAAAGTTGGAAGATAACTTTAACTCTTGTCATTCCGCCTTTCAATCATCCCCGAATGCCATTAACAATACTAAATTAGACAAAGCTCGTCTTGATCTGTTTTTTTTTTTAACTGACTCAGCAGACAAACTTATATGTAAACGACAACACATTCAATACCTTAATGCCAACAAACCCACCGCCTCTTTGGCAAGAAATTTGAAATCAATAGATCAAATACGGACCCCTATACGACTGAAAACGTCACGTGATGCGTACACTAGTAATCCAATTAAAATATTAGAAATATTTCGATCTAATTTAGCTAAAGTGTATTCCTATACTCATGATTTTAATCAAACCAATGCAGATACTCTTTTCTCCAATATTAAACTCCCTACTCTAGCTAATGAACAATGAGAGAGACTTGAGTGTCCTATCACAAATATTGAAGTTCAGAACGCTATAAAAAGTTTGAAACTTCATAAAAGACCGGGCCCTGACGGGTTTTCGGCATCATATTATAAAAATTTTGAGCACATCTTAACTCCAGTCTTGACTAGAGCCTTCAATTCTATCTTGGCAGGACACTTATTTCAATCTGAGACATTAAAATCTATTATAGTTATGATTCCCAAACCCCGTTCAGATATTACCTCTTGGACTAATCATCGCCCTATATCCCTACTCAATTTAGATATTAAATTGCTTGCCAAGATATTGGCATCTAGATTGAACAATATTATAGGTCAACTTATACACAGGGACCAAACGGGTTTTATGCCCAAGAGACAGGCAGGAGATATTATAAGAATAACCCTTTTACTCATTCATGCAGCTAAATCCAGACGCATCCCAACCTGCCTCTTATCTTTAGACATCAAAAAAGCATTTGATTCAGTCACCTGGCCTTATATGCAGTATATGCTTAAACAATGGGGTTTTGGAATACATTGGGTTTCCTCTCTTTATAACAATCCGAGGGCTTATATTAAATATGCTGGCTACAAATCAGCAATGCTCGATATTAGAAGAGGCACGAGACAAGGCTGACCCCTATCCCCACTACTTTTTCGCTCTACTTATAGAACCTTTAGCACAATTAATCAGATCTAATCCAGACATCAAAGGTATTGAATTAGGTGGTTATCAACACAAGCTTTGTCTTTTTGCAGACGATATTCTTATTTTTTTATCACATCCCCACATTTCCGCCCCTAATCTTCTTAACGTACTTGATAAATTTGCACATATTTCAGGGCTCTTTGTAAACCCCGTTAAATCAAATGCGCTAAATATATCTTTATCATTATCAGATCTTCAACAGGCTCAAATTTCTTTACCATTTAATTGGGTCTCTCATCAATTACCATATTTAGGAGTATACCTCACATCCTCACTTTCTGACCTTTTTGCAGTCAATTATCTACCTCTATTGAAACAAGCCACAGGCCTCATGAAACAATGGTCCTCTCTCCCATTGTCATGGTTGGGACGGATAAATACTATAAAGATTTCGCTATTACCAACTTTTTTATACCTATTTAGAGTACTTCCGATTTCCATACCATCATATTTCTTTAGAATTACACAACGTATGGGGCGCATGCGCGGCGCTCTGTGAAATGGACGCTTGATCAAAGAGCTCCGTCCCGCTCCGAGCACTCGGCACCCCCCGCAGCGGATGCACTCTCACCCCACACTTGTAATCGGGAGCGGAACACAGCGGCAACCCGCAGGACTGAAATTGGGCAATTTAATATACCCAAATGGACCCCAGAGGACAGTTTCCTTGCCCAGCTGGACACCGCACAGAAACCTAAGATGGCGGCGGAGCGGCACACAGGCGATGCTGTATGCTCAGGCACAGCAGATTCCTCTCCATGGCGCACTGCTCTTCTTAAAGAGGTATGTGGAGAGACTCATATGTCCCATCTTATCATAGATCCAGCATTTCCTGCCTCCACAGTGTCCCTGCTAGATCAGGCCCTGGATGGGCTGCACACTCCACACACTGCCTCATCCTCACAGAGGCCTAGCTCTCAGCAACAGGATGTGAATCAGCTCTCCTCATGCCCCACTGATATCTCTATGCTCTTTACCAAATTTGCAGAAATGCTTGATAAAGGACTTGCACAAACTGCTGCCAAAATAACTTCAGATATCACCTCTGATATCAAATCAGACCTTCACCTCCTGGGATCCCGCATTGAGCATATTGAAACTACAATGGATGCCACGATCGATCAGGTCAATCAAAATACGGATCGCTTTCAGGAACTCCATGATCAGCTGGAGGGAGCAATCGCCAAAATTGATGACCTTAAAAATAGGTCCAGACGGCTGAACTTCAGGATAAGGGGTCTTCCTGAAACTTTCACGGACATTCCGGAAGCAGTTCATTCTCTCATCAAACACCTGATACCTGATATCAGAGCCCACAGATTGGAGCTCGATAGGGCCCACAGAGCCCTAGGTCCCCCTCATTCGGATGGTCTTCCCAGGGACATTGTGGTGAAACCTCACTACTACAACGTTAAGGAGGAGGTCATGAGGAGGGCTCGTACCATGCCCCAAATTCAACTTATGGGTCACACAGTTCAGGTGTACGCTGATATCTCTCCTTATACTATTCAACGCAGACGAGCACTTAAACCACTTCTAAATGTCCTAAGACAGAAAAATGTGAAATACTGGTGGCTTTTCCCGCTGAGCCTAAAATTTGAATTTAACGGTAAACCTTTCAGATTCTCTACACTGGTGGAGGGAGAACTTTTGCTGAAAAAACTGGGACTCTTGAACACTGATCCAACATCACCAATGCAGTCCTCACCATCACTCCTTCCCAAACGGCCACCTCCACCTAGTCCGCTGACATCTACGTGGCAAAAACCCAAGTACAAGAAAGCCAAGGAGGGCCCTGCTACCTGAACCACCAGACTTTTTTTTGTTTTTTTTCTTTTTCCTCCCTTTTTTGGGAAGCAGACACACCTCACCTCTTCACCATACAGGTCTCCCTCTTTTTTTGAAGAGGCACCTGGCTGGTCTTGAGGGGCGTGGATCGTTTTTGCTCCTTTGTTATTGGGGCTATACCCTTTACATGGTATTTTTATTTAAAAAAAAAGATTGCTTTTTTCTTTTTTATATAATTTTTTTTTTTTTTTTGTCATATGGGACAATTTTACGTTGAGATCCTCTCTGTTCCCACTTTTTACAGGTTTAATTCTCAGTTATCACTGGGAAAGGGAGTGTGTCCTAATATGTTACACATTACTTTTTGCCATAATTTTTGGGGGTGCCGTGCACGGGGCGGTATCTTTGCGCCTCATCCTTCCCGCTGAGTCGGATTGCTTTCATTCCTACTTCGGGTTGGGATTCCCTCCACTAGTTTGGAGGCAACACATTTATATCTCGGGATATGGTGAAAGCATTTTTCACATATCCCTGGATCCTCTTCTCTTTTCCTTCTATTCTTCTGCTTTCTCTCTCTCTTAATATCTTTACTAAATTTGTATTCTTTTCAGTGACGTGTGCGGTGTTGCTTGCCCACAGGATGCGGGGTCGTGATCTGGGGATCTTACGGTTTGAACATGACCACATACCACCCATCCATTGGAAGGTAAGTGGTTGGGGTTTGCTGGCATCTCGACCTATCCTGCTCCATGGCTGACCACACCACCTCCACACAGGCCCTACCTTTTGTTTCGCACAATGTACAGGGGCTTAACTCCCCACTTAAGCGTCGGAAAGTCTTTTAATATTACCATGACCAAAAAATAGACATGCTATTCCTTCAGGAAACACACTTTCCAAGATCTTACAATCCGTCTTTCATACATGCCAAATTCCCCACGTTCTTTCTCGCCAATTCTGATAAAAAAACTAAAGGTAATCCCATATATCCACACCCCAGATGTAATATGTTTTTCAACAACTACACAGTCGTAGATTTGAATACTTGTTAAAACATAACGTTGTACTCTCTGGACTGTTCCCTCTGTATAACACTGTTATCATTTTATCTAATACCTTACTTTTCTGTACTACTTTTCTGTATGGATTTAACTAAATAAAGCTTTATTGGAAAAAAAAAACAAAAAAAAACTAAAGGGGTGGGAATTTTTTTTTCCCGCAAAACACAATTTTCACCAACTTCTGAATTTAGGGACCCTGATGGCAGGTTCATTCTGGTGAAGGGACTCAATTGATGACCAGCTTTACTCCCTAATCTCTTATTATGCACCTAACCAAGGACAATCAAAATTTTTCCAATCCCTCTTTCACACCCTAGCTCCAATGTTGGAGGGCATGGTCCTATATGGTGGAGACTCAAACGTAGCATTTGACGCAGGAAGGGATAAGTCTAGACCCCCGGGAAGAGATGTTGTGCGCCCCACCAGACAGAGTCTCAATGTAGCCAGACAGATCTTTCAACAGGGTCTGGTGGATGCCTGGAGGGAACTAAATCCTGGAACTCGGGATTAGACGCATTATTCCAGCCCCCGCAATACTTTTGCCAGAATTGGGAAAACATTTCTTCATTATGCAAAAACATATTCCGCTGGTGCGTAAGGCAATCATTAAGGACTCTGTCTGGTCGGACCATTCCTTCCTTCTCTTAGTTATACACAAACCTGTAACTCATTGCCAAGGGTTCCATTGGAAATTGAATGCCTCTTTACTTAGTAATCCCTCACATGTCAATGAACTTAGCAAAGATATCCAGGAATATTTTTTTCATAATGATATTGAAAATATCTCTCCCATCACATTGTGGGCAGCTCACAAAGCCTATGTTAGGGGCAAGCTAATCCAAATGTCCGCTAAACTAAACAAAGCCCTCAAACTGGAAATAGCTAGACTTGAGAGTGAATTTTCTCACTTCAGTAAACAACATAAACGTAATCCCATTTCTACATCGGCAGCTAGTCTTGAATCGGTGCGCATGGCTCTTAATTTGTCCCTCACGGCTGTTGCAGAGAAAAGTTTGCGATGGGATGGAGGGAGGTTCTATTATCAAAAGGACAAATTGGGTGCCATGTTAGCACGCAGGCTTACTCCAAGGTTGAGGGTACGCACTTTACCCAAGATACGTTTAAGTAATGGTTCTCTGTCCCAGAATCCTCTGAAAATCATGGAATCCTTTCATGATTTTTACCGATCTTTATACAGTTCTCATGGTTCTGAACCCTTATCTACCTCAATTGATTCTTTTCTGGGCTCTCTGATGATCCCTAAGCTCCGAGAGCATCATAAGGACAGCCTTGAAAATCCTATATCTGCGGAGGAAGTATCTCAGGTCATTCATGACCTTAAAAATGACTCTGCCCCTGGTCCAGATGGCTTTTCAGTCCCGTATTACAAACACTTCTCCCAGCAGCTTTCTCCATTTCTAGCTCGCTTTTATAATCAGCTACGAGCAGGGAGACAACTAGATAATACGCTTAATTCAGCTTTCATCACAGTGATACCAATGCCAGGTAAGGACACTAGCTGCACAGCTAATTACAGGCCCATATCCTTGATCAACAATGATCTTAAAATCTTAACTAAAATCTTAGCTAATAGAATATCCTCCTTTATAAGCCTGTATATTCATAGGGATCAGGTGGGCTTCATTCCTGGGAGACAGGGTCCAGACCAGATTAGGAGAGTGATAGACATAGTTTCGTTACTAAACTCTGGCTGGGACAAAGGACCCCCTCAACAGGGATTATTGCTGTCTCTAGATCTAATGAAAGCTTTTGACTCTGTCTCCTGGGCTTTCATGTTCCCGATACTACAGAAGTGGGGTTTTGGTCCATCCTTTCTGAATATAATAGGAGCTTTATACGATACTCCGGTTGCGCAAGTCAAAATGTAGGGTTATTATTCAGACCCTTTTCCGATTCTAAATGGTACTAGACAGGGCTGCCCTTTGTCCCCATTGATCTTTGCCGTGGTCATCGAGACACTAGCTAACACCATCCGGGATACCCCGGACATACATGGAGTGCGTTGTGGCCCACAAACCCACAAGTCCGCTCTCTTTGCAGATGACGTTTTACTTTTCATCACCTCACCACTTACTTCTTTACCTAACTTATACAAGGTGCTCGATTACTTCGGCAAAGTTTCGGGCCTTAGGGTTAACTACTCTAAATCTATGGCTCTAAACATTAATCTACCGTCCTCCATGATGACCTTGCTCAAAAAAGACTTCCGCTTCAGTTGGGGGGAAAATATGATCCCCTATCTAGGTATCAACCTTACTTCATCTATTGACGACCTTTACAAAGCTAATTTCCCCCCACTTTTTCGTAAACTAGGAGAGAACCTCTCAAGATGGGACAAAATAGGGCTATCTTGGTTGGGTAGAGTTAATTCTGTGAAACTGACTTTGCTACCACGTGTCCTTTATCCCTTTAGGTCCTTACCTATACCGATCCCCAAAGATCACCTCAGGAAGTTTCAATCCAAAGTTATTAAATTTACATGGGGCAGGAAGGGACATAGGATTTCCAAGGAGACTCTGTTCAGGAGCAGGGATCAAGGAGGAGTGGGTTTACCTAATCTTCTCTGGTATCATCAGGCAGCACAACTTTCCCAACTGTCCACTGTATATTCTAAGATTGCCCACCCAGATTGGGTACATATGGAACGACAGGCGATCCCTCAATTCACTTTAGATTACGTTCTCTGGTCTCATCCAAGATCTAGACCTGCCATCATAGTTCCTACACTTTCCCAATCCCTGACAATGTGGGACTCTCTCAAACACAACCCCCGCATAGTTTCTAATTGGCAACCATTGTCCCACATCTTCCGAAATCCTCTTTTTCCTCCAGGTATGGACATACAAGCATTCCAATATTGGCTAGATAAGGGGATGTGCAGAATAGGACAGTTTGCTAATCCTACAGGACCCCTCACTTTGACCCAATGCATCAACAAACTCAATATGCCCAACACAGAAAGATTTTGTTTCAGACAGATATTTCACTTCCTGCAGTCTCTTAGGTCCCCCAGTCATACTCCACTTTCGATCACGGAATATGAACGGTGGTGTGGTCAAGCTATGGAGCAGAGGGGTGGGATCTCAGTGGTTTACCGATCACTATCTAGGGCTGAGACTAAATCACTCTTCATGCGCGAATGGGAGAATGAACTCCATCACACCTGGAGTATTGAGGAATGGCATAGAGCTTCTATGGCTGCATCCAAGGGCATTTTGAATATAGCATTAGCTGAAGCAAATCTGAAAGTTCTTATGCGGTGGTATATGGTCCCTCTCAAAATCTCTAAAATCTATCCTAGTGCTTCCCCTGTATGCTTTCGAAATTGTGGGCATATCGGGTCCATGTTACACATCTGGTGGGACTGCCCTAAGATACGGGGCTTATGGAATAGGATCTTTCATATCATTAGGAAAATAACGGGCTTTCCAATCCAAAAATCGCCTCAGCTAGCTCTCCTGAATTTTCCCTGTCCTAAAATTCCTAAAGTAGTTCAACGACTTATTATGTTCATTTTCCTGGGGACCAAACTCACGATTGCAAGGGCCTGGAAGAGATCAACTGTTTCCTTTCTCTTGGTTAAGAGAAAGATTTCATGGATCATGTCCCAGGAGAAGACGATTAGTTTCTCCTGGACACTTCCTCTAAACACGATGCTATCTGGGATCCTTGGGTGAAATACATATCCCCACCTCCTTTGTCTGTAACTTGACCTGGACCACTGTGGTTGAGCGACTACCGCACCGTCATAGGATGTATCATTTCATGTTCTCTATTCTTTCTTTTCTTTTCTCTCTCCTTTCCTATCTTCTTCTCCTTTTGGCACTATAGATTGCTAGCATACAGGTTAGATTACCTCGCTAACATATACAACAGATACTATAACCTATACCTTTCTTATGGATGTTAGGCTTCTTCTAATACTTAACTGAGCTTATTTCATGCAGACTGAACCTATAGTTTTATTTTCCCCTCTTGTTGGACAGCCTAATGCAAATCTTACCATAAGCTCTACTAGTTATTTTGTCCTGCTGAGCATAACACTCATGTTAGACACCTTATACTTGAATTCTCTCACCCCTTTAAAAACTTTACTTCATTATTTTTTCATTTTATATCATTGTATTAAAAGTTTTGATTCTCCTGAGTGGTGGACCTCCCCTCCTAGCACAGCTAGTTCCCATGTGGGGTGCATGTGTAGGGGAGTGCCCATCTCATCGGAGTCGGTCTTTTGGAATTCAACCTAACGCTGACAGCATATATTGTGTAGTCCTACATGCGGTTTACGTTCTGTCTGCTACTTTATAGGTATGTGTTGTACTAGTGATCGTACCTGTAATTTTGATCATTCTTTTTTGTTTTATTAAACTCTCAATAAAAAACTATTGAAATTAGAATTACACGACGTAAAGTGATGTCGTTCATTTGGGGTAATATTAAACCTCGTATATCTAAATCTACTCTTTACCTTAGCAAAACATGTGGGGGCTTGGGGTTACCAAACTTTTCCTCTTATTACCATGCTGCACAAATATCTATTTTATCTAAATACCATTCTAGGGAAGAAATACCCCTTTGGGTAGCTATTGAATCTATTGATAGCGACCCCATATCTGTAGCCAATTTGTTATGGATGCAACCTAGAGATAGATCTCATCTACTTAACCCCATTACGAAGCATTCGTTAACTATTTGGGATAAGTTTGGTAAAACTCATATGCTTCAATCTATGCACAATCCCCTTCTTTCTTTTCTAGGGAACCCAGCCTTTTATCCTGCTTGGAAATTTCCAAAGTCATTTTCTGCTTGGTCCTCTACAAACTTGGTCAGATTATACAAGCTAGTCTCTATTGATAAATGTCAAGCATTCTCTACTTTATGTGATAACAATGAATTACCTTGTAATGAATTATTTAGTTATCTACAAATCAAAAATTTTTATACGCCTCTCCTTAGGACCGGTACTACTCTTAGTCAATTGTCTCAATTTGAACATATTTGTATGAGTGACCCACATGTTAGAGGGATTATTTCACTCATTTATCAAAATCTCATTAATACTCCTAATGATATACTTCCGTCTTATACTGCTAAATGGGCAACAGATTTAGGACAGACGTACACCATCGATGACTGGTCTAATATATGGCTGGCTACCAAATCCTCATCCCCTAATTGCTTTGCTCTTGAAACTAATTTCAAAGTTTTGGCGCGTTGGTATTTAGTACCAGCTAGGATAGCAAAATGTACTCCTTCTTATCCTAATAATTGCTTCCGAGGTTGTTCCTCACCAGGTACCCACTTGCATATATGGTGGCAATGCCCGATTGCGCAAGAATTCAGGAAAAACGTATTTGCCATGGCATCTAAAGCTTTAGAAATTCCTATAACACTGGATCCAGCCATTGAACTTCTAAATCTTAAATCGGACAACATAACCCGTAATCAATTCAAATTGCTCATTCAAATCAATACTGCAGCCAAACAAACTATAGCCAAAGCATGGAAGTCTAATACACTGATTGTGGCAGAAGTCAAACATAGAACGAACAAGGCCCTCATTTTCGCAAAAATGACAGCTATCGAAGATAATAATATTAATAAATTCCGTATGATTTGGCAGCCATGGGTTAAGCACTTTTTTTCTTCCGATTTCGACCAGTCATTGATGTTACCCTATTAAAATTCCTGTAATATTGATGTATTATTGCTTATCTATGTCGGGAGCCGGGACACCACTTCGGGGGATTCTTTATTTTCTTCTTATCTTACTATCTGTTTCTCTTAGATTCCTTTAATTTCTAGGGCAAACCTATGTAATTTTTATTTAATATTCAGCACTAAGGTTATAATGCCCGTATAAGTCTCATATTCTTTTCTCTTCTTTCTCTACTAACTTTTCCTTTATTATTTATTACGCTAATGATAATTATGGGATACTTTTACAATTTACTTAAATGACTCATATCTCATTATCAATGAGTAATGCCTTTATGCATATTAGACTTTCACAATTTTTTTCCTCCAATATTTAAATATAGTCAATAATTTGTAATGAGAGTATCACTCCTTTTTCTCGTTCTCCATTTAAATTTTTTCTCTCTTCTCTCAGGTATACTATATGGACGAATTCCTATTTGTAATAACAATTTCATTTTTGACTATCCATGCCCCCACCTATCCACAGTTTGAGCCCAAGAGGGGTGGATAGGTGGTCTGGAGGCATACTTTATATATCTCATATATAAATATTGATTCATAAAAAAAAAAAAAAAAGAAAATGTGTGTATGGTGGGACATAGCCACTTTGGTAAAATGACCACCAGACATCTCCAGTGGGACCTTGGTCCTAATGATGGACTTTTGAATCCAGAACTGGAGGGTGAATGGTACGGTTTTTTTAATTTAAGTGAACAAAAATTACTGG
This sequence comes from Lithobates clamitans, assembly GCA_037952925.1. Lineage (NCBI taxonomy): Eukaryota > Metazoa > Chordata > Amphibia > Anura > Ranidae > Lithobates > Lithobates clamitans. Next base: position 5,634,040 of record JBBGZY010000415.1, read on the forward strand.
ACTTGATCATTTCTAGAAGGTAAAATTAAATTACAAAAACTAGAGAATACAATCACAGAGCTAATAGAGGCACTATTACCGTTTAAAGATACCCCTGAATATAAAGATAAGAACACTCAGGTTCAAAAATATTTAGAAAAATTGGATAGGGACACCAAACACAAAAAGGTAAAAAAGTATCAGAGAGATCTGAAGGACTACAGAAAGTATGTTGTTTATAAATGGCAGGAGTAGCCAGGGGAATTGGCTTTGGGTAAGTCCTCTGACTCGTCACCTGAAAGAAATGAGAAGGTGGAACCAAACTCTTATTCAACATCTGAATATCCCCATATCCCATTGAAGAAAGGAACCAATATGAGCACTAAGAACCAGATAGGAACATAAGTTATGGTGTACCTACACTTAACTGGTTCCAACCTTTACAACCATATAATGAACAGTATAGAGTTTATCAGCACAATAGGGGTTTTCACAGGAGAGGACACGGGGATCCACCCAGAAGGGGTGGTTGGGATTACAACAGAGGACAGCTGGGTCATTGAGGTGGGGGGGGGGGTGGCTACCACTAGAGCCAGCCCTGGCCCAATTATCATCAGGATACCCACCAGTATCACCAGGGTGCCCCACAATGGCAACAATGCGAGACACTCCAGTGGCAGCATGGTGTACAAAGAGACACTCCAGAGATAGGAGAGGAGGAATTAAGAACAAAAAAAAGAGAGACCAATAGGTGAAGGCACCTTTAATCTTAGTGGTGAAACATTCACCACTAATGAATTGAAGGTGCTAGAGTTGGGTCTAAAATATGCTCCAGGTATAGGGTTTAATAATTTACAAAAAAATGAAAAATAAAAATTTAAATGACCAAAGCACACCAAACAGAGTAAACTACAAAAAAGACCTATGAAACCCCTACTACCTGGGGTTACAGGCTGAACCATACAATTCCTGAAGGGACAGTGTGATAATGCAAATGCACTAAATATTCACGCTGTTCCCAAACACAAACAGCTCAATGGCTAGCCATGGTACCTACAGTCCATCAGTCAGTCAAAAGGAGAATGGGTGGTAAAAATAGGGACAAATTGGACAGAAAAAGTGAACAATGGAAGGACAAAAAAATGGTAAATGCTGTAATATAGGAAAAAACAGAAGGACCTGATTCTACCTGATGGGAATAATAATTTATATCCTGAGATGTAAGTCAATCCAAAGTTCTCTTCATGTGTTATTTATGAACAAGGATATAACAAATGTCCAGCATAGTGTTTGCCACTGGATATGAAAGTGAGGTATAGCCACACAAATGGGGACATGTGAGTAAATAGATATGCACTATACCCATATGCTGAGGAGTCTATAGTAAGACAATGTATCCTTACGGCTGGATGGATGCTAAATGAGGACACAATTCCAATAAACAATTGATAATTGTATGTCCTCCTTATATTGTAGCAAGCATAGATACAGGAAAGGGTGTATGCAAAGAAGCCAGGGTTATTCACTGATGGTAGATAAATATGGATATCCCTCCGAGATAAACGACCTTGATGCAAATCTGTATGGTATATATATCCAAGCAATGTTCCAATATGTCCATATTCAAACACAAAGCATAGGTGCCTCTTCACCTGAGCTGCTTAGCTGATCAGCAGAGCTATGTTCCATTCCGTGACACCTGCTGCTGGTCTGATCCATGTAAATGGATATATATACCATACAGATCTGCATCAAGGTTGTTTATCTCGGAGGGATATCCATATTAATCTACCATCAGTGAGTAACCCTGGCTTCTTTGCATATACCCTTTCCTGTATCTATGCTTGCTACAATATAAGGAGGACATACAATTATCAATTGTTTATTGGCGAGTAAACAATTATCAATTGTTTATAGGCGAGTACGTGGACTGTTTTTTGCAGCCCTTTGTACAGATGTACCTGTCCTATTTGAGAGACAGTAAACATCTTAAAAGATATTGAAATCAATGACAATGCGTTTATTGTCGCAATAGAGTTTGAATCATTTATACCAATTTGAAACAACAGGATGTAATATCCACCACTAGGAGAGCCTTAGACTGTAGATCTGATCTTAAGAGAGAACAAAAAGAATTCCTGTTAGAAGCCCTGAATCTAGCCATGTCAAATAATTATTTTTGGCATGAGGGCACCCATTACAACCAAATTAGGGGAGTGGCCATGGGAGCTAAGTATGCTCCAAGTGTGGCCAATATACTAATGAGTCATTATCTAGGAAATCATTATCTATGGCAAAACCATAGAAGAAATATCTTTGTATAAAAGATACATTAATGACATCATCATACTATGGGATGGCACTGAAGAAAGTTTAAAAGAATTTCTATCCAATATTAATAATAATTGTTATGGACTCAAGTTTACTGGTAGTTTGGATCTATATGAACAAAGCTTTTTGGATTTGGTTTTGGTGAAACGTGATGGGCTGATCAACACCGAAACCTTTTTTAAGGAGACGGATAGAAATAGCTATATCCCTACAGCAAGCTGCCATCACCCCAAGTGGTTGGGGGGAGTCCCAAAAGGCCAGCTGATGCATATTCGTTGCATTTGTGACAGTATGGATGTCACAAATGGATAGAAGGATAGTATTAGAGGATTCTAGGAAAACTAGAGAACATCTGGCCTTCTTAACTATCTTCAACCGAGGCTTTAAAACATTAGAGCGCATTGTGAAGAAACACTGGCCAATATTACTATGGGATAAAACACTGACTAATTTTATCCCCAGGCGTCCACATTTTATCTACTGTAGAGCACCAAATTTAAGGAATAAATTAGTCCCTAACATTTACGATCCTCCTAAAAAGAAAGTCACATTCTTGGACCAAACTGGTTTCTTTTATTGTCGTAAGTGTAAGGCATGTTTAACCACTAGGAAAAACAAGAGAAAAATAGATACATTTAGATCATTTAGCACGGGCAAGGAATATAGTATTGAGAAGTTCATTACATGCAAATCTACTCATTTCACCTATATGGTGATTTTCCCTTGTGGGTTGCAATACATTGGACATACCACAAGACAACTAAGTACACAAATCAATGAACATCTCAACAATATAAAGAAAGGGTTCCCCAAGCACAGCCTTTCAAATCATTTTATGGAGCATCATAACAAAAATCTGAGTTTAGCCACCTTTTTTGGCATCAATAGGGTGGAGCCCCATTGGAAAGGGGGAACATGACCCAAAGGATATCTAGAAATTAAACGGAGTGGATTGGAATGAAGATCCTTCTTTGGGCGGCAGTATATAACCATTGGAGGTGATGTGCCCAATCATGTGACCCCTGATGACATCAGACGTGCTGACGAAAGGCGTTGGGTGTAGTCAAGCGTGACACGTCACTTCCGCCCACAGTGGAACGCAGGTGGAGCGCATATGGCGTCCCCGCATCCATCTGTTCTTTTAAACTTTTGTACACTTGCCTAAGTGGTTTTAAACGCTCTTTTTAATAAAACATCAACATACTTAACCATGGGAGACTGTTCCTCTTTCATTTTTTATCCTGTGTCCAGAGATTTGACAAGTGTCCTTTCTTTTAATGACCGATTGAAGGCTCCATTGCCGGGTTCTGCGACAGATCATGGGAACATCTTGTACCCCAATGCTGTATATGACTTTTGTAATCGGGGTCATGTATATCTGGTGAGTAGACTGAGTGACTGGTGTTGGTGGAGAAAGATTACAGTCACTTCGATTGTGGAAATTCACAATATCACTGCACTATTGGAATTTTTTGGGCATTGTATATTTGGAATTCATCTGATTATTGGGTGGTTATCTTTCATGTTTATTTACTTGCATTTTGATTGTTTAGCAATTTGTAGAGCACTATTGGCATTTATCACCCACTGGGGACACCCAGTGGTTGTTCACAATTTTGCACTTTATTGTATACATTTGAAGGGTGCGTGGTTTACCACCAAATTTTTCACATTAAATACTTTTTGTATTGGCCAAATCATATTCTTTACCTCGCCCCATGAATCCTTTACGATTCCTTACAAGTCTGACCAAGCAATCTGCATTTTACAAATTTGCAAATTACCTTCTTTAAAAAGTTTAATTGGATAAAACTAATATAGCAGAGAGCCACTACTTTCTGTTTTGATAAGTAAAATGTAGCTGACCTGTGTCATTATGTCAGCCCCTGGCATAGAGCCTGTCTGCATAGGCGTGCGCACGGGGTGTGCCGGGAGTGCCTGGGCACACCCTAATCAACCAGGGCACCATGGCTTTTTTCTTGCGGAGCTGCCAAATATCTGTTCCAGCATCTGCGCCAATGGACACTCAGACACTGGAAAGGAGCAGCCAGGATCCAGCAGGAGGAGGGGAAGAGGTGCCTTGCGGACACTGAGGGCACCCCAGCCCTGGACAACTTTACAGAGAAGTCAGCTTCTGATGAGGAAGAAGTCGCTGAAGAAGAATGAGTCTGGCAGTACGCTCAGTCCAGCCCCACCCTCTCCCACTTCAGAGCCTGACCGGCACCCTGTCAGATCACTCTGCACAGTGTTGATTTGTCAGTGGAGAAATGTGGGACATCGGTGCTGGGCCGGAGATGGGAGTTCCATGATCGGCGATAAAGATGTTGTTTATGCACAGACAGACTAACAGGAACAGACCCTGCAAGAGACCAGCTGCAAAGTCAGCCACAGTAAGAGAAACACTGACCTGAGGAGCAGGAGGGAGGTGAGGGGGGAGATCTGAGCATTCTTTGTTATCACTGTGTGTTGTGTGTTATCATTGAGAGTGAGGGCAGGTGCCAGCAAAAGACTATTACACTGCCCAGGTACCCCCCTCCTGTAACTCTGCCCAGGTACCCCTCCCCTATAACACTGTCCAGGTATCCCCCCTTCTGTAACACTGTCCAGGTACCTCTCTCCTGTAACACTGCCCAGGTACCCTCTTCTGTCACAATGCCCACCTCCTATCACAATTCTAGGTACCCCTCTCCAATTATAATGCCAAGGTGTCATCTGTGTCATAGCGAAGAGTCACCCCAGTTCCTGTGCCCCATATTTGGTGTAAGCTGTATGTCCAGCTCATATTGCACAGTCTCAAGTAACTGGTATACTGAGTCACTGCACACTGGGACAGAGATCACCTTGCTGATCCTTCTGGCACCCAAAGAGGGAAGAGCAAAGTTTTTACACAGGAGAGTGGACAGTGTATATATATATATATATATATATATATATATATATATATATATATATATAATATATATATATATATATATACTCACACACACACACACGAGCAGAAATGCTAAATCTTTACAACTGTTGTGTGAGACAACTTTGTGATCGATGAGATGCACCTGCTGTTTATTCCTGGTCCAGCAAAAGGCATGACATTTTGTTTGCGTTGACCTTCACTGTGGACATGCAGGAATATGTAGGGGCTCGTTCACATGCACTTTGATTTCTGAAGAGAGATCCACCTTCAAATCACTCTTCAGATAATATTTCAGAGGTGGTGAGGAGATGTTGTATCGCTTCCAAGCTGTGTGCTTTAACCCCAAGAACTCCACACTGCACGCAGTTTCAGGGAGCTTGCAGAGTGCCGCCATTCATTTGAATTGGTCACTGCCAGTGGCTGCTACACCTGGTAAAAGCAACAAAGGGTGTAATTGCATCTGTGGTATGTGAATGGGAATATATATATATATATATATATATATATATATATAGTGGGGCAAAAAAAGTATTTAGCCAGCCACCAATTGTGCAATTTCTCCCACTTAAAAAGATGAGAGAGGCCTGTAATTGTCATCATAGGTATACCTCAACTGTGAGAGACAAAATGTTCAAACAAATCTAGACAATCACATTGTCTGATTTGGAAAGAATTTATTTGCAAATTATGGTGGGAAATAAGTATTTGGTCAATATCAAAAGTTCATCTCAATACTTTGTTATATATCCCTTGTTGGCAATGACAGAGGTCAAACGTTTTCTGTAAGTCTTCACAAGGTTGTCACACACTGTTGCTGGTATTTTGGCCCATTCTTCCATGCAGATCTCCTCTAAAGCAGTAATGTTTTAGGGCTGTCGCTGGGCAGCACGGACTTTCAACTCCCTCCAAAGGTTTTCTATGGGGTGGAGATCTGGAGACTGGCTAGGCCACTCCAGGACCTTGAAATGCTTCTTATGAAGCCACTCCTTCGTTGCCCGGGCGGTGTGTTTGGGATCATTGTCATGCTGAAAGACCCAGCCACCTTTCATCTTCAATGCCCTTGCTGATGGGAGGAGGTTTGCACTCAAAATCTCACAATACATGGCCCCATTCATTCTTTCATGTACATGGATCAGTCGTCCTGTTCCCTTTGCAGAGAAACATCCCCAAAGCATGATGTTGTCATGTATGGTGTTCTTTTGTTGCAACTCAGCATTCTCTCTCCTTCAAACATGACGAGTTGTGTTTCTACCAAACAGTTCTACTTTGGTTTCATCTGACCATATGACATTCTCCCAATCTTCTTCTGGATCATCCAAATGCTCTCTAGCAAACCTCAGACAGGCGCGGACATGTACTGGCTTAAGCAGGGGGACACGTCTGGCACTGCAGGATCTGAGTCCCTGGCGGCGAAGTGTGTTACTGATGGTAGCCTTTGTTACGTTGGTCCCAGCTCTCTGCAGGTCATTCACTAGGTCCCCCCCGGTTCTGGGATTTTTGCTCACCATTCTTGTGATAATTTTGAGCCCAGGGGGTGAGATCTTGCATGGAACCCCAGATCTAGGGAGATTATCAGTGGTCTTGTATGTCTTCCATTTTCTAATTATTGCTCCCACAGTTGATTTCTTCACCCCAAGCTGGTTGCCTATTGCAGATTCAGTCTTCCCAGCCTGGTGCAGGTCTACAATTTTGTTTCTGGTGTCCTTTGACAGCTCTTTGGTCTTCACCATAGTGGAGTTTGGAGTGTGACTGTTTGAGGTTGTGGACAGGTGTCTTTTATACTGATAACAAGTTCAAACAAGTGCCATTAATACAGGTATGGAGTGGAGGACAGAGGAGCTCTTAAAGCGGAGTTCCACACAAAAATGGAACTTCCACTTTTCGGAACCCTCCCCCCCTCCGGTGTCACATTTGGCACCTTTCATGGGGGAGGGGGGTGCAGATACCTGTCAAAGACAGGTATTTGCACCCACTCCTGGCATAGACTCCCGGAAGTGGCCTCTTCCCGTCCCGACCGCGCTGTCTGCTGGGAACACACAGCTCCCAGGAGAGAGCGGGGACCACTAGGGACGCGCAGCGCGACTCGCGCATGCGCAGTAGGGAACCGGGAAGTGAAGCCGCAACGCTTCACTTCCTGATTCCCTCACCTAGGATGGCGGCGGCAGCTGCCGAGAACCGAGCGTGTTCTCGGCGTCCCCTGCCCACATCGCTGGACTCTGGGACAGGTAAGTGGCAATGTATTAAAAGTCAGCAGCTGCAGTATTTGTAGCTGCTGGCTTTTAATATTTTTTTTTTTTGGCGGTGTGGGTGAACCCCCGCTTTAAAGAAGAAGTGACAGGTCCGAAAGCCAGAAATCTTGCTTGTTTGTAGGTGACCAAATACGTATTTTCCACCATAATTTGCTAATAAATTCTTTCAAAAATCAGACAATGTGATTGTCTGGATTTGTTTCCACATTTTGTCTCTCATAGTTGAGGTATACCTATGATGACAATTACAGGCCTCTCTCATCTTTTTAAGTGGGAGAACTTGCACAATTGGTGGCTGACTAAATACTTTTTTGCCCCACTGTATATATATATAATAACACTCACAAAGTACTACAATATCTAAAGAAATGTTATCCCCCTTGCTAATCAATTGAAGAGAGAAAATGTTTTTAAATTATTTCATTCATCTCTACATGTTCCTTCATACAGTGTGCAATATTATGGCAGCTCACTTTCTCAGTTTGTCTTAAAAGATTTATGACAATGTTTAATATGCCTTTTAGTGACTGGTAACCAGATGAGGATGAAATATTGACAGCAAGCAAAAAGCAAATGCAATATACTTTTTTTATTAAGTTGTGTTATTTCCCTAGTAACCAGCTTACCAACAAGCAAGAAGGTAACTGCAACATCTGTCGAGATTCTGCAAAAAAAAAAGTAAAAACAGACAGCAGTTGGCCTTATCTTCTTTCACTACATCTGACTGGCATTCGTGTTCATCAACACTGGCAAGAATAATTCCTCAAAATGTATTAGCCTGTTCAGTGCTTAATAATGTCATTATCTGCACACCAATTAATTCATAACTTACTAATAGGCATTACAAATCCAATCAGAGCACATCTGATATCCTGCTAAACTGTCACTATTTAACCAGTTTAGAAATTCAGATTTTCTTATTTCTCACATGCTAGCAGCAGGAAGGAATAAACAAAGGAGAGAAAGCAGGAAGGAAGGAGGGAGAGAAGGAAGGAAGGAAAGAAAGAAGGAAGAGAGGGAAAAGGGGAAGGGGAAGTGGAAGAAGGAAGGAAGTGCAGCAGAAGCATTTCTCTCTATCATAAATAAAATGTTGCATAATTCCCTCTTTATAGCTCCATATGTTACCTTTGTTCCTAGTGTAACTGACGATGTTGTATAAAGCAGAAGTTTATCTTGATTCTCTCACCCATAGTTTTACAGCTCCATAGTAACAAAATGAAAACAACTAGATGACCTGTCCTGGCAAGGTGTAGAGTTCGATCAGTGCACAGTTATCTACTTTTCAGCAATGTGTGCACATCATTATTAACAACAAATAAACTAAATGTATTATATTTTGGGTGGACAAAAATCAGCTTTATTAAATTTAGAATTAAAAAAATAAAATAGGTGAAAAATCAAAGTATATGCAATGTGCCAACTAATACTGTCAAAATTTCTTTGAAACATTAGGAACTTTTTTAAATTCCTTCCTAATATACTTTTTTTCCTAAGTTTATTTTCAGTCATGTGTCCTCTAACCTTCTGTCCTAGCCCTCCCCCTTGTGAACTGGAGGCAGAAACATAACTCGCATAATAACCGGAAGTCCAGATTAAGCTGTACCGGAGCTCAGTTTGACAATTCCAGCTCATATGCTTCTGGGTCCCAGCAATGCATGGGGGCTAAGCCCTTTGTATTGAGGCTGTATAGCATTGCTGGACCAGAAGTCAAACTAATACCCTAGGTATGTAAATGGCAGGATCCCAAGGTCATTCAATGATATTGAGGCTAAATTAAAAACGCATAATTTGATTGAGCACTGATCATGCTAACCTTGCAGAACAGAGTTTTTTTTTTTTTTTTGACTAGAGAGACACTTTAAGCAAGAAAAACTATCTTGGCATAGTAGATTAAATCTTACCCATAGTAAGTCTTATAATTAGTCAAGTAGCAACTATTAGAACTGATTGCATCCTAATCATATGGATTTTATGCATAATAGGGGCTGCAAAAAGAAAAATGCTATAGCCATAGTATATACTATAATTTTATAACATCTGCATTGTAATAATCATACAACCAATAATCATATTTGACAATCCAGTATACATTTGTTTTAACCACTTCAAGCCCTGGACAGTCAAAGGACATAAGATAGTTAAAGCATGTACACAGTCAAAACTCTTTTTAGTTTTGGATAGAGTAGGTAGGGCATAGATAATACTGATTTTTTTTTATGTGTGATTTTTCTTCCATTTGAGAGATTTCCATTAACTTTGTGTCCTGTAGACACAACAGGAGGTGAAAAGGGTATCTCTCCAAAATGAAGGAAATCCCCTCTTAGACAATTGTCACCCGAACAAGGGTCGATTCGCGCTTTTTCAGACTCGTGGCTTTCAGATCGTTTTCTGCGGTTCAGTTTGTGCTTGTGGGTTTGTATCTGCTCTTCAGTGCGTGCAAGCAAGCTACACGTGACTTGGATTAGTCATTGTGTTCTTCTTCGTTTGTTGCTGTTTTTCAGGTCGCTCTTCACAGGCCTTGCTATTCTTCAGTGCATTCTGTTACTTCGTTCTGAGCAGCCGACCGTTTTCTAGCCATGTTGCGTATACATACTCCTCGTAGAGTTCATGCTGTGCGGGGGCTTGGTGTTGGGGTCCTGACCTTGACACAAGTCCAGTCCATGAACAGGGTGGGGAGGAGTTCATGGACCAAGAATTGGTTGCTTCAGCGTGACCAGTTCTGTCATATGCCTTTGCTCCGTGAGATCCGTGAGAATAATCCTGATGATTTCAGGAACTTTCTCATGATGACAAACCCCGTATTTCACCATTTGTTGGCTTTGCTGACCCCCTATATCAGCAGGCAGGATACCTGCATGAGGCAAGCCACCACTCCGGAGCAGAGGCTCGTCGCTACCCTGCGGTACTTGGCGACAGGGAGAAGCCTGCAGGACTTGAAGTTCTCGACAGGCATCTCCCCCCAGGATCTGGGTATCATTATCCCAGAGATCTGTTCTGCCATCATCCAGGTCCTGCAGAAGGAGTATATGAAGGTAAGATTTTTATCCTTTAATATCAAATTTTATTGTATTGAATGTTTGCTAATATATTGTATTTGTTTCCTCATTCCCTAATTACCATGATTGTAATATGCTGTGAATGTCCCCTTTGTCCTCATGCATGCTGGAATTTTATGGGGTTTTTTTTTAGTCCTTCATTATCATTTGCCTTCACTTACCTCCCCAGCATGCTCTCCTGGTCCTTTATTCACCTCATGTAGTCACTTAACAATGTATTTTATCAGCTCCATAATAGTGCTTTACCCCAAACAACCCCTAAAATGTTTAGAAATGTGATTTGTGCTTTAAATTCAGGCAGAGTGCCAGAGGCTTTTTTTGTAGTGTCCCCAAATCATTTTTATTAACCCTCCCTCCCCCAACTGCTAAGTCAGCTGATCCCAATTCTCTATCTACCCTCAATCATCTATCTGCTGACTTTGCCAAACCCATACACACTATACCCACCTCCTTTGTGGTCAGAATTATGGATGAATTCCCCAAAGCATGTAGTGCAAGGGCCTGCCTGTATACTTTCAAATGGTACTGTTTCAAGTTTTTGTATTATATTATTATCTTGATAGGTAATAGCAGAATGTCCAAATGTGCTCAAATGTGTACAGTGTGTATTTATATCTTTGTATTATGACACTTCTTACTTGTCCAGTGGTCTGCCAATAGTGTACCTAAGGAGGGGATGGTCAAAGTAATACCCATTATTTAGGCATTCATCTCTTAATGAAGTGGAGAGGGTTACCTGTCCAAGATTCCCCCACCCCCTATAATGTTAGAAATGGCCCATGAGAGGGGGGGGGGTATGATAGGTGTACCTTATTCTTTGGTGTTGTAAAATTCCCCTTAATAAATGTTATCTGGATGTTGGCCAAGAATGTTTGTGTCTAATCTTCTTTCCATGTTTATATGCAAAAATACTAATTTATTTTTGTTTTCCTCAACAGTTTCCTTCCACGCCACAGGAATGGCAGACTGTGGCCTCCCACTTTGCCCAGCAGTGGGACTTTCCTAACTGCGGAGGGGCAATTGATGAGAAACACATCCACATCATCCCAACCCCCAACTTGGGGTCGTACTATTATAATTACAAGGGGTTCAATAGTATTGTGATGTTGGCGGTGGTGTCGGCTAATTACGAGTTCCTGTATGTGGACGTGGGGAAGAATGGCCAGATGTCCGATGGTGGAGTCATCGCCTAGACAGAGTTTTACAGGCGTCTCCAGAATGGCAGCTTGGACTTGCCACCTCCAGAAGACAATGTGGAAGGACTCCCATTAGTCTTTGTTGTGGATGAAACATTTGCGCTGGGGGACCATCTTATGCGGCCATTTCGATGAAGACCCTCACCCCGGAACAGAGGGTTTTTAATTACCAGCTGGCCAGAGCCAGAAGAGTGGTGGAGAACACATTTGGAATCATGGCCAGCCGGTTCCGCCTATTTCTTACACCCATCCATATGGCGGAGTATAAACTGAATCATATAATCCTGGCGTGCTGTGTTCTACATAACTTTTTACGGCAACATTCTACCAACTATACTGGCTCAGTTGGGCCTGAGGCCGGAAGTATAAACGAAACAACCCTGACGGCGCTTGAAAGTGGCCGTCCTGGCTTGCCCTCCCTGAGTGCCCGTGATGTTTGGCTAAGATACCTTGAATTCTTTACGGGTAGGGGGGCCATCAATATGCCAGACAATATTTGAAACCTTGATCAAAAAAAAAAATTTCAGCAAATCTTTGGTGACATTTACTGCTTGTGTTTGTTTTAGCTGACCCTGACAGAAATGTGGCGAGTCCTGAAATTGGCGTGATTGTGTAACCTTACAAAGCACTGTTGGGTGTTATTTACTAAAGGCAAAGACACTTTGCACTACAAGTGCACTTGAAACTGCACTGAAACTTGTAGTGCAAAGTGGATTTGCCCTTAGATAACCCCCATTGTCACAGAAAGCAGCAATTAGAGCACCACAAAAGTGTTGTAGCGTTGAGACAATAATCCACACATTCTTGATTAACACTCTTTTTAATAACAGCACAATCACATGTGCATTTAGAAAAGGTTTTTAAAACAAAACAACATGTTTTTGTACAACAATTTTTGGGGTGGCATTAGAAAAAATAGAAATGTCCATTTAAGATAAAACAGGCATGTTTCCAAATAACAAGAAAAACACAAATCTTTGAACTTACAAAGTTCACATTTGGTAGAACTTGAAGGCAATATCAGACATGAGTATTTAGGAACTGTGTTTGATATTGCGTTCAGATGGGGTGAAGTCACCCCAGGAAAAGCCAAATTTTGAAGATGCACACCAATTTACGAATGTCAACATGTGCGACCTGCCATCACGGGGGATCAAGGGACATGTTTTGGGGGAGCAACCCTTTCCTCTCAGCTACTTTATTATTGAGGAAGGGGTTGCACCCCCAAAACGCGTCCATTAATCTCCCGTGATGGCAGATAGCACATGTTGACACACTGTGTGCATCTTCAAAATTTGGCTTTTCGAAAAATCGCTAAAACATTTTTAAAATTGTAGCACACAAAAAAACAAAGGGATTTGGAGGGGTTTTAAACTCTCCCCAAAACACCAATGATGTTCTTATTTTTTTGAATAACATCATTGATGTTTTTCTTGAGGTTTTCCAGTGCTAAATTACACCCCATGATCTCCCCGATCAGGATCTGTGCACTTTCAGAGGTGAAATGCCCTGGATCCACAACATCACGATCACCTAAAAAGAGAGAAACCAAAAAAAAAAAACAGGTATTATAAATATGCCGGCATCCATCTCTTACCTGAGCCTGTGGTCGCAGACACTCACCTGTTGTGGTGACTAGTTCCACCACGTCTTCTTCATCCTGCTCTTCTTGTGTTGGGGGTATTTCCCCTTCTTCCAGAGGTGGGGGGTCTCTGGTCTCCTCGGATGAGGGGTGTCCTCCGAGTCTTTTCTCCCCTATGTAAAACAAAAATGGTATACTTAGCACACAGATATTTGATGGCAGAACTATAAATATGAAACATTGCTTGGAAGTGGGGTACAATTGTCTATTTTGGCATACTTCCAAGATGTAGAATTTTCAGTGTCCTTTGTCAAGCTTCAATACTTTACCTGTCTTGTACAAGCTTCACAGATGGAGACACCCCTATAGTATACACTGGAGTACCTGTGTGGGACCCCCTAATAAAAATGGTGTTCTTGTGTCCCACACTAGTGCTACAGCGTCCAGATGTGTAAACAGCTGCTGAGTGTCCTCTCCTTACACAGAATCTAGTTTGCATTTCATTCTAGTAACAAACACATCTACACACCCAAATTATTTGCATATAAGTAGGCCCTCAAAAATGTTGGCAAAGGCATATGGCCAAAACAATGGTGTTTTATAGGGCGACAGAAAAATGTTGGATACGAACGAATAATGTGCCCAGGAACATGAAAGTTGCCATTTTAAAGTGTACAACACTTAAGAAAAGCACATGGAGCAGCACAAACGTAATAAAGCAAAAAAAAAAAAGCAACACAGGACAACTACTTACTTTTTTGCAGCACTATCCGGATCTTTCTGTACTGCTCGTGTTCTCTTAATTTCAGGTCCGACCACAGCTTCCTGAGCTGATCTTTCGATCGTCATACCCCAAAATTCCGGTGCAGACTCTTGACCACTTTCACTTGATCTTGGCCTTTCTGACATTGGGGTTGGGGTAAGGTCCATACTTTCCATCATAGTCGGCCTTCTTCAGGATTTCAACCATCTCCAACATCTTCCCAAAGGACATATTTGAGGCCTTAAATCGTCTCCTTCTGGATCGGGATGTTTCTGACTCCGTGCTTTCCTCCTCCTCGTTGCTATAAATAGCACGCACCTGCTGTGTCTCCGCCATGTGCTCTTCCCCCACTGCACCGAAAGAAAAGGGGCGGGGAATAGACTAGAAAGAACGTCAGGGGTGGACGGAGTTCCACGCATGCGCAGTGTGTATTAAGCGTAACACACGTGCGTAGTACGTATGATCTGTGAGCGGAGGAAGGAATATCGGAGGCGCCAATCGTGATAACGAAGGTAAGAGCCAAACTTGGGCCTATACTGGTTCTAGATTGAGGCCTATATTATAACAAGATTAGGAGAGTTTTGGCTGACATTAGGATTTGTCTTGTTTTGTGTCTTGCAGTGAAAATGGATATCTTGAACGATACCGACTTCATGGCAATCTTCATTGACATGTTCAGGGAGCTGCCTTGTCTATGGGAGATAAACCACCCACATTATAAGAACCAAACAAAGAGGAAGGCAGCGCTAGATCTATTGCTGGAATTTGTGAAGCAGGTGATCCCCAGGGCAGACATCACATATTTGAAAATCCTAATTGGTGGCCTGAGGAGTACATATCTAAGGGAGCACAAGAAGGTCCAGGATTCACAGAGATCCGGAGCAGTAGATGACATCTATGTCCCCAGGATGTGGTACTATGACAGGCTGCATTTTCTGGCAGGTCAGACTGAACCCGGGTCATCACTCTCCAGTCTTCCTTCCACGCTTCCTTCCCCCCCAGCTGTGGCTTCTGACGCCCAACCTGGGCCTTCCAGACAGCAACATGTGGAGGAGCCCAGATTGAGCCAGGTATAGCATTCCTCTAAATATTTCTGGTTGTCCAATCAATGATGTTAACTAGATGTTAGTTTGGAGTACTAATTTATGATTGTGATTGATGATGCAAAAACTAAAACTATGTCCCTTTTTCGTACACAGGGAAGTCTAAGCCAGGAGGTGGCCGGGCCAAGCAGGCTGCCTGATATGCAGGTCCCTCCCCTACACCTGCAAAGAGAAAGTGGCAGGAAGAGGAGTACCCTGGAGGAGGCTGCCATAGGCCTGTTTTGGACGGCTACAGAGGCCCTGAGAAGCCCCCACACTGTGGAGGAGAACTTTGCTGGCATAATTGCCTGCAAAATGCAGCAGATGGAGGAGGGCCAACGACTACTGTGTGAGTCATTAATTTTGGAAGCTCTCAAAAAGGGGTTGAGGGGCGAAATAACATCTGCTACCCACATTTGTGACCTCACACATGGTCCTTCTCCTCCAGGTCCTACTAGTCCTCCTCCTCCTCCAGGTCCTACTCCTCCTCCTGCCACATCTCCAACAGCAGAGCCACAGCCAGGAAGGAAGCATGGAAGGAAGACCAGAAAGTGATGGCCCTGGATCCAGTCTGGTCTGGTAAAAGATGCAGCCTCTTGTGGTACCACAGCCTGGGAACATACATGTCATCTGCTGCTTTCCGGATCTCTGGGACTTCTGGACCAGACTGCACTCCCTTAGATAGGGACTCCTCAGGCCACCAATTTTGATGTTAAATAATTGATGTCTGCCCTGGGGGTCCAAGGCTTCGCCAATTTCTGCTGTTTATCCAACGTTGCCTCCCTCTTTGTTTGGTTCTGATAGCTTAATAAAGGAATTTTTGATTCAATTATACTTGCCTATGTGTGTTTGCCTTCAAAAAGGACAGTTTGTTTGTGAGGATTCAGGTAGATTTCGAAAATACAATGTGAAATTAAAAAGGGACACCAACACCAAGCAATCTCCTTGAGCTTAAATAATCTAAGATATCAATGGTGTTGTGGTAAATTGACACACAAAACACACACAAAAATATTATGGAGTCAAACTAAAAAGAAAATAAAACAAAGATCAGCCTTGAAAAAAATACAAACCAAAAAAAAAAAAAAATCTGCCTTTAAAAAAATAAAAATACATAAAACAACACAAAACAAATTTTGTCAGATGTGACAAATACAAATATATTGAGGGAATCCCGATAAATAATAAAGAAATAAGTTTGTGAGAAGTCTGTGTGAATATGAGCAGCAAAATTACTTCATTCTTCTCACATTATAAAGAAGAAGAGAGTGCGCTGTATTAAACCATTTTTAACATTGCAGCGTGACGAAAGTGCTGTATCCATTGGGAACGCTAATTTTACCAGACCGAGCTGTTCCGTCTCGGAATTTCTTCTGAGCATGCGTGGCACTTTATGCGACGGAACAGGCCACACACGGTCGGAATTGACGCGATCGGATTTTGTTGTCGGAAAATTTTATAGCCTGCTCTCAAACTTTGTGTGTCGGAAAATCCGATGGAAAAAGTCCGATGGAGCCCACACACGGTTGGAATGTCCGACAACACGCTCCGATCTGACATTTTCCATCGGAAAATCCGACCGTGTGTACGGGGCATTACAGTTCTGGTGACAGTTGTCCCTAGGACAAATAGAGCAGATGAATCTTCTCAGATAATGCAAATAACCAATAATTTGTTCAAGAGAAAGTAACTGTAACTTTATAATAAAAATCACTGGTGCAGCAATTCCACCATATATTCTAGTGATGAGGCCACTGGGAGAGGAAATTGTCTATTTTAAAGCAGGAAGACATCTTTAAATGTGAAATGATACAGGTATCTGATTGAATGGTGAGCAGCTGATTTTTACTAATGCAGTTGTGAAGAATTTCAGATTTTTAGTTATTTTTCCTTACTCTAATCTAGTAGACTCTTATCTGTTCCAATGCAGAGCTCAAACAGTGTGTGTTCTAACTGCCAGAGGTGGAGGAGTGTTGTTTGGCATCTCTGCCAAGGGGACCTAGTCGAGGCACTGCTTAAACGTATATCCAATACAATATGATATTGTTGTTTATCAAATTGTCCAAATTCAATATTTTTTACTAATTTATAGAAAAAAAAATCTCCAGGTTCTGTCAGAGCTGCCCATAATATAAAAGCACTTTAAGGTCATAACTGCAAGGTAGATTAATGTGACCAGACATTTAGTTAAGAAGTGCACTTTTCCTATATTTGTTGAAATAATGATTTATGGGCAACCTTCTTGCACATGCAAGAAAAGTATTTGATTGTGCTATAAAATGTTTTATTGCAAATGAGAAAAAAAAGCCCTTGGCCATGGGAATGACAAAGTAGTATGGCAGTAAATGAGTTAAATGTTCTTTCATTTGAAATTGCTTCTAGAATGTACGTAAAGTAGATTCTGGGTTCAAAAGTATATGATTCTAGTTTCCTGTATTCACTATAAGGTTAATTAGATCATGTAAGCTATTAACTTATATGTAACAAGTAAAATATTACTAACATATTATTTAGTTTGAGACATTTATGAAAGGTTTCTATACTTTTTTTAGTTACATACCTGTTATACTGACCTTCTTGCTTATATGCTGACCAAAATCAAGTATGCATATTATGAGAGTCAGAGAAATGTGGGAAATTCTTATTTGCATAGTTGTTTAATATTACAGTGGTTTAAAGCATTGAAGCAAGAAGGAGCAGTGGTTGCCTACTCTCATGACAAATTTCTTTTGATACAAATAACTCTGAAAAAATATTTATGTCGCTTAATATTTCATTTAAAAATTGGAATTATTTTGTTATCAATGGCTAGCCACTATTGTGAGCAATGACATCACCACCAGAATGATGGAGCTCAATAAAGTATGCTCACAAACATAAAAGTCCCTATAAAACATATTTGGGTGTAAACCTAATTACTAATTAAATATAAAATGAGACACACAGCTTACCGGTATATGCTTTTAAGTATATGTAAACCCAATCAGTAAAATATTACTCTCAATCAGTGAAATCTCCCAATCTTTAACATGTTCATGTAATTTTTAAATATTTTTAAGTCTGAAGCTTTCCTTAAAGGGGTTGTAAAGGTATACATTTTTTCACCTTAATGCATTCTATGCATTAAGGTGAAAAAACTTTTGATAATACCGCCGCCCCCAGCCCCCCCGTTTTACTTACCTGACACCTCAAAAACTTGCCTGCTCGTTCCCGACCTCCATTCAGCAGATCAGCCTGGTCGCTGATTGGCTATAGTGGATGGATTGAAAGCAGCGCAGCCATTGGCTCGCGCTACTGTCAATCACATCCAATGACGCGGCGCGCCGGGGGGCGGGGCCGAGTGATACAGCGAGCGGCTATAGCCGCCGGCTGTATCACGGGAGCGCACCCGCAATAACTATCCACCATGCGAGGGAGCTCGCATTAAGGTGGTTAGTTATTGCGGGGAGGAGCTGAGACAGCCGCCGAGGGACCCCAGAAAAGCAGGTTCGGGGCCACTCTGTGCAGAACGAGCTGCACAGTGAAGGTAAGTATAACATGTTTGTTATTTTTAAAGAAAAAAAAATACCTTTAACAACCCCTTTAAACTAATATCTGTTTTTTGCACATTGGGAGGTGAAAATAGTGCACTTTTTTTTACTCAAAACCCAACTTACACAAGCTTTTGATGGAGACTATGAATGGCTATATCAACAATTACTGTATTACATATGCATGAGTCACTGTTGTCACTGTGGGGATGCTAGGGTTGAGGTTTAAACTTGCTGTTGTCATGGGTTTTAGGTTGATCCTTGTTCGCAAAACCAGCAAATTTATTGTGAATTTCGCTTGAGCTGAGTTGCTTGTAACTATAATGTTCTGCATGGCCATTAACAAAGGTATGATGGCTTAGAACAAAAATGGGGGCTTGGTTATGTGCCAGCTGAAAAAAGGGTGGGTTCCTAGCAGCCATTTGTCAGTGTGTGTAATGCCGCATACAAACGAGCGGACTGGGGGTGTGTTTGGATGGGCATCGAGGAGGACGCGGGCCAGCTGAGCTCCTCAAAGCCACAGAGAATCCGTCGCCATCCAGGGGCTAATCCACCTCTCTGAGCCTCCATCACGCTTATACAGCCTCCTGGACCCCCCTGCTATACTCTGGGAGGGGTCTTTTCTGGCTACAGCCAAATTTTTTGATCCGAGCCTGCAGATCGCTCCGCGCCGGGGACACCGGTCGCCATCTTGGGGCCTGCTGCACGATCGGAGCCTCCGGCCTTATCTTTCCTGTAGCCCGGGTGCTGAGCGGACGTTTGCCCTGGGTCGGCGCCCCCCCGTCCTACCGAAGATTACAGGCGATCAGCGGCGGTGTTCTGCCTGTGTGCCCGAGCCCTTAGCTTTGCTCCCTGAGGCCGGATGCCATCTTGCGGCCTGCTGCTCGATCTGAGCCTCCAGCCTGCAGTATCAAGATTCCGGACACCAACAGGGAGCTGATCTGCCCTCTCTAACAACAGGGACACAGTGAGTAACAGCATTCCCCCTCCACCCAAGCACCACACGGATACTATCTTCTTTATTAGCGGAGGCGCTCACCCAGCCGGGTAGAGCCGTCAGGAAAGTCCGCGGCTTCGACCTACCTCTGGAGGCCGGCGGGCCATCTTGGTCAGGGCCGGATTTCCCACAAGGCCACCGAGGCCAGGCCTCGGGGCGGCAGTGGTACAGGGGCGGCGCCGCCGCCCCCCACACTAACATCAGCATGTGATGCAGTGCACCCGGGCGCCAGAGAGGTGGGGGCGCTGAAGCGCTAGAGTGCTCCTCTCCCTCCTCCTCCTCTCTGTGTCCAGACTAAGGCGGCTCCCTCCGCCGGTCACCGCCGCTACCGCTGTGTTATCGCTGCTCGAGTCAAGCCCGTCCCCCCTCCCTCCTCCTGTCAGAGAAGGAGAGCAGCCGCCGAAGATCGGAGCGGCTGGTCTCTGTGCGGCGGCGGGGGGGGGCGTGTTCTCCTCTGTCTCTCACTCCCGAGTCCCGCCCAAGCCCGTGCCTGTCTCCATCTGTTCTATTGTACACACTTGGAGGGGAGGTTGTCCTGGAGGGGTTGTACTAATGGAGGGGGGGGGGTTGTCCTGGGATGTCTGTACTAGTTAGGGGGGGTTTGTCCTGGGGGGGTTGTACTAATGGAGGAGGGGGTGTTGTCCTGGGATGTCTGTACTAGTGAAGGGGGGGTTTGTCCTGGGGGGGTTGTACTAATGGAGGAGGGGGGGTTGTCCTGGGATGTCTGTACTAGTGAAGGGGGGGTTTGTCCTGGGGGGGTTGTACTAATGGAGGGGGGGGTTGTCCTGGGATGTCTGTACTAGTGAAGGGGGGTTTGTCCTGGGGGGGTTGTACTAATGGAGGGGGGGTTGTCCTGGGATGTCTGTACTAGTGAAGGGGGGGTTTGTCCTGGGGGGGTTGTACTAATGGAGGGGGGGGGTTGTCCTGGGATGTCTGTACTAGTGAAGGGGGGGTTTGTCCTGGGGGGGTTGTACTAATGGAGAGGGGGGTTGTCCTGGGATGTCTGTACTAGTGAAGGGGGGGTTTGTCCTGGGGGGGTTGTACTAATGGAGGGGGGGTTGTCCTGGGATGTCTGTACTAGTGAAGGGGGGTTTGTCCTGGAGGGGTTGTACTAATGGAGGGAGGGGTTGTCCTGGGATGTCTGTACTAGTGAAGGGGGGGTTTGTCCTGGGGGAGTTGTACTAATGGAGGGGGGAGGGCTGTCCTGGGATGTCTGTACTAGTGAAGGGGGGGTTTGTCCTGGGGGGGTTGTACTAATGGAGGGGGGGTTGTCCTGGGATGTCTGTACTAGTGAAGGGGGGGTTTGTCCTGGGGGGTTGTACTAATGGAGGTGGGGGGTTGTCCTGGGATGTCTGTACTAGTGAAGGGGGGGTTTGTCCTGGGGGGGTTGTACTAATGGAGGGGGGGTTGTCCTGGGATGTCTGTACTAGTGAAGGGGGGGTTTGTCCTGGGGGGTTGTACTAATGGAGGTGGGGGGTTGTCCTGGGATGTCTGTACTAGTGAAGGGGGGGTTTGTCCTGGGGGGGTTGTACTAATGGAGGGGGGGGTTGTCCTGGGATGTCTGTACTAGTGAAGGGGGGGTTTGTCCTGGGGGGGTTGTACTAATGGAGGGGGGGGGTTGTCCTGGGATGTCTGTACTAGTGAAGGGGGGTTTGTCCTGGAGGGGTTGTACTAATGGAGGGGGGGGGGTTGTCCTGGGATGTCTGTACTAGTGAAGGGGGGGTTTGTCCTGGGGGGGTTGTACTAATGGAGGGGGGGTTGTCCTGGGATGTCTGTACTAGTGAAGGGGGGGTTTGTCCTGGGGGGGTTGTACTAATGGAGGGGGGGTTGTCCTGGGATGTCTGTACTAGTGAAGGGGGGTTTGTCCTGGAGGGGTTGTACTAATGGAGGGAGGGGTTGTCCTGGGATGTCTGTACTAGTGAAGGGGGGGTTTGTCCTGGGGGAGTTGTACTAATGGAGGGGGGGGGCTGTCCTGGGATGTCTGTACTAGTGAAGGGGGGGTTTGTCCTGGGGGGGTTGTACTAATGGAGGGGGGGGTTGTCCTGGGATGTCTGTACTAGTGAAGGGGGGGTTTGTCCTGGGGGGGTTGTACTAATGGAGGTGGGGGGTTGTCCTGGGATGTCTGTACTAGTGAAGGGGGGGTTTGTCCTGGGGGGGTTGTACTAATGGAGGGGGGGTTGTCCTGGGATGTCTGTACTAGTGAAGGGGGGGTTTGTCCTGGGGGGTTGTACTAATGGAGGTGGGGGGTTGTCCTGGGATGTCTGTACTAGTGAAGGGGGGGTTTGTCCTGGGGGGGTTGTACTAATGGAGGGGGGGGTTGTCCTGGGATGTCTGTACTAGTGAAGGGGGGGTTTGTCCTGGGGGGGTTGTACTAATGGAGGGGGGGTTGTCCTGGGATGTCTGTACTAGTGAAGGGGGGGTTTGTCCTGGGGGAGTTGTACTAATGGAGGGGGGGGCTGTCCTGGGATGTCTGTACTAGTGAAGGGGGGGTTTGTCCTGGAGGGGTTATACTAATGGAGGGGGGGTTGTTCTGGGATGTCTGTACTAGTGAAGGGGGGGTTTGTCCTAGGGGGGTTGTACTAATGGTGGGGGGGTTGTCCTGGGATGTCTGTACTAGTGAAGAGGGGGTTTGTCCTGGGGGGGTTGTACTAATGGAGGGGGGGGTTGTCCTGGGATGTCTGTACTAGTGAAGGGGGGGTTTGTCCTGGGGGGGTTGTACTAATGGAGGGGGGGTTGTCCTGGGATGTCTGTACTAGTGAAGGGGGGTTTGTCCTGGAGGGGTTGTACTAATGGAGGGGGGGGTTGTCCTGGGATGTCTGTACTAGTGAAGGGGGGGTTTGTCCTGGGGGAGTTGTACTAATGGAGGGGGGGGGCTGTCCTGGGATGTCTGTACTAGTGAAGGGGGGGTTTGTCCTGGAGGGGTTATACTAATGGAGGGGGGGTTGTTCTGGGATGTCTGTACTAGTGAAGGGGGGGTTTGTCCTAGGGGGGTTGTACTAATGGAGGGGGGGTTGTCCTGGGATGTCTGTACTAGTGAAGAGGGGGTTTGTCCTGGGGGGGTTGTACTAATGGAGGGGGGGGTTGTCCTGGGATGTCTGTACTAGTGAAGGGGGGGTTTGTCCTGGGGGGGTTGTACTAATGGAGGGGGGGGGGTTGTCCTGGGATGTCTGTACTAGTGAAGGGGGGGTTTGTCCTGGGGGGTTGTACTAATGAAGGTGGGGGTTGTCCTGGGATGTCTGTACTAGTGAAGGGGGGGTTTGTCCTGGGGGGGTTGTACTAATGGAGGGGGGGTTATCCTGGGATGTCTGTACTAGTGAAGGGGGGGTTTGTCCTGGGGGGGTTGTACTAATGGAGGGGGGGTTGTCCTGGGATGTCTGTACTAGTGAAGGGGGGGTTTGTCCTGGGGGGTTTGTACTAATGAAGGGGAGGTTTTGTCCTGGGGGGTTTGTACTAATGAAGGGGGGGTTTTGTCCTGGGGGGTTTGTACTAATGAAGGGGGGGTTTGTCCTGGGGGGTCTGTACTAATGAAGGGGGGGTGGTTTGTCCTTGGGGGGTCTGTGCTAATGGAGGGGGTGGGGGTTGACCTGGGGGGGTTGTACTAATGGAGAGGGGGTTTTCCTGGGAGGGTTTGTACTAATGGAGGGGGGTAGACCTGGGGGGGTTTGTGCTAATGGAGGGGGGTTGTCCTGGGGGGGTTGTACTAATAGAGGGGCGTTTGTCCTGGGGGTCTGTAATAATGAAGGGAGGTGGGTTTGTTCTGGGGGTTTGTAGTAATGAAGGGAGGTGGGTTTGTCCTGGGGGGGTCTGTACTAAGGGAGGGGGGTGGGTTTGTCCTGGGGGGTCTGTACTAAGGGAGGGGGGTTTGTCCTGGGGGGGTCTGTACTAATGAAGGGAGGGGGGTTTGTCCTGGGGGGGTCTGTACTAATGAAGGGAGGGGGGGTTTGTCCTGGGGGGGTCTGTACTAATGGTGGGGGGTTTGTCCTGGGGGGGTCTGTACTAATGGAAGGGGTAGTTTGTCCTGGGGGGGGTCTACACCCAGGAAAGTACACCCAGGGCTCCAGAGGGAGAGGGCAGTGCTGAGGGAACACTATCAGAGAGAGAACCCCACTGCCCTGCACCACCAGAGGGAAAGCCACACAGCCTGGCGCCATCCCTGGCGGAGAAAGGAATGGAGTCATTGCAGGAATACAGATCTGGGTGCTACCCAACGGAGTCGCCACAGGCAATTCAGAGTGAGCTGACTCCTGATCAGGGGAAGCATTGCTGTATCGCTGGGTCAGGTGAGAGGGCCGATCGGCCATTATCTACTAATGTCCATAGGAACTGCAGTCTCTGACCATCTCCTGTATCATGTCTGCAGTCTCTGACCATCTCCTGTACTATGATTGCAGTCTCTGACCATCTCTTGTATCATGTCTGCAGTCTTTGACCGTATTATGTCTGGGGGCTCTTTCTGGTGGTGTGGGGGGGGGGCGGCATTGAAGGGCACGGCCTTGGGGTGACAAAGGGAGTAAATCCGGGCCTGATCTTGGTGCTCCAAATACTCCTCTAACTTTTCTGCTTCACTGATCACCTTATTGAAGTAATTTTACAGTTTTCATCCTGCAGCAGGATTCTTCCCTCACAGAGCTGGGCTATATACCTCCTGTTGTGACTTTGACTTTGGATCTTTATTGAATCTTATGAGCCCCATATAATACTGCAGCTCCCGGCTTGCCGCTGCCGCTGGGACAGTCCGTGGTCCCGGCCTGCATCTGGAGACCAGAGGCCATCTTTGGGCCCCCAACTCTACCTATCTTATTTTCATCCGATGCATCATCTCCATAGCTGCTGCTCATATTAGTTTTAATCACGATAATCCTCTTTGCTCCTTTCTGCAGTCGCTGGAGTACATTTAATGTTTTCTGCATACTGCCTACATGGAAATCCCTCTGTGTGCTAATAACATCTTGATGAATGCGTGATATTGCTCAGATGTGAGGGGGGGTACTCTTTACAGCTATCGGCCATATAGCTCCAGTTATGCCCGCCAAAACACCTAAACTCCGGTCTGCCCCAGTTAAACACCCAAACAAGAGATCACTACCCATTCCAGTCTCTACTGGATCCATTCAGCAATACTTGGCCAACGCATGTGGCGACCAAGCCAGAACCAGAACCTCGAGAACAAGCGCCTCTCCATCATCCCATGCCGCTTCTGTGAGAGAGAGCTCTCCGGCATCCTCCTATTGCTCTGACCTTATGGACGATCCTAGATCCCCTGCGGGTTCTGAAATGTCTACACTAATGAGGGGTCTCAAAAAAGAACTTGCAGTTATGTTTCACAGTTTGGAGAAATCCATTAAAAAAGAAATAACTGCAGTTAGATCTGATATGTCGGGATCACATACAGATGGGGCTTTCCTGCCTGCCTGATAGCCACGAAAAATGGCCGCTCCCATACGCTGAGATTTCCTGAGGAACTCCCAACTTTTTTGCGGGATTTACATCTCTCACCCCTGGAACTTCCAGGCTGGCAGGATCCAATCCCCAAATTCTCCTGCCCCATGGACTCTCTTTGGAAAAAAAAACCCTCAAAGAAGAGGCGCACTTCTCTTCCGCGTTCTGCACAAAAACATGGTTGAAACTTTTACCTTTTCACCCACGCCTCTATCATTAATGTAAACAATCTCTCTCCTACAAGGGTTTTTTTTTTTTTTTTTTTATACAGTCCGATTTTGGCCGCTGTGATTTACTACTTTTACTTGCCTACATACGACCAAAGCGGACTCGCCATTAAGCTGACCAATGTTTGATCTTCTTTTTTTTTTATTTTTAGGTTTTTTAGTTCATACTCCAGGTTGGTCTACATTTGTGATTTCTTGTAGGATGTACATTGTTTATACTGATTCTAGTTTTATTTGTATGGTTCTCCATATTTCTAACTGGAACTTATTTTTTTCTTGTTGGCTGCAAGTTATTTGTTATTTTTTACAGGCCGTGTGCTGTCGGGGCACACTCCCCTCACTACCTCCCTCCAATAGCGTAATCCCCCCCATCTCCTTCTGGGGTAGGCGAGTGCGAACGGCCCTGAAGTTGTCCTATCCCACCCCTGCCCAGGGATTGGGATGGCCTTTCGCGCTCTCTCTCCCCAACGGGACCACTGCAGATTTCTGCGTGATATTCATTCGTCTCCCACAAGTTCTTTGATTTACATGTATATTTTTTGTATATGTTTATTCTTTTCCATCCTTCCTCATTTCTCTCTCTACTTTCTCCTTCTTTCTCCTTTCCCCCCACTTTCTCCTCCCTGCTGGCATGCATGGCAAGCTAGGTTGAAGGTCCACATCCTTTTTTAAATGGCTAAGGTAAAGATTGTATCCTATAATGTTAGGGGTCTTAATGTTGCGGCTAAATGACACCAAGTATATCGGGAGCTGAAACAA
This sequence comes from Lithobates clamitans, assembly GCA_037952925.1. Classification (NCBI taxonomy): domain Eukaryota; kingdom Metazoa; phylum Chordata; class Amphibia; order Anura; family Ranidae; genus Lithobates; species Lithobates clamitans. The sequence continues at coordinate 5,660,144 of JBBGZY010000415.1, forward strand.
GCCACATGTTCCATTGCCTTTCTTCAGGAAACGCATTTAACTCATACGACACCCGTTAAACTAACATCACCTAACTTTCCGCAGTGGTATTATAGCCTATCAGACACCAATAAGGCCAAGGGGGTAGCTATTGGTTTTTGCAGAAACATGTCCTTTAGGTTATCCGATATGCTTGCGGGTGATCATGGTCGCTTTCTTTTTCTTAGGGGATTTATTGGAAACACTCAATGCACTCTTGCAAATATCTATTGCCCGAACCATAATCAACCAACCTTTCTCTCCCAAATACTGACTAAATTGTCACACTTCGCTAAGGGACTTATTATCCTAGCAGGGGACATAAACATGCCATTAGACCCCACTATTGATACGTCACAAAATCGTTCTAATATCTCTTTTAAACGACTGAAATTTGTGAAAAAACAGCTTCTTGATCTTCAATTAATGGATGTCTGGCGCCTTCTTCATCCTAAGGAGAAGGATTTTTCACATTACTCCTCAACACATCAATCATACTCTAGAATAGACAATATATTCTTAGATCATTTTCATCTCCCCCTCTTACACTCTACTCACATAGGCACCACATCTATTTCAGACCATGCACCTGTGTCGATGACATTGACCATGCCTTCCCTACCTCGGCGCACCACCAATTGGAAGCTGAATGACTCCCTTCTCTCTGATGAAGTGGAGGTTTCCATGTTGGCTTCTCATCTATCGCAATACTTTAAGGAAAACAAACCTTCTGACACCTCCCCCACTATTGTGGGGGAGGCTCACAAGGCTACCATTAGAGGCCGACTCATTGAGCTTGGTGCTCGGAAGAAAAGGGAACATGGTCAACAAATTGACCAGGTTTTACAACAGATAGCGGCTCTTGACAAGCAACATAAACTTTCTTTACATATTGAACACCTTCAATCCCTCACACTTAAACGAGAGGAATTAAAATCCCTTCTTAATTTAGAAACCAAGCGAAAGTTCCAACGCCTGTCACAGAAATTTTACGAATGGGGGAACAAACCTAGTATATTGTTAGCCAGATCATTAAAAACTAAACAATCGTTTATTCACAAAAAAAATGCAACTCCAGACATCGCTAAAGCCTTCAGAGAGTATTATGCGGATCTTTATAACGTCAAAAACGACTTATCCTCTCTTCCTCATAAGGAGAGATGGAATCACATGCTTTCCTACTTGAAAGAAGCTAATCTTCCTAAATTGCCCATATCTGTCCTTAAAGAATTAGAGGAATACTTTTCGGTTGAGGAATTTCAAGTAGCATTAAAGTCTTCACCTTCTGGTAAAGCCCCTGGACCAGACGGGTTCACTATTCTTTATTATAAAACATTCAGTGACATCCTGCTTCCTCGCCTCTCTGCATATGCAAACTCTATCTCTCACTCCACAGGTTTATGCCGGAATCACTTTCAGCTCACATTACTGTTATTCCCAAACCAGATAAGGACCCTACCCTTTGTAACAATTACAGACCAATATCATGAATAAATGTTGACATTAAATTATTCGCCAAAGTAATGGCAAACCGCTTGCTTCCCCTTATACCCAAATGGATCTCGGCAGACCAATCAGGTTTCATACCCACTAGAGAAGAAAAAGATAATTCCCTTCGAGCAATCTCCTTAATTCAATATGTTCAGCGATGCTCCCAGCCCACCCTACTCCTTTCTACTGATGCAGAAAAAGCTTTTGATAGGGTGGACTGGGAGTACCTTAAGTTGACCCTACACCACTTTGGTCTTGGACCCAAAATGTTCCATCATATCTCATCCCTTTATTCTGATCCCTCAGCACAAATTAGAATAGGACGCTAAGTGACCCCTTTGTTCTACATAATGGAACCAGGCAAGGTTGTCCCCTCTCCCCTCTTCTTTTTGCTATCACCTTAGAACCCTTCTTAGCTACAATTAGGAATAATGCTAATATCAAATGCATACAAATAGGTAACAGATCCCATAAATATGCAGCTTATGCAGATGATGTTCTATTTTTCATTCAACAACCACGTATTTCGATTCCCAATTTGATGTCTGCATTTTCCACGTTTCATTCAATTTCTAACTTCAAAATAAACCTAAATCGGAAATTTTAAACATTAACATCCCTAAGTCCGAGGCTCTCTCCCTCAAACCCCTCTTTCCTTTTAAATGGGAACCAAAATGTGTGAAATACTTAGGTATTTATCTTACTTCTAATCTCCAATCCCTTTTTCGATATAATTATATTCCCATGCTAAACAGGATCAGAACTGATTTACGAAATTGGTCTAACTTGTCCCACACCTGGTTAGGGAAAGTAAATATAATTAAAATGAATATTTTACCTCGCATCCTCTTTCTCTTTCAAATGCTACCATTGGATGTTCCAGTGGGGTTTTTCACTATTTTACAATCCATGATTTCCCACTTCATTTGGAAGGACAGACATCCTAGAATATCCAGAGAGTTATTGTTTCGTTCCAAATGCTCAGGTGGTCTGGCACTTCCCAATTTCAAAGCATATTACCAAGCGACTGTTTTGGCCAGACTAGCTGATTGGAAATATGCTCTTAACTCGAAGTTATGGGTACAAATTGAGTATTTCTTAAGTGGCATGGATCTTTTAATGGCTCCCTGGATACCCCGCTCCCACAGGAACCTTGCTCGTTCTACCTCGGCTCTCACCATATCCTCTCTAGATGTATGGAATGCCTTACATAAAAAAACTTTCTTGGACCTATAACTCCCCCCTATTACCTCTCCTCAATCATACATACTTTTTGCCAGGTCTCCTGGATCCAGGCTTTAAATCATGGAAGCCGGAAGAACCTCTTGTGGGAACAAAGCTATTCATGCACACATATGGTGGTTTTGTCCACTTATTCACTAATATTGGGATGTCATTCGTGATCTGATTGTTCAGATTGCTGATGTTCACATACCAAATGACCCGTGGGCTATCCTTTTTCATGTTACAAAAACTCCCATAAGGTCGTACAAACGCTCAATCATTCCTCATCTATTGAATACTGCCAAGGCCATAATTCCCACTTTATGGGGTCAACCAGTAATTCCTTCTATAAAGAATTGACTGCAAATGATTGATGATTACACCTCATGGAGAGTATCACCCACAATATCAGAGGGACCTCTCAGAAACATTCTCTAATTTGGGATCCTTGTAAAAAATTTCAGACCACTTCCTTCCTAAAAATCTTATTACACAAACCCCTTAAACCTATCATTCATACTTAGCCACCTAGCATTGCATTTAGTTTCGCTAATGCACCTCTCTTTTCAATACATGGCCCTGCATGCCGGCAACCCTCCACCTTCCTTCCCCTCCCTCTTAATCTTTTTCTTTCACTTCTTCCTCTTATATTCTTTCCTATTTTCTCTTTCTTCTATTCTCTTTCTTTCTACACTTTTTTCCCACTACTTTTTCTGAGTGTTTATTTTCAATAAACCAATGCAATATGTTTCTATTCAACTACGTTTGGTTCATAGTGCTCACATAGTTTATATCCTTTGCCCAATCAGCTAGTGCGCTGACTTTATGTGCCTCCTTGGTGGCAATTATAGAATTATTCTAATCGATGTGGTATGTGAGTACTGTTTTCTGTGTTATTGTAAAAATGGAAATGTTCTCTATTTTGAGTTTTATTTGTATCTTTGTTATATTTTTCTTTAATAAAAATTTATTAAACAAAAAAAAACGATCAGACTTTTCAACCGGACTGGTCCGACGGTCTATCCGACGGACTTTCGGCGGATTTCCGACGGACTTTCCTAACGAACGGACTTGCCTACACACGATCACACCAAAGTCCGATGGATTCGTACATGATGACGTACGATCAGACTAAAATAAGGAAGTTGATAGCCAGTAGCCAATAGCTGCCCTAGCGTCGGTTTTAGTCCATCGCACTAGCATACAGACAAGCAGATTTTTCGTCCGGACTCGAGTCCGTCGGAAAGATTCTTCAAAGATGGAAAGATGTTTTATTTCTCTAGGTCCATCAGACTTTTGGGAACAAAAAGTCCGCTGGAGCCCACACACAATCGAATTGTCCGACGGAGTCCAGTCCGCCAGACCAAGTCTGCTGGAAAGTCCGCTCGTGTGTACGCGGCATTAGAGAAATTTAGGGAGAACTGACAGTCTGTGTACGGAGAGTTAGGTGTGACACAGTACAAAAAAAGGACTACCTTTTTCTGTGTGTCAGCAACAACTGTAGTTGCAGTTTAGCATTTATTTCACATGTACTCCTAATTTCCAAAATGTTCTGCTAAATGAAACTATAGGTTGGGGTTTAATGTTTCTGAATTTTTTCAGGGGGTTTATATTTTATTTTTGAAGGCATTTATTTTCATTTTGGGGTGCCAGCATATCATTGTTGCTGACCCTGACAACAGTGCCCTTTGCAGGTCACATCATTGCACATTGTATAAAGTAGTTGAGCCCAAATCAAATCACAACATATTTTGTTTTCTGTTATTGCTATAGCTGCCAATAAATTTAGAAACTCCCCTTAACTAAAAACGGGAAGGCAGTGCACATCTGTCTTTTCAATCTCAAAGTGGTCGTTCTATACAGCCACAGTGTCATAATTATACAGTAGTGTTTGTCTTTCAGCTTACCTCTCCTCCATGTGTTCACCTTTAGAGGCCAGCCAATCTCACCTGGCTGCTTAAATAATCTCTCCTTTAAACATGGCTCCACCCCAGCCCCTATCAGAGAATTCTACATTAACCTGTGCACTGCAAGCCAGCCCTGCTGATCAACTTTGTGTGTTTAGCTTTCGTGTGTGACTTGCTGTGTCTTCTATGTCTGATTCCAGTTACCAATCTTGGCTTATGACCCTGACCTTTGGCGTGTTCTATGTTTATCCTTGTCTGCTAGTCGCCCCGACCTTTGGCTTATCTCCTTACTATCTCTTGTTATCCTGGACTGCTGCTTCCTTTCTATCTTCCTGTAGCCTACTGTGAGCGTGAGCTGGGAGACCCTGGGGGCCGCGACCTGGAGCCAGTTGCAGCGCAGTCCATCCTCACCACTATAGGCTCTGGTGAACACCTGCTGGCTCTTAGACTCCGTGCCCTGGGGAATCCTATGCTCAAGCTCCCTGTGGGATCTGTGTTGGTGCTTCAGTGGACCTGCCTTCCTTAACTACCCAGACTTCCATCCACAGCAGTCAGCTGTAGGTTCCACTACCTTAGCGGTGTACTCCTAAACCCAACGGTGTGCATCTGTCACCTGGCCTCAGGTGACCTGACAGTTTGACCAGCCATGGACCCGGCTGACGTGTCGCTTCCTGCAGATAATCCATTGCAGGGCATAGTCCGCAGACTTGAGACCTAGGATTCGAATCAGACTCAGGTGATGCAATTCCTCCAGGATCTGGCTTCCCGCTTCGAGCAGCTTCAGGCCTCCTCTGAATCAGCAACCTCAAGTACAATCAGCGGCTGCACCAATCGCACCAGTTGCAGCCACACATTCACTACAACTGAAAGCTCCATCCCATTTCCCTGGGGACTCCAAGGCCTGCAGGGGGTTCTTCAGCCAATGCACTATTCATTTTGAGCGCCAGCCTCAAAACTTTCTGTCTGATCGGGCAAAGATAGTTTATATCATTTCCCTCCTCTCTGGTGAAGCTTTAGCCTGGGCTACCCCCCTGTGGGAGAAGAATGATCCGGTGGTTTCCAGCCTGTCCGACTTCTTGAAGCTCTTTCGTAACATCTTTAAGGAGCCGGCTCGGGTTTCTTCAGCGCCTAGTGCCCTTTCACGTCTTCGCCAAGAATCTTGTTCAGTGGGACAATATGCTTTTCAGTTCCGTATCCTCACAGTTAAATTGAGCTGGAACAATGACGCCCTGGTCACAACCTTTTTACATGGCCTCTCTGACCATGTGAAAGACAAATTAGCAGGAAGAGCCATCCCCGCTGGTCTGGATGATGTAATTTCCTTGAGCAATCAAATCGACATTCGTTTTCAGGAGAGGTCCCTAGAAAAAAGACGCCAGCACTCCGGGGGTCTTAGCCAGTCTGAGCTCTCCTCCCTTCATCCCGTGGAGCATATTCTGCCTGCTGAGGAACCTATGCAGCTGGACGAGACTAACCCCCGAAGAATGTGGGACGCACTGAACAATACCTGGTTATGCCTTTTGGTTTGTGTAATGCCCCAGCTGTGTTTCAAAACATTTTCAATGAAATCTTCAGGGATCTGCTGTACCAGTTTGTTGTCATCTATCTGAATGACATTCTCATCTTTTCAGAAAATCTGCTTGTTCACAGAAACCATGTCCGCACTGTACTTCAGCGCCTTAGAGAGAATAATCTCTATGCCAAGCTGGAGAAATGTTCCTTTGAATGTTCTAAGGTCCTGTTTCTGGGATGCTTTGTCTCAGGTTTGGGTCTTCGTACAGATCCCGGAAAGGTCTTGGCCATTACCAACTGACCTCTTCCTGCTAGCCTCAAGGCCACACAGCACTTTCTTGGCTTCACAAATTATTATAGGCAGTTCATAAGGAATACTCTTCCATTGCCGCGCCTATTATCGCTTTGACCAAGAAGGGTGCGAATGCCAAAGACTGGCCTCCCGAAGCTGTCTCTGCATTTCACGACCTGAAACAGACCTTTGTTTCTGGACCTCTCTTGAGGAGACCAAATTCTGGGGACCAATTTTTTATTGAAGTGGACGCTTATTCAATGGAGGTGGGAGCTGTGCTTCTTCAATTCTTTGAGAAGAGACGTCAACCATGTGCGTTCTTCTCCAAAAAATTTTCTCAGGCAGAGAGAAATTATGCTATCTGTGATCGGGAACTTCTTGCAATTAAATTGACATTAGGGGAGTGGCATTATCTCTTGGAGAGTTCCCCTCACTCCATAACGATCTTTACTGATCACAAGAATCTACAGTACCTACAAAATGCTAAACGTCTGAATCCCAGACAGGCCAGGTGGAGTCTCTTCTTTTCCCATTTTAATTTCTCGATTATGTACAAACCTGGTTCCTGCAACGGTCGGGCTGATGCACTCTCTAGGTCATTTGACACTTTGGACGAGGAGTCCACCCCTGAACCTGAGCCGATCATTCCGACCTCATGCATTGTTGCTCATTCTACCACCCTGGAGTCAAAAAATTCCTCCTGGCAAGACCTTTGTCCCCACTGAGCTAAGAGCTAAGATCCTTCATTGGGGACATGATTCCAAGGTGGCAGGTCATGCTGGGTTCCTCCGATCCTTCCTGCTCATCAGTCATCACTACTGGTGGCCTAATCTCCGCTAGAATGTCAAAGTCTACGTTAAGGCTTGTCATGTCTGTGCTCAGTCTAAATCCTCCACACAAGCTCCTGCTGGTCTTCTCATGCCCTTGCCCATTCCTAAGGAGCCCTGGTCTCACATTGTCATGGATTTTATCACCGATCTTCTACTGTTAGAGAATAATACATTCATTTGGGTGGTAATTGATTGGTTCTCCAGTTCTCCAAGATGGCTCATTTTGTTCCTCTTCCTGGCCTTCCTTCTCTGCTGCCTTGGTTCCGATCTTTTTTTGAGAATTTTTTCTGCCTCCATGGGGTTACTTCTCATATTGTTTCTGACAGGGGTGTTCAATTTACGTCTCATTTTTGGAGATCCTTTTGCAAATTCCTCAATATTGTCTTGGATTTTTCCTCTTCTTACCACCCTCAATCCAATGGACAGACTGAGAGGGTTAATCAGGAGTTAGAGGTCTTTCTTCACACCCTAGTCTCTGCTCATCACGACAATTGGTCCTCTCTACTCCCGTGGGCAGAATTCTCTCATAACAATCATGTAAATACCAGTTTGCAGAGGACACCCTTTTTCACTGTTTATGGAAAACACCCTCAACTTCCTCTTCCCATGACCTGTTCTCCAGATATTCCAGCTTTAGCTACAGCTCAGGAGTCTTTCAATTCTATTTGGGGTGACGTTCATGATTCTCTCTGGGCAGCTGCTGACAAATTCAAAGGCTTTGCCGACCGCCGCAGGCGTAAACCGCCTTCTCTTCAGTCAGGGGACAAAGTCTGGCTCTCCACCAGGAACATCAAGCTCCGAGTTCCTTGCTCCAAGATTCATTGGTCCCTACACTATAACTTCTAAACTGAATCCAGTTTGTTTCAAACTCCAGATTCCCAAAAGCCTCAAAATCGCTAAATCCTTCAATGTTGCCCTACTGAAGCCTTTAGTTCTCAATAAGTTCTCTCATACTCTCCCTACCACGGCGCCGGTCTCTGAGGATAATCAGCAGTATGAGGTTAGTCAATTTCTGGATTCCCAACTCTGTAGAGGCATTCTTCAGTACCTCGTGCATTGGAAAGGGTTTGGTCCTGAGGAGAGGTCTTGGATCACTGCATCTGAGGTCTTTGCACCTCGTCTGTTGAGGAAGTTTTATCTGAAGTTCCTCTCTAAAACTGGGCCCAGGCGGGGGAGGCCTCATAAGAGGGGGGGTACTGTCATGAATATGCATTAGTGTTTGTCTGTCAGCTTACCTCTCCTCCATGTGTTCACCTTTAGAGGCCAGCCACTCTCACCTGGATGCTTAAATAATCTCTCCTTTAAGCATGGCTCCACCCCAGCCCCTATCAGAGAACTCTATATTAACCTGTGCACTGCATGCCAGCCCTGCTAATCAACTTTGTGTGTTTAGCTTTCGTGTGCGACTTGCTGTGTCTTGTACGTCTGATTCCAGTTACCAATCTTGGCTTGTTCTTGACTATCCCTGCCTGCTTGTGACCCTGACCTTTGGCGTGTTCTATGTTTATCCTTGTCTGCTAGTCACCCCGACCTTTGGCTTATCTCCTTAATATCTCTTGTTATCCTGGACTGCTGCTTCCTCTTTATCCTTCTGTAGCCTACTGTGAGCGTGAGCTGGGAGACCCCGGGGGCCGCGACCTGGAGCCAGTTGCAGCGCAGTCCATCCTCACCACTAGAGGCTCTGGTGAACACCTGCTGGTTCTTAGACTCCGTGCCCTGGGGAATCTTATGCTCTAGCTCCCTGTGGGATCCATGTTGGTGCTCCAGTGGATCTGCCTTCCTTAACCACCGAGACTTCCATCCACAGCAGTCAGCCATAGGGTCCACTACCTTAGTTGTGCACTCCTGACCCCAACGGTGTGCATCTGTCACCTGGCCTCAGGTGACCTGACACAGAGCACATACAGGAGGTAAATAAGTGGCTAACAAAGGCATAGATAATCCGCTTGTCTGCTACTTCGAATTTAATTGTCAACTACTTCTAATGTGCCCTCTTCTACCCCCAATCCCTCATTACTCTTGGCAAAGCCCTTCAGGCTGACAATGAAGAATAAGTAGAATTAATTGATCACATGACCATTGACTTGCTGCAAGAGAATGATGTTGGTCAAGCACAAACATTCCTCCTTTTAAATATTGAATTTGGGTAAGATAATGCCAGGGCCATAGAGGGAGGGAGCTTCAGGCAAGTAGTAGCAAGAGGCAGTGATCTTCTCACATATTCCAACTTTCTTCCAAGTGGCCTTCAGTGATGTGGGGAAAATGATATGGTGGCAGATCATCTGTAGGTGCCACTAATTGATGAGGAGGAAAGTTCTGAAAGGGAGGCAGAACAGCATGGAGGGAGGATATTGTCCAAGGTTAGGGGCAGCTTGCAGAGGCCTGAAGGGAGCAGAAATTCCAATCCACCTGATGGCCCTTCCAATAATCCACAGGGCTTTGCAGTGTGGGCTTTTTTAAAGTATGTTCTGCTGACAGCATAATTGTGGTCTGCAGCATATGAGCCATTGTATAAGTACCAGCCATTTGAGTAGCACGACTCTGCACCACAGAACTCAGTGAGAGCAACACATCATCGCAACAAGGCAAAGGCAAGTGCTTTTCCCCCTCATTTCTCATTTTTTGCATCCCCTCCAATCCACAAGAATCTTTGCCACAACATTTATGGCCACAATTAACAGGGAGATAATTCTCATGAGAGGTTTTAAAAGCTTAGGATAAGCCACTTCAAATAGGGATTCACGGTGTCACATAGAGGGTGTCAAGGGAATGTTTAAACCTCTGCAGAATTCTCCTACACCCACACTGCTATCTCAAGAAGCATCCTTTTCAAGGCAGATGTTTCTTCCACAGCTATTGAAATAGAAGAAAAACATTTTCCAAAGTCTTTCCCATGCCCAACATCGTAATTCCAGTTTATAAAAACTGCTGTATCTGCAGCTGCTTTAATTTTATCTTATGGAATCAGCTCGCATCTGTAAATGTATGGCTTGTACTGAATCATGGTGGTTGCTAAAGGCCATCCCTGCTTTCCATCAGCATGTGGAATGTAAAGTGTCTGTTTTACGGGACCACACTGTTATTGGCAGGCTACACATGACTATAAACATATGGTCCAATAAGCATTGACAGGGATGCTACATATCCTTCACCACACGCTAGGTCAATCTTCTGGCGGATGAAAAAGATGTAAGAAGGGGCACACCCCTGGAGTTCTGACTTTTTGGAAGTAGAATACCCCTCCAAGCACCCCAGAGCATATGCAACATCCCAAGCTAAATGCTGCCATGCTGCATGTCAGCTTTTATGCCTGGAAGAAAAGAGCCAAATTGGGTCAGAGCTGTTGGAAGATCTCCAAGCCTAGGCTGTAATGTGGATGACACCAAACCATCTTCTTCATCTGGCAGTAATGCAGCACCAACACAGACTACTTATTAACTGTGTCATTTGTGACATCCCAACACACTGGAACTCAAGCATGGCCATGCTTTAGAGGCTTTACCAATAGCAGCAAGCCATTATTGAGTATATGTGCAATTATGGTATGAGTACAGGCTCTGGGGAACTGGGGTTATTTTTACGGCATCAGTCGATGCATGCAGCATTTTGGCACCCTTTTAGGTGACCAAAATGGTGAGCAGTGATAATGCAGTTATTAGTAATACAATCCCTCCCATATTCCCCCTAGATCATACACTCCTTGGCATAATAAACACTGGATGAATTTCTGCGAGAGGAAGAGATGGACTTGCTGCTGCACAAGCCCAGCAGGATTCTTTGCCTACTGCATTCATCCCTGTGAGGCAGAGGCAGAATGAAGCAGCAAAAGGAGGAGAAGAGTTGAGTGCTGGCATTGTGGTAGAAGAAGAAATAGGGCAGGCTTCAAGATGAGTGTCTAACCCTCCCTAACCCTAGGAGTTATATGTAGGATTGGGTGAGATTATTGGGTGAGATTATTGGGGACAGTGTTCCTCATCCTCAACAACAAATCAGACAATTTGTGGCAAATTTAAATTTTCTGCTCAATTTATGGTATTTTATGAAATTATATGTTTGTTCAAGGTCACAGAACTCAGTTCATCAAAGAGAGGAACCACTATTGGGTGGCCATCCTATTAGATACCCAATGCAGGGTTAAAATGGTTGATCTACTTCTACCATTCCTGAGGGAGTCACAAATGAGGATATGCTGCATAAGAACCTTTTTTTTGCAGACAGGCTGCAGTTAAACCTCTTAATTGCTGACAACATTGGGTCCAGGCTTGATGTATACACTCTCAGAAGTGAGGACACCATGGACTATTAAGTGTGCAGGCAGGACCACTGGTCAAAGCTTTCACACTATGTGCTGGATCTTCTGACTTACAGTTGTTTTTGTTATGAAAATGCAAATCCTCCTGTCCAGCAAAACTTTGGACAAATTCACTTTTAATAAAATGAACGTTAAAAAATTGTGGATTTAATAGGAGTAAAAACAACTGCTGTTGATTCTATAGATGAATTTTAAATTTAATAAGCTTATTCTGGTGCTTTGGCAATCAAAAATATTTGTGGCTACTGTCTCTCAGATAACACAATCAAATGTTTATTTCTAGATAAAACCTGCCTCACTTGTCTCTTACATTACTGTGTTACCAAGCTGCTTACATACTGTTCAGCCACTGTACAATGTTGATAGTCACTCAGATAATACTTTCTAATAGATACCTATCTAATAGATTTAGGATAAAACCTATTTCCTCTCTCTCTCTTGCATTGTCACCTTACCAAGCTGTTAACGTACTCTCCTTCCACTATATGATATTTATGACTATTTTCTCTTAAATAATACACATTAATATCTATTCTAAGATAAAATGTGCATTGTCTTTACCTCCTATATTGTGGCCTAACAAAACTGCTTACTAATTATCCAGCCACTGAAGAATATTTGTGGCAATTGTCTCTCAGATAATACACTCTAATTATTATTGCAAGATAAAATCTGCCTTTTCTATTATTATTTGCTGCCTTTCCAAGTGCTTACCCACTATCATGACACTAGCCAATTTCTTTCAAACACATACATGAGTCTATATTTTAATTATTTTGGGAATAATTAAGGATATGGGGATGGAAGGGGATTCTGAGAATGTAGGGATGTGGTTCTGAAGTTTTTTTGTGCACTCTGTTTATCAAAGTTTGAAGAAAATGCAACGTAGCACTTGCTATACTAAGAAACTGTTGTGCCACTGGCTAATTTAATAAAAGATAATGATTTTAAGTTAATTCAAGTTAAATCAAACTAGCCAGTGGTACAACTGTTTTATTGTAAGGCATATTACTGCTTGAAAAAAAAGCAGGTATTGAAGCCAAAATTACAGGTACCTATCAAGTTGAAATAAATGCAATTTGGTGATGCTGCTGTATTTAAGCCAAGTGAAATGCTAAATTAAAAAAAAATAATTCAATTTTACACCCAAAATATGCAATGTCAGAATAGGATGTTAATTACACTGTTGTTGAAAACCTCAATGTCCTGTAACACCTTATACAGATTAAAGGATTTGCCATCAAAGTCACATTAGTCACCCTATCCCCACTTTATAGCATTGTTTTTGTTTGGTAAATGTTTGTTTTGCTTTGTTAAATGTCCTGCATTGCAGTGTCCAGATCCCCAATTTCCGTTCATGACATCAGCTTGCCTATTAGTCTTAAAAGTGTCAAGATTTGCCCCCCATAGGCTTCAATGGCATCTAATGCTAATTTTAGGTTTCACAGATAGGTTTTGTTGAATCTGGGTTAAATAAGCCTGAGGCCAGTGCTCGAGTGCAGGCATGTAGACAAGAATTGGTTGTGAAAAGACTGCTTTTGGAGATTGGAAGCACTCAGATGCAACAAAGAATAAAAACAAGGTGTCGATCATTTTTTTCAATAACATGTATCAATTGTTTTTTGATATATAGCATTTTAACAAACTATATACCGTATATTTCAGTTACGGTTTATTTATACTACAAATGTTGTTTACACATTTCCTTAAAACAATTACAGATGCTATTCAAAACAATGCTGTAGTTTTGTGACACGCAAGGTCAACTGATTACCTCCACACCTGCTTTAATTAATATGGATGTCAGAATGAATGTATCTACTGCAACTGTTGACTGATGATAGTGTTTGATGTCTAGGTGGACTCTTCTTTAATGGGCAAATTGTTGATAAGGGGTAGTAAAAATGATAGTTATTTGCCCAATGCAATTGACTAAATCTTATTGTGCTGCACATACTATGTGATTACAGCACCAGAGAACCATCTTGAAAGCTTTATAAGTCCAATTTTAGCTAGAGTACCAGGAAACCATGAGATCCTTGACTGTTTAGTGTGTTAAACCCTACTATCCCTTCTCCCCAGCATTCACTTGACACACAGCTACTGATTTTGGGCAGCATGTAAATGTTTGTTTATTGGTAATTTTGTTTATTCTAAACTACACATCCTGAATAATAATGTTACTGATTTACCATGACTATACAGTATAGATCAGGGGTGCTCAACCTGTGGCCCTCTGATGTGGCCTGCGACCTTAAACCAGGGAAGCACATGTCCATGATCTGGGATGGCAGGTCAGCAAGCCCAGATCATGATCAATGGGTTGCAGACCTACCATCAGAGTGCATCGAGCCAGCAGAAGAGGAAGCAGGCAGCCACAGAGGGAGCAGGAGCGGCATAAGCTGATGTTTCCCCTGTTGTGCTGGCTCCTCTCCCAGGCAAAGGGATGCCAAGTGGACTTCGCCTGGGACCTTTCTAGCAGCCTTGAGTGCGATGCCAGCAGAATTTGCAATGGGCATATTAACACCTATAAAAGGGTTAACAGCTATTAGGCTGCTTTTACACTGATCAGCGGGTGCAGGGCACCTGCAGCTTTCCTGTGGGTTAGCTCCACTGAGCCTTAGACTTCTATTATATCCCGTGGGTTTGGTGTGCTTTCTGAAAGCGCACCAAAATTCCTGAATTCAGAAGTTTTGGTGTGCTTTGAGAAAGTGCACTAAACTAGCAAGATATAATAGAAGTCTATGGCAAAGCACAGCTAACTTGCGGTGTGGGTAAACCACAGTGCATAAGTGTGAAAGCAGCCTTATAGAGGACAGGACAGTAATAGTTCATTTACATTTGTGGATTGGGGGTGGTAAAACCATAGTTGAGACATCTTTTTATCACACCCCACTGGTGTAGAATCAGGGGGCCTGTGTGGCCTCCCTGTCACATTCTGTTTCACACTTGGACAGGAGGGGTGGCAGGAGCCGCATATTCAGGAACCAATCCTTTACATTTTTTTTCTGCCACCGCCAAAAAAATAGACATAGAGACGGTGTAAAACGTAAACAAAGTCAGCATTCACACTAGTGTCAATCACTCTTTCTTTTTATGTTTGTGATTAAACAGTGGGTAAAAAAAAAAAAAAGTGGGTAAACTTCCAACGGGTATGGTCCCATGGAAAATGATTATCCTGATTGCTGTTTAAAATCTTCATTATACTATTCGAAATAAAAAAAAAAACGAAATTCAGAACTATTTCATTTCATTGTGGCCCATGACCAGTTACCAAATCACTTAAGTGGCCCTCGCTTCTCAAAAGGTTGAGCACCCCTAGTATAAATCCTCTTCCTTCCTACCCTTCACAATGGAAGGGTAACAATGTTTTCTTTGGTGGTTTTTTTTTCATTTTTTTTATACACCTCAAAGAAAAATATTATGAAATCTAGCCTTATTCAGATGGCAATTAGCTTTTCCACCATAAGAATCTGCAACAGGGAAACCTCAGCCCATATGCACTTTAAAGTGAAAGGCCACCCTGAAAAAAAATTGCACCAAAAATCCTAAAAAAAATAAAAAAAACATTTGAAAAAAAAAAATTCAACTTACCTGAACCCTTGTTGCTAGGCAGTCTTCCTAATCTGCCTGTTCCTATTCCGCGGCGTGTTCTGCTCCTAGCTTAATGGCCCCGTTGCCCCGAAACTGGCAGTAAAGCCGCAAGGGTCCCTAGGATTGTGGTGCCGGGACCCGAGAGCTGAGGGATGGGTCAGCCTCGGGCGGCCAATGTTGCGGGCACCCAGGACAAGTAAGTCTACTTATTTAAAGTCAGCAGCTACAGTGTTTGTAGCTGCTGACTTTAAATTTTTTTTTTAGCTGGCCGGAATCCCACTTTAAGGGAGATTTTGTAAAACTGGTGCACACAGAATCTGGTGCAGCTATGCACAGTACCCAATCAGCTTCTAGGTTTTATTGTCAAAGCTTAATTGAACAAGCTGAAGTTGAAGCTGATTGGTTACTATGCACAGTTTCACCAGATTTCGTGTGCTCCAGTTTTATTAAATCTCCCCCTTTGTGTGTGAACAAACAAGGCCAATTTTGCACTCTGTAAAAATGGCCAGTGCCATTGAGGCCTGCATATAACCACTCATTGGAGTGGTTACATGAAATTAGGAGCTCTGACTGGCCCAGGGCACAGACAGTTTGCATCTAGAGATGTTTCTGGCCACAAACAAACTGGCTGTGGCTAATCATCTCCATTGCTAGGACACGGCGCGACCCCGATCTCTATAAAGAGCAGCGTCCGTGGCTGTTTAACCATGTGATCGGCTGTGTCCAATCACAGCCGGTCACATGTAAACACGGAGATGCCGGTAATCGGCGCTCCTCGCCTTACACTGACAGAGTGTGTGGTGAGGAGAGCCGATCAGCAGCACCTCCTCACAGGACACACCTACACAATAGCGAAACCAGTGCCACAAATCAGTGCCAGGGATGAGTGCCCACCAGTGCCAGCAATCAGTGTCCACCACTGCCAGCAATCAGTGCCCACCACTGCCCACAAGTGCCACCAATCAGTGCCCATTAGTGATGCCAGTCCATGCTGGCTATCAGTCCTGCCTATCAGTGCTGCTCATCAGTGCCCATCAGTTCAGCCTATCAGTGCCCATCAGTGCCACCTCATCAGCACACATCAGTGAAGAAGAAAAATTACCTAATTAAAAAATTTACTGACAGAAACTAAGATAAAAAAAATTCACATTCTTTGGTCTTTTTTTTTTCTTTTAGTAAAAAATAAAAAAAACCCAACAGTGATTAAATACCACCAAAAGAAATCTCTATTTGTGTGAAGAAAATGATAAAAATTTCATCTGGGTACAGTGTAGCATGACCGCGCAATTGTCATTCAAAGTGCAACAGCACTGAAAGCTGAAAAATGGCCTGAACAGGAAGGGGGTGTAAGTGCCCTGTAGGCAAGTGGTTAAAGCTAGCTTAACTAGTAATTTCAGAACCATGGACAGAAACTTCTATATGTATGTGAAAACCCAGCTTCTGCAAGGTAAAACATTAACTGGCAAAAATTTGCATGGCGTGTTTTTTTTTTTTTTTTTTTACGATTTACTGTGAACCATGTTGTCTAGGCATATTTAATAAAAGTTTTATTGTGTATTCATTTTTTCAGTAGAGCAGCCAGCAATCTGTTAAAGTGTAATTTTGCATAACACCTTGATAAAAATAATATTCTTTGGCAAGGAATATGCATTCCATATTAACAATTATGCTACCAAAAGTAGTGTGCAATGTAAATTGCCTCCAGCATTGTTCCTGTTTCTTCGTGCTGAGAGCTACCATTTTTTTATAAAAAAGGGGGAAAAAAAGTATTTATTGTGTCTTTTTATATCTATACACAAATGTTTTGCCTTTCATTTCTTTCATTTCTATTTTAACCTGAATGGGTTGTTTTACAATGTGATAATTTACAATCACTTTAAAATAAAACCATTTGAAATTTTCCATTAGCCACCTAAAATGGACCTTGCATGAAAATACAAAGTCTGATTTTTCATTTTAAGAAAACTGTAAAAAAAAAAAAAAAAGTGCAGGAGCATCTTCACAGTTTCTCAGCACATTCGCATGGGATTTGAGACTTCCCAGGATTTCACATAAAGGTCCAGTGAAATTACCCTCACCTATGTGATCATACTGCAAGCTTTGTTATATACAATAGTATACTGTACATTTTTATTTTATTTTATATGGGGGTGGAAATTTTTAAAATCTTGATGCAAGGTCTGCTTATTTTAACTACGGTATATAATGGGACTGTTATGAAAGGATTCGTATTTCTTATTTTTTCCCAATTTTTGTAGGGTTAAATTCTGCAACATTTTTATAACATTGTGATGTGAAAACTACATCTAATTAAAAAAAGTTAAATTGATTAGTTTGCTGATTTTAAAGTACAACTCTTGACTTGGATAAATTTAGCAGCATACTGGAGTGATGCTTAATGATATCAAAAAAGAAGCAATAGCAGGATTTGTAAGGTGCAAGCAATGAAAGCAGATTTAATGTAATTGAGGTTTCCATTGGATATGTAATTAAGCAAGACAATAATATAATATATAAACATCATTCAGAAATCAAACTATGGCAGATAAGACACATAATTAGTATGAAGTAAATCTGATAGGAAACACAGAAAGTAATAGAGCAGCAAGAGAAAAGTAGAAAACAAAGACAAATTTACATTTTTGCCACGTGAAAGAAAACTTTTCATGTAGCTGAAGCCAATAATCATGGGTGGAATTGAAAGTGACATAGATTAAATAATTCCATCCATTAAAAGATCCACAACACCAAGTATTCACATTCTCCATTGCCTTTATAAAATATTTTGGGGTTGATTTGGGATTCATTTATAAAGAATTCACATTCACCCAATAAAAGTGCATGCGCATTCATTCTGTGTGAATTGGGCATAAAAAAAGAATGTAAATAGGCTGTTTCCTGTGCTGTTAAAATGTGAAAAATTACTTTAAATGGAAAATACTGCCTTTAGCCAGTAAATGGAGATACGAATCACACACTTTTCCTATAATATTTTGCTCCATCTAGTGCCACATTTTTCATAATATTTATTTAGCAATTTCACATATAACATATATATAAGTATCATCACAGGGACAAGTTACTTATTCCAAGGGTTTGCCCTTGCCCGGGAGGAACAAAAAACATATTAGAAATGTGGGCCAAAATTAAAGCAAAGAAACAATAGTCAGTAGGTTCATCCACTCTTATGGGCGAATAGTATGAAGTAAAGAGATGCGTCAAAACCCATTAAAAATGTGAGGGAGGAGTCCTATTAGCTAGGCATCAGCAGGGATCCTGAGTTTCCTTAATACATTTGTGAGGGCAGCCTTGAGATACCAGTCAGTAAATGTGAAGGGATGCATTAGTAAAGCAATTTCCGAAGGTGTGAAAGTGCGTTCTATATAGCGCCCCCTGGTAAAGAAGCACTTAACTGGACCAAAATGTTGAATAATAGTGTCTACCTTTTCCAAATATAGGAGAGACATCAACTTAATTTTAATAGACGCAACTGTGGGGGTAGACGATGAGGTCCAGGATTTCAGGATGGTCTGTTGTGCTGTGAGCAGGCATAGGTGAATCCATTGTGGTAAATGAGTGGTCAGGGAGGAAGAGGTCATGGACGAATAATAATTGTAGCTAAATAGCTAAATAGGCACAAACAAGGATCTTTGGAGATTTGGATGGAAGTAATGCTGTAGATGCAGATGAGCACCTGGTCCCAGTATGATAAATATGCTTCCATTTTCAGAATCGATGATACAGAGAAGGGTAGTGGCAGCAGCAAATGGCAGTGTTGGGGGAAACCGGATCTAGTGCCACATTTTTCATAATATTTATTAAGCAATTTCACATATAACATATATATAAGTATCATCACAGGGACAAGTTACTTATTCCAAGGGTTTGCCCTTGCCCGGGAGGAACAAAAAACATATTAGAAATGTGCTGTGAGCAGGCATAGGTGAATCCATTGTGGTAAATGAGTGGTCAGGGAGGAAGAGGTCATGGACGAATAATCATTGTAGCTAAATAGCTAAATAGGCACAAACAAGGATCTTTGGAGATTTGGATGGAAGTAATGCTGTAGATGCAGATGAGCACCTGGTCCCAGTATGATAAATATGCTTCCATTTTCAGAATCGATGATACAGAGAAGGGTAGTGGCAGCAGCAGTTGGCAGTGTTGGGGGAAACCGGATCACTAAGAAAAGGCAGGTATGCTTTATGGATTAACTCCCTAATAATGAGAGTGTGGATTTTATGATAGTAGTAATTTCTCAGTGGTCTGGTCGTCAGGTAAGTCTTTGCACCAAGCCGCAGTGTCAGAGAATCTAATTGACCAGACTGTGTGGACTGCACAGAGGAAACCCAAAACACATATAAGTGAAATAATGGTGTTTAATAAATAAGTGACAAATAAAGAAATATAAACAGTGCAAAACCAACACAACAAACCCACTACAAACAACAATATATACAAGGAAATGGAGATACCGTAATCGTAAACAAAGCCAGGCCAAGGTCATACACAGGGAGATCAAACCAGCAGGACAGGAAGAGGGTGGATGGATGGGATACAGGGCAGGGATCCAAGGTAACCAGGAACAGAGGGGATAGGCTCAGGATAGGGATGGGATCAGATCAGGTCAGGACAAGGCAGATGCAGGCTCAAGGTCAAAGTAACGGGCAGCAAGGTTAGAGTGCAGGGAGAGAGATACCAAGGCAAGCCTATGAGGGCTTGCCGGGTATTTATAAGGCTGGTAATTGACCTCATGTCACAGCTGAGCGCAGTGTGTGTTGTCTGCTCCATACTGCCAGGATCCATCCGCTGGTGGACATCAGTACTGCGGCCAAAAGATGACATGACACCAGCAGGGAAATATTCTCCTGACAGTTCAACACTGCCAGGAAACACCTGCTGGTGGACCCCAGTACTGCATGCCAAATGATATATCTTACCAGCGGATGGACCCTTTCCTGACACGCAGATAAAGTCAATGGATGAGATTTAGCTAGGTGAGAGACAGTACAGATCTGAGATAAAAAAGGAGTGTCGGTGGATAGCTGAAACAATAAAGGACTCCTGAAAAGGATCAGTCCAAGTGTTGTAACATGTTTTGGCATAGTCAATCATCTGATGGTAATAAAATAGGTGACATTTAGATTTAGTATTCTGTACAGAGTTCCTGAAATGATTTGAACACACCAGGTTTGGAAGTGGGCAGAAAATGTACCCATGTCAGACCATGATCCCTCCA
The DNA here is from genome assembly GCA_037952925.1 of Lithobates clamitans. Classification (NCBI taxonomy): domain Eukaryota; kingdom Metazoa; phylum Chordata; class Amphibia; order Anura; family Ranidae; genus Lithobates; species Lithobates clamitans. The sequence goes on from JBBGZY010000415.1 coordinate 5,680,563, forward strand.
TTGCAGAAAGATGTAAGTGGCTGCTTGAGGAAACATAGGATTTCCGTGTATGGGTAGTTACTTACAGTAGATATTAGCGATGGGAGGCCTAAAATATTTTCTGTTTAAAATCAACTATCTACATTCACAGGATATAGCCTATTTACATTTCTTTTTTCCCCATTTGCACAGAATGAATGTACACACACTTTCACTAGGCTAATGGCTGTGCAAATTCTTTTTGAATCACCCTCTATAAATAATTTTTTCATATGTAGGGCCTATACAATGGACTAATCTGAAAAAATGTAGGCATGCAAGCAATAAAGTTACCCTTGCAGTGGGGCTTCTACCACAGTGGTTAAATGCTCACTTTGTTTAGGGGAACATTAAAAAAAGGAACTTATTTCATGCTTCTGCAGGCATCTACCCATTAGCATGACTGGTCCAAAGAAGCCTCTGCACTTCGCAAACCTCTTCCCCTCCATCGATTGCAAGCGCTCATCATCACATACATTGCAGGACCAGCAATGCTCCATTGTAACTAAGGATGCCAAGGGCCTTTTAAGAACTCAAACTTTTAGAGAAAACTTAAAAGCATCGGCTCCGGGACTATGACACCTACCAGGGCATACTTCTCCAGTGACCATAAGTTCATTATTGATTATTGATTTCAACCGATCAGTTGTTGGCCCAGTAATCCTGTACTGAGCTGCATACTTCCATAAAATAATTTTTTAAATATCTTTATTAACCACTTCAGCCTTGGAAGGTTTCACCTCCTGAAAGCAGAGTTTCACTCGTTTTTTAGCTTGTTAAAAGTCAGCAGCTACAAAAAGTGTAACTGCTGACTTTTAATAAACAGACACTTACCTGTCCCATTATCAAGCGATGCGGCCACCCGAAGCCTTGCTCGTCTCCCCCTCCTCTCTGCTGCACCGTCATAGCAACTGTGGGCACAGCTTGCGGCTTCACGGCCAGGCGCACACTGCGCATGTGTGAGTCACGCTGCACACTGCTATTGGCCAGGCAATCTTCTGGGACCTATGACATGTCCCAGAAGATTGCAGGGAGGGAGGAACTGCCTAGGGGGAGAGGAGGAGTCACCTAGGCAGATGAGAAACGGAAGCAGGAAGTGGGACAGGAAGTCCCTCTTAAAAGAAGATACCCACCCCCCCCCAAAAAAATGACATGCCAAAGGATGTGCTTAAAGTGGAAGTTCCACTTTTGGATGGAACTCCGCTTTAATGACCAGGCCATTCTTTGCGATACTGTACTGCATTGCTTTAACTGACAATTTGGTGGTATTTGATCATCGCTGCGGTTTTTATTTTTTGCGCCGAAAATACCGAAAATTTTGAAAAAAAAAAAAAAAGTTACTTTCTGCTATAAAACACATCCAATAAATTAAAAAAAAATCGAATTTCTTCATCAATTTACATCAATATGTATTTTTCATATTTTTGGTAAAACAATCCCAAAAGCGTATATTGATTGGTTTGCACAATAACTATCGCAGCTACAAACTATGGGATACATTTACAGCATTTTTAATTTAATTTTTTTTTACTAGTAATAGCGGTGATCAGTGATTTTTAGTGGGAATGCAAAATTGCGGCACACAAATTGGACACTAAGTGACACTTTTTGAGGACCGGTGACACTAATTTAGGGATCAGTGCTAAAAAATATACCCTTACTGTATTAATGACACTGGCAGGGAAGGGGTTAACACCAGGGGCGATCAAAGGGTTAAGTGTGCTCCTAGGGACTAATTTCTAACTGTGTGAGGGATGGACTGACTGGAGCAAGAGAGACATCTGTGTCCCTGATTAGCAGGAATACAAGATCTCTCTCTTTCTCTCTGACAGAACGACCAGCGAATGATCGGCGGGTCCTGGCTGTCCAATCACAGCAGGAGTGGGTCACCGGTAGGGCACACTCACGAGGCCACGAGCGAGTAGAGGAAACAACGTATAGGTTGCTTCGCGCAGCCGGGCCGCCCTGCCACAGTAAAAACATATTGTATACAGAATTAAACATAACCAAATTAATCACTAGTAAGGAAATATTACACTAATATTACATATTAACAATCCTATAGAGGCATAAAAATTACAGACACAGATTAATCACAATACCAAGAAAACATTACACAAATATCTCAGAGGCAATTGTTTCTGAGTGGAAAAAGCTGCATTTTTGGTTTGCTCCATATTCAGTAGTCCCGGATTGGGGCCTTTAGCTTTAGGCCTCATGGCCACGGGCATTTTAAAAAAAACGAGCTGTAAAGCTAGTACAGACACCAGGAAAAAAGCGTCGTTAAAAACTTGATTTTTCTTCTGTTTTTTGCATTGGCGTCAATGCGCGTTTAGCCAGGCATGCTTTCATCCACGTTTCTCTATCTCTATTCGAAATCAATGGTTCCCTATGGGAGCCCATTGATTTGAATAGAAGTCGCACCAGAAGTCGGATCAAGATGATCTGGTACCCCTACCCATTCACCTAAAAAAGTGTCAAAAATAAACACACTACACAGGTTTTTAAAGTATTTTTATTAAGGTAGCTCCGGCTCTTCTCCCCCTCTGGCTCTTCTCCCCTCTCTGGTCCTTCTCCCCTCCCAGGTTCTTCTCCTCTCTGCGCTATCCTTTCTCTCCGCTATCTTCTCGCTCTTTTGCTGGGTCTTCTCCCTCTGTTCTTTTCTGTTTGTGTTCTGTGTATTTTTGACACTTTTTTTAGGCAAATGGGTAGGGGTACCATGTAGCCCATACTCATTCACATGGGGTGGGGGGCTGGGATCTGGGGGCCCCCTGATTCCCATAAGTCCCTACCTGCAGACCCTGACAACCACCGGGCAAGGGTTGTTGGAAAGAGTCCCTTGTGCTCATCAGTCCCTTGTCCACCCCGAAGCACCCACCACCCATATTGAGGGCATGTGGCCTGGTATGGTCCAGGAGGGGGGAACTCACTTGTCCCGCCCTTTCCTGACCTGCCGGACTGCATGGTCGGATAAGGGTCTGGTATGGATCTTGGGGCTGAACCCCACGCAAAAATTTGGCAGGGTTATTCTTTAAGATTCTCAGCACACAAGTCGGCCCGCAAGTCGGATCATCTTGATCCGACTTCTGGTGTGACTTCTATTCAAATCAATGGGCTCCCATAGGGAATCGTTGATTTTGAATAGAGACAGAGAAACGCCGGACAAGGCTTAACGTTGCGTATACAGTGTTAAGCCTCATTAAATCGCGTTTAACACCTTTTACCGGTGTCTGGCGTTTTTACAGCTCTAGCACTGGAGCCTCAGAATGTGCTAATCCTGGGGTTTTTTTGGAGCTTAAAAACGCCTATACCACTTACAGCTGCTAAACACCTTGGTGGGCATGAGGACATAGGCTAACATGGAGGGGCGTTTTTAAGCTGTGAAAAACGCTCCTAAAAGGGGCTATAAAAACATCCGTGGGCATGAGGCCTTAAGGTTACAAAGTGTATTGGGTGGGACAGAGCCTGTAATTCTGGGACCTGGATTTTACTAGGTGCCTGCAGCCTGTGTGAGTACACAGGTGTACAGGGTCATTATATACTCAAGCCTGAGAATAGCTCAGAGCTTCCTGTTTGGAGACAGCTCCCATATTGGAGACAGGATGTCTCACCTAGGGGTCAGAGGAGCCTAAGCCTAAGACTTACCCCTGTGCAAGAAGACATGGCTACCCCTTTACAATAGCCCTCTCACAGAACTTTGTTGGCAACCTACTAATCTTCTACAGTTCTGCACAGAACGTGAAAGTGGAAATGAGAGGCAGCTACCTTCTTCCCTTTGCCCCCCCCCTTTTTTTTCCTCTCCATATATCCTGCTTCATTTATAGCAGTAATACAGAAGACTAGTAATCTAATCTATTTTTCTCACTACCTGGGACCAAGTGGCTCTCTGGACTCCTGTCTTACTGTCTTATGGTACCATCCTTAGCAGATACCTTGAACAGCATTGGACTAGCTCCAAACCACTCTAACTCAGCCCAAGATACTATTATATCCACCCACCCCCTCCCTTCCTCCCCTCCATCTCCCTCTACCTTCTCTCTAAATTCACCCACCGCCCTTGACTACCCCCCTTCCCCTTCTTCAAGCTTTATCCTCATTAACCTTTCACTTCCTTAAAGTGCAGTAATTGAATAGTAATATCACCAAATAACATGTCATTCTGCTTGTTTTTGCCATAGCAGACCATGATACTCATCTCTGTTATGTTCCAGTTGTAACAGTGTGATCTGACGTTTGAGAGGGATATGCACTGGTAAGAATCCCACAATCTCCCCAACAACACATTAGACCTTTTTATTCACGTGAGCAAACACATACCCCCAAATTCCCACTATCAAGACACACTGCCTATTTCCCTATATGGATTAAATGAGTGATACTTAAGTTATTGCTCAATGAACCAGGGCTGAGCATATCCCCTCAGAATCAGAAGGTCTACACATAATTTCTACGGGTGTTACTAATATTGTTTATAATATTGTTAATGTTTTGTTTTCTACTGTTTGTCATGTAAACCTCAAATTTCAGGTTACGGGTTAAAAAGTTATGAAAGGTTCTAAACCGTAATGCGACTCTTTATTCGCACTAACCATATTAAAAAATTCCCGTATGTTACAACTTGCAAATATGTAACTGTATTGTCTCACGGATTTAGGGTCTAACCCACATTAGGAAGGCAAGACAAAGCTGACCTTCCCCATCACACTGAGGACATAGACATGAGGAGGACATAGGCTAACATGGAGAGGCATTTTTTAAGCTGTGAAAAACATCCGTGGGCCTGAGGCCTTAAGGTTACAAAGTGTATTCGGTGGGACATAGCCTTTAATCCTGGGTCTGGATTTTACTAGGTGCCTGCAGCCTGTGTGAGTACACAGGTGTACAGGGTCATTCTATATTCAAGCCCGAGAATAGCTCAGAGCTCCCTGTTTGGAGACAGCTCCCATATTGGAGACAGGAGGTCTCACCTAGGGGTCAGAGGAGCCTAAGCCTGGAGTCAAGAGACAAAGGGTCTCGCCCAGGGGTCAGAGGAACCCCAGCCAGCAAATAGGAGTAAGGGGGTCTCGATCCAAGAGTCAGATGGGCTCCTATCGCAGTGTCAGGAGAACTCCCTTCCAGAAACCCAGAGTGGGCCATGCAGCAGGGTGCTGTGACTAAAAGCTAAGTGAGCCAAGTGAACCAGAGGAGCTGGACAACACAGTCAGAGGTCCTGGTAAAAAGAGCAGCAGTGCTGCTAAAAAGGGAGCCAGGTGGCTCAGCATTTTCAGTTGACATTTCATGTTAATGTGGAAGAACCCCTGTGTGGGCAACTAATGTTTATGTGAAATTTCTGTTTGTTTAAAAAAAGTGGTCTGCCATGCCCTAAAATACATGTTGGACAGGTGCAACTCATTGGAATAAAGCACCTACCACATGAGTATAATATCCAGAATACCACAATACATATACATAATGTATTTACAGTGCCTTGAAAAAGTATTCATACCCCCTGAAATTGTTCATATTTTGTCATGTTACAACCAAAAATGTAAATGTATTTTATTTGGGATTTTATGTTATAGACCAACACAAAGTGGCACATAATTGTGAAGTGGAAGGAAAATGATAAATGGTTTTCAATTTTACTTTACAAATAAATATCTAAAAAGTGTGGCGTGCATTTGTATTCAGCCCCCTTTATTTTGATACCCCTAACTAAAATCTAGTGGAACCAATTGCCTTCAGAAATCACCTAATTAGTAAATAGAGTCCACCTGTGTGTAATTTAATCTCAGTATAAATACAGCTGTTCTATGAAGCCCTCAGAGGTTTGTTAGAGAACCTTAGTGAACAAACAGCATCACACCAAATAGGTAAAGGGATAGGGATAAAGTTGTGGAGAAGTTTAAAGCAGGGTTAGGTTATAAAAATATATCCCAAGCTTTGAACATCTCACGGAGCACTGTTCAATCCACCATTCGAAAATGGAAAGAGTATGGCACAACTGCAAACCTACTAAGACATGGCCATTCACTTAAACTGACAGGCCGGGCAAGGAGTGCATTAAGCAGAGAAGCAGCCAAGAGGCCCATGGTAACTCAGGAGGAGTTTAGGTGGGAGAATCTTTCCACAGGACAACTATTAGTTGTGCACTCTGCATATTTGGCCTTTATAGAAGAGTGGCAAGAAGAAAGCCAAAAGAAGTCCCGTTTGCAGTTTTTGTGAGAAGCCATGTGGAGGACACAGCAAACATGTGGAAAAAGGTTTTCTGGTCAGATGAGATCAAAATTAAACTTTTTGGCCTAAAAACAAAAGACTATGGAAGTTTATTTACTAAAGCTAGAGAGGGCAAAATGAGTCACAATTCTGCATAGAAACCAATCAGCTTTTAACCTCAGCTTGTTTAATTAAGCTTTAGCACTAAAACCTGAAAGCTGATTTCTCTGCAGAATTGTGACTAATTTTGCCCTCTCTAGCTTTAGTAAATAAATCCCTATGTGTCCCAGAAAACTAACACTGCAAATCACCCTGAACACACCATCCCCACTGTGAAACATGATGGTGGCAGCATCACGTTGTGGGGATGCTTTTCTTCAGCAGGGACAGGGAAGCTGGTCAGAGTTGATGGGAAGATGGATGGAGCCATATACAGGGCAAAAAAATAAAAGAAAACCTGTTAGAGTCTGCAAAAGACTTGAGACTGGGGTGGGGGTTCACTTTCCAGTAGGACAACAGCCCTAAACATAAAGCCAGAGCTACAATGGATAGTTTAGATCAAAGCATATTTATGTGTTAGAATGGTACAGTCAAAGTCCAGACCTAAATCCAATGGAGAATCTGCGGCAAGACTTGAAAATTGCTGTTCACATATGCTCTCCATCCAATCTGACAGAGCTTGAGCTATTTTGCAAAGAAGAATGGGCAAAAATGTTACTTTCTAGATGTGCAAAGCTGGTACAGACATATCCAAAGTATTGACTCAGGGGGGCTGAATACAAATGCACACCACACTTTTAAGATATTTAAAAAATTGAAAACCATTTATCATTTATCATTTTCCTTCCACTTCACAATTTATGTGCCACTTTGTGTTGGTCTACCACATAAAACCCCAATAAAATACATATACATTTTTGGTTGTAACATGACAAAATGTGACAAAATGTGGAAAATTTCACGGAGTATGAATACTTTTTCAAGGCACTGTATGCCTATTATGCCAGAGGTAGAGCCATTGAATTAATGAGCTGTATTAATTTGTATTGCATCACTTATTTACATTTATGAGAAATCATTTTTTTGCCATTTCACAAGCACAATTTTGAGCCAAAAATATTTATTTATTGGATCAATAGAGTCTCTTATTCAATCAAGTAGAACATTCTAAAAAAAGGCTCTACTATTCTTTAATTTCACCCTAGTACAAGAAATTTAAAATATAGTTTATTGACCATCCTGTGCTGATATGTTTCGAACCGTACACATGAAAATATTTTGAATATTTAGAATTTAGTGCTATTCATAAAAAAATTGGTATCCATTAGGCAAACTAAAACTGCATTTGCATTTTTGTCCATTTCTCTGCCTAATACAAAAATACCCAGGGTTTTTTTTTTAAACAAAAAACAAGGAAGGTGCATGGCTCAACTATGTAGTAAAGATGCTCTGAGAATATGAGCAAAGCAAATGAATTTCAGTGGATCAAACTGGTTCACTACTTAAATAATTCATATAAAAACAGTTTTCTGCTCTTAGGGTTGAGCACATTCGTGTAAACATGCAGAGCACACAAAAATTAATAAAGTCCCAATAGGTAATGAAACAAAGTGCTTGTGCTTCAATTGACATCTCCTGTGCAATGGTGTTCAGACTGGGTGCCCCACATCGATGTACACTCACCCTGGATGCTGACCATCTATAGCTAGTATGGTTGTTTAGGCTTGTGGGGATACCCATAGGGAACCTGTTGAAATGACATCTCATGCATTAATGCACCTCATAAGTATGGATGGAAATGACAAAGGAGAACCTTCATTACGCAATGCTAGGTTTATTAAATACACAAATTAAAATAATTCACTCATATGTAAAAGTGCCTTATCGTCCTGGCACCCGGCATGTGTAACAGGTGATTATTAGGGGAATCGGCACTAATAGGAAAAGCCGCCGTTTGCTGCGTTTAGCTCGATTCCCAGATAGTTTTATATGGGCGAAAGTATGGTGATGATGCAGTGAAACCTTTGATGTTTCGGCCTGTCACAAAGCCATCATCAGGAAGTGGACCACTTCCTGATGATGGCTTTGTGACAGACTGAAACGTGAGATGTGAGATGATACAAGCTCTTCCAACAAAGGAGGATATTTCATCAATGCTTGAAAAAAAAGAGTTCTGAAGATGAAATAGGTAGTGTGGCCATTTATAAAAGAGTTAATGTAGTGAAATTTGTTGGGTGGTTGCCACCAGTAAAAGGCAGGGTGAGCCTTGTCCTGGAAAGAATAAATGATTTCCTAGAAACTCGTCAGAGTTTCATTGTACTTTACAGATTATCGATAAGTGTAGGAGACAAATGAACTGTGCATCAGTACCAGTTCTGTAGGTTCCCCTTATTGTAATGGCAGATACATTGTGGCAGTCTTCAGAGTTGGGCAGGAGGACCTAGGTGCTGCATTGTGGACAGGTGATTAGGATATGCCCAATATAGCAGGTGGAGCACTATAGGATGCCTCAGATCATGTACTGGATCCTGTTCTCCAGGTGTCACTGGTGCTATGATAGCTGCACTTTATGTGCCCTTTTGGGTCAGTAATTATAGTGAGAGAGGTTGAGAAAGTCTGAGGAGGTGTTTAAGTCCCCAGTTAGTTAGATGTAGGTGCTCATCTTTTCTGTGGAGGAGAATATGCTGCAGCTAACATTAGTCACGGGTAAGGGGGCCGTGACACTACTAGGGTGTGATGTTGAAAAAGTCCTTTGTGCAATCTGTATAAACAGTACTGTCACGGAACGTCCCTCACTTCGCTTGAGTGCTTCCGTCATATACCACTTCCTCCCAGTCTGTATACAGATATCAGATATTCCAACCTCTCTGAGCAGAAAACAAGGCGACACTTGCTTCACTGCTAACATAGACTGTTTTATTATGAATCAAAGTTACAAGACTTTATATGCCGTTGGAACCTCCTCTAACAATACAACTGTAACTTAATTAACATGAGCTAATTATCTAATCCTTTATACAGCCTAGGTGACTGAGACATGACCTTTCGCCCAGACTTGTGGTCACCGAGCTTCACACAGTTATATCAACACAATAGCAGTCGTCCCGTCTCCTACATTGTATAGAGGACAATGTCATTAGCTCATTCAATTAACATAAACACAGGTTGCGTTCAGAATCAACCAAACCAATAATAGTCTCTACATACATCCTGGGAGATATTGTGGACAAATATTACTGTCCCATTTTAAGTAGTCCAAGATATATTTTCTCACTCACCCTGTGCCAGGATGGCACAGGGTGACTTAGACATAAGATGTATTCTGAGTTCCACGGGCCCTCCCGTCACATCTCTCCCCTTTCGGCAGGAGACTAACACAGGAGGAGACCCCAGACGGGTTGACTCCGAAGTTAGTCCATAGTTCCAGTCCTCTACTGCCTGTACCCACACAGTACCCCAAACAAATTATTCCAAACAGAGTATTACTCACCCAGCCAACCTCTGCCTCTCTCAGAGAGCATATCCGCCACTGGGGAGAGGCCCGGACTGGCCCTTCTCCCTGGAATCCTTTCTGCCGCTGGAGAGAAGACAGGGGGACTGGGCTCACTCCATCCTGCTGTTGGGGATCTGGGCCGACTGCCCAGCATCCCTGGGGTATACAGGTGGGGACTGAAGCCCCATCAACCGACACCAGATCAAGCTGCAGTTGTGAGGTGATGACGGCATTCTCTCCTTGGATCCTGATCTGCAGCTCGCGATAGACTGCCACCTCCTCACCTTGGGCCTCCACAATTGCTGCAGGTGTGGGGCAGAGGTCTTGGACCCTCTGTCCAGTTGCCAGCACTTCTGCTGGGGGTTTGCCAGGTGGTTCCTCCTCTACAGAAACGTCTATTAAATCCCCAGTCTCTGGAAGTGGTAAAAGTGTGGGACAGAGGTCTTGGACCCTCTGTTCAGTTACCAGATCTTCAGCTGGAGAAGTTTGTTTTAACTCCATAGATGCTGCTGGCAGAAAATCACATGTCCCTGTCAGTGTTGTGGGAGAAAGGCCGACTACCTCTTCTCTCAAGAAGGCCGAAGCCACTGTTGGTGCTGGGCAGAACACAGTGAACTTTGGCCCTGATAGCAGCTCTTCTGCTGGAGGCTCATCAGGTTGTTCTTCCTCAGCAGAAAAGTCTATCAAATCCCATGTCTCTGCAACTGATGTCTGGGGATAGAGGTTCACCATCTCCTGTCCATGGAACCCAGAAGATGCTATCAGTGCTGGGCAGAGGTTAGCAGAGCTCTGCCCTGTTGTCAGCACTTCAGGTTTGGGGACATCAATCTCTGGATTTTCCACTGCCGATTCTCTGGCATGCTGCTGAACTTGTTCTAGCAGTTTCCTGTATGCCCTTTCCAGATGCTGTTCCTTCCTTATCAAATGGTCCAGATCAGGTTTGAGCTCTGAGACCCCTGCAAGACCGAGCATAGACTCTCTATAGTCTCTCAGGTCCTCAAGGTCAGGTTCCCCTTCATCGCCAAACATAAAAAGATCTGTAAGGTTCTCCCACAGCAATCCTGGGCCGCCAAAGTCATATCCCTCCGGAGAGCATTCTGTCGTCTCCCCTAAATATCCCTCCTCTGCGTGCCATTGCAGAGCCCGATAACGATTGTCCAGCTCTATCTCCTGCTGGACCAACCTGTCCAACTCAGTCACCCATTGCTCCTGGGGCTGCTCTCCCAGGAATGCCATCCGCAATGCCCGTTGGTCACTGGCCCTTTGTTCTTGGGTTGGAAAGCACTTGCCCTGTTTTATAACAGCGAGACGGAGGGCTGCAATCCAGAGCTCCACCCGAATTTGCTGCCTAAGCTCCAGGTATTCATCCTCAGACACAGTCCTGGTGTATGTTGAAAGGATGATCCGCAGCAGCCCCGGGAATTCTGATGCCAGGTCCATATCTCCGCTGGGGTGACTGAAGTCTGCTATGCTAATCTTGGATCTAGTTGGAGGTTTGGATGTCTCAGACTTCAGGAAGCTTTCCCGCTGCTTGCCACCAATGTCACGGAACGTCCCTCACTTCGCTTGAGTGCTTCCGTCATATACCACTTCCTCCCAGTCTGTATACAGATATCAGATATTCCAACCTCTCTGAGCAGAAAACAAGGCGACACTTGCTTCACTGCTAACATGGACTGTTTTATTATGAATCAAAGTTACAAGACTTTATATGCCGTTGGAACCTCCTCTAACAATACAACTGTAACTTAATTAACATGAGCTAATTATCTAATCCTTTATACAGCCTAGGTGACTGAGACATGACCTTTCGCCCAGACTTGTGGTCACCGAGCTTCACACAGTTATATCAACACAATAGCAGTCGTCCCGTCTCCTACATTGTATAGAGGACAATGTCATTAGCTCATTCAATTAACATAAACACAGGTTGCGTTCAGAATCAACCAAACCAATAATAGTCTCTACATACATCCTGGGAGATATTGTGGACAAATATTACTGTCCCATTTTAAGTAGTCCAAGATATATTTTCTCACTCACCCTGTGCCAGGATGGCACAGGGTGACTTAGACATAAGATGTATTCTGAGTTCCACGGGCCCTGCCTTCACAAGTACCTTGCAGGATCCAATGTCCCCAAGCCCACAGCAGGGAAATTGTTAAGAGGGCTTTAGGGCTTTAGGGTAATCAGCACCTGGCCCTGTTTTGCAGTCCGGCGCACAAGAGGTGTGCAAGGTGGTGATTGGTATACAGCAGGAGACGCAAACCATGTGCCTGTGTCTCAAAACCACAATGCCCAATACCCAAGCGATCCTCCCTTGCTCTGAAAAATAATCTCACAACTTACCCCTGTGCAAGAAGACATGGCTACCCCTTTACAATAGCCCTCTCACAGAACTTTGTTGGCAACCTACTGATCTTCTACAGCTCTGCACAGAACGTGAAAGCGAAAATGAGAGGCAGCTACCTTCTTCCCTTTGTCCCCCCTTTTTTTTCTCTCCATATATCCTGCTTCAAGGCGATCCAAATACTTCTTCATCTATAGCAGTAATACAGAAGACTAGAAATCTAATCTATTTTTCTCACTACCTGGGACCAAGTAGCTCTCTGGACTCCTGTCTTACTGTCTTATGGTACCTCCTTAGCAGATACCTTAAACAGCATTGGACTAGCTCCAAACCACTCTAACTTGGCCCAAGATACTATTATAAGAAAGGTTCTAAACCGTAATGCGACTCTTTATTCGCACTAACCGTATTCAAGAATTCCGATATGTTATAACTTGCAAATATGTTCCTGCATTGTCTCACGGATTCAGGGTCTAACCCACATTAGGAAGGCAAAACAAAGCTGACCTTCCCCACCACACTAAACATTTATCCTCTCTCCATGCCAAAAACACTCCCCCAAATGTTGTCGATCGGGACCAGAGGGGAAATTTGTTACCTCTTACTACTCTAATGCCCTGTACACACGGTCGGACTTTCCAACGGAATATGTGCGATCGGAGCTTGTTGTCGGAAATTCCGACCGTGTGTGGGCTCCATCGGACTTTTTCCATCAGAATTTCCGTCACACAAAGTTTGAGAGCAGGCTATAAAATTTTCCGACAACAAAATCCGTTTGCGTAAATTTCGACCGTGTGTGGACAATTCCGATGCACAAAGTGCCACGCATGCTCAGAATAAATTAAGAGACGAAAGCTATTGACTACGGCCCCATCTATAGTCACGACGTACGTGTTTTACCTTACCATGTTCAGAACGATCGGATTTTCCGACAACTTTGTGCGACCATATGTATGCAAGACAAGTTTGAGCCAACATTCGTCGGAAAAAATCCATGGATTTTGTTGTTGGAATGTCCGATCAATGTCCGATCGTGTGTACATGGCATAGTGCCCTGTACACACGGTCAGACTTTCTGACAGAATATGTGCGATCAGAGCTTGTTATCGAAAATTCCGACCATGTGTGGGCTCCATCGGACTTTTTCCATCAGAATTTCCATTCAACAAAGTTTGAGAGCAGGCTATAAAATTTTCCGACAACAAAATCCATTTGCGTAAATTCCGGCCATGTGTGGACAATTCCGACGCACAAAGTGCCACGCCTGCTCAGAATAAATTAAGAGACGAAAGCTATTGGCTACTGCCCCGTTTATAGTACCGACGTACGTGTTTTACTCCACTGCGTTCAGAACGATCGGATTTTCCGACAACTTTGTGCGACCATGTGTATGCAAGACAAGTTTGAGCCAACATCTGTCGGAAAAAAATCATGCATTTTGTTGTCGGAATATCCAATCAATGTCCGATCATGTGTACAAGGCATTACCCTACCTAGAGAACACCTCCCCTCCTTCTTCCATCCCCCTATTTTACCCCCTTCCCTCTGTCCTCCTTCTCCCGCTTTTTTTCTCTCTCCTCTTCTTTCTCTCTTCCTCCTCCCCCCCCTCTCTGACCCCCCTGCCTCAGTACAACACAGATGACTTCCAGCCCCACCTCACAATCAGCATGGCACCACCCAAGTCACAAACCTCCGACCTATCCTTAAAGCTACTCTCCTTCAATGCCGAAGGCCTAAATACCCCAGAAAAAATGTTCACAATTACTATTCAGCATGCGATGCATGAAAGCATACGTAATCTTCCTGAAGGAAACCCACTTTTGCAAGACAATACCTGAATGTACAAATCGCTTTTTCCCCATAGTTTTCATACCACTTCCCCGATCTCGAAATCTAAAGGCGTCTCCATACTCCTTTCCTAAAATGTACCCGTCCAAATTTCAGACACCCTCATTAACAACCAGGGTAGATATATCTTTCTTAAAGGCACTTTCAGGAATAAACTGATCACACTAGCAAACATATATAGCCCCAATTCATCCCAGATCCCCTTCTTCCATGCAATTACACAACATCTATACAACTTTCAAGAAGGGATCTTGATCTTAGGGGGAGACTTAAATGAGCCCTTAGATCCCCTTCTAGACACCTCCTCAGGTAAATCCCATCTACCATATAGGGCAATTAGACAAATCAGACGATGTCTTCAAGACCTGCTACTCCATGACACCTGGCACACCCTCCACCCGAAAAACAAGGACTTTACCTTCTTTTCTGTTCCCCACAACAGATACTCCTGTCTTGACTATATCTTCCTTACACAACAGGATCTCCCAACTCTAACAACGGCAACTATAAAACCAATGACATTTTCTGACCACCACCCCATCTCGGTCACACTTACCTTCCCTGACAAACTCACACGCACACACACATGGAGACTAGACCCAACCATCCTGATGGATAAAATAAAGGAACAAGAGATTCACAAATGTCTAGTCAATTACTTCACCGAAAATAACACCCCAGATACCTCTAAACTGACACAATGGGAGGCACATAAATGTGTAGTAAGAGGTAAACTGATCTCCTTAACAGCAGCAGTTTTTTTTGTTTAATAATTGTTTATTGTAGGAAAGTAGGGATGGGAAAAACATGTAACAATATGTATACAGTTGTTGAAACAATGTACATGAGCTCTTATGCGCACATGATCCTGCATATAGTCAAATTACAGTTAAAGACCTCTGGGAGAATTTAGGTGTTGGACCAAACATTTACAACAACTAGCCTAAACAGAGGCATTAATCTATGCGAGCATTTGAGCTAAACAAGGCAAAAATATGTACTTGACTTGGTATCGGTTTCAATAGAGAAGAGTGGGAGGTAGAGACCAAGAGGGGTGGAGGGGGGTAGGCATGAAGGGGAAAAAGAGAGAGGAGGGAGTTAAAGAAAGGGTAGAGGGTGGGGTAAGTCTGGTCGCTGGCATGCATGTCAACTTACATAAAGCAAAGAGAACATTAGGATCAAGAAGAAGATGAACATACTGTGATTGATGTAAGGTTTGCTTTGGGTGAAAATATCAATCTGTCCCAGTTGATTGGGTGTAGGGATGAGCCTAATGCCCCGTACACACGGTCGGATTTTCTGATGGAAAATGTCCGATCGGAGCGTGTTGTCAGAAAGTGGGCGCCATCGGACATTTTCCATTGGATTTTCCGACACACAAAGTTGGACAGCAGGAGCTAAAATTTTCCGACAACAAAATCCGATCGCGTCAATTCCGACCGTGTGTGGCCTGTTCCGACGCACAAAGTGCCACGCATGCTCAGAAGAAATATCGACACGGGACAGCTCGTTCTGGTAAACTTAGCGTTCGCAATGGATACAGCACTTTCGTCACGCTGCAATGTTAAAAATGGTTTAATTTGTGTTTTTTTAGTGTGATTCCCTCAATATATTGTTATTAGTTGTCACATCTGACAGTTTTATTTTTTTTTTGGATTTTTTTTTTGGTTTTTAAGCCTTTTTTTTTCTTTAATGTTTGGATTTTTTCCAAGGCTGATCTTTGTTTAATGTTATTTTTATTTTTACTCCAGAATATTTTTGTGTGTGTTTTGTGTGGCAAGTTACCCCAACACCATTGATATCTTTTATTATTTAATCTCCAGGAGATTGTTTGTTGTTGGTGTCCCTTGTTCATTTCACATTGTATATTTGCAATGTACCTGAATCCTCACAAACAAACCATCATTTTTGAAGTAAAACACATAGGAGAGTATAATTCAAAACAAAAATCCTTTATTAAGGGCTCAGAACTAGGGATGAGCCGAACACCCCCCTGTTCGGTTCGCACCAGAACATGCGAACAGGAAAAAAATTCGTTCGAACACGCGAACGCCGTTAAAGTCTATGGGACACGAACATGAATAATCAAAAGTGCTAATTTTAAAGGCTAATATGCAAGTTATTGTCATAAAAAGTGTTTGGGGACCCGGGTCCTCCCCCAGGGGACATGAATCAATGCAAAAAAAAGTTTTAAAAACGGCCGTTTTTTCAGGAGCAGTGATTTTAATAATGCTTAAAGTCAAACAATAAAAGTGTAATATCCCTTTAAATTTCATACCTGGGGGGTGTCTATAGTATGCCTGTAAAGGGGCGCATGTTTCCCGTGTTTAGAACAGTCTGACAGCAAAGTGACATTTGGAAGGAAAAAACACATTTAAAACTACCCGCGGCTATTGCATTGCCGACAATACACATAGAAGTTCATTGATAAAAACGGCATGGGAATTCCCCACAGGGGAACCCCGAACCAAAAAAAAAAAAAAAAAAAATGATGTGGGGGTCCCCCTAAATTCCATACAAGGCCCTTCAGGTCTGGTATGGATATTAAGGGGAACCCCAGCCAAAATTTAAAAAAAAAATTGACGTGGGGTTCCCCCTAAATTCCATACCAGACCCTTCAGGTCTGGTATGGATTTTAAGGGGAACCCCGCGCCAAAAAAAAAAAAAAAAAAGGCGTGGGGTCCCCCTAAAAATCCATACCAGACCCTTATCCGAGCACGCAACCTGGCAGGCCGCAGGAAAAGAGGGGGGGACGAGAGTGCGGCCCCCCCCCCCCTCCTGAACCGTACCAGGCCACATGCCCTCAACATTGGGAGGGTGCTTTGGGGTAGCCCCCCAAAACACCTTGTCCCCATGTTGATGAGGACAAGGGCCTCATCCTCACAACCGTGGCCGGTGGTTGTGAGGGTCTGCGGGCGGGGGGCTTATCGGAATCTGGAAGCCCCCTTTAACAAGGGGACCCCCAGATCCCGGCCCCCCCCCTGTGTGAAATGGTAAGGGGGTACTTACCCCTACCATTTCACTAAAAAACTGTCAAAAATGTTAAAAATGACAAGAGACAGTTTTTGACAATTCCTTTATTTAAATGCTTCTTCTTTCTTCCTTCATCTTCTTCTTCTTCTGGTTCTTCTGGCTCTTCTGGTTCTTCCTCCGGCGTTCTCGTCCAGCATCTTCTCCGCGGCGTCTTCTATCTTCTTCTCCTCGGGCCGCTCCGCACCCATGGCATTTGGGGGGAGGCTCCCGCTCTTCTCTTCATCTTCTTCTCTTCTTCATCTTCTTCTTCATCTTCTTCTTCTTCTTTTTCTTCTTCTTCCTTCTTCTCTTCTTCTCTTCTTCCTGTCTTCTCCGGGCCGCTCCGCAATCCATGCTGTGGCATGGAGGGAGGCTCCCGCTGTGTGACGGCGTCTCTTCGTCTGACGGTTCTTAAATAACGGGGGGCGGGGCCACCCGGTGACCCCGCCCCCCTCTGACGCACGGTGACATGACGGGACTTTCCTGTGGCATTCCCCGTGACGTCACAGGGAAGTCCCTCAAGTCACCGTGCGTCAGAGGGGGGCGGGGTCACCGGATGGCCCCGCCCCCCGTTATTTAAGAACCGTCAGACGAAGAGACGCCGTCACACAGCGGGAGCCTCCCTCCATGCCACAGCATGGATTGCGGAGCGGCCCGGAGAAGACAGGAAGAAGAGAAGAAGGAAGAAGAAGAAGAAGAAGAAGATGAAGAAGAAGATGAAGAAGAGAAGAAGATGAAGAGAAGAGCGGGAGCCTCCCCTCATGCCATGGGTGCGGAGCGGCCCGAGGAGAAGAAGATAGAAGACGCCGCGGAGAAGATGCTGGACGAGAACGCCGGAGGAAGAACCAGAAGAGCCAGAAGAACCAGAAGAAGAAGAAGATGAAGGAAGAAAGAAGAAAGAAGAAGCATTTAAATAAAGGAATTGTCAAAAACTGTCTCTTGTCATTTTTAACATTTTTGACAGTTTTTTAGTGAAATGGTAGGGGTAAGTACCCCCTTACCATTTCACACAGGGGGGGGGCCGGGATCTGGGGGTCCCCTTGTTAAAGGGGGCTTCCAGATTCCGATAAGCCCCCCGCCCGCAGACCCTCACAACCACCGGCCACGGTTGTGAGGATGAGGCCCTTGTCCTCATCAACATGGGGACAAGGTGTTTTGGGGGGCTACCCCAAAGCACCCTCCCAATGTTGAGGGCATGTGGCCTGGTACGGTTCAGGAGGGGGGGGGGGCCGCACTCTCGTCCCCCCCTCTTTTCCTGCGGCCTGCCAGGTTGCGTGCTCGGATAAGGGTCTGGTATGGATTTTTAGGGGGACCCCACGCCTTTTTTTTTTTTTTTTTTTGGCGCGGGGTTCCCCTTAAAATCCATACCAGACCTGAAGGGTCTGGTATGGAATTTAGGGGGAACCCCACGTCAATTTTTTTTTTAAATTTTGGCTGGGGTTCCCCTTAATATCCATACCAGACCTGAAGGGCCTTGTATGGAATTTAGGGGGACCCCCACATCATTTTTTTTTTTTTTTTTTTGGTTCGGGGTTCCCCTGTGGGGAATTACCATGCCGTTTTTATCAATGAACTTCTATGTGTATTGTCGGCAATGCAATAGCCGCGGGTAGTTTTAAATGAGTTTTTTCCTTCCAAATGTCATTTTGCTGTCAGACTGTTCTAAACACAGGAAACATGCGCCCCTTTACAGGCATACTATAGACACCCCCCAGGTACGAAATTTAAAGGGATATTACACTTTTATTGTTTGACTTTAAGCATTAATAAAATCACTGCTCCTGAAAAAACGGCCGTTTTTAAAACTTTTTTTTGCATTGATCCATGTCCCCTGGGGCAGGACCCGGGTCCCCAAACACTTTTTATGACAATAACTTGCATATAAGCCTTTAAAATTAGCACTTTTGATTTCTCCCATAGACTTTTAAAGGGTGTTCCGCGGCATTCGAATTTGCCGCGAACACCCCAAATTGTTCGCTGTTCGGCGAACTTGCGAACAGCCAATGTTCGAGTAGAACATGAGTTCGACTCGAACTCGAAGCTCATCCCTACTCAGAACCAAGCAAAGAGGAAGGCAACACTGGATCAACAGCAGAAATTAGTGA
The DNA here is from genome assembly GCA_037952925.1 of Lithobates clamitans. Classification (NCBI taxonomy): domain Eukaryota; kingdom Metazoa; phylum Chordata; class Amphibia; order Anura; family Ranidae; genus Lithobates; species Lithobates clamitans. Next base: position 5,699,584 of record JBBGZY010000415.1, read on the forward strand.
AGCCTGGGACCCCCATGGCAGACATCAATTCTTAACCACTTAAGGACCGCCTCATGCCGATTTACGTCGGCAAGGCGGCACGGGCAGGCAAAATCACGTACATGTACGTGATTTGCCTCCCGCGGGTGGGGGGTCCGATCGGACCCCCCCCGCCGCCCGAGGCGGTCCCGTTCTGTCCCCCGGCGATCAGAGACGAGGGGGAGGCCATCCGTTCGTGGCCCCCCCCTCGCGATCGCCGCCGGCCAATGGGAACACTCCTTTGCTGCTGTATGCTAAACAGCAGCAAAGGAAGTGATGTCATCTCCCCTCGGGTCGGTAGTTTCCGTTCCGGCCCGAGGAGAGACGACATGTGAGTGAGTGCACCAACACACACACACACAGTAGAACATGCCAGGCATACAAAACACCCCGATCCCCCCCCCGATCGCCCCCCGATCCCCCCCCAATCACCCCCCCCTGTCACAAACTGACACCAGCAGTTTTTTTTTTTTTTTTTCTGATTACTGCTGTGTCAGTTTGTGACAGTTACTGTGTTAGCACAGTTACTGTTACCCCCCTGTAGGTCTAGGGTACCCCCCTAACCCCCCCTAATAAAGTTTTAACCCCTTGATCACCCCCTGTCACCAGTGTCGCTAAGCGATCATTTTTCTGATCGCTGTATTAGTGTCGCTGGTGACGCTAGTTAGTGAGGTAAATATTTAGGTTCGCCGTCAGTGTTTTATAGCGACAGGGACCCCCATATACTACCTAATAAATGTTTTAACCCCTTGATTGCCCCCTAGTTAACCCTTTCACCACTGATCACCGTATAACTGTTACGGTTGACGCTGGTTAGTTTGTTTATTTTTTATAGTGTCAGGGCACCCGCCGTTTATTACCGAATAAAGGTTTAGCCCCCCGATCGCCCGGCGGTGATATGCGTCGCCCCAGGCAGCATCAGATTAGCGCCAGTACCGCTAACACCCACGCACGCAGCATGCGCCTCCCTTAGTGGTATAGTATCTGATCGGATCAATATCTGATCCGATCAGATCTATACTAGCGTCCCCAGCAGTTTAGGGTTCCCAAAAACGCAGTGTTAGCGGGATCAGCCCAGATACCCGCTAGCACCTGCGTTTTGCCCCTCCGCCCGGCCCAGCCCAGCCCACCCAAGTGCAGTATCGATCGATCACTGTCACTTACAAAACACTAAACGCATAACTGCAGCATTCGCAGAGTCAGGCCTGATCCCTGCGATTGCTAACAGTTTTTTTGGTAGCATTTTGGTGAACTGGCAAGTACCAGCCCCAGGCGTCAGGTTAGCGCCAGTACCGCTAACACCCACGCACGCACCGTACACCTCCCTTAGTGGTATAGTATCTGAACGGATCAATATCTGATCCGATCAGATCTATACTAGCGTCACCAGCAGTTTAGGGTTCCCAAAAACGCAGTGTTAGCGGGATCAGCCCAGATACCTGCTAGCACCTGCGTTTTGCCCCTCCGCCCGGCCCAGCCCAGCCCACCCAAGTGCAGTATCGATCGATCACTGTCACTTACAGAACACTAAACGCATAACTGCAGCGTTCGCAGAGTCAGGCCTGATCCCTGCGATCGCTAACAGTTTTTTTTGTAGCGTTTTGGTGAACTGGCAAGCACCAGCCCCAGGCAGCGTCAGGTTAGCGCCAGTACCGCTAACACCCACGCACGCACCGTACACCTCCCTTAGTGGTATAGTATCTGATCGCATCAATATCTGATCCGATCAGATCTATACTAGCGTCACCAGCAGTTTAGGGTTCCCAAAAATGCAGTGTTAGCGGGATCAGCCCAGATACCTGCTAGCACCTGCGTTTTGCCCCTCCGCCCGGCCCAGCCCACCCAAGTGCAGTATCGATCGATCACTGTCACTTACAAAACACTAAACGCATAACTGCAGCGTTCGCAGAGTCAGGCCTGATCCCTGCGATCGCTAACAGTTTTTTGGTAGCGTTTTGGGGAACTGGCAAGCGCCAGCGGCCTAGTACACCCCGGTCGTAGTCAAACCAGCACTGCAGTAACACGTGGTGACGTGGCGAGTCCCATAAGTGCAGTTCAAGCTGGTGAGGTGGCAAGCACAAGTAGTGTCCCGCTGCCACCAAAAAGACAAACACAGGCCCGTCATGCCCATAATGCCCTTCCTGCTGCATTCGCCAATCCTAATTGGGAACCCACCGCTTCTGCAGCGCCCGTACTTCCCCCATTCACATCCCCAACCAAATGCAGTCGGCTGCATGAGAGGCATTTTCTTTATGTCCTCCCGAGTTCCCCTACCCAACGAACCCCCCCAAAAAAGATGTTGTGTCTGCAGCAAGCGCGGATATAGGCGTGACACCCGCTATTATTGTCCCTCCTGTCCTGACAATCCTGGTCTTTGCATTGGTGAATGTTTTGAACGCTACCATTCACTAGTTGAGTATTAGCGTAGGGTACAGCATTGCACAGACTAGACACACTTTCACAGGGTCTCCCAAGATGCCATCGCATTTTGAGAGACCCGAACCTGGAACCGGTTACCGTTATAAAAGTTAGTTACAAAAAAAGTGTAAAAAAAAAAAAAAATATGAAATAAAAAAAAATAGTTGTCGTTTTATTGTTCTCTCTCTCTCTATTCTCTCTCTCTATTGTTCTGCTCTTTTTTACTGTATTCTATTCTGCAATGTTTTATTGTTATTGTTATTGTTATTATGTTTTATCATGTTTGTTTTTCAGGTGTGTAATTATTTATACTTTACTGTTTACTGTGCTTTATTGTTAACCATTGTTAACCATTTTTTTGTCTTCAGGTACGCCATTCACGACTTTGAGTGGTTATACCAGAATGATGCCTGCAGGTTTAGGTATCATCTTGGTATCATTCTTTTCAGCCAGCGGTCGGCTTTCATGTAAAAGCAATCCTAGCGGCTAATTAGCCTCTAGACTGCTTTTACAAGCCGTGGGAGGGAATGCCCCCCCCCCCACCGTCTTCCGTGTTTTTCTCTGGCCCTCCTGTCTCAACAGGGAACCTGAGAATGCAGCCGGTGATTCAGCCAGCTGACCATAGAGCTGATCAGAGACCAGAGTGGCTCCAAACATCTCTATGGCCTAAGAAACTGGAAGCTACGAGTATTTCATGACTTAGATTTCGCCGGATGTAAATAGCGCCATTGGGAAATTGGGGAAGCATTTTATCACACCGATCTTGGTGTGGTCAGATGCTTTGAGGGCAGAGGAGAGATCTAGGGTCTAATAGACCACAATTTTTTCAAAAAAGAGTACCTGTCACTACCTATTGCTATCATAGGGGATAGTTACATTCCCCGAGATAACAATAAAAATGATTAAAAAAAAAATATGAAAGGAACAGTCTAAAAGTAAGATTAAAAAAGCAAAAAAATAATAAAGACCCCTGTCGCCCCCTGCTCTCGCGCTAAGGCGAACACAAGCGGCGGTCTGTCGTCAAACTAAACAGCAATTGCACCATGCATGTGAGGTATCACCGCGAAGGCCAGATCGAGTGCAGTAATTTTTCCAGTAGACCTCCTCTGTAAATCTAAAGTGGTAACCTGTAAAGGCTTTTGAAGGCTTTTAAACATGTATTTATTTTGTTGCCACTGCACGTTTGTGCGCAATTTTAAAGCATGTCATGTTTGGTATCCATGTACTCGGCCTAAGATCATCTTTTTTATTTCATCAAACATTTGGGCAATATAGTGTGTTTTAGTGCATTAAAATTTAAAAAAGTGTGTTTTTTCCCCAAAAAATGCGTTTGAAAAATCGCTGCGCAATTACTGTGTGAAAAAAAAAAATGAAACACCCACCATTTTAATCTGTAGGGCATTTGCTTTAAAAAAATATATAATGTTTGGGGGTTCAAAGTAATTTTTTTGCAAAAAAAAAAAAACTTTTTCATGTAAACAATAAGTGTCAGAAAGGGCTTTGTCTTCAAGTGGTTAGAAGAGTGGGTGATGTGTGACATAAGCTTCTAAATGTTGTGCATAAAATGCCAGGACAGTTCAAAACCCCCCTAAATGACCCCATTTTGGAAAGTAGACACCCCAAGCTATTTGCTGAGAGGCATGTCGAGTCCATGGAATATTTTATATTGCGACACAAGTTGCGGGAAAGAGACAAATTTTTTTTTTTTTTTTTTTTTTTTGCACAAAGTTGTCACTAAATGATATATTGCTCAAACATGCCATGGGAATATGTGAAATTACACCCCAAATTACATTCTGCTGCTTCTCCTGAGTACGGGGATACCACATGTGTGAGCCTTTTTGGGAGCCTAGCCGCGTACGGGACCCCGAAAACCAAGCACCGCCTTCAGGCTTTCTAAGGGCGTGAATTTTTGATTTCACTCTTCACTGCCTATCACAGTTTCGGAGGCCATGGAATGCCCAGGTGGCACAAAACCCCCCCAAATGACCCCATTTTGGAAAGTAGACACCCCAAGCTATTTGCTGAGAGGTATAGTGAGTATTTTGCAGACCTCACTTTTTGTCACAAAGTTTTGAAAATTGAAAAAAGAAAAAAAAAAAAGTTTTTTCTTGTCTTTCTTCATTTTCAAAAACAAATGAGAGCTGCAAAATACTCACCATGCCTCTCAGCAAATAGCTTGGGGTGTCTACTTTCCAAAATGGGGTCATTTGGGGGGGTTTTGTGCCATCTGGGCATTCCATGGCCTCCGAAACTGTGATAGGCAGTAAAGAGTGAAATCAAAAATTTTCACCCTTAGAAATCCTGAAGGCAGTGATTGGTTTTCGGGGTCCCGTACGCGGCTAGGCTCCCAAAAAGTCCCACACATGTGGTATCCCCATACTCAGGAGAAGCAGCTAAATGTATTTTGGGGTGCAATTCCACATATGCCCATGGCCTGTGTGAGCAATATATCATTTAGTGACAACTTTATGAAAAAAAAAAAAAAAAGTGTCACTTTCCCGCAACTTGTGTCAAAATATAAAATATTCCATGGACTCAATATGCCTCTCAGCAAATATCTTGGGGTGTCTACTTTCCAAAATGGGGTCATTTTGGGGGGTTTTGTGCCACCTGGGCATTCCATGGCCTCCGAAACTGTGATAGGCAGTGAAGAGTGAAAGCAAAAATTTACACCCTTAGAAATCCTGAAGGCGGTGATTGGATTTCGGGGCCCCGTACGCGGCTAGGCTCCCAAAAAGTCCCACACATGTGGTATCCCCATACTCAGGAGAAGCAGCTGAATGTATTTTGGGGTGCAATTCCACATAGGCCCATGGCCTGTGTGAGCAATATATCATTTAGTGACAACTTTTTGTAAATATTTTTATTTTTTTTTTTTTTTGTCATTTTTCAATCACTTGGGACAAAAAAAAAAATATTCAATGGGTTAACATTCCTCTCAGCAATTTCCTTGGGGTGTCTACTTTCCAAAATGGGGTCATTTGGGGGGGTTTTGTACTGCCCTGCCATTTTAGCACCTCAAGAAATGACATAGGCAGTCATAAACTAAAAGCTGTGTAAATTCCAGAAAATGTACCCTAGTTTGTAGACGCTATAACTTTTGCGCAAACCAATAAATATACGCTTATTGACATTTTTTTTACCAAAGACATGTGGCCGAATACATTTTGGCCTAAATGTATGACTAAAATTTAGTTTATTGGATTTTTTTTATAACAAAAAGTAGAAAATATCATTTTTTTTCAAAATTTTCGGTCTTTTTCCGTTTATAGCGCAAAAAATAAAAACCGCAGAGGTGATCAAATACCATCAAAAGAAAGCTCTATTTGTGGGAAGAAAAGGACGCAAATTTCGTTTGGGTACAGCATTGCATGACCGCGCAATTAGCAGTTAAAGCGACACAGTGCCAAATTGGAAAAAGACCTCTGGTCCTTAGGCAGCATATTGGTCCGGGGCTCAAGTGGTTAAACCTCAAAATTGGTGGCCTGAAGAGTCCATATATAAGGGAGGGCAGTCTGGTCCGGGATTCTCAGAGACTCGGATAGCAGCAGATGACATCTGTGTTCCCAGGCTGTGGTACCACAAGAGGCTGCATCTTTTGGCCAACCAGACTGGATCCAGGGCAATCACTCTCTGGTCTTCCTTTCACACTTCCTTCCCGGCTGTGGCTGTGCAGTAGGAGATGTGGCAGGAGGAGGAGTAGGACCTGGAGGAGGAGGAGGACTGGGAGGACCTGGAGGAGGACTGGGAGGACCTGGAGGAGGACTGGGAGGACCTGGAGGAGAGGGAGGAGGAGGAGGAGGACCATCCCAAAGCTGTGTGTGAGGTGTAAGTTGTCCCCTCACACCTTTCTCCAGAGCCTCTTATATGAGGGCCTGACACATGGCTTGTTGGCCCTCCTCCATCCTCTGCATTTTATAGGCAATGAATGCCGCAAGGTTCTCCTGCATGGTGTGTGGTGCTCCCAGGACCTCTGTAGCCCTCCAAAAAAATCTGATAGCCGCCTCCTCTAGGCTACTCCTCCTGCTGCCACTTTCTGTTTTCAGGGTGGGTGGAGGGACCTGCAGATCAGCCACCTCCTGGCTGAGACTTCCCTGTGTATGAAAAAAGGACATGGTTTTAGTTTTTGCATCATCAATCACAATCATAAATTAGTACTCCCAACTAACATCTCGTTAACATCATTGATTGGACAAGCAGAAATATTTAGAGGAATGCTATACCTGGCTCAATCTGGGCTCCTCCACATATGGCCTGGAAGGCCCAGGTTGGGCATCAGAAGCCTCAGCCGGGGGGGAAGGAAGCGTGGAAGGAAGACTGGAGAGGGATGGCAAGGTTCAGTCTGGCCTGCCAGAAAGTGCAGCCTGTCATAGTACAACACACTGGGGACATAGATGTCATCTGCTGCTCCGGATCTCTGTGAATCCAGGACTTTCTTGCACTCCGTCAGATATGTACTCCTCAGGCAGCCAATTAAGATCTTTAAATAAGTGATGTCTGCCGTGGGGATCACCTGCTTCACAATTTCACACAATTGCTCCAGTGCTGCCTTCCTCTTTGCTTGGTTTTTGAAATGGGGGTGGGTAATCTCCCACAGACAGGGCAGCTCCCTTAGCATATCAATGAATAGTGACATCAAGTCAGTATCTCTCATTAAGATATCCATGTTCACTACAAGACACAACACAAGACAAAGCCTAATGTCAGACCAAACTCTCCTAATCTTGTTACAATATAGGCCTCAATCTAGAAGTAGTATAGGCCCAAGTTTGTCTCTTACCTTCGTTCTTACGATCGGCGCGTCCAATGCTCCTTCCTCCGCTCACAGATCGTACGTAATACGCACGCGTGTTATGCTTTATACACACTGCGCATGTGTGTAACTCCGCCCGCCCCTGACGTTCTTTCTATTCTATTCCCCGTCCCTTTTCGTTCGGCGCAGTGGGGGAAGAGCATGATGGCGGAGTTACACCAGGTGCGTGCTAATTGTAGCAACGAGGAGGAGGAGGAAAGCCCGGATCCAGGCACGTCCCGATCCAGAAGGAGACGTTTTAGGGCCACAAATATGTCGTTTGGGGAGATTTTGGAGATGGTCGACATCATGAGGAAGTCCGACTATGATGGAAAATATGGGCCTTACCCCAACCCGAACATCCGAAAGGCCAAGATCATGGCGAATGTGGTCAGGAGTCTCGAGCGGAATTTCGGGGTACGAAGATCAAAAGATCAGCTCAGGAAGCGGTGGTCGGACCTGAAGTTGAGAGAGCCGGAGCAGTACCGAAAGATCCGGAGAGTGCTGCAAAAAAGTAAGTAGTTGTGCTATGTTTCTATTCTTTCTGGCTTTATTCCGTTCGTTCTGCTCCATATGATTTTAGTAATTGTAACGTTTAAAAAGGTCAACTTTAATGTTCATGGGCCCATTATTCGTTCGTATCAAACATTTTTCGTTCGGCCTCTAGAACACCATTGTTTAGGCCATATGCATTTTCCCACATTTTTTTGGGGCCTACTTGGATGCCAAATATTTGTTTAGGTAGATGGGTTTGTTACTAGAATGAAATGCAAACTAGATTGTGTGTAAGGAGAGGACACTGAGCAGCTGTTTTCACATCTGGACACTGGAGCACTAGTGTGGGACCCCAGAACACCATTTTTATTAGGGGGGGCACACAGGTGCTCCAGTGCATACTATAGGGGGGGTTACATGTGTGAAGCTTGTACCAAACAGGTAAAGTATTGCAGCTTGACAAAGGGCAATAAAAAAAAGACATCTTTGAATTCGGCTAAAATAGACAATTGTACCCCACTTCCAAGCAATGTTTCCTATTTCTAGTTCTGCCATCAAATATCTGTGTGCTAATTATACCATTTTTGTTTTACATAGGGGAGAAAAGACTCGGACACTCCTCATCCCAGGAGAACACAGACCCCCCCCCCTCTGGAAGAAGGGGAACTACCCCAAACACAAGATGCTGAGCAGGAGGAAGAAGAAGATGTGGTGGAGATTGGCACCACAACAGGTGAGTGTCTGCGACCACAGACTCAGGTAAAAGAGATGGCTGGTGGCAGATTTTTGAGACCTGTTTTTTTTGTTCTTTATCTCTTTTTAGGTGATCGTCATGTGAGGGAGAGAGAAAGCTTTACATCAGAAAGTGCCCAGATACTGATAGGGGAGATCATGGGATGTAATCTCCAATTGCAAAACATCCAGCAACAAATACGTGATGTTATAAAAAAAATAATAACATCATTGATGTTTTGGGGCGAATTTAAACCCCACAAAATGACCTGTTTGATGTAATTTAAATTTTTACAATGTTTTGAAAAGCCAAATTTGGAGGATGCACACAGTGTGCCAACATGTGCTATCTGCCATCACGGGAGATCAATGGACACGTTTTGGGGGTGCAACCCCTTCCTCAATTATAAAGTAGCGTTGAGGAAGGGCTTGCTCCCCCAAAACACGTCCCTTGATCCCCCATGATGGCAGATAGCACATGTTGACATTCGTAAATTGGTGTGCATCTTCCAAATTTGGCTTTTCCAGGGGTGAGTTCCCCCCATCTGAACGCTATATCAAACCCAGTTCCTAAATACTGATGTCTGATATAGCCTTCAGGTTTTACCTAATGTGAACTTTGTAAGTTCAAGTTTTTTGGCTTTCTTGTTGGTTTTACACAGGCCTGTTTTATCTGAAATGGATATTTTGATTTTTCATAATGCTACTGCAAACATTTTATACAACAAACATGTTTGTTTGTTTTAAAAACCTTTGGTAAATGCACATGTGATTGTGCAGGTATAAAAAAGTGCCTTACTCAAGAATGTGTGGATTATTGTCTCAACACTACAACACTTTTGGGGTGATGTAATTGTTGTTTTATGCACAAATGGGGGTTATTTCCTAAGGGCAAATACACTTTGCACTACAAGTGCAGGTTCAGTGCAGTTGCAAGTGCACTTGTAGTGAAATGTGTTTTTGCATTTAGGAAGTACCAGCCAACACTGTTTTTTATAAGATTACACAATCGACATTTTCTGCACTCAACACATTTCTGTCAGGGTCAGCTAAAAAAAACACAAGCAGTAAATGTCCACCAAGAATTGCTTTTGGTTGTTTTTTATTTGAAAAAGGTGTCACATATTGTCTGGCATATTGATAGCCCCCCTACCCGCAAAGAACTCCAGGTATCGTAACCGGACATCACGGGCATTCAGGGAGGGCAAGCCAGGACGGCCGCTTTCAAGTGCCGTCATTGTGGAAGTATTTAGGATTCCGGCCTCAGGCCCAACTGAGCCAGCATAGTTGGCTGAATGTTTTCTTAAAAAATTATGGAGAACACAGCACGCCAGTATAATATGGTTCAGTTTATACTCCGCCATATGAATGGGTGTCAGAAATAGTCGGAACCGGCTGGCCAGGATTCTAAATGTGTTCTCCACCACTCTTCGGGCTCTGGCCAGCCGGTAATTAAAAACCCTCTGTTCCGGGGTGAGGGTCCTCATCGGGAATGGCCGCATCAGGTGGTCCCCCAGCGCAAATGCTTCATCAGCAACGAACACAAATGGGAGACCTTCAACATTGTCCTCTGGAGGTGGCAAGTCCAAACTGCCATTCTGGAGACGCCTGTAGAACACCGTCTGGGCGATGACTCCACCATCGGACATCCGGCCATTCTTCCCCACGTCCACATACAAGAACTCGTAATTAGCCGACACCACCGCCAACATCACTATACTATTAAACCCCTTGTAGTTATAATAGTACGACCCCGAGTTGGGTGGTGGGACGATGTGGACGTGTTTCCCATCAATTGCCCCTCCGCAGTTAGGAAAGTCCCACCGCTGGGCAAAGTGGGAGGCCACAGTCTGCCATTCCTGTGGTGTGGAAGGAAACTGTTGAGGAAAAAACAATAAACATTACTATTTTTTCACAGAAACCTGGCAAGCAGATTAGACACAAACATTATGGGTCAACCTCCAGATAGCATTTATTAAGGGGAATTTAACAACAACAAAGTATAAGGTACACCTATCATATTCCCCCTCCCCCCTCTCATGGGCCATTTCGAACATTATAGGGGGGGGACTCTTGGACAGGTAACCCTCTTCACTTCATTGAGAGATGAATGCCTAAATACAGGGTATTACTTGGAACAGCCCCTCCTTAGTTACACTATTGGCAGCCCACTGGACAGGTAAGAAGTGTCATAATACAAAGATATAAATACACACTGTACACATTTGAGCACATTTGGACATTCTGCTATTACCTATCAAGATCATAATAGGATACAAGAACTTTAAACAGTACCATTGGAAAGTATACAGGCAGGCCCTTGCACTACATGCTTTGGGGATTTCATCCATAAATCTGACCAGTAAAGAGATGGGTATAGTGTGTATGGGTTTGGCAAAGTCAGCAGATAGATGATTGAGGATAGAGAATTGGGATCAGCTGACTTAGCAGTTGGGGGAGGGAGGGTTACCAAAAATTTGGGGACACCACAAAAAAAAGCCTCTGGCCCTCTGCCTGAATTTAAATCCAAAATAACATTTCCAAACATTTTAGGGGGTGTTTGGGGTAAAGCACTACTATGGAGCTGATAAAATACATTGTTAAGTAACTACATGAGGTGAATATAGGGCAGGAGACACCATGCTGGGGAGGCTATTGAAGGGCAAATATGTATGAAGGACATAAAATAATAATTACATAAAAATCCAGCATGCATGAGGACAAAGGGGACATTCACAGCATATTACAATAATGGTAATTGGGGAATGAGGAAAGAAATACAATATATTAGCAAACATTCAATACAATAAAGTGTGATATTAAAGGATAAAAATCTTACCTTCATATACTCCTTCTGCAGGACCTGTATGATGGCAGAACAGGTCTCTGGGATAATGATCCCCAGAGCCTGGGGGGAGGCTTCTCCCTGTGGCCAAATACCGCAAGGTAGCGACCAACCTCTGCTCCGGAGTGATGGCTTGCCTCATGCAGGTATCCTGCCTGCTGATATAGGGGGTCAGCGAAGCCAACAAATGCTGAAACACGGGGTCCGTCATCCGGAGAAAGTTCCTGAAATCATTAGGATTATTCTCACGGATCTCATGGAGCAAAGGCATATGACAGAACTTGTCACGCTGAAGCAACCAATTCTTGGTCCATGAACTCCTCCCCACCCTGTTCATGGACTGGACTTGTGTCAAGGTCAGGACCCCAACACCAAGCCCCCGCACAGCACGAACTCTATGAGGAGTACGCATACGAAACATGGCTATAAAACGGTCGGCTGCTCAGAACGAAGTAACAGAACGCACTGAAGAACAGCAAGGCCTGTGAAGAGCGACCTGAAAACCAGTAACGAACGAACAAGAATACAGTGACTAAAGTCACGCGGAACTTGCTTGCACGCACTGAAGAGCAGATACAAACCCACAAGCACAAACTGAACGGCAGAAAACGATCTGAAAGCCACGAGTCTGAAAAAGCGCGAATCGTCTCTCACCAAACTTTTACTAACACGAGATTAGCAAAAGGAGCCCAAAGGGTGCTGAGCTTGGTTCTGAACCGGCCTTTTCTAGTCTCGTCGTACGTGCTTGACGTCACCGCGTTCTTGTGTGACCGTGTGTAGGCAAAACAAGTTTGAGCCAACATCCGTAGGAAAAAATCCGAGGATTTTGTTGTCGGAATGTCCGATCAATGTCCGACCGTGTGTACGGGGCATAACACACCAGAACATGCGAATAGGCAAAACATTTGTTCGAACACGTGAACACCGTTAAAGTCTATGAGACTCGAACATGAATAATCAAAAGTGCTAACTTTAACCACTTGCCGACCGCCTAACGCAGATATAGTGCGGCAGAATGGCACGGGCAGGCAGAATCACGTACCCGTACGTGATCTGCCTCCCGCGGGCGGGGGGTCCGATCGGACCCCCCCCGGTGCCAGCGGCGGTCGGCATTTAACTGGGAGCGTTCCGTGATGAGGTGGGAGGCCAACAGATCGTGGCCCCCCCCTTTGCGATCGCTCCCAGCCAATGAGAGACATCCCCTGCCTGTGTATAGTACACACAGGCAGAGGATGTGATGTTATCTCTCCTCGGCTCGGCAGTTTCCGTTCCAGCGCCGAGGGGAGAAGACATGTAAGTGCACAAAACACACACACAAACACAGTAGAACATGCCAGGCACACAAAACACCCCCAATCCCCCCCGATCGCCCCCCGATCCCCCCCAATCACCCCCCCTGTCACAAACTGACACCAAGCAGTATTTTTTTTTTCTGATTACTGCTTAGTGTCAGTTTGGGACAGTTAGAAGTGGTAGGGCAGTGAGTATTAGCCCCCCTGTAGGTCTAGGGTACCCTCCTAACCCCCCCTAATAAAGTTTTAACCTCTTGATCACCCCCTGTCACCAGTGTCGCTAAGCGATCATTTTTCTGATCGCTGTATTAGTGTCACTGGTGACGCTAGTTAGTGAGGTAAATATTTAGGTTCGCCGTCAGCGTTTTATAGCGACAGGGACCCCCATATACTACCTAATAAATGTTTTAACCCCTTGATTGCCCCCTAGTTAACCCTTTCACCACTGATCACCAAATAACTTTTACGGGTGACGCTGGTTAGTTCGTTTATTTTTTATAGTGTCAGGGCACCCGCCGTTTATTACCGAATAAAGGGTTAGCCCCCTAAACGCCCGGCGGTGATATGCGTCGCCCCAGGCAGCGTCAGATTAGCGCCAGTATACCACTAACACCCACGCACGCAGCATACGCCTCCCTTAGTGGTATAGTATCTGTACGGATCAATATCTGATCCGATCAGATCTATACTAGCGTCCCCAGCAGTTTAGGGTTTCCAAAAACGCAGTGTTAGCGGGATCAGCCCAGATACCTGCTAGCACCTGCGTTTTTCCCCTCCGCCTGGCCCAGCCCAGCCCACCCAAGTGCAGTATTGATCGATCACTGTCACTTACAAAACACTAAACGCATAACTGCAGCGTTCAGAGTCAGACCTGATCCCTGCGATCGCTAACAGTTTTCTTAGTAGCGTTTTTGTGAACTGGCAAGCACCAGCCCCAGGCAGCGTCAGGTTAGCGCCAGTACCGCTAACACCCACGCATGCACCGTACACCTCCCTTAGTGGTATAGTATCTGATTGGATCAATATCTGATCCGATCAAATATATACTAGCGTCCCCAGCAGTTTAGGGCTCCCAAAAACGCAGTGTTAGCGGGATCAGCCCAGATACCTGCTAGCACCTGCATTTTGCCCCTCCGCCCAGCCCACCCAAGTGCAGTATCGATCGATCACTGTCACTTACAAAACACTAAATGCATAACTGCAGCGTTCACAGTCAGGCCTGATCCCTGCGATCGCTAACAGTTTTTTTGGTAGCGTTTTGGTGAACTGGCAAGCACCAGCGGCATAGTACACCCCGGTCGTAGTCAAACCCGCACTGCAGTAACACTTGGTGACGTGGTGAGTCCCATAAGTGCAGTTCAAGCTGGTGAGGTGGCAAGCACAAGTAGTGTCCCGCTGCCACCAAAAAGACAAACACAGGCCCGTCGTGCCCATAGTGCCCTTCCTGCTGCATTCGCCAATCCTAATTGGGAACCCACCGCTTCTGCAGCGCCCGTACTTCCCCCATTCACATCCCCAACCAAATGCAGTCAGCTGCATGAGAGGCATTTTCTTCATGTCCTCCCGAGTACCCCTACCCAACGAACCCCCCCAAAAAAGATGTTGTGTCTACAGCAAGCGCGGATATAGACGTGACACCCGCTATTATTGTCCCTCCTGTCCTGACAATCCTGGTCTTTGCATTGGTGAATGTTTTGAACGCTACCATTCACTAGTTGAGTATTAGCGTAGGGTACAGCATTGCACAGACTAGGCACACTTTCACAGGGTCTCCCAAGATGCCATCGCATTTTGAGAGACCCTAACCTGGAACCGGTTACAGTTATAAAAGTTAGTTACAAAAAAAGTGTAAAAAAAAAATATATATATATAAAATAAAAAAAATACTTGTCGTTTTATTGTTCTCTCTCTCTCTCTCTATTCTCTCTATTGTTCTGCTCTTTTTTACTGTATTCTATTCTGCAATGTTTTATTGTTATTATGTTTTATCATGTTTGCTTTTCAGGTATGCAATTTTTTATACTTTACCATTTACTGTGCTTTATTGTTAACCATTTTTTTGTCTTCAGGTACGCCATTCATGACTTTGAGTGGTTATACCAGAATGATGCCTGCAGGTTTAGGTATCATCTTGGTATCATTCTTTTCAGCCAGCGGTCGGCTTTCATGTAAAAGCAATCCTAGCGGCTAATTAGCCTCTAGACCGCTTTTACAAGCAGTGGGAGGGAATGCCCCCCCCAACGTCTTCCGTGTTTTTTCTCTGGCTCTCCTGTCTCAACAGGGAACCTGAAAATGCAGCCGGTGATTCAGCCAGCTGACCATAGAGCTGATCAGAGACCAGAGTGGCTCCAAACATCTCTATGGCCTAAGAAACCGGAAGCTACGAGCATTTTATGACTTAGATTTCGCCGGATGTAAACAGCGCCATTGGTAAATTGGGAAAGCATTTTATCACACTGATCTTGGTGTGGTCAGATGCTTTGAAGGCAGAGGAGAAATCTAGGGTCTAATAGATTTAAAAAAAAAAAAAATGAAAGGAACAGTTTAAAAATAAGATAAAAAAAAAATAATAAAGGAAAAAAAAAAAAAAGCACCCCTGTCCCCCCTGCTCTCACGCTAAGGCGAACGCAAGCGTCGGTCTGGCGTCAAATGTAAACAGCAATTGCACCATGCATGTGAGGTATCACCGCGAACGTCAGATCGAGGGCAGTAATTTTAGCAGTAGACCTCCTCTGTAAATCTAAAGTGGTAACCTGTAAAGGCTTTTAAAGGCTTTTAAAAATGTATTCAGTTTGTCGCCACTGCACGTTTGTGCGCAATTTTAAAGCATGTCATGTTTGGTATCCATGTACTCGACCTAAGATAATCTTTTTTATTTCATCAAACATTTGGGCAATATAGTGTGTTTTAGTACATTAAAATTTAAAAAAGTGTGTTTTTTCCCCAAAAAATGCGTTTGAAAAATCGCTGCGCAAATACTGTGTGAAAAAAAATGAAACACCCACCATTTTAATCTGTAGGGCCTTTGCTTTAAAAAAATATATAATGTTTGGGGGTTCAAAGTAATTTTCTTGCAAAAAAAAAATTATTTTTTTATAATCAAAAATTGTCAGAAAGGGCTTTGTCTTCAAGTGGTTAGAAGAGTGGGTGATGTGTGACATAAGCTTCTAAATGTTGTGCATAAAATGCCAGGACAGTTCAAACCCCCCCCAAATGACCCCATTTTGGAAAGTAGACACCCCAAGCTATTTGCTGAGAGGCATGTCGAGTCCATGTAATATTTTATATTGTGACACAAGTTGCGGGAAAGAGACAATTTTTAATGTTCTTATTTTTTTTTGCGCAAAGTTGTCACTAAATGATATATTGCTCAAACATGCCATGGGAATATGTGAAATTACACCCCAAAATACATTCTGTTGCTTCTCCTGAGTATGGGGATACCACATGTGTGAGACTTTTTGGGAGCCTAGCCGCGTACGGGACCCCGACAACCAAGCACCGCCTTCAGGCTTTCTAAGGCCGTAAATTTTTGATTTCACCCTTTACTGCCTATCACAGTTTCGGAGGCCATGGAATGCCCAGGTGGCAAACCCCCCCCAAATGACCCCATTTTGGAAAGTAGACACCCCAAGCTATTTGCTGAGAGGTATAGTAAGTATTTTGCAGACCTCACTTTTTATCACAAATTTTTGAAAATTGAAAAAAGAAAAAAAAAATTTTTTTCTCGTCTTTCTTTATTTTCAAAAACAAATGAGAGCTGCAAAATACTCACCATGCCTCTCAGCAAATAGCTTGGGGTGTCATCTTTCCAAAATGGGGTCATTTGGGGGGGTTTTATGCCATCTGGGCATTTTATGGCCTTCAAAACTGTGATAGGTAGTGAGGAGTAAAATCAAAAATGTACGTCCTTAGAAATCCCGAAGGCAGTGATTGGTTTTCGGGGCCCCGTATGCGGCTAGGCTCCCAAAAAGTCCCACACATGTGGTATCCCCATACTCAGGAGAAGCAGCTAAATGTATTTTAGGGTGCAATTCCACATATGCCCATTGCCTGTGTGAGCAATATATCATTTAGTGACAACTTTTTGTAATTTTTTTTTTTGTCATTATTCAATCACTTGGGACAAAAAAAAATAATATTCAATGGGCTCAACATGCCTCTCAGCAATTTCCTTGGGGTGTCTACTTTCCAAAATGGGGTCATTTGTGGGGGTTTTGTACTGCCCTGCCATTTTAGCACCTCAAGAAACGACATAGGCAGTCATAAATTAAATTCCAGAAAATGTACCCTAGTTTGTAGGCGCTATAACTTTTGCGCAAACCAATAAATATACACTTATTGACATTTTTTTTACCAAAGATATGTGGCCGAATACATTTTGGCCTAAATGTATGACTAAAATTGAGTTTATTGTTTTTTTTTAGAATAAAAAGTAGAAAATATCATTTTTTTTCAAAATTTTCGGTCTTTTTCCGTGTATAGCGCAAAAAATAAAAATGGCAGAGGTGATCAAATACCATCAAAAGAAAGCTCTATTTGTGAGAAGAAAAGGATGCAAATTTCGTTTGGGTATAGCATTGCATGACCGCGCAATTAGCAGTTAAAGCGACGCAGTGCCAAATTGTAAAAAGTGCTCTGGTCAGGAAGGGGGTAAAACCTTCCGGGGCTGAAGTGGTTAAAGGCTTATATGCAAGTTATTATTATAAAAAGTGTTTGGGGACCTGCATCCTGCCCCAGGGGACATGGATCAATGCAAAAAAAAGTTTTAAAAATGCAGTTTTTTCGGAAGCAGTGATTTTAATAATGCTTAAAGTGAAACAATAAAAGTGTAATATTCCTTTAAACTTCGTACCTGGGGGGTGTCTATAGTACACCTGTAGAGGGGCGCATGTTTCTTGTGTTTAGAATAGTCTGACAGCAAAATGACATTTAAAGGAAATTAATGAATTGTCGGTCCGACAATACACATAAAAGTTCATTGAAAAAAACGGCATGGGATTTCCCCACAGGGGAACCCTGAACCAAAATATTTAAAAAATGGCGTGGGGGTCCCCCTAAATTCCATACCAATCCCTTCAGGTCTGGTATGGATATTAAGGGGAATCCCGTGCCAAAATTTAAGAAAAAAGGCGTAGGGGTCCCCCTCAAAATCCATACCAGACCCTTATCCGAGCACGCAACCTGGCAGGCCGCAGGAAAAGAGGGGGGATGAAAGAATGCCCCCCCTTCTGAACCATACCAGGCCACATGCCCTCAACATTGGGAGGGTGCTTTGGGGTCCCCCCCAAAGCACCTTGTCCCCATGTTGATGAGGACAAGGGCCTCATCTCCACAACCCTTGCCCGGTGGTTGTGGGGGTCTGCGGGCGGGGGGCTTATCGGAATCTCGAAGCCCCTTTTAACAAGGGGACCCCCAGATCTCACCCCCCTGTGTGAAATGGTAAGGGGGTACAAAAGTACCCCTACAATTTCACAAAAAAGTGTCAAAAATGTTAAAAATGACAAAAGACAGTTTTTGACATTTCCTTTATGTAAATGCTTCTACTTTCCATCTTCTTTCTTCTATCTTCTTTCTTCTATCTTCCTTCGGTTTCTTGCTGCATCTTCTTCTTCTTCTGGTTCTTCGTCCGATCCTCTGCTTCCTTCTCCGGTTTTCTCGTCCGGCATCTTCCTCCGCGGCGTCTTCTTCCCTTCTTCGTTCTTGGGCCGCTCTGCATCCAGCTGGGAGGCTCCCGCTGTGTGACGCTTCTCGTTTTCTGATGGTTCTTAAATAGCGGAGGGCGGGGCCACCCAGTAAACCCTGCCCCCTCTGACGCACGGGGACTTCCCTGAGGCTTTCCCTGTGATGTCAGAGTGGGTGGGATCACCTGTTTCGTAACGGGTGACCCCGCCCCCCTCTGACATCATGGGGAAAGCCTTAGGGAAGCCCCCCGTCAAGTCCCCGTGCATCAGAGGGGGCGGGGTCACCGGGGGGCCCCGCTCTCAGTTATTTAAGAGCTGTCAGAAGACGAGAAGCGTCACACAATGGGAGCCTCCCATCATGGATGCGGAGCGGCCCAAGAACAAAGAAGGGAAGAAGACGCCGCAGAGGAAGATGCCAGACGAGAACACCGGAGAAGGAAGCAGAGGATCGGACGAAGAACCAGAAGAAGAAGAAGATGGAAGAAGAAACCGAAGGAAGATAGAAGAAAGAAGATAGAAGAAAGAAGATGGAAAGTAGAAGCATTTAAATAAAGGAATTGTCAAAAACTGTCTCTTGTCATTTTTAACATTTTTAACACTTTTTTTGTGAAATGGTAGGGGTACTTTTTTACCCCCTTACCATTTCACACAGGGGGGCAGGATCTGGAGGTCCCCTTGTTAAAGGGGGCTTCCAGATTTTGATAAGCCCCCCACCCACAGACCCCCAAAACCACCGGGCAAGGGTTGCAGGGATGAGGCCCTTGTCCTTATCAACATGGGGACAAGGTGCTTTGGGGGGGTCCCCAAAGCACCCTCCCAATGTTGAGGGCATGGGGCCTGGTACGGTTCAGGAGGGGGGCGCTCTCTTGTCCCCCCCTCTTTTCCTGCGGCCTGCCAGGTTGCGTGCTCAGATAGGGGTCAGGTATGGATTTTGGGGGGACCCCCACGCTTTTTTTTTAAATTTTGGTTCAGGGTTCCCCTTATAGGGCGTACACACGGTCGGACTTTGTTCGGACATTCCGACAACAAAATCCTAGGATTTTTTCCGACGGATGTTGGCTCAAACTTGTCTTGCATACACAGGGTCACTCAAAGTAGTCGGAAAATCCGATCGTTCTGAACGCGGTGACGTAAAACACGTACGTCGGGACTATAAACGGGGCAGTGGCCAATAGCTTTCATCTCTTTATTTATTCTGAGCATGCGTGGCACTTTGTCCGTCGGATTTGTGTACACACTATCGGAATTTCCGACAATGGATTTTGTTGTCGGAAAATTTTATCTCTTGCTCTCCAACTTTGTGTGTCGGAAAATCCGATGGAAAATGTCCGATAGAGCCCACACACGGTCGGAATTTCCGATAACATGCTCCGATCTGACATTTTCGATCGGAAAATCCGACCATGTGTACGGGGCTTTAAAATTCATACCAGACCTGAAGGGCCTGGTATGGAATTTAGGGGGACCGCCACACCATTTTTTTTTAATTTTGGTTCTGGGTTCCCCTTTGGGGAAATCCCATGCCGTTTTTATCAATGAACTTATATGTGTATTGTCGGACCAACAATTCATATAGCCGCGAGTACTTTTGAATGACTATTTTTCCTTTGTAATGTCATTTTGCTGTCAGAAACATGTGCCCCTTTACAGGCATACTATAGACATCCCCCAGGTATGAAATTTAAAGGAATATTACACTTTTATTGTTTCACTTTAAGCATTATTAAAATCACTGCTCCTGAAAAAACGGCCGTTTTTAAAATTTTTCTTTGCATTGATCCATGTTCCCTGGGGCAGGACCCAGGTCCCCAAACACTTTTTATGACAATACCATGCATATAAGCCTTTAAATTTAGCACTTTTGATTTCTCCCATAGACTTTTAAAGAGTGTTCCACGGCTTTCGAATTTTCCGCAAACACCCCAAATTGTTCGCTGTTCGGTGAACTTGCGAACAGCTGATGTTCGAGTCAAACATGAGTTCAGCTCATCCCTAATTGGGTGTCATGTGGGTCCTTAGACATGATATCCTTGTAGCAGAGAGTAGACGAAAAATTCAATCCAAGGGGCCCAGGTTAATGTATGGCGTTTAGTGTTGTCTCTGGCACTGTGGGTAATGTCTTCCATAAGATGAACCTCAGCGACCTTTTGCAGCCACTTCTTCATGGATGGGATTCCAGATTGGCCCCAGAGAGTTGGTATTAGAGCCTTAGCTGTGTTTAACAAGTGAGGAATGAGTGAGCATTTGTAGATGCCAATGGGCTCCTTAGTAGCATGAAAGAGGATGGTCCTTGGGTCATTGGGGAGGTTTATGTCTGTGATCTGAAGTATCAAATTGAGGATGTTGGTCCAAAAAGGACGGATTAAAGGGCAGGTCAACCAAACGTGGGCGTGAGTAGCAGTGTTCCCACAGTTCATCCAAAATAACAGGGAACTGGCGGGGAAATTTGATGCAGTTTGGATGGGGTGTAGTGCCACCTGGTAAGTAGTTTGTAGTTGACTTCTGCCATTTTCGAAGCAAGTGAGGAGACATGAGCCAGTTGCAAGATTTGCAAGAGACTGCAGACATGATACAGGAGATGATCAGAGACTGCAGACATGACACAGGATATGATTAGAGACTGCAGATATACTACAGGAGATGATCAGAGACTGCAGGTATACTACAGAAGATGGGCAGAGACTGCAGATATACTAAAGGGGATGGTCAGAGACTGCAGACATGATACAAGAGATGTTCAGAGGCTACAGATATTCTACAGGAGATGATCAGAGACTGCAGATATGATACAGGAGATAATCAGAGACTGCAGACATGCTATGGGGGATGGTCAGAGACTGCAGACATGCTACAGGAGATGATCAGAGACTGCAGACATGATACAAGAGATGGTCAGAGACTGCAGATATACTACAGGAGATGGACAGAGACTGCATACATGATACAGGAGACAGTCAGAGACTGCAGACATGATACAGGAGACAGTCAGAGACTGCAGACATACTATAGGAGATGATCAGAGACTGCAGACATACTACAGGAGTTGGTCAGAGACTGCAGACATGCTATAGGAGATGATCAGAGATTGCAGATATACTACAGGAGATGATCAGAGACTGCAAGCCTTCTATAGGAGATGATCAGAGACTGCAGACATACTACAGGAGATGATCAGAGACTGTGGACATAGTACAAGCAGTCCTAGCAGTGACCAGTTTTCTTCCAGTGTGGAAAAACATTGATCACTGCGCTATGTGTAAACAGGGGTTTACAAGATATAACAAAGTGCCAAATAAAAACAAAAACACTATTAAACAGTCAATTGCTCAAGCACAGGAGGACAATAAATGGTTAATAGGTCTGTGAAGCTCATATCCTCACCAGTCTAATTCCAGCAAAGATAACATAAGGACTCTGGCACAAATGGCTCTAAAGAAACAGCTGAAGTGTATTACTAACAGCATGTCACATACTCATATCTAATGCTGACTGCAGTGTCTTCCAGAAGTTTAATCATCATCATTATCAGTGTGTTCACTGCCTTGTGTGCAGTTTAAATAAAAACAAAGATAAGAATAAGTGTGAGAAGATGGAGGGGAAGTCATCCCATGTTCAGTGTGTTCAGTGCCTAATCTGCACACAGGACGGGAGAACACACTGATGAGGATGACTTCTTCAGCCAGCATTACATGTGACATGTTAGTGATGATGATCAGCTGTTACTATAGCGCTGGTTGAGTCCTGTGTGAGCACTGAGTGATCTGTTGCATGTAAATGTGATCATACCTTCTCCATACTCTCCATCCAGCCCTGCTTTAGCCACTAGCTTTTTCTGATCAAATGTCGCAGGCTGGTTAAGGAGAGGTTTACAGGGGAAAGCTGATTGGCTAAAGAGATGGTGGGAGGCAGAGCAATTTATCACCAGCCACTCCCTCCCACTCAGATGAGAAGTGATATTGGTTTGTTACACTGGTGTGTGCCTCCCCATCCACCATCTGAAAGCCATGGGAGGGAGAGGGGGAGAGCCCAGGGCACTGCTCTGCAATTGTTACCGCCTGCCGCTGAGCCCCTTACTGTCCGGGCCCCTTGTTTCCCCGAGCCCCCTACAGGAGGATCGGTGGTCTCCCCTATCAGCGGCCCTGCCTATTCAAATAGTTTTTGTGATATGTAGTGAAATTTTCTCTTAGTTTCTAGGTCAAGGAGAGTCTTAAGTTCTTCTCATTTGAGTGTAGGGGGTTCGAGGTGTGCAGTATGTAATGAGAGTTTATGTTGTTTGTTAAGTTCAGTTATTTGTTGGAGGACCTGCTCAAGCTGTTGACCATGCTCCCTTTTTTTCCTTGCGCCAAGTTCAATAAGTCTGCCTCTCATTGTGGCTTTATGAGCTTCCCATAGAATTGAGGGAGAAGTCTTGGGGGATACATTTTCCCTGAAATACTGTGTCAGGGATGAGGAGAGCATTGAGACCTATGTTGGAACAGGGAGGAGAGAGTCATTGAGCTTCCAATTATTAGTGCAATGTGTTAAAGTGGGCATGGTCAGACGTATGAAAACAGGTGCATGGTCCATGCGTAAAAGAGGTAGATGAAAGTGGTCTAGGAAAATATTATCTATTCTGGAGTAGGATTGGTACATTTTGGAAAAGTGGGAATAGTCTTTTTCTTTGGGGTGGAGTAGACGCAAACATCTAACAATTGGAGGTCCAGGAGCCTTTTTTAACATAAGCTAGAAATTTGAACGAAATGTTAGAGCGGCCCATGGAGGTGTCTAGTGTGGGGTCTAGTGGCATGTTTATGTCGCCTGCAAGAATGATTATCCCTTTGGCAAATTGTGATAGTTTAGTGAGAATTTGGGAGAAAAAAGTGGGCTGGTTGTGATTAGGACAATAGACATTTGCCAGGGTACACTGGGTGTTGCCTAGAAACCCCTTAGTTCTAGCAATTCTAAGATAAGAACACATTTAAACAGGTGGAACAAACTGTAGATATACCAGTTGAACAGGGTAATAAGGAATGGAGTAGTATCCTACTCGGTGTCAAACATATATTATGCAACTAAACTCGGGATAAGATGAAAAAATGCATCCAAAGCACATTTATGGTGTAGCAGACACATTAGTGGTAGGTACCCATTTATGAAGAGGGGTTAGGGGTACTCGAAAGCTCACCTCACTCATGTTATTGAGAGGAGCCAGGTATCGAGGATTTTAATGGAGTTTTCCACCACTGGGGTTCCAGGGGGACCGAGAACCTAGGTATAGAATCCTGCCAGCCCGGGAGTTCAATTGACGGCATGTTTAGGTCCTGGAGAAAGGTTGAAAGCTCCTCAGGGAACCCGAGTGTAAAGGAGCGGCCATTTTTGGTGGCGATCAAGCACGTGAGGAAGCCCCATCTGTATGTGGTCCCGTCTGTTCTAATTTGATCAAGGAATGGTTTTAGGGCTCTGCGGTGGTCCAGGGTCTCCTTGGAGAGGTCTGGGAAGATGTTAATGCCCACCTTGTCAAAGTCAATGTTAGGGGTATGCCGCAGTTTGAACATAATAGTGTTTTTTCTTCAAAATAGTGTAGGCAGCATACAACATCTCTAGGTTGGTCAGATGTGATATTGTGTGGCCTCAGAGTGCGGTGCACGCGATCAAATCGCAATGGGTCAGTAACCGGGTTGCCTAGGATTGTGTTGAGGATACTGCGGATCGAGGGCTCAAGATCATTATAACTGGTTGCCTCTGGCAACCCCCGGATACGCAGGTTATTTTTGCGAATGCGGTTCTCCAGGTCCTCGAGCTTATACAGTAAGGTGCGGTGGGCAAAAGCGAATTGTGTGACCGTCTCCTGCAGCTTATTAATGGCTGTCGCATGTGAGTCCTAACGCTGCTCTGTCTCCTCTATTCTGACCAGCAAATGCGACATATCTGCTCTCACTGCAGTGATTTATTTTTTAATAGACTTTTCTAAGCTGTGGAAGATCCCTGCAAGTTCCTTTTTTTTTTCATTCAAAAGTTTATTAAAGGTAACACATTATACAAATATGCAGTGTTGACATGGATATAAGTAAGAATGAAGCACAATCAGTTGAGTACAGATTATCTAAAGGCAAGTGTGCGAAAATTTGCTTAAACTGAACATCATGTGTAGTCCGCTTGGGATTTTGTTTCTTAATACAGTTAAGCAGAGATAAAGGAGAGATAGAGAGTTAGGAAGTTTAGCTGTGGGTGGAGAGGTGAGATAAGATGGGGTGAGGGAGGGTGGGAAGTAGGGGGGGGTAGAGGTGGAAGGTAGAGGGGAGTAGCATATGCATTCTATTGAAATCATAGCAATTTATCAGTGTTATTTATTGATGGATTGTCTATAGTTGACATGTCCGACTATATTATTTGGAATATAACTTGTGGAGAAAGTCTAGGCGGGCATGTGTGTCACACCTATATTTCCTGTATTGGTCAAGCTTTAGTTAGCGTCCAGGCTAAGGTTTAGTTCCAGATAAAGGTATAACTTGAAACCAGAGTCCCCCTCAGGGGGTGAAATTGATATGTTTAGTCTGCCCCGGGTGATCTTAGTTTCTCATATTCCTGTGAATATCTAAAGGTGAACCAAGGGGACCATGCCTGGTGGTATCACTTGATCGCGTCATTGGACTGTGCAATTGTTTCCTCCATGTCACATATATCAGTGATTCAGTGCAGCCAGTCCTTGATGGAAGGAATACTAGTATATTTCCAAAACAGTGCTATAAGGGACTTGGCTGCGTTCAGCAGTTGTTTAGATAAGAATTTCTTGTATTTTTGAAATGAGAAATTAGAGACATGGAGCAAACAGCATGCTGCATCTAGCTTGAGTGAAGTTTCTGTGATATCACAAATGTTTTTTGTTACCTCAGTCCAATATGGAGAAATCAGGGGACACTGCCACCAAATGTGGAGAAGAGTACCTTCAGCGTTCTTGCAGGGCCAACATAGTTCTGAAGTTTGAGGGTACCAATTATGTAGTTTGACAGGCGTGGCGTACCATTGTGTGAGTAACTTATATGCCGTTTCTTGCATTCTGGTGCTGAAGGAACATTTGTGTGCAAATATGCACGCTCTTTGCCATTGCCTGTCGGTTATCGTGATATCAAGATATTTCGACCAGCTCTCTCTGAATCTGTCTTTGGCTTGTTGATTTGAGTCCTGTAGCCATGTGTATGATAATGAGGTAGCTTTTTGAATTTGAACTCCCTACAGGGCACACTGATTCCATGTCAGTCAGTTGTCTAGTAAAGTGTTCCCTGCGGTGGGTGTTGTTAGCGTAACTACGTATCTGAAAGTACATCCAAAGCGGTAAGCACTGGATATGGTTGTGAGCTTTGAGTGTGTGGAAATCTTTAATCAGTGTGTTTTTGAAGCAGTTTTTGGTGAGAAGGTATATGTCCGAGACTTAGGATTGTAGTAAATGGTTTCCCATCCCTGGTGGGAAGTCAAGGTTGTTTTTAAGTGGGGTAAGCAAAGGTGAGGATATTTTGGTTTATTTGGTTAGTAAGTGAAAAATTGATAGGGTGGCGTTCAACGGGGGATGTTATTTCAGGGTCACTGAGTAACTCGTCCAGGTCATCCAGGGAGAAAATTTTAAGGGTATAGGACTTAGTTCATTTTCTAAAGATACCCAGTCCTTAAGGTCCTGGTGGCAGTGCCAGTCAATAATTATGGTGATGTGTGAGGCATAGTAATATTTCCTATAGTCAGGTAGGCCCATTCCCCCTTTTTCTTTGGATCTGGTCATGAGGTCGAATTTGATCCGTGGGCGTTTGTGTGCCCAGATGAAGTCAAGTTGGATCGATTGTAGGGTTTTGAAGAAACTTTGGGGGATCTTTATGGGTAAGGTTCTGAATAGGTAAAGAATTCTGGGTAAAATGGACATTTTACATATGGCTGCTCTACCGAACCAGGAGAAGTTTTTCTGGGTGCCAGGATAGCAGGTCCTTCCCTATACTTTTGAGAAGGGGTAGGAAGTTTTGTTCAAAAATTTGATAAAGTTGGGCAGTCAGCCAGACACCCAAATATTCAAGGGCCAAGGTCTCCCATTTAAAGGGGCTTTTGTGTTGTGCGTTTTTGAGTTTTTTTCTC
Source organism: Lithobates clamitans (assembly GCA_037952925.1). NCBI lineage: Eukaryota > Metazoa > Chordata > Amphibia > Anura > Ranidae > Lithobates > Lithobates clamitans. Next base: position 5,725,957 of record JBBGZY010000415.1, read on the forward strand.
TGGTACAGTGATATTCATCGCCTCGGATTTTGTATAGTTGATTTTTAGGTTGGATACATATCCATATAAGGAGAATTTCTTCAGCAGTGTAAGGATTGATATGAGTGGTTTTGTCAGGAAAAATAATACATTTATCATGAGCAGAAGCTGCTATTTTAAATTCTGTATTTGCTACTTGGAATCCGTGGATATCCTGTGTACTCATCACCCTCCCGATGAAGGGTTCAGGTGAGAGGGTAAAGAGAATTGGTGAGAGTGGGCAGCCCTGTCTTGTACCATTTGTGATGGTTACAGTGTCTGATAGGGATACGTTAATCCGCAACTTAGCCAAAGGGTTCTTGTAGAGTGCGGATATCCATGCCATCATGTGTGTGCCTAAGCCAATGAACTGGCATGTCGCTAAAATGAAATCCCAAGCTACTCGATCGAATGCCTTCTCCGCGCCTGTGGACAGGAGAAGACCCTCGATCTTTTGCATTCGGACCACATTCAGATTAAATTGAGTGACTTTGTAACATTGTCTTTCGCCTCCCTACCTGGCATGAATCCTGACCGTTATATGCACTAAGAGAAATGTCTGAGGGACTTCCCTAGGTGTTGAAAAGGAATTCAATGCCTTTGTCAGGGGATTAGTCAAGATATCTATGAATGCTTTATAGTAAATGGCGGAGAAACCATCTGGGCCAGGGCTTTTCCCTGTCTTTAGATCTTTTATTGCTAGTCGTACTTCAGATGTTTCAGTGGGTTGTTCTAGAATTTCAATGTCTGCGTCTGTTAGCTTAGGGAGTTTAGAGGAGTTTAGGTAGTCTGTTCGTGACCTGTTTCCCTGTATGTCTGCCGGTTTATGTGGTTTTTGGTAGGTTGTAAATATTAGAGTAATAGTCATGGAAATGTTAAGTGATCAGCTTATCAGTTATGTCCAGTGTCCCTTCCTTATTTCGTATGCCTAGAATATTGTTGTTGTGACGGGGGTCTTTCAGGGCCCTGGCTAGGAATTTGTTGTCAAATCTAACATAAGTGAGATGTGAGCATGATCAGATATGGATTTGATACCTATGTTCGCTTCTGCGACTGTATTTAAATCTCTGCGGGATATGAATAAATAGTCGATCCGCGAGTATCTGGAGTGCGAGACAGAGTAAAAGGTAAAATCTCTGTCTTCTGAATGGAGGTAACGCCACCAGTCTATGAGATGTAGGGAATTCAGTAGTGATTTTAGACTTTTCAGGATTCTGTATGTTATGTATGTTTTACCTGAAGAGTTGTCTGTCAAGGGGTTTAAAGGGAGATTAAAGTCTTCACCTAAGATTATGCGTCCCAATCTAAAGCTTTCAAGTTCTCTCACTAGGTGTTGACAAAAGGTTAAGTGGGATGTGTTTGGAAAGTTTGCTAATGTGGTTGGCATACCATCGTGTTTCCCTTTAAGTAAAAGATATCTCCCTTCCGGGTCCGTCAGTTTGTCAGTCAGTTCAAAGTTGGCTTCTTTGCTGATCATAATTGTAACCCCTTTTGATTTGGCCAAGTCATTTGTGGCATGGTATGCTTCAGTAAAATAGGAATCAGTGAGCCTGGGTATGTTATGGGTCTTGAAATGTGTCTCATGTAAGAAGGCAAAATGCGGCCTACCTTTCTTTAATCCTCGTAAAAGAGCCGACCGCTTCTCTGGGACGTTCAATCCTCTAAGATTATGAGAGACCACTGTGGGACTGCGTACCAGCGAAGAGTACGCCATGGAACAGCTGTAGACAGATTCAGAGAGCCGTGACCTGTTAACAACACTGGTAAGATAAATCGTGAGAATGGATATATACAATTTCATCAGACGCTTGGAAAGGTGGGAGCAGCTACTACCAAGAGATGAGAGTATATAGAAACAGAGTATAACAGAAAAGAAAATATGAGTCATAGATCTGACACCTTTTAAATAGATATACTATCCACAAGGTCTTATGTAGTGCACTCCTGTGTGGCTAAATGTCACATCAGGAGATACTTTGTGGAGTGATGGGAGGTGCCGGTTGGTGTGAACAACACTGAGCAAGAAATACCCGTTACTCTTTAAGGGTGGTGAACTATAGGAATGGAGATTAGAGGTCTGCAGCCTCATTTAGTGGCTAATAATAGGTTCTAAAGAAGTGATTCTGCACTTTGGTGCATAGAACATGAGAACTACCGTATATAGTGAGCGGGGAATAGGAGGGAGCATCTTTCCCAACCCTATCCCTCATAAGGTGTCATATTTTCGGGAACATGACCCAACAGTTGGGGTGCAAACCCAATCAGGATAACATAACATAATATTATAACATATTAGAGAACAGGATCATAAAAATAAAATAAAATAAAAAAAACTTTTTAAAGGTGGATATACGATAGGCTTGTAGGAGCTTCTGAACTGCCCGGTTTACCACCATATCTAAAACATATGTATATAGTATATATAGATCCTGAGCTGGTGGACCTTTTAAAGAGACTATTAAGCATAATCTGTCTATTAATAGGTGCAAAACTATCCCATATTGAAGTGGATTGGAAGTCCGCTGCATATAGTTGCTTAATATATATGCGTCTGAGTTTTCAAACCAACCTCTTTTTGCTGCAATCTGGATTACAGAAGTTCCTAAATGCTGTGAGAGTTAGTTGACAGCTGGGTATACATTGTGGCATTGGAAAAGAAGTCAGAGGCCTGTGTTCATTACTGGGTATTAGGGATGAGCTTCTTGTTCGAGTCGAACCCATGTTCTACTCGAACATCGTCTGTTCGCCCGTTCGCCGAATTGCGAACGATATGGGCCGTTCGCGCCAAATTCGTGTGGCGCGTCACGACCCATAATTCACTGAGGCATCGCAGTGCATTGCTGGCTGATGATTGGCCAAGCATGCACTATGACCCGCATGCTTGGCCAATCACAGCGCCGTCTGAACAGAGAGCCGTAATTGGCCAAAGCCAAGGAGGCTTTGGCCAATTATGGCTCAGGGGATTTAGTACACGCCCCACACTATATAAGGCCGCCTGCACGGCGGCCCTGTGTAGTGTGTGTTCCGGCGTTGAAAGAGATAGACAGAGAGACAGTGTCATTTGATTTGAGTTAGATAGATTAGGCAGAACAGTCAGCCATTTAGCTGCACTTACAGTGTATTGTGTATATATATGCATCCCAGGTGTTGCATATATATATATACAATGTATTCAGTTTAGCTAGATCCGTTCCTGTTATCTTCCTACTGACAGGCAGGCTTGTCTTGTTACAGTATTTATAGCTACCTGAAGAAAATTTCTGGTGTTCTTTTGATCCTGTTAGTACCACAGTCAGGCAGCTAGACTATTTACAGTTAGCACTGCGTCCTGCTCACAGTGTTCAGCTAGATCCGTTCCTGTTATCTTCTTACTGACAGGCAGGCTTGTCTTGTTCAGCTAAAACTACAAGTTGGTGTAGTGAGACCTCTGCACAGTGTTCATCTAAAGCTACAAGTTAGTGCTGTGCATCCTGCTCACAGTGTTCAGCTAAAACTACAAGTTGGTGTAGTGAGACCTCTGCACAGTGTTCATCTAAAGCTACAAGTTAGTGCAGTGCGTCCTGCTCACAGTGTTCAGCTAAACCTACAAGTTAGTGCGGTGCGTCCTGCTCACAGTGTTCAGCTAAAACTACAAGTTAGTGCAGTGCGTCCTGCTCACAGTGTTCAGCTAGATCCGTTCCTGTTATCTTCTTACTGACAGGCAGGCTTGTCTTGTTACAGTATATACAGCTACCTGAAGAAAATTGCTGGTGTTCTTTTGATCCCATTAGTACCATAGTCAGGCAGCTAGACTATTTACAGTGAGTGCAGTGCGTCCTGCTCACAGTGTTCAGCTAAAACTACAAGTTAGTGGGGTGCGTCCTGCTCACAGTGTTCAGCTAAACCTACAAGTTAGTGGGGTGCGTCCTGCTCACAGTGTTCAGCTAAACCTACAAGTTAGTGCGGTGCGTCCTGCTCACAGTGTTCAGCTAAAACTACAAATTAGTGCTGTGCGTCCTGCTCACAGTGTTCAGCTAAACCTACAAGTTAGTGTAGTGAGACCTCTGCACAGTGTTCATCTAAAGCTACAAGTTAGTGCAGTGCGTCCTGCTCACAGTGTTCAGCTAGATCTGTTCCTGTTATCTTCTTACTGACAGGCAGGCTTGTCTTGTTACAGTATATACAGCTACCTGAAGAAATTGCTGGTGTTCTTTTGATCCTATTAGTACCACAGTCAGGCAGCTTGACTATTTACAGTTAGTGCAGTGCGTCCTGCTCACAGTGTTCAGCTAAAACTACAAGTTAAGTGGGGTGCGTCCTGCTCACAGTGTTCAGCTAAACCTACAAGTTAGTGTAGTGAGACCTCTGCACAGTGTTCATCTAAAGCTACAAGTTAGTGCAGTGCGTCCTGCTCACAGTGTTCAGCTAAAACTACAAGTTAGTGCTGTGCGTCCTGCTCACAGTATTAAGCTAAAACTACAAGTTAGTGTGGTGCGTCCACCTCATAGTGTTCAGCTAAACCTACAAGTTATTTTTTTGCGAGCTCTGCACAGTGTTCACCTAAAGCTACCTGTAGAAGGTTGGTGGTGTTTTCTTGATCCTATCACTACCGCATGCAGCTAAAAAAGCTACAAGTTAGGTTTTTGCGAGCTCTGCACAGTGTTCAGCTAAAGCTACCTGTAGAAGGTTGGTGGTGTTCTCATACTACAGGCAGGCAGTTGATTTTGCTAGCTGCAGTATCAGTATATATATATATATATATATATATATATATATATATATATATATATTTATATATATATCCCAGCTTAGTGCAGCTACAGGCCATTAGTATGTCTGGAAGGCCAAGAAGGAGAGGCAGACAGTCACAAGCCAATAAGAGAGCAGGCTTTGTGTTTAGTGCTGGTCTTGGAGACGGTGCATCCTCATCAGCATGTGGCCGTGGGACACGCTTGGCCTTTTTGTCGGCAGCTGGCCGTGTTGAGCCGCAACATGTGGAATACTTGGTCGAGTGGATGACCAAGCCATCCTCATCCTCCTCATCCTCTCTCACCCATGCCCAGGGTACTTTGTCTGGTAAAGCAATGGCCTCTTCCCTCAGCTCAATGTCATCAGTGACTCCTTCCAAAGCCCCACCATGTCCTCCTGAGGAGTCCCTCGAACTGTTTGACCACAGTGTTGGGTACATGCTCCAGGAGGATGCCCAGCATTTGGAAGGCTCTGATGATGATACTGAGCTTGATGAAGGCAGTAACATGAGCACGGACAGAGGGGGTGCCCAAGAAGGACAGCAATCTGGCAGTCATGCTCCCCCTGCTGCAGCATACTGCCAGGTTTGCTCAAGTGATGAGGAGGGAGGGGATGATGAGGTCACTGACTCAACGTGGGTGCCTGATAGGAGAGAGGAAGAGGAGGAGGAGGCGGCACATCACCAACGAGGCAGGATGCCCTCCAGGGGCCAGCCTAAGGGCAGCACACCCCAAAGCTCCACATGTGCAGGGCGCTGCAGTCTCTGCGCGTTATTCAAAAAGTTCTTCGGTGTAGGCCTTTTTTGAGACGAGTGCATCAGATCACACCGCTGCTATTTGCAACATATGTCTCAAGCATATCTTGCGTGGCCAAAACATCTCCCGCTTGGGTACCACATGCTTGACCAGACATATGTTGACCTGCCAAGCAAGTTCGTTGGCAAGCGTATCTAAAAGACCCACACCAAAGAACAAAGAGGACCTCTCCTTGCTCCTCATCAGCTGAGATCTCCAACCCCACTATACCTTCAGTCCTCTCTGAGACCTGCACTGAGAGGAATGAAGGTGTAGAATTAGGTGTGTCACAGCCAAGTACTTGTGGGCAATCTGCTTTTGGTACACCGACATCAGATTGTACCAGGCAAATTTCCCTGCCCCAGCTGCTGCACCGCCGAAAGAAGTTTGCTCCCAGCCATCCACATGTGCAGCGGTTGAATGCTAGCTTGGCAAAATTGCTAGCACTTCAACTGCTGCCTTTTCAGTTGGTAGACTCTGCCCCCTTCCGTGAGTTTGTGGAATGTGCGGTTCCTCAGTGGCAGGCACCCAAACACCACTTTTTCTCACGGAAGGCGATTCTGGCTCTCTACCGGCATGTGGAAGGCAATGTCTTGGCCTCGCTGGACAGGGCGGTCAGCGGTAAGGTGCATATTACAGCTGACTCATGGTCCAGCAGGCATGGACAGGGACGTTACCTAAGTTTCACGGCGCATTGGGTGACTCTGCTGGCAGCTGGGAAGGATGCAGGACAAGGTGCAGTAGTGTTGGAGGTTGTTCCGCCATCATGCCTCCAAAATGCTAATGATTGTGACACACCTCTCTCCTCCACCCCCCCTCTTCTTCTTCCTCCATGGCCTCTTCCTGTACTTTGTCCTCGGAACCAGTGGTGCTCCGAAGCCATTCAAGGGGCTACACAAGTACGCAGGCCAAAAGATGCCATGCGGTGCTTGAGCTGGTGTGCTTGGGGGACAGGAGTCACACTGGGGCAGAGGTTCTGTCAGCGCTGCAGGGGCAGCTTCAGAGGTGGTTGACGCCACGCCAACTTAAGGCAGGAATGGTGGTTTGCGACAATGGCACCAACCTCCTCTCTGCCCTCCGACAGGGACAAAGGACCCATGTGCCCTGCTTGGCTCACGTCCTTAACTTGGTGGTGCAGCAGTTCTTGGGCAGGTACCCGGGCTTACAGGATGTCCTGAGGCAGGCCAGGAAAGTCTGTGTGCATTTCCGCCAGTCATATAATGCCAGTGCTCGGCTGACGGACCTCCAAAAGGAGTTTAACCTGCCCAAGAACCGCCTAATCTGTGACATGCCCACCAGGTGGAGCTCAACGTTGGCCATGCTGCAGCGGCTGCACACGCAACAGAGGGCCATCAATGAGTACCTGTGCGACTATGGCACCAGGACAGGGTCAGGGGAGCTTGGTTTTTTTCCCCACGCCAGTGGGCCATGATCAGGGATGCATACACTGTCCTGTCACCATTTGAGGAGGCCACAAGGATGGTGAGCAGTGACAGTGCATGCATCAGTGACACTGTCCCCCTTGTCCACCTGTTGGAGCACACACTGCGTGGAATAATGGACAGGGCACTTGAGGCAGAACAGAGGCAGGAAAAGGAGGACTTCCTTAGCTCTCAAGGCCCCCTTTATCCAGACAGTGTTTTTGCGTGCCCGCCGATCACACAGGAAGAGGACGAGGAGGAGGAGGAGGAGGAGGAGGAAGATTGTGTCAGTATGGAGGTGGAGCCTGGCACTCAGCATCAGCAGCAGTATTTAAGGGATCAGTCCCAAGAAATACATGGACTTGTACGTGGCTTGGAGGAGGTGGCTGCGGACCATGTTGTCCTTAGTGACCCAGAGGACTCTGGACCGAATGCCTCAGCAAACCTACGCTGCATGGCCTCCCTGATCCTGCAAAGCCTGCGTAAGGATCCTCGTATTCGTGGTATCAAGGTGAAGGACCAGTACTGGCTGGCAACCCTCCTTGATCCACGTTACAAGGGTAAGGTTGCGGACCTTATCTTGCCATCGCCGGAGGAGCAAAGGATGAAACATCTTCGGGAGGACTTGCAGAAAGGTCTGTGCAACGCGTTCCCAGAGACTGGGAGGTTACAAACTCCTGTTTCTGGACAACGTGTTGCTGAGGCTTCGGTCAGTCAAAGAAGGAGCGGTGGAGAAGGTGGCCGTCTGACCGATGCGTTCAGACAATTTTTTGGTCTGCAGCCCCAAGGTATGATTGGTTCCAGCAACCATCGCCAGCGTCTGTTTTACATGGTGCAGGAATACCTAGGGGCAAGATCTGACTTGGACACCTTTCCCACCGAAAATCCTCTGGGTTACTGGGTCTTGAGGATGGATCACTGGCCAGAGCTTGCACAGTATGCAATTGAGCTACTGGCCTGTCCTGCATCCAGCGTTCTTTCGGAACGCACATTCAGCGCTGCTGGAGGCTTTGTAACCGATCACAGGGTGCGTCTGTCCACCGACTCAGTCAATCGACTGACCTTCATAAAAATGAATCAGTCTTGGATCACCACCAGCTACCAAGCACCTGATGCTGATGTAACCGAATAATTTTTTTTGAAATCTCAGATCCCTTCAAAGACTGCCTATGCTGATGCTGAGTTACTATCCCTGAGTAATTATCCTCTTCCTCCTCAATCATCACGCTGATAGCTTGTAAGAACATTTTTGGTTCTGGGCGCCACCACCAGTGCCTAAGGCACAATTTTTCAGCCCCTGTTTAACAGGGGCGTGTAATTACAATTTTTGATGCAATACTTTGCAGCAGGGCTCATTTCAGCATTCCAACTAGAGTATCTGTGAGGGTTTGCAGTGTTGTGGCACCAGCACCAGTGCCAAAGGCCCAATATTTCTGCCCCTGTTTAACAGGGGTGTGTAATTAAAAGTTTTGATGCAATACTTTGCAGCAGAGCTCATTCCTGCATTCCAACTAGAGTGTCTGTCAGGGGTTGCAGTGTTGTGGCACCAGCACCAGTGCCTAAGGCCCAATTTTTCAGCCCTTGTTTAACAGGGGCGTGTAATTACAATTTTTGATGCAATACTTTGCAGCAGGGCTCATTTCAGCATTCCAACTAGAGTATCTGTGAGGGGTTGCAGTGTTGTGGCACCAGCACCAATGCCTAAGGCCCAATTTTTCTGCCCCTGTTTAACAGGGGCGTGTAATTACAATTTTTGATGCAATACTTTGCAGCAGGGCTCGTTCCTGCGTTCCAACTAGAGTGTCTGTGAGGGGTTGCAGTGTTGTGGCACCAGCATCAGTTCCTAAGGCCTAATTTTTCAGCCCCTGTTCAACAGGGGCATGTAATTACAATTCTTGATCTAATATTTCACAGCAGGGCCCATTTCTGCACCCACCAAGAGCGAGTGAGGACTTACAGTGTTGTGACACCAGCACCACCACCACCAAAGGGCCAATTTTTCTGCCCCTGTTCAACAGGGGCATGTAATTACAATTCTTGATCTAATATTTCACAGCAGGGCCCATTTCTGCACCCACCAAGAGCATGTGAGGACTTACAGTGTTGTGGCACCAGCACCACCACCACCACCAAAGGCCCAATTTTTCTGCCCCTGTTCAACAGGGGCATGTAATTACAATTCTTGATCTAATATTTCACAGCAGGGCCCTGTGAGGGCTTACAGTGTTGTGGCCACAACAACACCTAAGGCCCAAATTTCTGCTGAGTATATAGGGCAGGCCCTTACTTTCAAATATCTAACTTACAAACGACTACTACTTGCAAACGGAAGGAGACAACGGGAAGTGAGATGAAATCTACCCCTAGGAAGGGAAATTCTCTCCTGTAAGAGTTAATATGGGAAAAACATTTCTCCTTTCCACTGATGCTTTCCAATCCTTGTTCCACAAAAAACCCAAATTTTCAAAAAACATTTGTCATTGGGACAAAAAGTGAGGTGAAATCTTCTGTAGACGAGGAAAGACAGCAAAACAAATGTCACAGGGGTGATAACCCTTCCCTATGTTTTCCAAAAAGCTTAAAAAATATTTTTTGACTGGAGCTAAACACGTTAAAAATGTACCCGTTCAAAATTACAAACAGATTCTACTTAACAACAAACCTACAGTCCCTGTCTTGTTTGCACCGCCTGTATACTGCTGTTCAGAGTATATAGGGCCTGGTGGCCCCACACCTTTCCTTTTTTTAGTTTGGGTGCTTTTGGGTTCTCCTTAATATCCATACAAGACCCAAAGGGCCTGGTAATGGACTGGGGGGTACCCATGCCATTTGTCTCACTGATTTTCATCCATATTGCCAGGACCCAACATTACATTAAACCCGCAAGCAGTTTTAAATGAGATTTTTTCCTTTAAAAATGACATTTTGTGCAGGGACTGTTCTAAACACGGGAAACATGCGCCACTTTACAAGCTTACTATAGACACACCCCAGGTACAATATTTAAAGGAATATTTCACTTTTTTTTTTTCACTTTAAGCATCATTAAAATCACTGCTCCCGAAAAAACGCTCTAACGCTCGTGCAAATTTTTGGTCCGTTCGCAGGTTCTGGTGCGAACCGAACCGGGGGGTGTTCGGCTCATCCCTACTGGGTATACACAGGTGTCTTCCTTGTAGGGATTTCTTAGGCCGTATACTGTGTGGCTGGTTTGGCAAAGCCATGAGCTTGTAACTGCAAAAATGTATGCATGAATAGCCTTCCAGTGAAAGGGGGTAAAATCACACAAGTTCGGTCACTTTTCAGCCCAACTGGGGATAGAGCGCCTCGGGTCTAGGGATGAGCCGAACACCCCCCTGTTCGGTTCACACCAGAACATGCGAACAGGAAAAAAGTTCGCTCGAACACCGTTAAAGTCTATGGGACACGAACATGAATAATCAAAAGTGCTCATTTTAAAGGCTTATATGCAAGTTATTGTCATAAAAAGTGTTTGCCCCCCACCCGCAGACCCCCACAACCACCGGCCAGGGTTGTGGGGATGAGGCCCTTGTCCTCATCAACATGGGGACAAGGTGTTTTGGGGGGCTACCCCAAAGCACCCTCCCAATGTTGAGGGCATGTGGCCTGGTACGGTTCAGGAGGGGGGGCGCACTCTCGTCCCCCCCTCTTTTCCTGCGGCCTGCCAGGTTGCGTGCTCGGATAAGGGTCTGGTATGGATATTTGGGGGGACCCCACGCCTTTTTTTTTTTTTTTTGGCGCGGGGTTCCCCTTAAAATCCATACCAGACCTGAAGAGCCTGGTATGGAATTTAGGGGGACTCCCACGTCATTTTTTTTTTAAATTTTGGATCGGGGTTTCCCTGTGGGGAATTCCCATGCCGTTTTTATCAATGAACTTCTATGTGTATTGTCGGCAATGCAATAGCCGCGGGTAGTTTTAAATGGGTTTTTTCCTTCGAAATGTCATTTTGCTGTCAGACTGTTCTAAACATGGGAAACATGCGCCCCTTTACAGGCATACTACAGCTACGAAATTTAAAGGGATATTACACTTTTATTGTTTGACTTTAAGCATTATTAAGCATTATTAAAATCACTGCTCCTGAAAAAACGTCCGTTTTTAAAACTTTTTTTTGCATTGATCCATGTCCCCTGGGGCAGGACCCGGGTCCTCAAACACTTTTTATGACAATAACTTGCATATAAGCCTTTAAAATTAGCACTTTTGATTTCTCCCATAGACTTTTAAAGGGTGTTCTGCGGCATTCGAATTTGCCGCGAACACCCCAAATTGTTCGCTGTTCGGCGAATTTGCGAACAGCCAATGTTCGAGTCGAACATGAGTTCGACTCGAACTCGAAGTTCATCCCTACTCGGGTCCCAAAAAGGGAAAACACACAAATTGGAAAAGAGGTGATCAAAAACAAGGGGGCAAAATAGTAGATAAAAGGTGGGAGGTATAACTTGGAACATAGTGATCCGTGCTCTGGAGGAGTGTGCTCTGGGGGTACAAGTGATCGAGTTTCCCTGACGGCTTTGCTTCATCTTTTTAGACTGGTGTTTGTCAGGTGAAGTAAATGGTGAGCTAGGGGGGCTCCTGTGCAGGGGGAAGGAATAATTCCTGATACCAGTCTGGCAGATCAACTTGGCCCAATTGGAGCGAATTGCAGAATTCTGGGAGGTCATCCGAAGAGCGTAGAGAGTGCTGCCGGCCATTATAGTTCACGAGTAGTGCAAATGGAAAGCGCCAAGTGTAACGCAGGTCCTTCTCACAGAGCTTGTCTAGGAGGGGACGTAAAGCCCTGCGGTTTTTCAAAGTTATTTGAGACAAATCATGAAAGAGCATTATCACTTCTCCATTAAACACAATTTGATCATTCTGGCGTGCTTTTTGCATGATATCCTCTTTCAATATGAAGCTCTGCAGGCAGCATATGATGTCTCAAGGGGGCATGGTGTCTGGGCCACGCACTCTCAGGGCCTTGTGTGCTCTCACAAATTCAATGTCGGTATCTTCAGGCCTTTCCAATAGGCTTTTAAAAACCCTCTGTAAAGCTGGAATGATTTGGTCATTATCTACTGTTTCAGGGATTTCTCAGACCCTAATATTGTTCCATCTCCCTCTGTTATCAAGGTCCTCTAAATGTCTATTCATTTCTATGAAATGATTAGAGTGTGAGGTTGTAACTTTTTCAAGTCTGCTAATAGCTCTCTCTCTGTGCTTCCCAGCTGCCTCAGCCAAGGCCATTTTCTCAGTAAGCACCAGCAGGTTTGATTTGAGATCAGTTATTGCTGCTGAGAAAGTGTATTTAATGTCTGCTGCAAAGATGGACATGTTGGCGTAAGTGAGGGGATGGTTAGAATGTGAAAGTCCCCTACCATTATCCTCCGCCGCTGACTGGGAGTCTTCACTGAAGTCTTCTTCTGTGTGAGTCGGCGCCATCTTGACTCCGGCTACGCTACTCCGGGACAGTGACTGACTCCTAAAGATGTCAGAGATATTGCTTCCCTGGGAAGCCGCCACTGATCAGGATCGGGTGTGGGGTGTCCTGTTATTCTGCTTGCTCATTATCATGGGTGAATGTGCAGGATAACAGGCTCAAGGTTGCAGGTCCTCCGGAGCTCCTCTAGCAAGCTGTCATCTCAGCCGTGTGCCTAGCCATGCCCCCTTGCAAGTTCCTTTTTAAGCCCACTCACCAGAGATGACATTTCTGAGCCAGCAGGGGATCCGGGATCGTCCATAAGTTCTGAGCAGCAGGAGGAGGCAGGGGAGCTCTCCCGAACTAAGCAGCATGTGATGAGGGAGAGATACTCGACCTCGAGGCTCCGGCCTGCCCGCCTCGCATGCTGGATTATTCTGTGGCTAGATACCGCTTAATGGAGCCGACGGCTGATGGATGTGTGGCCGATCCCTTCCTAGAGCTCTTACCGAGTGTGGAGCGGGGTTTTGGTGTCATGGTCGGCATTGCTAGAGCTGTAAGGCCGGTAGCTAAACGGAGCTCTCCTTATCCACGTCCAACCAGCGCCATGCATAAGCCACACCCCCAACAGCAGCAGGTAAAAGAGAAAAGAAAACCAAACTCACTGACTTGTTCACCAAACTTAAAAAGCTTGAAGCATTACACAGACCCAATTTAGCTCAACAACCCACTGAGAACTTATTGAAATTCATACACGCATACAGATAGAGCTAGGCCATAACCTCAGGAAAAGATTCATCTTTTACGAGTTCGGAAATAAATGTGGCCACCTCCTTGCCCAAGCACTATGTACGAAAAAAGTCAACAACACAATACATCAACTACATTCCCCTACAGGTAAGACACTCACGAAAAACGACAGCACAGGAATTTGAAAAATACTACTCCTCCGTATACGACCTCAGCACATCTGACCCCCCCACTACCCCACCCTCTAAAAGATTTAATGAGATCAAGTCGTTTCTGGACCAATTTGCCCCTGGGAAAATCTCAGCAGATGCCACCACAACTCTTGAATCCCCGATCTCCATAAAAGAATGGGAACAAGCAATAAAACAACTAAAACCCAGTAAGAGTCCACGCCAAGACGGTCTATCCGCGGTATACTACAAGACATTCTCGAAAACCCCCTTTTTGAATGCTTTTAACTCCGTCTCACCCTCAAACCCTCTCACGCGTGGGATGCTGGAAGCCAACATAATGGTCATCCCCATACATGAAAAAGACCCTATACAAACAGGAAACTACAGACCAATCTCACTGCTGAATGTGGACATCAAAATATTTTCTAAAATACTAGCAAACAGATTCTTACCACTTCTTCCCTCTATCATCTCCCAGGACCAAGTAGGCTTCATCCCTGGTCGTAAGGCTAGGGACAATACCATTAAGGCAATCAACCTACACCACCTGATGACACAAAAAAAACAAAAAGATTTTTTCCTGTCCCTAGATGCAAAGGAGGCATTTGACAGAGTGGCATGGGACTACATGTAAGCAGTCTTACAATCTAAAGGGATAGGCCCACACATGTCCGGCCTGATCCTCTCCTTATATGCGGGTCCATCAGCTAAAGTGCAAGTCAACAACACTCTGTTGAATGCCTTCCCCATCCTTAACAGGACAAGACAGGGATGCCCCCTGTCTCCTATCCTATTCATACTCACGCTGGAACCGTTCCTTCGTAAACTGAAATTCAACCCAGATATCCAAGCAATTCAAACACCCAACAGAGAATAAAAATATTCTGCCTCTAGTAAAAGCACTGACCATTTTACCAGTACTACTAATAGAATTTAATTACTTCCAACTACTCTCCAACCTCAAAATTAATGTATCTAAATATTTTGCCCTCAACATATCCTTACCACTACACTTAGTACACCAATGTAAAGAGAATTTTCCATTTCAGTGGAAACATGAGTCAATCACATATTTATGCATACAACTCCCCTCCAAACCCCCAATCTTATATGAAAAACCACATACCTCTCCTAAATAAACTAACCTCTGACCTCAAAAACTGGAACAAACCAATGTTTTCGTGGTTTGGCAGAGCGGCAATCCTAAAGATGAACACCCTGCCGAGACTGTTATATATCCTGCAGACGATTCCTATACAAGTCCCATTATCTTTTTTTAAAACATACCAAAATATCTGCTCCAGATTTCTCTGGGTGGAACACAAACCCCGAATTAGCTTTAAGCAACGTATGCGACCAAAGCGACTTGGAGGTATAGGCCTCCCAGACCTTGTAAACTATTATACGGCTACCCACCTTACCAGAGAAGTGGACTGGAATGTTCACTCCCCCCACAAAGACTGGGTCCCCTTGGAAGCATCCTTCACAACCCTACCCCTGGACTCTCTACCATGGACAACCCCACATCACATTCCATTGGAAATCCGTCTTCATCCATTAATAGGATCTACCTTACACTGCTTCCACAAGATGTGTACCCAAACCAGCATATCTTCCATCCCTGGACCAGTGACCCCAGTAAAACTAAATCCAGACTTCCCTCCAGGAATGCACGGCCATTATCTTACCGACAATTGGCCACAAGATCAAATCATAACCCACCAGTTCTTTCATCAGGGGAAACTCCTAACTGCCTCCCAACTCTCCCCCCCAACTGGAAAAGACACCTATCCCCCCATTAAATATTTACTGCTTGCTCACCACCTAAAATCCTTGGATAAAGATTTGCAATGTTCGAGACAATTTACCCCCTTCGAAAGGCTTTGCACCCAGATAACACCCCAACCTCATCTGGTATCTTCCACACGCAATATTATTTTCGCAGATCTACATGCCAATGAGAGCTTAGCCTGCAAAAAATGGGAAAAGAACCTCTCAACAGAGAACTGGGAACAAATATTCCTGAATATCCATAAAGGGTCAACTAACGTCACTACACAGGAAAATGGATATAAAATCCAATCTAGATGGTACCGCACACCAGCCCTTTCAAACAAATATAACCCCACTATACCAGAAACCTGTTGGACATGCCTTGAAGACAGAGGCACTCTACTATACATCTGGTGGTTCTGCGCCCCACTACAAACATTTTGGAAAGAAGTATGCCGCATCACCTCCCAGGTTACCTCCTACGATTTAGAATTTTCCCCAGCCCAATTCCTACTCCACCACTCACTTACCACATAAATCCTACCACAAATCTTTAGCAATGCACATGATTAATGCAGCAAAACAATGCATTCCCCTGCACTGGAGCTCAACGCAGATACCCACACTCAAAGAATGGTTTACTAGAATCCGCAAAGTCACTGAAATGGAAGAACTAATCCACATTGCATGGATTACCAGCAGCTATGAAGCCCCTGATGCCAATGTCGCTGGTTAAGTGTTTTTGGGATGTGGAATCTCTGCAGGACTTCTAGGCTGCCTAGCGTTGGGGGTGTTGATTTTATTTGGAAGATTGTTTTTGGGGTAGGTTGGGCACAATTAACACCCAAAGACCAATTTTTATGCACCTGTTTGATATTATTACAATTTTTGACAGCAAGGCCAATTCTTGCTTTCATCAAGAGTACCTCTATAGGGTCATGGTGTGAAGGAGCCACCGACACCCAAAGAGCAATTTTTCTGCACCCATTACAGAAGTAGAAATCCAAAGTCTGTGGTAGAGATACCAGAATTTAGTGCACTACATTGTGGCCTAATCATACAGACTGGCTCCCCAAGCCATTGCTTACAAAATTAACAAAGCTTGTAGGTTAAATGCCATTTTTTGGGCTTTATAAATGCAATTATTGATGCAGCAGCTTCTTTACAGAGTACAGATGTGCCACTTTACAGGTGGATTAAGGGGACCCCCCAGGTACTATATTGAAAGGAATTGTTAATTTTTATACTTTTCACTTTAAGCATCATTTAACATTTTTTTACAAACTTTTACAAACTTTTTTTCATTGGTACATGTCCCCCAGGGCAGTACCCAGACCCGCATAACCATTGTATGCCCAATTACTTGCATTTAAGTGTTACAAAATGGGCACTTTTGATTTTTCACGTTCGGATCCCATTGGCTTCAAAGGGGTTTGTTATTCGGTTTTGCACTTGCGTGATGTTCAAAAGTTCTGGTGCGAACCGAACAGGGGGTCTTTCAGGCCATCCGTACACTTAACTAGTTGACATCAGTTACAGATAAAGCCGCTGGTTTTATGATGCTCTCCACATGTCCACAGGGTTTCATATGCTTAGCTGGTAACCAGTAAGTGTCAGAGAGGCAGTACAGCCTTGCAAGGAGTTTCAGGGGCCAGCCTGTCAGTGTGGTTGTGAAGGATGGGAGCTGGTAATGTTAACACAGCCACGGGTGGTAACTGGTTTTCTCCACATGTCCCTAAATAGCAGGTCAGGAGATCCATAGGAAAAATTTTGGGCACTGGAGGCAGCACAGGAAAGCTCCCGGAGGATCTAGATCAGGGGTCTCAAACGGGTGGCCCTCCAGCTGTTGCGGAACTACAAGTCCCATCATGCCTCTGCCTGTGGGAGTCATGCTTGTAACTGTCAGCCTTGCAATGCGTCATGGGACTTGTAGTTTCACAACAGCTGGAGGGCCACCAGTTTGAGACCCCTGATCTAGATAGTATGAGGCGAAGTTAGGATCTGGCAGGCACTGTTAGAAGTGGTGATTTTGCTGGTAGCACACCTGGACAGCAAGGAAACCAATCAATTTGTGACCATCTTGATCTGTTCCCCCCTTTCTTTTTTTCCCATCTTCTGCCCCTCTCTTCTACCTCTGTCAAACCCCAGCTCTCCTTTCCTTTTTTATTATTTCTATTAACTAACGTGCTATCCAACTTAATCTCTCTTGTTGTTCTCCTACAGCTAAGAGGTGGAGCTACGAGTGCCAGAGGGGAACCCCAGAAGAATGTGTGGTTTGGGGCTGCTCTGGGCAATACCAGGTAAGTATAACACGTTTGTTATTTTACTAAAAATATACAGTATATACTTTACAGCAGATTTAACATGTGGTCTTGTCATGAAGGTTTTGACTACCCTAGGACTTAAAGGGTTAAAGGGTTAGGATTTAAAGGACTAAACAACATTATTTTACAAACATTCATTTTATACTTAATTGTGATCTAGGATAATTTGAATTTGGGGCATATTTGAATTTACCATAAATGAAACAAGGTCTAAAAAATCTTATGAAAAGATCATGGTCTTTAAAAATTCTACTTACAAATTTATTTTGATTTACAAGGATGTGCCTGTCCACCTAGAGCTTATGCACAAACATTTAAAGACTGAATTTAAAAGGAATGCATTTAAATTAACAATTTAGAAGAGGACCAGCTAAAGCCTAACATAAAAAAAGAGTTTCCCATTTGCAAAATATGCCAATACCATATGATAATGGAATTGACCTAGATAGTACTTAATAGTAAATGCAAAAGAACATACTCAATTTCTTTTGTACCCACTTTTAATTGCTATCCACAAAGGTCAATTCTATTAACTGGAGGCATTGACAGTGTGTATATCTAACTTCTTTGCCTCAGCACATAATGTATTTTTCTAAACATGCAGCATTGATATTTTATTGAGCTAAAACAAATGGTAATAGGCTTGGAACATAGAATTCACAATGCAAGATACCATCTACTTTGCAGCAAGATGGTTGTGTAAATCTTTTCCTTCTATAAGCACAGTATATAAATATATACCAGGCAAATGTAAAAGAAGTACCACACTGCATTGTTTACTCACATTACAGAAAGATAAACCCTACCTGTCCACAATTTGTAGATTAAGCATGATACCCAGTGCTCACAGAATGTTAATCTACATTCCCTTTTGGTATTGAGACCCCTCAGTAGTACTTGTTTCTGAGTGATAGGAAATCTATGTGATTGGTTCCCAATCAAGTAACCGCTATGACATCACAATCACAGTGACAGTATGGCTTTGCTCACAAAACAAACCCTCCGGTGTAGCTGCCCTTGTGCTTCAAACAAAGCAAGGTACATTTACAAAAGGCTGTGGCTAATAATGTCAAAAAAGAAATAGCATTATTTAGCCACTTCAGACCTCATACCTATACCTGTAATATCCTTTATGAATTAGGGATAAATTTTGGGTTGGCATTGAGCATGAATTAAACCTGAATCCAATTTGTCCACAATTTGGTGAACGGGAGAACAAACTGAACCTATTTCTGTAGCTATATCACAAAAAAATGTAATTGCGAATATATTGTGCTACTGGAATGTAAACAACAGTGCTGGAATCCTAGGTGGTGTCTTTGACCAAATGTGTTTATGACCATATTTGGTCAATAACCTCACATTGGATCCCTGTTGCTGTGTTTACATATCAGTAGTAGGGAGGGGGCAGAATTGTTGGATGTCGCTCATCATGACTTATGAAGAGATACATTGTCAGATGTTGTGATTGATGATGGATTTTCGTTGTTTAATTACAATACATTACACATTTTTGGGATGATACAATACTTTGTTTATTATTTATTTTTTGTACTAGTGTTGCTGTTTTTATTAATTATTTACCTTATTTTTGATGAATGAGCAACAAGTATTTTACTATGTACTCCAAACTCATGTGGAGGTGTAGATAACTTGGCCCCCCCCTTATTCAAAAGGGGGCTCCAGACTCTGATAAGTTCCCCCACAGATCCTCAAATAATATTTGAGGGACATGATGTGGGGATGATGCCCTTGTTCCTTGTCAAAGTACCCCGCCAATGTTGAGGTCATGTGGCCTGGTATGGTTTAGGAAGGTACACACACTTCCTCTCCCTTTCCTGGCATGCCAAAGGGAGGTCTTGCATGTCTTTTTGGGAGGATCCTACGCCACTTTTTTTGTTTTTCTCTGCTCTTACTGAGTATGTGTGGACAAAGCTGAGGGGACTTCAGGAGATGTCATAATGCATTGTCATACCAACTTTCAAGTCACCTTCACAATGTTGTGTGTATGTAGTCTGGTATGATTTACAAAGAGGGAGTAATTTCCTTTCTTCCACCCAGGCTGTATACCTGCATAAGAAAAAAACAAGTAAAAATATTTTGGAGTTCAAAATCAATATCTTATGTTTCAAAACAGATTCTTATCCAGGTAAGCAGCCAGGCCACATGCTCAAAATAATTGAAAGGTGCCTTGCAAAGGGGGTGGCAAAGGGGGTATAGGCTTTGACACCCTCCCTTTGCAAGGTATCTTTCTATTATTGGCTTGCAAGGCACCCTATCCCTATGTTAATGGGCTTCATCCTCACATCCTGTCCCTCGTGGATGTAGATTTGGGGTCTGCAGGTGGGGCTTATAACCTACATAAACATGGAAAAAAGGTGAGACTTTAAATGAGATGCATGGCACCTTTTTATGTTGTTTGATGCTTATAACTTAACAATTTTTTTATGTTGTATGGGCAGATGTGCCTGTGTACTTGAGGTCTGAGGAAAGTAAGTAAATAATGTCCCCCGATGTAAATCCAATGCCAGTGATGTAGATCCCTGATGATGTTGACCTACCACCAAGATGACCCAACAATGCTACCCCACCACTACTCCCATCAAAAATGGCAGATCATTGGCACTGCTGCAATGTTAGCACAATGGCAGAGATTCCTGTGACATCATCCATCAAATATGGTAGTAACCATGGTATTTTTAGTGTTACCTTAAAAAATTCTGCTTTTACAGGCATTGGCTTTTTTTCAGCCCATAAGAGCCCGTATGTCAGCCTTTGCACATTTAGGCATTTCCAGGCAGATTAAAAGAAAAGCATTTACAGACTAAAAAAAAAACATCACTAGTGCATTTAGAGGAGGTGCTTTTGAACAGAAAACATGCTAGATGCATCTCGAGGCATGTAAATGCCTGGAAATGCACCTAAACTCCTTTCAGTACTAGGCCATATTTCAGTTTTCAGCACTGTGATAACTTGATTGACAATTACTTGTTCATGCAACACTGTAACCAAACACATTTTATATTATTTTATTATAATCTATCTGTAGGAATTATTTTTGCATGCAAACATACGCTTGTGTGCACATTGTCATCTCTTATGACGTCTTATAAAGTAAAATATGCAGAATTATTGTTCTAAATTGACTAGAAGAAGTCTAATGGCTGGTTTCTGTTGACTGGTCCTGCTGAAAAAACAGAATTCGATCAGTGTGTGCAGCCAATGACGGAGCGAGTCCCTGCTGTCAGAATATAATAGCATAGCAGAAGAGATGCCTACATTCACGTTACTTGTGTGAATGTGGGGATCTGTGAGTTTTTGTTGTTCAACCCACTGGTTAAATAAATAAAAACTCTGCGTGTCTATACCCTGCTTAACCACTTGCCTACTGGGAACTTTCACCCCCTTTCTGCCCAGGCCAATTTTCAGCTTTCAGTGCTGTCACACTTTGAATGACAAATGCATGGTCATGCAACGCTGTACCCAAATGAAATTTGTATAATTTTTTCACACAAATCGAGCTTTCTTTTGGTGGTATTTAATCACTGCTGGGTTTTTTAGTTTTTACTAAAAAAAAAGAAAAAAGACGAAAAAGTTTAAAAAAAAAAAAGTTTTTCTTAGTTTCTGTCAGTAAATTTAGTAAATAAGTAATTTTTCTCCTATACTGATGTGCGCTGATGAGGCAGCACTGATGGGCACTGATAGGCTGCACAGATGGGCACTGATGAGGTGGCACCTATAGGCACTAATGAGGCAGCACTGAAGGGCACTGATTAGGTGGCACTGATGAGGAGGCACTAATATGGGGCACTGATGGGCACTGATAAGTGGCACTGATAGGCGGCAGTGAGGGGCACTGATGGACGTCATTGATGGGCATTGATGGGCAGCACTGATGAGCAGGCACTGATGGGCACTGAAAGGCAGCACTGACTGGCATCACTAATGGGCACTGATTGGTGTAACTGATGGGCACTGATTGGTGTCACTGATGGGTACTGATTGGTGTCACTGTTGGGCACTGCTGGGACTTTACTGTAATCAGGACACTGATGATCAGTGCCCTGATTACCTGTCCTTGTCTCCCTGCGAGGAGATGCCGCTGATCGGCTCTCCTCACCACATACTGTGTCAATGTGAGGCGAGGAGAGACGATAAACGACACTTTCACATTTACATGTGACGACTGTGATTGGACACAGCCGATCACATGGTTAAAGAGCCGTGTCATCACCTCTTT
Source organism: Lithobates clamitans (assembly GCA_037952925.1). Lineage (NCBI taxonomy): Eukaryota > Metazoa > Chordata > Amphibia > Anura > Ranidae > Lithobates > Lithobates clamitans. The sequence goes on from JBBGZY010000415.1 coordinate 5,747,600, forward strand.
ACCCTTATCGGGTTCATGCCGAGTAACTTCACTTTCGTTGAGAAAAGAACATTCCCCTGTGGGTGATCAATGTACATTACAAGGATTTTAACAAACTTTCTTTCTGATTCCTACCTTTTGTTATTCTGAAAAAATTGCTGTTTGACGGTGTGTCCATGTGCAAAATGATGCCCAAAATCTGATTTGTAGATTGCATCTTGGTGTAGACTTCTGGGAAAATCAGTATGCCAATCACAAAAGCAGAAAATGACCACTAGGAAATCTTTCATAAAATAAGTTGGAAGGCGTGGTCTGGTGCCTGAACGTAATGGCTGCTTGATCTGTGCACTCCGGGACACAGCTATCAGCCGAGCAGAGCCTAAATCACAGCCTGTCATGGGGAAACCATACGGGAAACCCCCCCAGGTACGCTCCCTCTTACCCAGAGACTTGCCCAGGGAATCTGGCACACAGATGAGCAGCAACAACCGGAGATATTCTGGACCCAGACACGGCAGGCCACAGCTCCCAATCGGGCCTTGGGAATGTCCACACGCTCCTCTAGCCTCAGTCCTTCAGGCAGATATCATTTGCAGCCCATGTACACTGCCACCCCCGCATTGCAGCCACTCAATCTGCAGGACCTTCGCTCAGTTGCTGAGGACATCAAAGCCACGCTGGCTTCTGCAGTGACAGAGCTCAGGCGAAACATACACTCCATAGCCATGAGGATGGATAGCATGGAAGAAACAACAACCCGCCATGATTCTGCCATCCAGCAACTCCAGGATGCCTTACATACATACCATGTCCAGTTCAGGGAGCTACACAGACACATGGAAGACCTAGATATTTGTGGCCGCACCCACAACCTCAGGGTAAGAGGTATCCCTGCATTAGTAGATCATAACCAGCTAGCCCAGACCACTATTGCTATTTTCAATTACCTACTTGGCAGACCCTCTGAAACCCCACCGTTGAATATGAACGCCTTCATAGGGCTCTCAAAGCCAGGGCAAGAGACCGCCGCAATATATTGTATCAGGGCACAGGAATCAAAATATTTCAGGACTTCTCACCCATAACCCTCCAGAACAGGCGAGACCTACACCCTTCTCTTGATCTATTGTGCACTAAAGGCATCCAGTACCGCTGGAAGTTTCCCTTCTGCCTCTCTGCCTCTTCTCAAGGCCACATAGCAAATCTGAGCATGCCAGAGGATCTAAACATATTCTGCGAAACACTAAACCTTCCTTGCATTGAGATATCAGAATGGTACAGTGCATTCCGAATCCCTCAACTAAGAGGAACCACAACCATAGACGCCATTCCAGTTCGGGACGAATTTCACATCAGACAGCGCAGATCTCCATCACCGCACTCAACCACTACAGCAGAACCCAGAAATGGCAGATGCAGTAGCCTGATGGCCCCCCAGCACATAGAAGACCTCGGCTTGAGGGTTCTGATTAATATGCCCTTCTCTCCATCAGGACATTCTTCCAACCGTTTAACCTGCTCCATGGCATTGAACCTTCTCTCCAGTCACATTTTAACCAAGTCTGCCTACCAAACTAACTGTGCAACTTTCAAGATTGGATCAACTGTCACCTGAAGCAATACAACGAAACCCATTTTCTATCCTACAGGAACCCACATCACAGAACAACTAACAAAGCATACCTACTCCCTACACTGACGAAGAGCTAGCCTCACCTTGCTAGAGACTCAAGCCACCCAGCACCTGAGTTACCACCCAACAATTATCAAACAACACTAAGATCCGCTGTACCAGCAATACGTACTCTTGGTAAGGCACTCTTTGCACTGATAACAAGAAACCCCCATTGAAAGTATTTGACTTTACCAAGGCACAGCCCCATACCCTTTCTAGGCCTAATACTGGAAATGTGAAACTCAGCATGGACTTTCAGGTATAGCCTCACCTACAGATCGCCCCTTCCGTCCAGGTACCTGAGATATCCCCACCCCTCCTCCCCCAGTCCCCATAAGGAAAGCTACTGTATTGCATTCAACTCCTGGACAGGATAACTAGATATGTCTGTATAACTCTAGTGACTAACATCCTTTAACTTGTATTGAGAATTTTTTAAAGGTGAGAGATAGCCCCACATGGAGGACAAACACCTTGTTGATGAACCCAGTTATATAAACCAAATCTCGTATGGGAAGATCATGCCTTGATGCGGATAGACAAATCACTGAGCAACACCCTCCCCCATCTCTAATGCAGATTAGAAACTATACCTTTGCAACAAAGGGGAGGGAGGAAACAAAACAACTCAGAAAGACCCAGGAGTGAAATGCTCCTCCTTGACGCATCCTCCATGTGGGACAAATCCCATATCAATATGAGGCTAGCTCTATACACTCTAGACACTGTATTTTAAGCAAATATATATCATCTGGCTGCTCTGATTTCATTGATGCAAACCATTGTACTATATGACAACAAAGCCAGACCGGATACATACCAAACTAATAAAAATAATTAAAAAAGAGCATAACATTTCAGAAGTTGTCCTAGGGCCGACTTGTGTGTGTGTGATCTGACCTACCGCAACAATCCTCTAATAAGTTTACTTCCCAATATCCGCAATACAGACTAAACAACGGGCCAAAATCCTCTAATACCACTTCCTCCCAGTCTGGATACAGATATCCAATATTATTATTATTATTATTATTATACGAGATTTATTAATATTTATTTATTAATATTTATTAATATTTATTGGAATATTAATATTCCAACCGCTCATAAGCATAAAACAAGGCAACACTTGTTTCACTGCTAACATGTTTTATTTAGAATCAAAATTACAAGAATTTCAAAAAGATCGATTCACTTTTTAGGGAGCTGTTGTGGAGGAGGGGAAAGGCCAGGATTAGTCTTCAGAACCTACAGTTACCAGTCAAAGAAGGAGGAATAGCCCTCCCGCATCCGAGGTGCTATTTTCTGGCAGCACAGTTGCAGCATGTAGGGGGTGGAAGTGCTGACAGAGGTCTGTTAACTCTGGAGGCACCTCATAAAACCGTAGTGGAGGCATTGGAGGCAGACTCACTACCTGGTAGCGGCCCCACAACCAAGTTAATAACAAAAGTTTGGAAAGTAACAAAGGCCTTAATGGGATATGTTGGGTTTACAGAATACGCTCCCCTCTGGCATAACAGGAATCTACATGAGATAGTGGCTATGGGGGAATTCAAGGAATGGGCGAGGTGGGGTATAAATAGACTTTCCCAGTTGTACAGAGGAAGCGTACTGAAGACCTTCGAGGACCTTCAAAAGGAATATAGCATTCCAAGACAAACATTCTTCAGGTATTTACAAATGAGAGCGGCACTGGAGGTACAATTTAGGGTAAGCCCCCCAGTTTGGACAGATGCTGCTCTGCTTCAGAGAGTGATTAAACCTGGGAAGATGAAGGGTTTTATCTCCGGAATATATGCGCAGCTATGCAAGGAAACTATTGTCAGATCAGAGCATCTTAGCTGAAGGGAGGGGTGGGAGAAGGATGTGGGAAAGTTAACAGATATACAATGGAGGGAAATACTGGAGGTAGGACAGGAGGTCTCAGTTTCACCTGCACAGAGACTTTCCCACTTAATGCTGCTACATAGAGCATACTATACCCCAAAAAAACTATTCCGTTTTGGTGTAAGACCTGATGCCAAATGCCCTAGGTGTGGGGAGGAGGGTGACTTGATACACATGGTTTGGAGGTGTCCCAATTTAGTACGTTACTGGCTGGGGGTTGTGGGCTCTATTGGGGGCAAGTGGGGGATCTCTCTGGAGACAGACGTCAGATTCTGCATTCTTGGATACAGGGCATGGAGCCGGGAGGAGGCAGCGGCTAAAATAGCAGTTTTGAGATGCCTCTACCAGGCTCGGAAGCTTATTATGCAAAGATGGCAAACAGCCCTCCCCCCTGCAGTGGACGACTGGGTTAAAACAATAAATGATGTAATATGGAAGGAGAGAGCTCTATATATTAGAAGAGGGAACCTTAAAAAATTTGAAAGGATGTGGAACCCGTGGTTAGTAAGTGTAGGGTGTCAAGAATAAAAGGAAGGACCTGGCTTAGGGTGGGAGGAGAGTAAGGGAAAGGAGGGAGGGTTGGGGGGAAAATAGCCTCCTGTCGCTTTATGATACCGTACGTAGCCTATCTGCTGGACGGGACATGTAGATATAATGGGAGTGGGGAGAAGTGGATGGGGGCTATACGGTCTCCTTGCTAGTGGAGTATGTCTACATGAATTTGCAGATGGTTTAATATGGTGTATGTAAATTAAGAATTGTTAATAAAGATTATTTAAGATAAAAAAGTTACAAGAATTTATATGCCGTTGGAACCTCCTCTAACAATACAACTGTAACCTAATTAACATGAGCTAGTTTACCAAATCATTTACCCAGACTAGGTGACTATTCAATACACATTACCATGAACATCAACACAGGGTTAATTAGAACAAACAACAATGTGTGGAATACCCTTAGAACCTGTGGTAAGCTAGACTAGACTCATTTACAGTAAACACATTATAGCAGACAACAAGACAGGTAGTTGGAGTTGATGACACCAGCATCTCGTCACAGTATGTGTCCCAACAGTATGAATCAGTCTTATCAGCAGGGGGGCTGCTGGAGGAATCCCCCCTTCCTCAGCCTAGTCATCAACAAACTATAGTAGGAGTAGACTGTTCGTCTCCTAGCCAGTCCTGGAGGCCAATGTGATCAGCTCACTCAATTAACACGTTGAGTTCAGAATCAAACAAACCAATAATAGTCTTTACATATATATCCTGGGAGATATTGGGGATAAATATTACTGTCCCATTTTAAGTAATCCAAGACATACCCTCCAAGTGCCATTTCCCATATGGCATACACAGGGTCCCCAGAATCTGTGTGTCCTGGGGGACCAGGACCCAAATCCACAGTGATACCACCTCAAGGGTCCTCAGGCATAAAGCTCACAAAGAGCACCATTCCCCCAAATGCCAGGGCCCATATTCGGTCGGCAAGAGGCTTGCATTCAGTCCCCTCCAAAAGCCTCTATCCTGGGTGAGTCTGTCACACTATTATTAAAATGTTCTAGAGAAGGATTCACTAAATTTAATTAACTATGCTTAGAGAAGGATGTTACTGGTTACCTACTTGTTACTTAATTTGTTGTTATTTGTTACATGTCACTGGCTATTGGATATCTTCTTTTATTCTTCTTCTATTGTCCTCTCAGATAAAGGTATTTTGCTTATTATGTGCATTACTGGGTGCACCAACCAAAGGGCTAAATAGACTCAGTACCTCTGGGCGGCCTCCTAACGTCCAGTTCAGCTCAGTCTCATGACACAAATATAGCTCCTTAACACACCACGAGCATTCCAAAGGACTAAATCATGACTACCATGTGCTATCATAAGAACTCACGGCTCCCCACCTTGATTTAGAATCGCAGTACCTCCTGTGGACCAGGGGTCCTTATTTAGATCAACTCCCAACACCGTACACTCCTCCACGCAGCGGGAACATATTGACACCTGCTGACTTCTACCTGACGTTAGTATAATTTCTAGGGTAGGTTCACACCCCCTTCCTACCTCCGGTTCATTTATCCTTAATACACACCCTTGTTCGCCACCCCCCCACCACATCCCCATCCTCTTTTACCTTCTACTCTCCCACCCCGGCCTCTCCCCTCTCTGAGTGAGATCTACCACCCTCCTCCTTACCCTCCCTCCTCCTTACCCTCCCTCTCCCCTACATACCCTACCTCCTCGGTCTCCACCAACGCATAGCTAGCACCGTTGACAACACCCTCTTCTTGCAACTCCATACCCCCGGAGTGTGCTACCCAAACTCTCTTGGAACGTCCTTGACACACCCATATCCCACACAAGTACTCAAGTCCACTCTTAATACACACTATTACTTCTACTCGCCCCACTGCCAATTTTTCCACATTTAAAGTAGTCTCTCTGAATGTAAAAGGGCTGAATATCCCTGAAAAACGAAGTCAAATACTTGACAGTAGGGATGAGCTTCGTGTTCGAGTCGAACCCATGTTCGACTCGAACATCGTCTGTTCGCCCGTTCGCCGAATTGCAAACAATATGGGCCGTTCGCGCCAAATTCGTGTGGCGCGTCACGGCCCATAATTCACTGCGGCATCGCAGTGCATTGCTGGCTGATGATTGGCCAAGCATGCACTATGACCCACATGCTTGGCCAATCACAGCGCCGTCTGAACAAAGAGCCGTAATTGGCCAAAGCCAAGGAGGCTTTGGCCAATTATGGCTCAGGGGATTTAGTACACACCTCACACTATATAAGGCCGCCTGCACGGCGGCCCTGTGTAGTGTGTGTTCCGGCGTTCATTGAGAGAGAGAGAGAGAGAGAGAGAGAGAGAGAGAGAGACAGACAGTGACATTTGATTTGAGTTAGATAGATTAGGCAGAACAGTCAGTCAGTTTAGCTGCACTTACAGTGTATTGTGTATATATATGCATCCCAGGTGTTGCATATATATATATATATACACTGTATTCAGTTTAGCTAGATCCGTTCCTGTTATCTTCCTACTGACAGGCAGGCTTGTCTTGTTACAGTATTTACAGCTACCTGAAGAAAATTGCTGGTGTTCTTTTGATCCTATTAGTACCACAGTCAGGCAGCTAGACTATTTACAGTTAGTGCAGTGCGTCCTGCTCACAGTGTTCAGCTAAAACTACAAGTTGGTGTAGTGAGACCTCTGCACAGTGTTCATCTCAAGCTACAAGTTAGTACAGTGCGTCCTGCTCACAGTGTTTAGCTAAAACTATAAGTTAGTGCTGTGCGTCCTGCTCACAGTGTTCATCTAAAGCTACAAGTTAGTGCAGTGCGTCCTGCTCACAGTGTTCAGCTAAAACTACAAGTTAGTGCTGTGCGTCCTGCTCACAGTGTTCAGCTAAGAATACAAGTTAGTGCTGTGCGTCCTGCTCACAGTGTTTAGCTAAACCTACAAGTTGGTGCAGTGCGTCCTGCTCACAGTGTTTAGCTAAAACTATAAGTTGGTGCAGTGAGACCTCTGCACAGTGTTCATCTAAAGCTACAAGTTAGTGCAGTGCGTCCTGCTCACATTGTTCAGCTAAAACTACAAGTTAGTGCTGTGCGTCCTGCTCACAGTGTTCAGCTAAAACTACAAGTTGGTGTAGTGAGACCTCTGCACAGTGTTCATCTCAAGCTACAAGTTAGTGCAGTGCGTCCTGCTCACAGTGTTTAGCTAAAACTATAAGTTAGTGCTGTGCATCCTGCTCACAGTGTTCAGCTAAAACTACAAGTTGGTGTAGTGAGACCTCTGCACAGTGTTCATCTCAAGCTACAAGTTAGTGCAGTGCGTCCTGCTCACAGTGTTCATCTCAAGCTACAAGTTAGTGAAGTGCGTCCTGCTCACAGTGTTTAGCTAAAACTATAAGTTGGTGCAGTGAGACCTCTGCACAGTGTTCATCTAAAGCAACAAGTTAGTGCAGTGCGTCCTGCTCACAGTGTTCAGCTAAAACTACAAGTTAGTGCAGTGCGTCCTGCTCACAGTGTTCATCTAAAGCTACAAGTTAGTGCAGTGCGTCCTGCTCACAATGTTCAGCTAAAACTACAAGTTAGTGCTGTGCGTCCTGCTCACAGTGTTCAGCTAAAACTACAAGTTGGTGTAGTGAGACCTCTGCACAGTGTTCATCTAAAGCTACAAGTTAGTGCAGTGCATCCTGCTCACAGTGTTCATCTAAAACTACAAGTTGGTGTAGTGAGACCTCTGCACAGTGTTCATCTAAAGCTACAAGTTAGTGCAGTGCGTCCTGCTCACAGTGTTCAGCTAAAACTACAAGTGGGTGTAGTGAGACCTCTGCACAGTGTTCATCTCAAGCTACAAGTTAGTGCAGTGCGTCCTGCTCACAGTGTTTAGCTAAAACTATAAGTTAGTGCTGTGCATCCTGCTCACAGTGTTCAGCTAAAACTACAAGTTGGTGTAGTGAGACCTCTGCACAGTGTTCATCTCAAGCTACAAGTTAGTGCAGTGCGTCCTGCTCACAGTGTTCATCTCAAGCTACAAGTTAGTGCAGTGCGTCCTGCTCACAGTGTTTAGCTAAAACTATAAGTTGGTGCAGTGAGACCTCTGCACAGTGTTCATCTAAAGCAACAAGTTAGTGCAGTGCGTCCTGCTCACAGTGTTCATCTAAAGCTACAAGTTAGTGCAGTGCGTCCTGCTCACAGTGTTCAGCTAAAACTACAAGTTAGTGCTGTGCGTCCTGCTCACAGTGTTCAGCTAAAACTACAAGTTGGTGTAGTGAGACCTCTGCACAGTGTTCATCTAAAGCTACAAGTTAGTGCAGTGCATCCTGCTCACAGTGTTCATCTAAAACTACAAGTTGGTGTAGTGAGACCTCTGCACAGTGTTCATCTCAAGCTACAAGTTAGTGCAGTGCGTCCTGCTCACAGTGTTTAGCTAAAACTATAAGTTAGTGCTGTGCGTCCTGCTCACAGTGTTTAGCTAAAACTATAAGTTAGTGCTGTGCATCCTGCTCACAGTGTTCATCTAAAGCTACAAATTAGTTCAGTGCGTCCTGCTCACAGTGTTCAGCTAAAACTAAAAGTTAGTGCTGTGCGTCCTGCTCACAGTGTTCAGCTAAAACTACAAGTTTGTGCAGTGCGTCCTGCTCACAGTGTTCAGCTAAAACTACAAGTTTGTGTTGTGCGTCCTGCTCACAGTGTTCAGCTAAAACTACAAGTTGGTGTAGTGAGACCTCTGCACAGTGTTCATCTCAAGCTACAAGTTAGTGCAGTGCGTCCTGCTCACAGTGTTCAGCTAAAACTACAAGTTGGTGTAGTGAGACCTCTGCACAGTGTTCATCTAAAGCTACAAGTTAGTGCAGTGCGTCCTGCTCACAGTGTTCAGCTAAAACTACAAGTTAGTGCTGTGCGTCCTGCTCACAGTGTTCAGCTAAAACTACAAGTTAGTGGGGTGCGTCCACCTCACAGTGTTCAGCTAAACCTACAAGTTATTTTTTTGTGAGCTCTGCACAGTGTTCACCTAAAGCTACCTGTAGAAGGTTGGTGGTGTTTTCCTAATCCTATCACTACCGCAGGCAGCTAAAAAAGCTACAAGTTAGTTTTTTGCGAGCTCTGCACAGTGTTCAGCTAAAGCTACCTGTAGAAGGTTGGTGGTGTTCTCATACTACAGGCAGGCAGTTGATTTTGCTAGCTGCAGTATCAGTACATATATATATATATATATATATATATATATATATATATATATATATATATCCCAGCTTAGTGCAGCTACAGGCCGTTAGTATGTCTGGAAGGCCAAGAAGGAGAGGTAGACAGTCTCAAGCCAATAAAAGAGGGCAAGCAGGCTCTGTGTCTAGTGCTGGTCGTGGAGACGGTGCATCCTCATCAGCACGTGGCCGTGGGACACGCTTGGCCTTTTTTTCGGCAGCTGGCCGTGTTGAGCCGCAACATGCGGAAGACTTGGTCGAGTGGATGACCAAGCCATCCTCATTCTCCTCATCCTCTCTCACCCATGCCCAGGGTACTTTGTCTGGCCAAGCAGCGGCCTCTTCCCTCGGCTCAATGTCATCAGTGACTCCTTCCCTAGGTCCACCATGTCCTTCTGAGGAGTCCCTCGAACTGTTTGACCACAGTGTTGGGTACATGCTCCAGGAGGATGCCCAGCGTTTGGAAGGCTCTGATGATGATACTGAGCTCGATGAAGGCAGTAACATGAGCACAGACAGAGGGGGTGCCCAAGAAGGACAGCAATCTGGCAGTCATGCTCCCCCTGCTGCAGCATACTGCCAGGTTTGCTCCAGTGATGAGGAGGGAGGGGATGATGAGGTCACTGACTCAACGTGGGTGCAGGTACCCAAACGCCACTTTTTCTCACGGAAGGCGATTCTGGCTCTCTACCGGCATGTGGAAGGCAATGTCCATGCCTCGCTGGACAGGGCGGTCAGCGGTAAGGTGCATATTACCGCTGACTCATGGTCCAGCAGGCATGGACAGGGACGTTACCTAAGTTTCACGGCGCATTGGGTGACTCTGCTGGCAGCTGGGAAGGATGCAGGACAAGGTGCAGTAGTGTTGGAGGTTGTTCCGCCACCACGCCTCCAAAATGCTAATGATTGTGACACACCTCTCTCCTCCACCCCCTCCTCTTCTTCTTCCTCCATGGCCTCTTCCTGTGCTTTGTCCTCGGAACCAGCGGTGCTCCGTAGCCGTTCAAGGGGCTATGCAAGTATGCAGTCCAAAAGATGCCATGCGGTGCTTGAGCTGGTGTGCTTGGGGGACAGGAGCCACACTGAGGGAAAAGGTTCTGTCAGCTCTGCAGGGGCAGATTCAGAGGTGGTTGACGCCATGCCAACTTAAGGCAGGAATGGTGGTTTGCGACAATGGCACCAACCTCCTCTCTGCCCTCCGACAGGGACAAATGACCCATGTGCCCTGTTTGGCTCATGTCCTTAACTTGGTGGTGCAGCAGTTCTTGGGCAGGTACCCGGGCTTACAGGATGTCCTGAGGCAGGCCAGGAAAGTCTGTGTGCATTTCCACCGGTCATATAATGCCAGTGCTCGGCTGACGGACCTCCAAAAGGAGTTTAACCTGCCCAAGAACTGCCTAATCTGTGACATGCCCACCAGGTGGAACTCGACGTTGGCCATGCTGCAGCGGCTGCACACGCAGCAGAGGGCCATCAATGAGTACCTGTGCAACTATGGCACCAGGACAGGGTCAGGGGAGCTTGTTTTTTTTTTCCCCACGCCAGTGGGCCATGATCAGGGATGCATGCACTGTCCTGTCACCATTTGAGGAGGCCACGAGGATGGTGAGCAGTGATAGTGCATGCATCAGTGACACTGTCCCCCTTGTCCACCTGTTGGAGCACATGCTGCGTGGAATAATGGACAGGGCACTTGAGGCAGAACAGAGGCAGGAAGAGGAGGACTTCCTTAGCTCTCAAGGCCCCCTTTATCCAGACAGTGTTCCTGCGTGCCCGCCGATCACACAGGAAGAGGACGAGGAGGAGGAGGAGGAGGAGGAAGATTGTGTCAGTATGGAGGTGGAGCCTGGCACTCAGCATCAGCAGCAGTCTTTAAGGGATCAGTCCCAAGAAACACATGGACTTGTACGAGGCTGGGAGGAGGTGGCTGCGGACCATGTCGTCCTTAGTGACCCAGAGGACTCCGGACCGAATGCCTCAGCAAACCTACGCTGCATGGCCTCCCTGATTCTGCAAAACCTGCGTAAGGATCCTCGTATTCGTGGTATCAAGGAGAAGGACCAATACTGGCTGGCAACCCTCCTTGATCCATGTTACAAGGGTAAGGTTGCGGACCTTATCTCGCCATCGCAGAGGGAGCAGAGGATGAAACATCTTCGGGAGGCCTTGCAGAAAGTTCTGTGCAATGCGTTCCCAGAGACTGGGAGGTTACAAACTCCTGTTTCTGGACAACGTGTTGCTGAGGCTTCGGTCAGTCAAAGAAGGAGCGGTGGAGAAGGTGGCCGTCTGACCGATGCGTTCAGACAATTTTTTGGTCCGCAGCCCCAAGGTATGATTGGTTCCAGCAACCATCGCCAGCGTCTGTTTAACATGGTGCAGGAATACCTAGGGGCAAGATCAGACTTGGACACCTTTCCCACCGAAAATCCTCTGGGTTACTGGGTCTTGAGGATGGATCACTGGCCAGAGCTTGCACAGTATGCAATTGAGCTACTGGTCTGTCCTGCATCCAGCGTTCTTTTGGAACGCACATTCAGTGCTGCTGGAGGCGTGGTAACCGATCACAGGGTGTGTCTGTCCACCGACTCGGTCGATCGACTGACCTTCATAAAAATTAATCAGTCTTGGATCACCACCAGCTACCAAGCACCTGATGCTGATGTAACCGAATAATTTTTTTTGAAATCTCAGATCACTTCAAAGACTGCCTATGCTGATGCTGAGTGACTATCCCTGAGTAATTATCCTCTTCCTCCTCAATGATCACGCTGATAGCTTGTAAGAACGTTTTTGGTTCTGGGCGCCACCACCAGTGCCTAAGGCACAATTTTTCTGCCCCTGTTTAACAGGGGCGTGTAATTACAATTTTTGATGCAATACTTTGCAGCAGGGCTCGTTCCTGCGTTCCAACTAGAGTGTCTGTGAGGGGTTGCAGTGTTGTGGCACCAGCACCAGTGCCTAAGGCCCAGTTTTTCTGCCCCTGTTTAACAGGGGCGTGTAATTACAATTTTTGATGCAATACTTTGCAGCAGGGCTCATTCCTGCGTTCCAACTAGAGTGTCTGTGAGGGGTTGCAGTGTTGTGACACCAGCACCAGTGCCTAAGGCCCAATTTTTCTGCCCCTGTTTAACAGGGGCGTGTAATTACAATTTTTTTGATGCAATACTTTGCAGAAGGGCTCGTTCCTGCGTTCCAACTAGAGTGTCTGTGAGGGGTTGCAGTGTTATGGCACCACCACCACCAAAGGCCCAATTTTTCTGCCCCTGTTCAACAGGGGCATGTAATTACAATTCTTGATCTAATATTTCACAGCAGGGCCCATTTCTGCACCCACAAAGAGCGAGTGAGGACTTATAGTGTTGTGGCACCAGCACCACCACCACCACCACCAAAGGCCCAGTTTTTCTTGCCCTGTTCAACAGGAGCATGTAATTACAATTCTTGATCTAATATTTCACAGCAGGGTCCTGTGAAGGCTTACAGTGTTGTGGCCACAACAACACCTAAGGCCCAAATTCCTGCTGAGTATATAGGGCAGGCCCCTACTTTCAAACATCTAACTTACAAACGACTCCTACTTGCAATCGGAAGGAGAAAACAGGAAGTGAGATGAAATCTACCCCTAGGAAGAGAAATTCTCTCCTGTAAGATTTAATATGGGAAAAACATTTCTCCTTTCCACTGATGCTTTCCATACCTTGATCCACAAAAAAACTCAAATTCTCAAAAAGCATTTGTCATTGGGACAAAAAGTGAGGTGAAATCTTCTAAAGAGGAGGAAAGACAGCAAAACAAATGTCACAGGGGTGATAACCCTTCCCTATGTTTTCCAAAAGCTTTAAAAAGATTTTTTGGCTGAAGCTAAACACGTTAAAAATGTACCCGTTCAAAATGACAGATTCTACTTAACAACAAACCTACAGTCCTTGTCTTGTTTGCACCGCCTGTATACTGCTGTTCAGAGTATATAGGGCCTGGTGGCCCCACACCTTTCCTTATTTTAATTTGGGTGCGGGGTTCCCCTTAATATCCATACAAGACCCAAAGGGCCTGGTAATGGACTGGGGGGTACCCATGGTTTTTGTCTCACTGATTTTCATCCATATTGCCAGGACCGGACATTACATTAAACCCGCAAGCAGTTTTAAATGAGATTTTTTCCTTTAAAAATGACATTTGGTGCAGGGACTGTTCTAAACACGGGAAACACGCGCCACTTTACAGGCATACTATAGACACCCCCCAAGTACGATATTTAAAGGAATATTTCACTTTTTTTTTTTTACTTTAAGCATCATTAAAATCACTGCTCCCGAAAAAACGGCCGTTTTTAAAAGTTTTTTTTGCATTGATACATGTCCCCTGGGGTAGGACCCGGGTCCCCAAACCCTTTTTAGGACAATACCATGCAAATTGGCCTTTAAAATGAGCACTTTTGATTTTGAACGTTCGAGTCCCATAGACGTCAATGGGGTTCTAACGTTCGTGCGAACTTTCGGTCCGTTCGCAGGTTCTGGTGCGAACCGAACCGGGGGGGTGTTTGGCTCATCCCTACTTGACAGGATGCATAAGCTCAAAGCTAATGTAGTGTTTCTACAAGAGACCCACTTCCGAAACAATAATATCCCCAAACTCACAAGTCGCCTCTTCCCCACATGTTACCACGCGACTAATTCACTAGCAAAAACCAAAGGAGTCTCAATATTGATCTCTAAAAATCTTCATTGGCAATTAACTGACTCACTCACAGACACAGAAGGTATATATTTTATTCTCAAGGGTCTCATACATGACCGACAGGTCCCTTTTGCTAACATTTACAGCCCTAACTCCGCCCAAGTCAGTTTTTTCAGATCAATCGCACAAATTTTGGCAGGCTTTCAAACAGGACTGACCATCCTTGGGGGTGATTTTAATGTTGCTATGTACCCAATACTAGATACCTCCTCTGGTACCACTTTACACCCATATAGGGCACTACACCAAATTAAAATACAGCTTCAAGATCTCCTTCTGCATGACACCTGGCATACACTACACCCCAATGACAAAGACTATACCTTCTTCTCTGCCCCACATAACAGATATTCTAGACTGGACTACCTGTTTGTATCCCAAAGGGACCTTCACCTCTTAACCAACGCAACTATAGCACCCATGCTCCTTTCAGACCATCACCCAATATCCATGACCCTGATTTTACCAGACAAAAACACTTTTACCAAAATCTGGCATCTAGACTCATCTCTACTGACATCAGAACCCACTGTTAATCAGATTCATGAAGACATAGGCCAATTTTTCTCAGAAAATGATACACCTGACACAGCCCTGCTTACTCAGTGGGAGGCGCACAAATGCATTATCTGCATTAAGTTTCTTGATTTAAAAGCATCTCGCAGGAAAGCCCAACAATACAAGAACTCACAACTAATCCAAAAAATTAAAAACCTAGAGCACACCCACAAACAGTCTCAAGCTCAACAAGTATATCAGGAACTAACACACACTAGATCACTTCAATGGGAAGATATCGACCACAAAACCCGCCGAAAGTTTGTCCTACACCAAAAAATCTTTTATGAATTTGGCAACAAATGTGGGACGTTTCTAGCCAAAACCATCCAAACCTAAAAAGCAAACACGACCATTCACACCAACAAAGATTCCCAGGGAAGAGCTATTGTCGCGTCTACTGATATAGAATTTCCAATTGAATCCTTTTACGCTAGACTATACAATTTACCACAAAAGTCTCCGGGACTTCCAGGCAGCATTACACAGAATTCTCTCATTAAAACCTTCCTCGAAAAATATTGCCTAAAACCCATTGATAGAGAAGATGCCCATCACCTAGAAAAACCCATCTCAGAAGACGAATTTAAAGTAGCGATCAATCAACTTAAGACAAGTAAAAGCCCTGGCCCGGACAGTCTCACAGCGACCTGCTTCAAAACATTTGCTGACATGCTAATGGCATTGTTCCTTAAGACCTTCAACTCCCTCTCTATGCCACTTCAGTATCTAATTACAGGCCATGATCTCTACTGAATGTGGACTAAAAATAATTTGCGAAAAATTCTGGCAAACCATCTTTTACCCCACTTATCCACTCTAATTCAAAAAGACTGAGATTTGTCCCAGGGAGAGAAGCTAGGGACAACACCACTAAGGCTCTCAATCTACACTATTGGATGACTAAACACAAATGTAAAGGTTTCTTTCTATCCCTAGATGCATAGAAGGCATTTGACAGGTTGTCTTGAGATTATCTGGAAGCAATTTTACGACACATTGACATACAAAACCGAATGTTTAATCTCATCATGTACTTATACACAACACCAGCTCTCAGACTGTGGGTCAACGGCCACCTGTCGAATGCCTTCTTCATATGAAATGGGACGAGGCAAGGCTGTCCATTGTCCCCTATCCTTTTTGTTCTGACCTTAGAACCTCTCCTATGCTGTCTTGGAGCCAATAAAGCCAATAAAGCCATAAAGGGCATACCAATTGCAAAACAAACTTATAAGTTAGCAGCCTTTGCAGATGACATATTACTTTTTCTACGAGACCCACACACCTCTATCCCAAATCTTTTAAAAGACTTTGAGCTTTTTCACCGACTATCTAATTTCAAAATCAACTTTGCCAAATCCCACACTCTAAATATTACCCTCCTGCAGGAGCTAGTAACACTTTGTCAGAATAACTTCCCTTTCCAATGGAAAAGCGATGCAATTAAATACCTAGGCATTCACATTACACCAAAATCAGACCTATACACCAAAAACTACCTACCTCTACTTAAAATGATTTCAGATGATTTACGCAAATGGGACAAACCCCATTTTTCATGGTTCAGCAGAGCAGCAATCTTAAAGATGAACATTCTCCCACGAATACTATACATCCTCCAAACAATTCCCATAAAGCTCCCTCCGACTTTTTTTCAGGCTTACAAACGCTGCTGTGTAAAATTCCTCTGGAAACAAAAATGCCCAAGAATTAACTATGACCAATTAACTAAACCTAAAACGAAAGGTGGAATTAGACTTCCAGATCTAAAAAATTACTACTGGGCTTGTCACTCAGCCAGAATCGTAGACTGGGCAGTACATCATAAGTGTAGAGAATCCAACCACAACACAGCCCTTTAGCATTGAAAGAGCACCCACTGATTTACCCAACTTTGTGCAGCTTCAGAGAGGTATGTAAGAAACTACATCTTTCTTCGAACCCAGGACCTTTCACCCCCATCAAGTCCAACCCGGCCTTTCTCCCAGGCATGTCCAAACACTTTCTAAAAGACACCTGGGCTCATTCAGAGGTACTGGTGCATCAATTCTACCACAATGGCAACCTTCTAGACCATAACAAGTTAGCAGCTAACACAACAAACAACTCATTCCCCTACTGGATATACTTCCAAACCAGACATTTTCTGCAAGACATTGACAGAGACTCTGCAGTTTCTCGAGCAATCACTCCTTTTGAAAACCTATGCTCTCAATCCAATCCCCAACAGCACGTAATCTCTACCATTCACAACATGCTTTTTGCAGATACGGCCCCAAACTAAGGGAAAATGTGTCCAAGCTGGGAAAGGGATCTGCAATTAGAATTAACAGAAGAGCAATGGGAGCGAATATTTACAATCGCGCACAGAGGATCACTCAATGTCTCGATGCAAGAAAATAACTAAAACCCTGACACAATGGTACCGCACAATACTTAGCAAATATGATTCCTAACACATGCTGGAGATGCTCCAGGGAACCTGGCACTCTACTACATATCTGGTCGTCATACCCACGTTTAACAAAATTTCTGTTCACAAGTCCATAAACTAACAACACAAATCTCCACATATGCTCTGGAGCAGACCTCGGCTCAATTCCTCCTCCATCACTCCACTATATCGGCTTACGCATACCGCAAATCCCTAGTAATGCATTTAATTGATGCTGCCAAAATGTGCATCCCAATACACTGGGGCTCGTCTCATATCTCGACCATCTCAGAATGGTTCAATCGCATCAATAGAATTGCAGAAATGGAAGAACTAATCCATATAGTTAGAGATGCCCCATCTAAATTCTCACACACCTGGGCCTGCTGCACTCTTTTCCGAACCACGGATAACTACACAACTGTGATGGGTCACACAAACAATGATGTCACGCACTAACAGGTTACATTTAACGGAACTATAGAAAACCCAAACCATACCTTTCAAATAGATACAGAGCCCCTGTCCCTAACCAAGGGATGAGCATGGGGGGACATACAGTCAGGTCCATAAATATTGGGACATCGACACAATTCTAATCTTGGTGGCTCTATACACCACCACAATGGATTTGAAATGAACAAGATGTGCTTTAACTGCAGACTTCCAGCTTTAATTTGAGGGTATTTACATCCAAATCAGGTGAACGGTGTAGGAATTACAACAGTTTGTATATATGCCTCCCACTTTTTAAGGGACCAAAAGTAATGGGACAATTGGCTGCTTAGCTGTTCCATGGCCAGGTGTGTGTTATTCCCTCATTATCCCCTTTACAAGGAGCAGATAAAAGGTCCAGAGTTCATTTCAAGTGTGCTATTTGCATTTGGAATCTGTTGCTGTCAACTCTCAATATAAGATCCAAAGAGCTGTTACTATCAGTGAAGCAAGCCATCATTAGGCTGAAAAAACAAAACAAACCCATCAGAGAGATAGCAAAAACATTAGGTGTGGCCAAATCAGCTGTTTGGAACATCCTTAAAAAGAAAGAATGCACCGGTGAGCTCAGCAACACCAAAAGACCCGGAAGACCACGGAAAACAGCTGTGGTGGATGACCAAATAATTCTTTCCCTGGTGAAGAAAACACCCTTCACAACAGTTGGCCAGATCAAGAACACTCTCCAGGAGGTAGGTGTATGTGTGTCAAAGTCAACAATCAAGAGAAGACTTCACCAGAGTGAATACAGAGGGTTCACCACAAGATGTAAACCATTGGTGAGCCTCAAAAACAGGAAGGCCAGATTAGAGTTTGCCAAGCGACGTCTAGAAAAGCCTTCACAGTTCTGGAACAACATCCTATGGACAGATGAGACCAAGATCTACTTGTACCAGAGTGATGGGAAAAGAAGTGAATTAGAAGGAAAGGAACTGATCATTATCCAAAGCATACCACCTCATCAGTGAAGCATGGTGGTGGTAGTGTCAAGGTGTAGGCATGTATGGCTGCCAATAGAACTGGTTCTCTTGCATTTATTGATGATGTGACTGCTGACAAAAGCAGCAGGATGAATTCTGAAGTGTTTCGAGCAATATTATCTGCTAATATTCAGCAAAATGCTTCAGAACTCATTGGACGGCGCCTCACAGTGCAGATGGACAATGACCCTAAGCATACTGCGAAAGCAACCAAAGAGTTTTTTAAGGGAAAGAAGTGGAATGTTATGCAATGGCCAAGTCACTCACCTGACCTGAATCAGATTGAACATGCATTTCACATGCTGAAGACAAAAATGAAGGGAAAATGCCCCAAGAACAAGCAGGAACCTAAGACAGTTGCAGTAGAGGCCTGGCAGAGCATCACCAGGGATGAAACCCAGCATCTGGTGATGTCTAGGCGTTCCAGACTTCAGGCTGTAATTGACTGCAAAGGATTTGCAACCAAGTATTAAAAAATGAAAGTTTGATGGATGATTGTTAATCTGTCCCATTACTTTTGGTCTCTTAAAAAGTGGGAGGCACATATACAAACTGTTGTAATTCCTACACCGTTCACCTGATTTAGATGTAAATACCCTCAAATTAAATCTGAAAGTCTGCTGTTAAAGCACATCGTGTTCATTTCAAATTCATTGTGGTGGTGTATTAAGCCAAAAATATTAGAATTGTGTCAATGTCCCAATATTTATGGACCTGACTGTATGTCGAGGTCCCGAACCACGAGCATACCAACAGCATACTCGCCACTTCCATTCTTCCACATACAACACTATGTTGTCATATAGACAAAATAAGGCTTCTGGTGGTGGTTGAGGAGTCAAATCCCCTGCCCGTTGTTCCCCCTTCCCTATCCTCCCCCCTCTTCCCCTTCTTCTATCCTCCCCTACCCTCACATCCATACAACACCTTACCTTAGTTCTCCAGAGTAAGTCCTAATATCTAATATCACCACGCTGTTCCTCGGGAAACAATTCCTCA
Source organism: Lithobates clamitans (assembly GCA_037952925.1). NCBI lineage: Eukaryota > Metazoa > Chordata > Amphibia > Anura > Ranidae > Lithobates > Lithobates clamitans. The sequence goes on from JBBGZY010000415.1 coordinate 5,767,064, forward strand.
ATGCAACTGAACCGCACTTAAAGCTATACCCCATACAACCACATAATATATTAACCAAGCATAAGAACCCATCTCCATTCTGATCAACAGTACACTATAAGTTGAAAGGGGATCCCTAATACATAAGGTGTCACCCGTTATGAACCCAATGGTAGAGGAGCTTTTTCTTTCTTTTTCCTTTTTTGTTTCTTTCAGGTTTCAATTTACTATTGATACATTGTTAGGTATTAAGATGGAGTAAATATATGCTGATTTCGTTCTACGTGCATAAGTTCTATACTACAGATCTACGCCAAATACTGTTTTGTATACACTTATTGTTTACATGATGACATTGTAATCTGCTTTTATTTTCCTGAATAAAAACTTATTGAAACTAAAAACAAAAAGTACATTTCTAGGGGATTTGGCATTCTGTACACCAACTGTGTACAGAATACCTCCAGGTTGCCATATTGCATTGAATTTTAAAGAAAAGTGACAGTGCTGCAAATTGAAAAAGGAAGGTAATTTTTAATAACATTCAATTACAACATGAATTGTGCAGCAATTATATATGCTATAATATTTTTTTTTTATTTGCTTTTTTCCCATGAAAGTGTACCATGTACTTGTATGAAAAAGTATCTTGCTATTATTTTGTATAGTATAGCACATATGCGTTGTTGGTCTGAGATGGAAAACCTTATTATATACCATGCGCTCGATATGTCTGACCCATCTATACATGTAAGGCTTCTTTATGTTGAAATGCTTTACTCTATGTAACGCATTGTAAGATTTCTAAAACTGTTATAAGTGTAAGGCTGACCGCAGGTCAGCCTGTATTTGTAGGAGGAGTCAGGCTGCATAAAGCCTGCCCTCCTTTGCCTCCTCCCTTGTGGTCGTAGGCTCTCGCGTGCGTCATTTGCAGTCGACTCTGATATCATTTCTGGGTTGCGGATCGGTCGAGGGAGACGTGCTGCGGGTTTGTTTCTCCCTGCTTGTTTGCAGGTTTCAGCCAGCGTTTCCTCACCGCATGTTATCGGAGGGCTTAGTGCATGGCGGGCGCAGGTAAGGGGGGACATTCTTCATTCTGTTTCACTGTGCTCCGGGGGAGGCTGTCACTTAGCATTTAGGCTGGAAGCAGTGGGAAATGTAACCCTGCTTTTTCATGTAGCATACAAGTTTGGTCGGGGGGGTCCACGGGCAGGTGGCCACCTCCTCCTGGACTGTCTCTGGCATCTACTGGCTGGAGAGCTCCCCGCTGTTCCCCCCCCCCCCGCGGATGGCAGTCTCAGCCCCTCTCCTCCAGCGGCGGTACAACCATTTCCGGCTCAATGATGGGATGGGTGGCTCCCTCTCCTGTTCACTGGGGCTTAGGGCTCCTGTACATCCCAATTCAGTTGCCATTACTCTCCCCATTTCAGGGTCCAGTCGGGATCTGAGCACCTCCCAATCCTACTCCTTAGTGGCAACCTGTACAAAGCTCCATCACAAGTCATCAGCGTCTTCGCCTGTCAGTGGGCACAGTACATCCTCATGCTGTAAGGCTGCGGATGGGGGTGTCCATGGTAGTACAGTTTTCAGACAGGGCAGCCTGCGGTGTGCTGCCATTTCACCAGCATGGGGTCACGCTGCTAGTGCCCTGTTACCTCGTTCCACGCATGCACAATAAGTACGGGTTTCAGGGGTAATTCAGGCTGTGGGGTTGTCATGACACTTGCTCGTCGCCTGTCATCTCATTATATTTTGTGGGGGTCCTTTGGGGGGCTGCATGGTTCTAGAACCTTTCTCATGCAATTTTTTACGTTTCTCAGGCAGTTTACGGTTTCTCATGCAATTTACGGTTTCTCATGCATTTTACGTTTTTTTATGCATTTTACGGTTTCTCATTGATTTTTACGGTTTCTCATGCATTTTACATTTCTTCATGCAAGTTACGGTTTCTCATGCAAGTTACGGTTTCTCATGCAAGTTACGGTTTCTCATGCAATTTACGGTTTTTCATGCAATTTACAGTTTCTCATGCAATTATGGTTTGTCATGCAATTTGTCGCTTCTCATGCCTTTGCACATTTTTCTTACATTTCTCACGTTTCTCACATTCCCATGTTTCTTACGTTTCCCATGTTTCTTACGTTTCCCATGTTTCTTACGTTTCCCATGGTTCTTACGTTTCCCATGGTTCTCACGTTTCCCATGTTTGTTACGTTTCCCATGTTTCTTACGTTTCCCATGTTTCTCACGTTTTCCATGATCTTACGTTTCCCATGATTCTTACGTTTCCCATGGTTCTATCATTTCCCATGTTTCTCACGTTTTCCATGATCTTACGTTTCCCATGATTCTTACGTTTCCCATGGTTCTTACATTTCCCATGATTTTTATGTTTCCCATGTTTTTTACGTTTCCCATGTTTCTCACGTTTCCCATGTTTCTTACGGTTCCCATGTTTCTTATGTTTCCCATGTTTTTCACGTTTCTCACGTTTTCCCACGCTTCTCACGTTTCTCACGTTTTCCCATGCTTCTCACGTTTTCCCATGCTACACACGTTTTCCCATGTTTCTTATGTTTTCCCATGTTGCTTACGTTTTCCCATGCTTTTGCTTTCTTATGTTTTCCCATGCTTTTGCTTTTTTGCGTTTTCCCATGCTTTTGTTTTCTCACGTTTTCCCATGTTTTCTCACCTTTTCCCATGTTTTCTCACCTTCTCCCATGTTTTCTCACGTTTCATGTCATATGCCTTTTCATGTCATTGCCTTTCACTCGCTGCATTTCCATTAGCTAGTTCTCACTTCCAGGGTCTGTCACGTTTACAGATCCATACGGGCTGAGGTTTCGTTTTTAATTGATTGTTGTCCCACAATCTTCTCGCCTGTTTTCCATACGTCATACGTGCACGTTCACCATTACACCTTTACTACTACCCACCACGGTCTGTGGGTACCTTAGCCCTGGGTGTTCATTTTAATTTCCTGTCTTGGCGCTGCAGGTTGCTCGGGCTCGCTTACTGCATACAGTAGGGTGGTGTTGTCATTAGGTTCACATTCTTGCTCTGTTGGTCTTGTCATTTCTGCACCCACATCCTCATACTTGTCAGGTATCAGGGGTGTTATGTCATGGGCTGGTTGTCTGTAATGTTATCTGGTTGCTTTCACACAGCTGGGTTGTCCATGTTCTTCCACTGCAGGTTACCCATCACGTCTATGGGTTTAACAGATTGAGGTGATCGTTTTTAATCGGCTTGTTCGGTGGCAAGTCTCCTCATCTGTTCTTACACTGCTTACATATTTCATACAAACTCACGTTTCTCGTGCAATTTACGTTTCTCATGCAATTTACGTTTCTCGTGCAATTCACGTTTCTCATGCAATTTACGTTTCTCATGCAATTCATTGTTTCTATGCCAACTCACGTTTTCATATTTCTTTCGTTTTCTCAGGTTTCTCATGTTTTCCCATGTTACTCTCGTTTCTCATGTTTCTCACATTGTTCATCAATTCACATTCTCGTGCAACCGGCGTTTCTTATGCAGTTTGTGTTTTTCTTACAGCCTCGGTTCTCATGCTGCTCACGTTTTCGTCAGCTCGTGCTATGCATGTTTCTCGTTCCTTCACGCAGCTTACATTTCTGTCATGGGTTTCTCAGTCTGCTCACGTTTCTCTCGCAGTTTATGTTGCTGATCCAGTTGTGTGTCATTTCCACTCAGTTCATGGTTGCTATTTTCATCATTTTTTGGGTATTGTTCATAGGTTTTGTCTTCACAGTTGAGTTGGCGTGGGCAGCAGCAAGTCTTCTCATCCGGGTTACATTCTTTATATCTCGGTTTCTGTTTCATAAATTTACATCTTACCATTTACTTCAGCACCCGGACATGGTTTTAGGTTGCAAGTTCGGGTTATGCAGGTCATGTCTCAAGCAGCGGATATTGTTGACTTTGCTTCTATCCCTCCTTTCTCCAGCTGGGGGGGTCGGAGCATGGTAGCTTACCCTCTCTCAGAACCTGGACCGTCCCAAGGCTTTATTTTTCACACATAGCTAGCACTCTTTGACCTGAAGGCAGTATTTCAATGCAGGGGATTGCTTTCCTGGCTTCGGCTCGGAAAACCCAGCTATTTAGGTTACTGTTCCCTTGCGCATCGAGTGCGAGTGTGGAGCAGGTTACCCGGCGGACTGTGGTTTTTTCCCTGTCCCAAATCCACACTACCTTTAATTTCCCAGCTACGTCCGGCCAGGAGTGGCTATTGTATGGAACTATTGGTAAGTCAGCCTATTGCAGCTTCTACAGGCTCAGGGTTTTTAGTGGATTCCGTAACCCTCTCGGTGCCTAGACCGGTACCATTAGGCCCAAGTCTAGGATGCAGATGCTGGTGTCACACCTTCTCTTCGGTTTCCAGCATTTGTGATGGATTGGGTTTCTATTTGGCTGACGCAGCAGCCTTGATCGTTAAGTCTTTATTTTGAATACCAGGAAGGCTCATGACACTGCTTGGGATGTTTTCCAGGCTTTCCGGTCAAGGTTCCTTGTCCTGACAGTTAACATCCAGTTCCTATTTGCTTTTCTGTTTTTTGCCTCTTCCAACTCATATTGGCCCACAGCACTATCGGGGCATTTCATGTTGTTGAAAGACAATTTATTTAGGCCATCCTCAGGGATCCTGAAGAATAGCCCTCCTGCTGTCCTCAGCAGACTTCCCCTCGTAGGTCATATTTTTTCGTGAAGTATCTGTCATGCTCTCAAGATCTCCTTTTGCATTGGCTACCAGCTTGGTGCTCAAGGCAGTGCTATAGCTGGCCTTTTGTGGTTCCTGAGGCCAGGGGAGTTGCTCTTCTGGCCCAGGGTCTCGCTTATTTTTTTGACCAATCAACTGGTTTTACACCCCGGCCTTTTCTGTTTACATCTGCTTTTTTAAACCAGCTCGTCAGTGCTACATCTGACAAACCCAGGGATGGTCCTCTGTTGCCTTTTCCTAGCGCTCCCCTCTCAGCAGCTCAATGCATACTTCATTGCCGCCCACTTTTTGGTCAGTCAGGTTCTGGACCCTTTAGCATACTTTGGTATTCATTTAGGATAGGAGCAGCTTCTGTGACTTTGCGCCAGAGGGCCCCGGCCCTTATTATTTGGTATTTGGGTAGATGGAGGTCATCTTGTTTCTCTGGGTACATCCCAGAGCTACTTTTGAGGTGCCCCAAGCGTTTTGTCAATCTGGCAGATTGCACGTTAATTCAGTGTGTAATAAATCTGGTTGTTAAGCTTTCATCCTATTGTGTTTATTTTTGCCCCCCTTTTAGGCATACTGACCAAGGGACCCCGGCACACTTCAGGTCTATGTTCTCTGTTGCTCTTTGTTCCTTTCCTACACTATCCACAGATTGACTCCGAGTACAAGTGTAAGGCTGACTGCAGGTCAGCCTGTATTTGTAGAAGGAGTCAAGCTGCATAAAGCCTGCCCACCTTTGCCTCCTCCCTTGTCGTCGTAGGCTCTCGTGTCCCACCCTCCCATTCCCTTTTTCTTTTCATTTCATTTCATTTCCTTTCTTTTCATACTTGGGTATGCCCGCTTTTAGACACACTGACCATGGGACCCCGGCACACTTCAGGTCTATGTTCTCTGTTGCTCTTTGTTCCTTTCCTACATTATCCACAGATTGACTCTGAGTACAAATAAACAATTACATTTTTGCATTGCTTTCTTTGAAATTCCCAGTGACCCTGCCAGTCCCTCTACTTTTCTATTTCACACTGAACATGCCAGTTTTCTTCTTTGCATTCTAATTGAATGCCCCTCCCCCCACACACACCTGCATAGCTTATCACTGGGAAGATTAATGTACTGCTGTTTATCTGCTACTCTGCCTGTCCTCCAATGGTCAGACTTTTGCAGACATGCCCTCCTGCACAGCTCTTCTCTGAGAAGATCAGCATACTGCTGTTTATTGCTGTTACATGCAGTCTTCTGATGACACACCCCTGATGTCTGTAAGTGGCTAGAAAGCAAATATTAAAGGCTAATTTCACCGTTCAAGAAAAAATAATAACCGCACATTTTTGTAGGAAAAAAATGTGCATTTATTATTTTTTCCTGCAGGAGCCGGAAAGCATTGCACCTGTGATCAGCAGTTCAGGGGTACAATGTTAAGCTTCTGCTGACAAGCCATACAGGCTGTCTGTTGAAAGCTGCAGGGCAGATGGGCGGAGCCTAGCAGAGCAGACATGCATTGTTAGAGCTCCACACCGCTGAGGAGAGAAGAGAAGGACAAAGCGGAGCCTGCAGGCTCAAAAGGTATCCATTTGAACCTTTTTGCCCCGGGGAACAAACTGTGAAAGTTTGGGCAGGAAATATGGTACTGGGAGGAAGCCGTGGCAGAAATAAAAATCACCTCACAAAGAGCTCACAGGCACTCACTGCAACTAAAGCAGCTCCAGTCACCTCACAATATACAGCATCAGGGAGCTCTCACAGACAGAAAATGTCACAGCAAGACTCTCCATTTGAGTCAGATACAGAACAAATCCTCTCACAAAGTTCTCCACAAGCCTCCTCAGCATCCCCAGTAATATTATTACAATTTGAAAAGATGCTTCATAAGGCTTTAAAACAAACCTCAGACCAAATAACAAAAAGCCTAACCAAAGAAATAAGAGAGCTGGGAAACCGCACCGCAGCCTTAGAAATAAAAATAGATGAAATTGAAATTTCAACCCAAGAAAATATAACAGAATTGGAACAATTAAAAGAAGAGAATTTAATACTTCAAACTAAGCTCGAAGATTACGAAAATAGAGCCAGACGTTCAAACTTGCGCATAAGGGGAATACCTGAAACTGTGACAGACCTGCAATCTACTATTACTGCTCTATTACAAGAACTAAAGCCAGATATCCCTATTGAACGTTTAGAACTGGACAGAGTACACAGAGCCCTCACAGCCAAAAAGAAAGATGGACCCCCACGTGATATAATCACAAAATTTCATTATTACAGAACGAAAGAACAAATACTAATTGCTGCAAGAGAAAAAAAGGAACTTAATTTTCAAGGACACAATTATCAAATTTTTGCTGACCTATCCCAACTTACTATTACTAAAAGACGATCCATGAAACCCCAACTAATGGAACTGCAACGCCACAACATTATGTATCAATGGGGCTTCCCCTTTTCAGTCAGATTTAACTACCAAGGTACAATTTACAGAAGCAGATCAGCAGATGAACTACAACAGCCCCTTTTAAAATTAAATCTGACAGAACCCACAAGCAGCAACTCTCCCACACGCAGAAGAATGGCATCATCTTCACCTTCAGGCAGCACCCAGAAAATTTCAGAACAAAATGGGAATCACCATTCTCACAAAAGAGGCCGTTATGCCACATCATCCATGGACCAAGAAGATTCAATGGACTGACATCCTAATTCCTGATATATCTTCATTTATTATACTAAGAGATGGTTCTCTATAAAAAACCTGTATTTATAACTGAATGTAACTGCATTCTGATAGTCACACACTGTGTGGGATCATGTTACATTCCAGTTATATTTCTTATTAATTCTGATTCATATAGCCTTAGAATATATAAGTGAAATAAGGAAATTCTTGTTTAGTTATATATTATCAGATAATAACAATAGATTTATTACTTTTTAGGACAAATATGTTCAATAATCCAGAAGTAATGGAAGCTTTTTCTTTCTTTTCTTAAAACAAATATATTATTACCTAACTAGTTCCTAGAATTATGTTTTGGTTTATTCTAATCTGAAGCAATACAACCTCAATTTTATGAGTTAACATATCTAAACAGTTACATATGAATAAAATATGTAATTGTTTACTCTAAAAGGGTTAAAATCCCAAAATAATTCAAACTATCTTCATCAATACCAAAGTTATTAACAGTACCTTTCTAACTGAATTATTTAGCCTAGGGCAAGACTAACCATATACAACCACCCTGGAATAAATAATTTCAACAAAAACTATATTCTGCACTCCAATTAATGAAACATCATTTTGATGTCTTTTGACATAGCACTTCTCTCCTGTAAGCTGAAGATCCGTGTACCCCCATTAGCCCTCCTCATTCTCCCAACCATATTATGTGGGAGTGTGACGAAGGCACTTATTCCCCTGAGAGAGATATTTATTCTCTTTCACGGGTGAATTGTGATTACTTGCAAAAAATAATTTATACAATGTATCATCTAATCTCATATGTTTTTTGTTTACTCTCTACTCCAGAATTCACTGCTTTCTTTTCTATCTTTTCATCTCCAGTCCACAGAGGTATATATCCAGCCTTAGCTCACACCAAGCGTCATCTGCTGCAGACAGGACGCTATTGGTGTGAGCTGCTGTGATACATGGTTAGTAACTTTCTACATACTTACTACATAGATCTCTATATTGAAATCACTAGCGATTAATCCTATCTGTTACCTGTCATGCTCTATTTATTTCATCCGTCACCTGCTATGCTCCATGGTTCTTTCTTTTCTTACAATACATCTAATGATCCAGTTTTCTCCACTGAAACTACAAGCCATTTCTGCTACCTGGATGCCCTATATTTTTTATATTTATTTTATTTATTTTTTTTATATTTTTCTTCTGTTTTCTGTTTCTTTACTATCTCTCTCCCTCTGTTTTTCTTTCCTTATCCTTCTCCCCTTCCTTTTTCCTTTCCCTCCTTCCCTCCCTTTCCGGTTTTCTCCCCCCCTTCCCCCCCCTCTTCCCCCTTCATTTCCCTTTCCACCCACCCCCCCCAACCCCCACCCCCTCTTTTTCTTCCCCCCCCCTTTTCTCCTTTTTCTCCCCCTTACTTCCCATTTCCCTTCCTTTTTTCCCCCCTTCCCCGTCCGTCCTTTCTGCCCCTCCCTCCCTTGTCCCCCCTCTTTCTTCCCCTCCCCTCTCATCCCCCCCCCTTTCCCCCCCCTTCCCTTGCCCCTCCTTTCCTCTTGTCTCTGTCTCTTGTCCTCTCCTTCTTCCCCCCTTCCCCCCTCCCCCCCAAACCCCCCCCCTCTTCTTTCTTTATCAATCAGGGTATTGATATACTTTCTATTTCCATGTTGACTCTCCAGCTATCTGGGCCTTACCTGATCCACACCCATCATCATCTACTGTCCTCTATACTATAGGCGGACCAGGTAGGATACACTTTTTGGACTTTCCATGTACTACTCTGGCTATTCATATGCATGCACATTTATATATATATTTTCATGACTTACAGGATACACATTTGGCCCCAGTGTGATCTCAGATCTAAACTTTCATACGCCCTCGACTAATGGGCCTCTCTTCCCATTGAAAGGAAGAATAAATTACCTCATATATCCATACCTATCCATTCCCACCTCGACAGTGGCTATATGAATATTCTTGTTATACTCTACTAAAGTTCTACACATCACGACCAGGGAACGCGTCTGATGGGCAGTATGTGTCAATACATCTATGTTCTTTTAAACTCTTTCTGGAATGCATAACCAATATCTATAGATACCAATGTAAGTGTAAACAGAAATATTTATATACAGATTTATGCAACCATAGGTCCTCTGTTCATGAATTTCATTGTGTATTTACTATGTTTATGTTATATATATCATTTCCCATATAGAAAATTCTGTTGCAAATCCTACAATCACCCCTGAAGAAGGAGGCATAAGTAACTCCGAAACGCGTCGGGTGCAAATGTATTGGTATCACTAGTTTTGTATCTATGGAACTGCATTCCTTGTTTTTAATTATGTGATTGTGTGATATTCACTCGATGATTTTTTGTAATAAATAAACTGCTATTTACTTCATATACTTTTCTAAATGGTCTCTTAAATGTGCCTTCAAAGTCCACTAGGGGAATTTCCTTTGTTTCATGGCTAGGAGAACTCCTCCTTTTTTACTTTTGGGATTGCAGGACATGTAGATAGTTGGGTATGCGGTATGCAGGCATTTGGGGGTGTTGTGTAATTGGAAATGTGTTTCCTGGACACAAAGAATGTCCGCATCCTGTTTACAAGTTTCTTTCCACAGAGAAAATCTCTATGCCGGATGGTTTAAGCCTCTGGCGTTGATTGATAAGATTTTGATCGTCATAGTGTGAGGGAACAAGGTTTGGTGGCTGTGTGTTGTTGGTACTTACAGTTCCCGGTGGTTATTATTCGTGTCTCTGAAGCTGGAAGGGAGAAGAATATCTGGTGGACGTCTTCTTCAGTGGTGGGTAACATGGTGTTGCAAAGGATGCTGCGTATATCCAAAAAATGAAACAAAAGGAAAAATAACAAGAAAACAAGAAAAGTTAACTGGGTGGACATAAGAAATGGATCTGAAAACTGATCCTCGTGCAGTCGTAGCTGCTACTACTGTGCGGAGGGTAATAGATGAGAATCTAATTAGATGTCTCCATCCCGGAGAGATTGAATTGTGTAAGTAGGTTTATGTTAGACCATCGGCTTTCTTTTTCTTTGGTGAACGTCTCTTGGAGACCACCTGCCATTCGTTTTGCATGTGTTGTAGATTTGTGGGCTCAGCTGGTTGGGGACTTTGATCAGTGATGATGCCCCATTGACGTAGAGCTGTAAGGCCTTCTTCTAACTTAGACACGGATATTGTGTTCCCGTTGTGTGTAATAGACAGGGTTGCAGGATATTTCCACTTGTGTAGAATGTTGTGGTTCCTCAACGCTTTGGTGATCGTCAGCAGGTTGTGACGACGCTGCAGTGTGTGTCTGGACAGGTCAGGGAGCATCCTGATGTTAGCATATTGTTGGGGTAAATTCTCCTGTTTGCGTGAGAGTTGAAGGATTTGATCCTTGATGTGATAGAAATGCATTCTGAGGAGTGTATCTCTTGGGGTGTCGTCAGATAGAAATGAAGGTTTGGGGATCCTGTGGATCCTATCCACAAGGAGATCTTGGGCCGTTGCTCCCGGCATCAGGGTGGAAAAAAGGGTTTGGGCAAACTGCAGGAGCTGGTTAGGAGGTATGGATTCGGGGACTCCTCTTAGTTTGAGGTTGTTCCTCCTGGACCTATCTTCTAAGTCCACCATTTTGTCTTTTAACCACGCTATATCTTCTCCCTGTGCCTTGTGTGCGTCTATCAGCTGGTTATATGAAGAAGTGTATTCCTCCATTTTAGTTTCAACATGGTTTACCCTGTGGCCTATGGCTTGAACTTGCCTCTGGCAATCATTTAGACCTTGGAGCATGTCTACCTGTAGTGAGGACCTCAAAGACAGTAGCATGTCTTTAAGCATCGTGTCTGACACTGGCCTGTCTGCTGTGGGAAAGTCTGCTATGGGGTCCCCCCCCTGTGTATGCTGGCTTGTGCTGGCATTTTGCGGCCCGCTTACCTCCATGCTCAGGTCGGGTTGCGGCCTAGCAGGGGAATCTCTTCTCTGCCTGGACTTGGCTGGGCTCCTGGTAGTGGGGCTGGACATCCCAGAGGATGCTTCGCTGGGGCACTGTTGCGGATGGGTTGTTTTGGGTGATGTCCCCTGGCCTCTCATGGGCGCTCCGGACGGATGCCGCTGCTGTGAGTTCAGAGCTCCGTCGCGGCCATTTTGCTGTAGGCCGCGCGCCGCTGTGCCAAAAAAGGAGTCCAATTTCCGCGGCTGTTGCGGGGTCTTTCGGTGCCGGGGCATCCTTGTTGCGGAGAGCGGGGATTCGTTGTCTCGGTGGAGGTATTTGTGTGCTCTGATACCACCGATGGTGTTCGATGGATGCGGATATCTCCGGTGGACGAGCGGAGCTCCTAGACTACACGTCCATCTTGGAGTCCGGTCGCCACGCCCCCAGTTATTGGACAGTCTGATACAGGGGGAAAGAGCTTCCCAGTGAACACAAGAGAATTCTTATAGGAAATTGTTAAATAGGATGTCAGTCAAAAAGCAGGTCATCTGTAGATCTGGGAACACAACAGTTTAACACTGAGCCGGCTGTGGAATGGAATTGAATATACTGGTACTGAACTGAGGGGGGAAGTCATAACTCAAAGTTTTTAAGCAATGCAGCCAGTCAGTCAGCAATTACCTGGCTTAGTCCTCTGGCTGGGTTGTTCGCACCTCCTCCTGAGTCCTTTGGTCGGGTTTGCTCACTGGACTGTGTCCTCCTGTGTTCTTGCAGCCACTCTGTGTCCTGTCGGGTCTGCTCTATAGTACTCACTGCAGCCTCCTCCTGCAACTATCCGGGCTAGCGCGATCTCACCCATGCCCCCTCAGGAATCACGACCAATCACACAAAAAAGAAGGAACCAAGTGACTTCCTGACATCTCAATCAGAGTCGGACAGTCCCCAATACAGAGCCGCTGAACAGCTCTGCTGCTGGCAAGGAGGCAGGGGGAGGGATTTGTGCACCTGTGATGTAACTGTTAATACCTTCCCCACCCAGTAGCATGTGTTTGGCACTATCTGCACTAAATCTGAACAGTGGTGACAGATCTTGATTTCCGGGACACAGCCCAGGACAGGGACTGATCGGGACAGTTCACAAAGTTCAGTAATCTGTGTTTATGATGGTGCAGTCAGGGAGCTCTGACACTTTCATGTATTTTCAGAGATTCCAGACTACCTGAATTGTTATGGGCACAGATTACAATGGAATAAAAAATTCTGTCTCTCCTTCACAGTGGCGCTGGAGTTTCCCTGTTTCTTTCAAGTCAGTGACTCTGTGCTAAAGAGGGGGAAAAAAACCTGCTGCTTAAACGCAGTGTTACATCAATGAACCTTTTACTTTTCATGAGTTTCCTCCCACTGATCTCTGATGATTTCTCCTCCATTTGAACATGACTGATGATTTTTCCTACCAATGACCATTAATACTGATAATTTTTCTTCCCACTGATCACCAATGCTGGAAATATTTTCTCCTACTGACCACTGACACTAATGACTTTTCCTGAGACTGACTACTAATGCTAATGATTTTTCCTCTCACTGGCCACAGATGCTGATGAGTGTTCCTTCTATAGACCATTGATGCTGAAAATGCTATGATCCCATAGCAGTCTTTCCTTCCCCTTGACTACCTAGACTGAGGATATTCCACTCCCCCCATTGTCCACCACCTCTGACTATTTTTACTCTTCCTTCTATTTGCACGTAAACAGGTTAAAACAGCCTGTTAGGCCAGGATGGTAGAAGTTAATGCCTTTCCAGTTCTTTGGTCTTTTGGCAGGTTATGGCCTATTAATCTTGTATATATATATATATATATATATATATATATATATATATATATATATAGGACAGTGGTCCAGTAGGAGGGTAAAGAGTCCCCTGAGGAAGACCCCCAAAAGAAAGACCCTCAATGTGTTCTGTAGAGATATCCAGTGAAGAGGCCACAAGAAGTCCACAGTGGAGAGCCGAGAGGTCTGGGGCCCACATCAAGTCAAATGCCTGTAAGGTATTGATATGGAGAACAATACCAGCAAGGAGCAGAAGAATGTCACTCATTACTGCCTGCATGTAAAGTCGTTAGTACCTGGGGTTTGCCCCAAAGACACCAGAATGCCTCTGATAGGTTCTGTGTTAAACAATCACTAATTTTGCAGGTATGCCAGGGCAGCACACAGCCTGTAGTTAGAGTTGGGGAATTAGGGAAGAATTATGCCTTTAAATGTTGGACTCGGTAATTGCCTTTGCACTTTTTAAGAAAAGCATTTGAAACATTGTCCCTGCCTGGTCTGAAGTTACTGAACAGGGTGTAACGTAAGTAACTGGCACACATAGTCCACCGAATGGATCTTAAACACATTGGAGTATGAAGACGTCAGTGTGGAGTGGAGGGTTGTGAAGACACAAGTGGTTACCTAGGGTAATGTAAGTTTTACTTAGCAACCTGTCGATAGCATGTACCTGTTATAAGTGGAATGGCCTGTTGTGGAGAGGAAGATGTTGTCAGCACTCCTTCCACCAGCTGTCTGTCTCTCAGAGTTATGGGATTCACACTGCAGAGATTCCCATCCTGTACAGAGGTATGGAAGTTCAAGAGTTAAGTTAAGCACAGATGTGGAGCCCTGCACAGCAGGGCCCACTCTGCAACTGGGGAATGGTAGTGGAACATCTCAGCATGTCTCTCCTAAATGCAGATTATAGAGTAGGTTTACATTGTCAAGGGGACCCAAAATTTAACTGGAAAACAGTTGAAGTGCAAGTGTACATGGTGTACGTTCATTTATAAGAGTGGGGGCCACGTTAAGATTGAGTAATCCCAACGTCAGCCTCAGCCTTGTCCCAGGGCATTTATGAAAATGGCACAAAGCAAAGGTACCCCAACTGTAGTAAAGTTGTAGTAAAGTTACCCCTCACAAGGTGCCTATCGTAGTCCAGAAGAACCCACTCTGGATTATGCCTCTCATGTGACTCTTACTTGGTGCCCAATGAGGAGGGAAACATGGAGGATGTGACAAACAACTGCTACTCGCCTACCCTTACCCTACATACAGAAAAATATAATGAAATGTTTTGACTTTTAAAAAATATACTTTGTCTTGAGTTTATGAGTGTCTGTGAGGTTCTCATATGTGACCCAAAAATTATGGAGTATGTTGTGGGTTCAAGTATACAGTGCATAGACTTATTTAGCCTCTGAGAAAGCAGATCATTCTCTAATGATGGACAACAACATGAAACACTGAGAGTGATTAACTCTCTAAATAAAATAATAAAGTTTCCCTTCTGGAGTGGATGGAAAGGTGTAATATTAATTATGTATAGGTTAATAGTCAGAGGAAATATGGTGTCCCGCCTGCAGACTGGGTTGGAGAAGCTCCTCCACTTGGGACAGAAATATTTATCAACAATCTCCCTCAAGAAACCTATGAAGATAAATTAATTCCACTTTTTCAGACTGCTTGAACATTGTATGAGTTTTGTCTTATGATGACTTTTGTAGTGGACAAATTACACAAAGGAAAGCCAAACACCTGACAAAACACATGTGTAATGTACTTTGTTTATCTGTGCGCTTGGTGCAGAATTGTCTGGGGTGAACACTCCTGGACTAATCAAAGCTTGGGTGCCTAGCTGTTGATTAGCTTACTGTTAATTAGATCACTGTTAGCTGTTGGCTGTTCATTAGATGTACTGTTAGATGCACTGATGATATTACAGTTAAAAGTTTGCATTGTTTAGGATAATGTGATCAAACTCTTATCTGATTTTGTGTGGTATATATTCTGTGCAAATTTACAATAAAGGGTTAGCTCCTGTTTGCACCTAGGCTAGTGACATTTAGTCCTTGGGTGCAATGCTCAGCTATAATAATTGGTTCCTGGGTCCAGAGTGGAGCAAGCTGTATCTTGGTGAAAGCTCCCAGGCGAGGTGTCAGGCTGTCTGTCACATAACCCATTAAAAGGTGCCAGTTTTCGTATGGCGTGATGTATTAGTAAAGGATGTAAGGACAGAAATAAGGACCCTTGACATGTAATGAGCTTGCCTAATAATAATTAATACTTCATGATTTTGTTTTCTGTTTCTTTCAATATTTTACCAAGCAAGAGAAAAGATGCATTTAAAATGCATACAAGTCAATTTGCTAACAAAATTGTATAGATGACACTATAGTGCTCATTTATAAGGGATAGTGGATGTCACTATCAGATCTTGGTTATAAACCACAGGGTAACACACACACCTTAAAGTGCATTTTAAGGCAACTGATAACATATGGGCAACAGAGTAAAGTGTAGCTCAAATTATATTTATTGCTACCTTTCAGAGGATTTGCAACTCTGTACAGCTAGTTTTGTGATTTCCATATGCTTTCTACACTGTACACTCAGAAAGGTAAACAACATAGTTTCCAGTTAAGCAATGCATCTTCCTATATCTGCAATTCAGCTTCTTAGTTATCTTTCTGAATTCAGACTTTCAATAGTTAATGAATAGCATGAATTCTTTCCAGCGAGCTGCCTTAGGAAGCTATAATTCTAAATATGCAAAGAGCATAATGGTATTCCAGAGTGGACAAGGTGTGTGTACATCACAAGAGGTGTTTGTATATCACAAATCTTTTGGCAGATAAAACAAAATGTATATGTCTTCCATGTATATAGCCATTTTCCCAGAGTTACTCTTTATTTAAACATGCTAGTGCCCCTACTTGCACTGTTCACATGATCAGTAAATGTACATGAGTCATAAAAATAATTACCATAGGCTTTGCATTATTCTGTTTGCAACATGATTGGATTGTGTATATGGCTAAATGTGGGTACAACAGCTCCCTTTCATGAAGCTTAAAGTCCTATTAAAGAAATATTTATTTGAATCATTTTGAGTCAAATTTACTTTTGCTAATGGTAAATATAAGACTCAAATACAAGTACAAGCATATCATATACCTTTCCTAAAGCCAAAAAACACTTTGTACTCTTTGGGATGCTTTGTACATGGACACAGAGATTCCAAGCTACAAACTCACAAAAAAACCCTCGCTTAAAGGAGAACATGAGTCAAATTTTGGGTACATGTTTTCAGATTTGTGTAGTGTGTGAGCTGCAGAATTGCTTGTGCTAAGGATTTAATATCGCTTCCAAGCAAATAAATGTATATTTACTATTGAAGAATAATAGGGTGCAAGGGAGCTACTGCTGGTTCAAATTAATTTGTGTGCTACAGTTTATCTCATGATACTTTGTTTTACAGCTTTAATTTTCTGTTACAGGACAAAAAAACATTTGCAGGATATTCCAATTCCCTACAAATTGTGCATTCAAGTACAGATAGACTGTATGTTATTCAAACAGTATATTTATTACTGATTTCTATTTTGTGTTGAGCTATCTTTTAATTAAGTTCTAGATTATGAAACAAGTATACCATTTTATTTTGAGGAGAGAGGTTCCCAGCCACTTGTCGCAATGAAGGTGTTAATGTTCTTTGCAAGACTTCATTTATTTCTGCTGTGTATTTAGGCCCTTACATCATGGCTGTGTTATGAAGCCTGGCAGAATGCCATGTTTTATAGCTGCTTGCTCTGTGTAATTTTTGGCAGCAGGGAAGGAAACTTCATTCATGGAATTTCAGGCAGATCAGTGTGCTACAAAACGCAACTCCCTCCACCTCAGACACAGCAGGAAGGAGTGCTGGAGCGGAGCTCCTATCCTGGGATTTAAGGGATTACAGAAAAATAAATCCCCTGCACTGAATGTTTGATTAACCCATTACCTGTTCGTATTCAGCCTGTGAAAGTGGTCATTTCATATAAAAACCATTTACCATTTGTAGCATGAAGTCTGAAGCAGTAGAAAAAAAAATAGCAGCTAAAGTTGCATTTCAGCTGTTTTTCCCAAGTTACAAATAGTCATGTTCATAGTTCTGTATAAACAAAATTGTCACCAGGCAGTTACCTTTACGTAAGATGACTCTTCAGAATGTGTGAAACTTCTATTAATTATGGGTTTTAGTAGCCGAGGTGTGAGGGTGGGTATATTTTATTGCACTTTTCAGACTTCAGTGTGTTTTTTGTTTTCTAGCTGGGGATCAGCAGACAGTTGTCGTCAGCACTTTGGTTTGAGAAACTGAAGTGTTTTTTTTTTCCTGTGATGGTAAAATACAGCATATAGGTTTACAGCAATGGTGTTACAAGTAATCCTTATCTATAGGTGGTGCTATACGCTTGATATTCTGTCACTTTCTGAAAGGTTCTAAGTTGTCTATTTGTTTAGCAGTTGTAATAGAATCTCAGCACTTTGGGAAATGATGATTGAAGAACCATAGTAATATACTGATTTATGTAGAAAGGAAGAAAAAACAGAAGGGTTCACAGCATAAGTTTGATGGAACATTGCTTTCTAAAATACTACCTGCACTAGGGTTGAATGATAAGGAGATCTAGAACATAATGATAAAGCTTGAAGACCCTTTGGATTTTTTACATTTTTGGTTTATATATTTATATAGTCAAATATCCCTACCATACTAGGACCAATTCTGAGGGGAAGTAAATAAAGTAATATATTTTTTGAGAGGAAACATGCCTATAAAAGAGGATCAGCACTAAGCGCTATGAGTACACTACAAGACTGCTTAACATTTATTCACTATGCTTGGTGAATAGTGAATGGCTATTTTGTTTGTTTTTTTTGTTTTTCTAAATGACCCCCTTTTCCTCAGAATAGATGATGGAAAGTTATCTACCTTTGTTTGAAGTAATTAAGTGCCCATAGTTCTTCATAGTTCTCGTGTTGGTACTTTTAAATGGGGTCAATGCATTTAGTTATGTATATTTATTTAATAAAGTAGGAAAAAGTTGACATCCTTGTAGCCCTTTCGCTACCAAGATTAACTAATGTAGCTGGTTGCTTTTGGGGGTAGATGTCACTATATTCTTTAAAAAAGGATTATAAAAAGTGTCAGTAGATTAAAACCTGAAAATTTCAGATTGTGGGAACAGATTGAAAAATTGCATCAACTTTTCAATATTTACCTGCTCATCTCTAATGCTTATCAGAGATACATACATACCACTTAGGGCTGCTTCTAAGTAGCATACACTAAAACAAATATATACAGTAAGTTGGAGACACAAAAATTCATAGTATAGATATAGAATATAATCTTTATTTTGGTGTAGTACCACACTGTATTGTCAACAAAGTTTAACTAATTCAACACAGAAAAACGCAAAAAACATCACATTCTAGAGATGAGGCAATTGTTATATAAAAAATCAAACAAGGGGGCCATATTTCAGAGACAATAGTCATAGATATAGCTCAGTGGCTAGAGACTATGTAACTAACTTGTTTGGGCATAAATGTAAAATGGAAAGACAAGGTATGTTTTAAAAAACATAAAATAAAAATTACAGAGAAACTTTTGTGAAAAACACAAGGCAGAAATTTTATAGATACAAGCTGCATATCATGTAGCATTTCTGATCTAGAATTGCAATTTACAGTGAGTTATGTCAAAGACACAAAGTAGAAATAATAAAGTGATATGCTGCATATTATGTGAGCCTTCTTAGAAGATCACATTTGATGAAGATGAGACAAGCTATTTTATCCAGAAACAAAATTACAATGGATTTTAATATGCTTTATTTAAAGGGGTAATTGCAGGGCATTTTTGATCCAGAAATAAAAATTATAGTGTTGTCATTGTCAAGG
This sequence comes from Lithobates clamitans, assembly GCA_037952925.1. Lineage (NCBI taxonomy): Eukaryota > Metazoa > Chordata > Amphibia > Anura > Ranidae > Lithobates > Lithobates clamitans. The sequence goes on from JBBGZY010000415.1 coordinate 5,786,170, forward strand.
GGTCAGGCTCAGAGACCAGTAGCTATAGCAGTAGAGGGACCCCCACCAACCAGCAGGATAGGCATACAAGCAGGTCACCTTGGCAAATAAGGCAGGCTAACCTGAGATGCAGATTCAAGTCCTAACTGGTGTTCACCAACGCTCCTGATGGTGGACATGGGTTTATCTGCGTGTTAGTACCACGTCGCAGTCCTCAAGATCACCCCACCAGGAGGTGAAGGTAAAGTTCAAACAGAAACTTAATCAATAAACAAGCCAAAAGGCCGGTAACAAGTAGTTGCAGGTTGGGATGAAGCATAGTCGAGGAACAAGCCTAGGGCCTGTAATGAGTGGTAGCAAAGATATGGATGGCAGCAGGGAAGATAAAAGCGAGATACTGGCTGGAGAGAGCATAATAATCTGGCAAACGGAATCTGTCTCTTCTTGATGAGCCACCTGGAATGCTAGACAGTTCTCTGGACAATTCCTTGAATGGTCCTGCCTTGAATCTTGTTTGTCCTGAACCTTGAACTCAGGAACTTCATGGGAGGAGCAAAGAGTTCAAGGTTCAGGACAAAGAATCATTCAAGGAATTGTCCAGGGAGCTGTCTAGCATTTCAAGTGGCTCGTCAAGAAGAGCCATTACCTAATACTGCAGAGGTTCTGGCTTCAAATCCAGGCCTTGGCAAATGGATTATGTAAGAGACACTCTGTAGAAATAATAGTGACACACTGCAGATCATGTGAACAAGGTACGTAGCCCACATATGAAGATGGAGAGACAAGAAATAAATATTACATTGGATTGGGTCAGATTTATGATGCAGAAATGTTGAAAATACATGTGGCACACTATGTAAGCCGTTTTAGTAGACTGCAGTTTAGGATGATAAGATGAAGTACTTTTTATCCAGAAATAGATATTTCATATTTTGTCAGAGACACAAAGCAGAAATATTATACAGTCAGCATTGAATATGCTGGAGAAGGACTTACAGCATGCAGCTTTACATTCTATAAATCCACATATAAGTGTATTTATGACACAGAAAAAGGATGAAGTATTGTTCCCACAATATAGACATCTGTTGTAGTAGGCAACATTTTAGGCTTGACACAAAGTATGCAGCTGTTTACGTAAAACACAGGTGTCAAACTGTGGACCTGCAGCTATTTTAGAACAACAAGTCCCATGAGGCATTGCAAGGCTGACAGTTAAAAGCATGATTCCCAAACACAGAGGCATAATGGGACTTGAAGTTCCACAAAAGATAGAAGGCCGTAGTTGGACACCCCTGACGTAAAATATATATCATATGGAATATTTTTTACTCTATATAAAGGACAGAATTGTATGCAAACTACATAGGTATTATTACTTATTTTTCTGATGTTAATGTCAAAAACACATCCCAATCTAAGGTTGGAGCAACAAAATCAATTTAAATTTATTTTTCAGAAGATGACTTCAAAATGAATTTGCTGTACACAAAGTAATGTTGCTGTACACCAGTGGTTCTCAACCTCAGTCCCCAAGTACTCCCAACAGGGCATGTCTTGGGAATTTCTCTTAGATAAAATATCTGTCCAAAATACCAAGCCATTGACTGATTTAGAGCACCTGTGCAAGATAAAGGAAAACCTGCAAACATGGCGTGTTGGGGGTACTAGAGGACTGAGGTTGAGAACCACTGCTGTACACAACATTATATTTCCAAAATATATTTAAGACCTTATTATCTAGATCAATAGAACTAATACCCAAACACAACATATATAGTATTTTTACAATTTATTGTAGACCATGTTGTCTAAATTACATCCTCATTTATCTTTGGAAGGGAAAAAAAAAGTAAAATTTTTTTCCAATAGAAGTAAGGATACACACACAGAATACACACACAAAGAATATGAAAACATTACAGTGATAACATTATTTTAGACTTCATTAGCTAAACCCCACCCCCATTTAGCTTTGGAGTGTCCCAAAAATGTAAAGTTGTTTTTTTTCATTAAAATGGAAGCAACATGGTACACACACTGGATGAATGATGAACTAGATTAATTGATAAAACACTTATCTCATACAGTTTTGTGGAGAAAGAACAAATGTTTTTTTTTTTTTTTAACAATAAAAGGAATATTGTACATGCTACATAGACAGTTTAGCAAAATATTCTTAGTTCACATTTTGAAAATGACAGAATACAGGTCAAAATTCTGCATTTAAGTGTATATATTTCACATAAAAACATAAATGATTAATCAGCTCAATAGACAGTATTTACGCTATTTGATTAGGTTTCATTTATAATAAGAGGGACCACAGTCCACTTTTATTCAAAAGATAAACTTTACAGTATCTTTCCCCAGAAAAAAAGCAAAATATTGTTCTAACTCCCTACACATAAAAATAATAACTGTCTCCATTTTTAACAAGTGGGACACCAGGCAGCTTGAGATCAAAACATTTCAGAGAGACAATAGCCACTATTCTGCATTAATGAACAAGACAAATAGCTAGAAGAGAAATAGCATTGTGTCAGGACTCAGATCTGAGCCTGCGACCTTTACTGTGTCTAATCATGTCTTTTCTTGCTGAGCCATCTGAAATGCTGGACGGGACCCTGTCTGATCAATTGGACAATCCTGCCTTGTGCCCAATTTCTGCTGAACCTTAACTACTTCCCACCCAGCCACTGCACATAAATGGTGGGGTGGGCGCTTCCTCCTTCTGAGTGGATGTTCCTGAACGTACCTCAGAAAGAGTGGGTTCATGCAGCCTTGTACCCGCGCAGCAGCGCAATCCTGATGTGCTCGTGTCACCTGGACACGGTGCATCTTGGATTGGCAGGAGGGCTCTGTGATTGTCCCTTCTTCTTTTTTTTTTTTTTTTTTTTCTTTTTTTTTTTCTTTTTTTGCCACCTCAGTGATTATAATTGGAGACCTGATCCACTTAGTCAGTGTCATCTGTGTCTCTCCTTTTTTCACATCATTTGTAGCTTACTAATTACGTGTATATATTTTATATTCAATTCAGCAAAAACAAAAGAAAAGAATCCCCAACCTCTTCCCTCCCTCCTACACCACCCCTCTCCCCCCCCCCACCACCCCACCACCCCCCCCCCCCCCCCGCACCTCCTGTGTACATTAGATGTTATCTCTATTTTTAATCAATTCTTAACCTCAAGCCTTCAGTAATACTCCATAATTTTTTAAACTCCTTCCAATTTTGCCAGTTGTTCCTCCCTTCTGTTGATTTAACTTCTCTTACAGGTCCTCCTTCCTCCATGTACCGAATCCCTTCTACTACATCAACCCACTCCCATATTGATGGGCCCTCTACCTTCTTCCAGTTCTTTGCAATAACCTTTTTCGCCGCGTTCAACAGGTGTGGTACTAGGGTGTTTTTATAGATTTTTACCTCCCCATTTATCCCGTGATGTAGCACTATCCAGGGGTCAAATTTGACCTCGATCTTAGTTATCTGCTTGATGTATCTCAAAATTTTTAGCCAGTACCGTTTAATTACGGGGCAATCCCACCAGATGTGAGCCATGTTTCCTACCCCTTTACATCCCCTCCAACACTCCGCAGTTTTATCTTTTTGATATTTACTTGCCCTTTCCGGGGTAATGTACCAACCTGTTAGAATCTTGTAATTCATTTCAGCAACACTAATGTCAGTTGACGAGCTGTGGGTCAGCTCCAGAGTTTTCTTTAATCTATTACTATCTAGCTGTACTCCTAGTTCATTTCCCCATTTAGTAATAAATGGTGGTATCTCCCTGCTACTCTTTGCCAATCCCAGTTTATAGAGCTTTGATATTATACCTTTAGTGTTATTTGATGTACATATCTTTTCCAAGTCTGATAGCTCCTCTCCTGATCTTATTGGATGTGGTAGGCGGCTGGTAAAATGGCTTAACTGCAGGTATCTCCAGCGATCCAATACCCAAAAATCTGTTTTGTGCTTTAATTCCTGAAACGTGTCTATCTTCCCCTTTTTAATAATATCTCTCAGCTGTAGTGTACCCTTTTTTATCCAACTCCCCCCAATATCCTTTTTGCCAGGTGCAAAATAATCATTCTCTGAAAGTGAAATTAACGGGGAATTATACGTGTTATTTATTTGTTTATAAACTATATCCCAAACTCTAAAGACCACCTTTGTCAGTGGATGTGTATTTACATCTAATACCCTATAGTGTGGAGGGTTCCAAATCAAATGTCCTAAGTGCGCCTTACTCAAACTATTCTCTATATTTACCCATCTTTTCTGTGTGCTCTCTCTAAACCACTCTATCGCCCTTGAGACCTGTATTGCCCTATAGTAACCCTGTATATCAGGAATCGCCAAGCCCCCTTTTCTTTTTTCCTGTTTTAAGATATCAAAAGATACTCTAGCCCTTCTATTTTTCCAAACAGCTCTCATAATGATTGATTTCAATTTTTTAAAATAGTACTGAGGGATGTTCAGTGGAAGCATCTGTAGTTTATAGGTGATCTTAGGTAATAATATCATTTTTATGGCGTTAATACGTCTAATCCATGAAAGTGGTTTAGTTGTAATCCTTTTACTCTCAGATCTTATTTCGTCTAGAAGTGTGATAAAATTCACCTTATAGATCTTCCCCAATGAATTGGCCAGTTTTATGCCCAAGTAATTTATTTCTTTTTTCCATATAAATTTAAATTCCTTTTTCAACATTTTTTCCTCCCTCTTTCCCAAGTTGATATTCAGGATTTCCGATTTTGCCAAGTTGATTTTAAAGTTTGATACTTCACCATATTGCCTCATAACTTCGAGGAAATTAGGCATCGAAATTCTGGGGTTGGTCATGAACAGCAGAACATCGTCGGCGAAAGCCGCGATCTTGTGCTCCTCATCCCCAACCCTTATACCCCAAATATCCGGATCCGCCCTAATCATCGACAACAGTGGCTCCAAGGAGAGAATGAAAAGCAGGGGGGACAAAGGGCACCCCTGCCTCGTTCCATTCTCCACTTCGAAAGCCTCTGTGAGGGAGCCGTTAATTTTTATCGAAGCAGTAGGGTGCTTGTACAGAGCACGTATCCTATTCAACATTTTTGGACCTATACCCATTGATTCCAGTGTTTGGAACATGAACCCCCAGTCTACTCTATCAAACGCTTTCTCCGCGTCTATAGATAAGAGTAGACCTGGGGGTCCCCTGTCCTTAATATGCTGCAGCAAGAGGAGTGCCCTTACGCCATTATCTCGTCCTTCTCTTTTGGGAATGAAACCCACTTGGTCCGGGTGTACCAGACCATTGAGGCTCTCTTTTATTCGGTTAGCTAAAACTCTGGCATATAGTTTAACATCGGTGTTGATCAGCGATATTGGCCTATACCCAGAGCATAGCGTCGGATTTTTCCCCTCTTTTGGGATAACCGTGATCTCTGCTCTAAGAGCTTCTCTACTCAGGTCATAGTCTCTGCCCAACCCGTTCAAGTACTCACATAGTCTGGGAGTCAATATTTCTTTAAACTTGGTGTAATACCCACAAGTAAATCCGTCGGGCCCCGGGCTTTTGCCTGAAGCTGATTCTGACAAGGCTCTATTGATTTCTTCTATCGTTATGGGATTTTCTAGGGTTTCTCTGTCTGTATCATTAATCTTCGGGAGGTTGGCTTTATTCAAAAATTCTACTATTTTCCTATCCTTTGCACCCCTTGGCCTTGTATTTTTGGCTACTGAATATAACTTACTGTAATATTCCTTAAAGGATTCCCCTATCTCTTTTGTTGTATGGAGCATTTCTCCTTTACTATTTTGGATTTTATCAATATAATTTCTAGTTTTTTCCTTTCTTACTATTTTGGCTAGCTGTCTACTGCTCTTATATCGACTCTGATAATTTTCTTTCGCCACCTTATAGAATGCTTTTTTTATTTCTAAATCCGTATGCTCCTTTAGCTCTTCCCTTTTTTTTACCAATTTTTGATAGACCTTCTTTCCTTGGCCCGGGTCCCCCTTATGTTCTTGCTCCAGATCGTGTATTTCTTCTGTTAGTTTTTTAATTTTTTCCCTTATTTCCCTTTTCCTCCTAGCCCCTAATTTCATTATTACTCCCCTTATGTAGGCCTTATGGGCCTCCCACAAAGATGATCCTGAGATCCCTACTGTATCATTCGTTGAAAAATATTGTTTTAGTTCCTGCTCTATTTTCTCCACATTAGATACTTCTTGTAAGAGATCTTCGTCTAATCTCCAAGTTATTGGGGTTCTCTGATTTCTCGGTATCGACAATCTCATGCTAACTGGGGCGTGGTCTGATAAGGTAATAACTTCTATCTTGGCCTCCCGGACTCTTTCCAACAATGAGTGTTCCGTCAATATATAGTCTATCCTAGAGTACGTCCCGTGCGCAGAGGAATAGAACGAGAAATCCCTCTTTTTTGAGTTCATAATCCTCCATACATCCACCATTTGGCACGAATGCAATTTCTGTTTTAGTTTCTTCAACTTCCCGTTCATTGTCCCCTGCGCACGAGACGTACTATCAACCCCTGGAACCATACAGATATTGAAGTCACCCATCATGATTAGGTTTCCTTCTTTAAATTCTATTAGTTTCTCTAATATTGTAACTAGAAAACCACTCGGCTCTTTATTTGGGGCGTAAATATTTGCAAGTGTAACCTTCCATCCCTCCAAGGAGCCTCTCAGGAACATATATCTCCCTCCCTGGTCTATTAACCTCTCTTCCACCCTAAAATTTATCCCTTTTGCTATTCCTATTGCTACTCCTCTCGCTCTTGATGTTATTGAGTCTCCGTAAAACCAAGTTGGATACATATTTGACTTTATCTTAACCTTTGAGTAATATGTTAAGTGGGTTTCTTGAAGGAACACAACCTCTGCCCCGTATCTCTCTAATTCCTTCAAGATCTTGTATCTCTTAGTGGGCTCGTTAAGACCCTTTACATTATAGGTCATAAACTTCAATTTTCCCATATCCTCACCTTTTTTTTTTTTTTTTTTTTTTTTTCTTTTGGATTTTGTTGGATTCGTATTACTGAGCTATTTTGATTTCTATCTTTGTTGTCTTGTTTCTTTTCTTCTTCCCTCTTACTTCCTTGTACACCGGATTCCCCCTTCCCCTCCCTTCTCCCTAGCCCTCCCTCCCTACCCCTCAGCCACCCCCTGGCTCCCCATTCGCCCAGCGCCATGGATACCATGGAGCCTAGCGAACCATTTATTTGAGGTGGGAGCCCAAGATGTGCCCTTTACCCCCCCCTGCTTGGTGTTTTGAAGCAGAGGGGGGCAATCCAGATACACACAGAACAACTCCTCCTCCCTCCCGCCGCCCCTCCACTCCACTAATCTAATTTACCCCCAAACCCGTCCACCCCACCCCCACCCCCCCCCCACACAGCCGATCACCCCTCCACCCAGCCCGGCAGCTCTGGTTCTTCCATATCAAGCCTATCGCAGAAGTCCCTTAAGTCCTCTGGGAACCTCAATCTTGCCGATCTTCCATTTCTAAAGCCTCTCAGACAAGCCGGGAAACCCCAGCTATACTTAATATTTAGATCTCTCATCTGTTCTAATAAGGGCTTCAACAGCCTTCTCCTAGCGAGGGTTTCGGGTGCAAGGTCCGCATAGATTTGGAACTCTGACCCTTCAAATTTTTCCGGGGGTTTGCCTCTCATTTTGGATAGGATTCGAGCTTTGTCCTCATAAAACCTAAAACGGATTATAATATCTCTTGGCCTCTGGTGGTCCGAGTTGAGTAATTTTCCAACTCGGTGTGTCCTTTCAATTTTTGGGAATTCCTTATCCTCCTCTCCAACCAGAGGCCCCAGTATTTGGGGAATCATCCTTCTCAGATCTTCTCCTTTGTTTTCTGGGATATTACGCAGTCTTATATTTTGTCTCCTATCACGATTTTCCTGATCTTCGATCTTATATAAAATTGTCTTCTGATTTTGTCTAGAGATTTTAATTTGTTCTTTGAGGTTCATTATCTCCTTTTCCAATTCCTCCGTTTTTTTTTCCGTTGTTTCTACCCTCTCCAATAAATTTCCCAGGTCTGCTCTCACCAGACCTATTTCAACTTTTATTGACAGCTCTAGATTTTTAAGCATGTCTCTCATTTCCTCCTTTGAAAGCATTGGGGCGCTTGTACTTCCCCCTTCTATCCGGTTTAAATCTCCTTCACTTTCAACACTTTCTGCTATTGAGTTTTCTTTTGATTGAGTCGTTTTATCCCCCTTTTTGTCTGGAGTTCCCCCTCTTCCTCCTTGGGCTCCCTGCTCCCCTCCTTTTGGACTCCCGCCTTGGGACATGAATTGTTTTATTGAGCTACCAGCTGTCCTATCCCTCGGCGTTTTAGGTGCCCCTCCTTTTTTTGTTGTCGTTTTATTCATTCTTCCTTTCTTCCTCTGACCCCCTGTTGGTTTCCCCAGGATTTACTGAACTTCTTCCCGCCTCTTATACGTATGAATCCTTCAGGGGTCTCGGCCCTGGGGGTTATTTCCTGGGCCCTACTCCGGATAGTACCCCACCTTTATATAAAAATATTCCGTCCGTGGGAAGGGGGGGTAAGAAACCTCCCAGGAATGACCCAGGCCCTCTCCGGAAGCAGTATCTCAAAGATGCATCACTCTTGTCAGTCCCCAATCTGGAATTCCCACCTAAGAGCCTTTTTCTCATAGGTTTGAGACAAGCTTCATTGCTCCGTCAGGGGAAGGTACCATCCCAAAACCGAAACTTCAATCAATTTACTTCTGTCCCCAATAAATCCAGCATATGTTAACAGACATTAGTAATGGCATTAACAATAACACCCGGGCTGAGTGAATCAATCAGCACACCTGCTCCGGACGTCTTATCGATCATTAACCTCTCAAACTGTTATAGTAGGTTTGTAAAGAAAATTTTCCTTGAATAATCATGTCTGCAGGCTTCCAATACATCAATGGCTTTAGATTTATCCTCCTTTAAATAGCTTTGTCATATAGCAGATATTATAATAGGTCCTGCTTTCATTCCCACCGCTAAGTGAGGTTTCAGATAGGCAAAGCAGTTTCAGCCGCTATCTTTAGTCATTAGCTCAAGCACTGTTATATCAAGCTGTCACAATGAGATGGCGCTGAGACATACAAGCTGGTACATATAGACAGGTGTTATATGCAGATATTATATTCATTACATGCAGAATTATTTCTACATTACCACCACCGGACTCTGCCGAACTCAAACTGGGTCACAGGTTGCCTGGAAAGTCATGAGGGGTGACCGAAGGGGGGGAAAGCCGGAGGGGGGGGGGAGGAGGGGGGGAGCGCCGTCAAATCCTCCCTTCCTCTCTGTCTGTGTTGAATCCGCAGCCGCCTCTCATGTCCCAGCGGCGGTGTGTGGAGCGGCGTGTGGAGCGGCGTGTGGAGCCTCGATGTTGTCGCCCTGTTGGAATCAGGGAGCCTCAGCTACAGCGCTCGTCGCGGCGGACAAGGATCTTCCTCCCCCCTTTCGCCACGGGCATGTCCTAAGCGGCGGCTGGAAAACGAGCTCCAGGGATCCTAGGAGAGTCTGCTTCTCCTTCCGACACCCTCACCTCCCTCCCTCCGTGATGCGCGTTACGTCATCACTCCTCACACCTGTGATTGTCCCTTCTGATCACATGATGGCTGTGTCCAGTCACAGCCATCATGTGCTGTAAATAGAGAGCCAGTTGCTAGGCGACCAGCTCTCCTTCTCCTCACACGGAGCATGTCAGTGAGGAGAAGGAGAGCGGATCTTTGCAGCTGGCCGGTGATAAGTGAGTATGATCTGTTTTTTACAGCTTTTTACACACTGATCACCGGCCTAGTGTTCCCACACAGTGTCCCCAAAACAGTGTCCCCACACAGTAAAAACATCTGTCCCACATATGTCCCAGTAAAATCATCTGTCCCAGTGATCATCTGCACACATCTGTCCGTGATCATCTGTGCACATCTGTACATGATCACACAAACCTATTATCATACACTTATCAAGATTTTTTTTTTAACAAAGACATGTAGCAGAATACATTCTGGCCTAAATTTATGACGAAATTTGATTTAATTGGATTTCTTTTAAAACGGAAAGTAGAAAATATGTATTTTTTTCAAAATTTTCGCTCTTTTTTCACTTCGGGGAGAAATGTTGGCCTTTAGGTTAAGTAATATTGTTACGTCTGTCCATATACTGGCAATACTGACACCCCCCACATGTAAAGGTCCCCTGTGTTTTACATGAATCGCCTTTAAAGGGTCTATACTCACTACTAACTATTTTGTCACTTATAGATGGCGCTCTCCTAAAGGTGACGGCTGGAGAGCTGGGAACAAAGGGGGCCAGAGTTTGATCCATTGTTAATAAATGCCAGTATTTGTTTAAGATACGTTTAACCTGCTTATGTTGTGATGAGTATGTTGTGATGATTCTTGTTGCTTCATCATTGGAAGGTTGTTTTTGTGTATTTAGCAGGTCGTGACATAATTTGTTAAGGGCTCGTTTGTACACTTTTTTAAGGCATGTATTTTTTTTTTTTTAACCATAGATTTTTATTGTAAGTTTGCATTAGATACATGAAATACAAAGCTTTGTTTACAACAAATGACAAAGCAGGATGAATGATAAATATCAGATGTAATTCTACAAAGAAATATTTCCACCTGAGCCACCCATATTTACGTAGTTTACAACCTCAACAGGAGGTAGGACCTGTCACCCCTACTGGGTACATACTGTGAGCAGGAACCTCTGATTGTCTGGAACAAAGTAGCTCTCTAGCGACCTTAAATGAGGGTCACTAGTGGCTGTTTACAAGATATGTTTAATTTTTACTTTGTAGATAACTATCTTAAAAACTTCAAACCTTGATATTGTCTTATTACAATAATAATAGAAACACATACTTTATGGTGTAGTCACATCCTATGAAGTTCTGTCTAAGTTCTGCTGATGTGACTACTCCTAGAATAATTATTTGTTTATTGGTTTACTTATCGTTTTCTCTACTTATTTAAAGTCTTAAACCACTATCTGCCTAGTTGATTTACTACATATCATGAAAACAATTTACATTTCACAAGTGAGAGGGAGCAAACTGAGAAGATTTCCAGACCTCCCAGTGTTTATGGAAGGCCTGGGATCTTCTTTCCTTATATGCAAGCATTTTTTCCATTGTGTAGTGGGCATTCACTCTAGAAATTATTTCCTCAATTTTTGGGGGTTTTTGGGAGCGCCATTCTCTCGCTAGTGATATTCGTGCCGCAAATAGTATATTAATAACAACCTTTCTTGTCAGGTGAGGAAAGTTTTCTATGCCCAGGCTTAGCAGGGCAAGTTCAGGGTTAAGCGTGACCTTAGTGTTTGTGATTGTATGAATGATAGAAGCTACTTCCTGCCAGAAATGTTTTATTACTTTACAGCTCCACAAAATGTGTAACAGGGTCCCTGTGTAGTGACAGTTCCGCCAACAGAGTAGTGAAGTGTTCGGATTCATTTTATTGATGCGTAGAGGTGTAAGATACCACCTGTGTAGTATCTTCTGTGCGTTTTCCCAATGATCTATACAAGCTGAGGATTTACCATTGCTTTTGACAGCTAGATGCCATTGGTGCAATGGGAATTCTTTGTTTAGTTCCCTCTCCCACTTTCTCATATTGGGCACCTTAGTCTGCATGTATAGGGGGGTGGCAAATTTGTAGAATAGGGATATTCCTTTGCGTTTCCCCTGGTTTTTGCTTAATAGATAATGCCAAAGTATTTGGGGAATTTTTAGTGGTCTAGGGGTATTAGATTTAATGTAGTGCTTAATTTGAAACAGTAGATATCTTTCCATTGTATCCTGTCCCTGTAGGTCAGATGTAAGAAAGTGTTCCCCATGCCTTTGAAAAGTTTGAGTCGAGATATTTGGAATTAGATATTCATACGTTGCTAATGGAATATGAATTTCGTGCATTGTTGTGTCCATAAATGGGTGTCGCAGCATAGAAGACCACGCCATGATAGAGGCTTGTATAGTGGGGAATTGTGGTGTAGTGGGTTTGTGATGTATGCCGGCTGCTAATGCCAGTGCTGGAAGATTGTGGCCTGGGGTAACTTCCTGTTCTATTTCAGACCATCTATTGTCCGTTTGACATGAGAACCAGTATCGAGTTTGTTCTAATATAGCTGCTTGGTAGTAGATGTAGGCGTTGGGAAGTCCTACCCCACCTAGATGTTTGGGTTTATATAGATGGTTCAGTGCAATTCTGGGTTTTTTTCCTGCCCATATAAACTTATTTAGTATTTTCGCCAATTGTGTGAAGAATGATTGGGGGATAGGTATGGGTAGTGTTCTAAAATGGTATAGGAGTTTGGGTAGTATCTGCATTTGATATGCGGCTATTCTCCCCATCCATGAAATGTGTAGTTTACCAATTTGGACCATCTCTTCTTCTATATTCGCAAGTAGGGGAGGGTAGTTGCTAGTGTATAGCTTAGCGGAAGAGGAGGTGAGTTGCACACCGAGATAGGTGAGTGATGGGGGATTCCAGTTACATGGGAACAGATGTTCTATAGTATGCTGTTTCTCTGTGGGTAAATGAAGTGTTAAAGCAAAGCATTTATTTGTGTTGATTTTGTAAAAGGAGACTTGACTGAAAGTTTGCAATAGCTTTTTAAGTTCTATGATAGAGTCTGCTGGTTTAGATAATGTCAGTATTATATCGTCAGCAAAGAGTCCAATTTTATGATTTTCTTTACCTATTTTAATGCCATTGATAGCGTCATTGGACCTGATGCTTTGTGCCAGAGGTTCTATAATGAGTGAGAAAATTATTGGGGAGAGAGGGCATTCTTGTCGCGTACCATTAGATAGTGGGAATGGATCAGATAGGAGACCAGAGGTATAGTCTTGGGCTGTGGGGTTGGAGTATAGGGACATAATCGCTGAATGTATCAATCCCGATATTCCAAATTTGAGTAAAGTTTTTGATAGGTAGCCCCAATGCACCCTATCAAACGCCTTTTCGGCATCTAAGGCTAGAAAGATACTCATTACTTGATTGACTTCTGCGAATCGCAGGAGGTCTAGCACCCTTCTAGTTCCGTCTGGTGCTTGTCTGCCTTTTACGAATCCTACCTGATCCAGTCCTATAAGAGAAGGGGTAATTTCTAATAATCTATTTGCCAATATCTTTGCATATATCTTCAGGTCAGAGTTAAGCAATGATATTGGCCTGTAGTTTTGGGGGTGTGAGCCGTCTTTGCCGGGTTTGGGCAAGGTAACTATTACTGCTTGGAGCATTTCTCTCGGGAAAGATCCTGTCGTGGCTGCCCTGTTGAAGACTTCTACAAGGTTAGGTGCTAGGAGGGAGCTAAAAGCTTTATAGTACTCAGCAGAAAAACCGTCCGCTCCTGGTGATTTGTGCATGGGAAGAGATTTGATAACTGTCTCAATTTCTGCACTAGTGATTGGTGCATTTAGTGCTTGTAGTGTTGTTGAATCTACTAAGGGCAGTTGGATTCCTTGAAGGAAATCATCTATTTCTGTTTCTGTAGGTTGGTGGGTGGATGGGTCATTGTTGAGGTTGTAAAGGGATTTGTAATAGTCCCCAAAGGCATTAGCTATGTCTTTGGGGTTGTAGAATGTGGTGTCGGAATTATGTTGTTGGATGCGAGTAATATTGGATTTGGCATGTCTTTTTTTGAGTTGTGCGGCCAGAAGTTTGCTAGCCCTATTATTTTGGGAATAAAAGGATAGCTTCAGCCTTTTGAAATAAAGGTCGTAATTTGCCCTAAGTTCCTGACGCAATTCTTCACGACAGGAATTAAGGCGTTTCAAAATGTTGGGGGTTGTGGTGCTGGGATCCTTGTGTTGGGCCTCTAGTTCTGCAATGGACTTGTGGAGCTGTGCTAAATGTTGTGACTTCTTTTTTCTTTCCCTAGAGGCAATCTGAATAAGAATTCCCCTAGCAAAGGCTTTGTGTGCGCACCATATCGTTGTTGGGGAGCATTCCCCATTGGCATTGAGTTTAAAATATTCATTAAGTTTCTCCTCCATTTCAGCCTTGATGTGGGGGCATGACAAAAGGTAGGTGTTGTTGCGCCATAGTGGTTTGTGGGAAATTTTGTCATCCGCCTCCACCTCAATGGTTACGGGTGCATGGTCAGACCAGGTAGTGTTGAGTATATCAGCCTTTCTCACCTTCTGCAGTGTGTACATATCTGTTAGGAAGAAGTCAATCCTAGAGTAGCTATTGTGCACTGTGGAAAAGTATGAGTAGTCCCTCTCGGTGGATTTAAGGCAGCGCCATGGATCAAAGAGTCTTTCTTCATGACTTCAGGATCCCAAAGAGGGCCTCTTCCTCACAGCCACCGAGGAAGAATCTAGTACATCATTCATAACCATATTGAAATCCCCACATATTATAAGACTGCCCTTTTGTAGGGATTTTGCAAGTGTGACGACTTTACGTATAAACTTCAGTGGTTTAACATTTGGGGCATATAGGTTTACCAGTGTGTAGAGGACCCGGTCTATTTCAGCAATCAAAATAATAAAGCGTCCATGAGGGTCGTTATGAATCTGTAATAAAGAAAAGGTTAGTGTGTCCTTAATAGCTATCAATACCCCGTTTTTTTTTTAAATGTCATTGGCGGTGAACACCTTGGGGAATTTCTTGTGCGTGCACTTTGGAGGTTTGCTGCTGGCGAAGTGTGTTTCTTGTGCACATAGGATGTCACATTTCAGGTCCAGAGCTGACTTCCACATTTCCCTGCGCTTGTAGGGACTGTTTAAACCTCTCACATTGTGTGATACTATTTTAATGTTCATTCAATTCAATTAGTGCCAGCTGCTGCCATCTAGTGGTAGGAACCAATAAGCAATATGCTCTTGAGATGTTGGAGGGTATGTGTGTTCTTTGAGGTAAAGATCCTGAGGTAAATTTTAGAACATGAAAAAGAAAAGAAAAAACATAAACAAAAAACCAAGCTGAGTTATGCAGCAATGTGGAACAGTCAAACAATAAAGTTTGCATGGAACAGTTCACAGGAGTCATCCTGTATTTGAAAAGGGGGGATAACTAGGGTTCCTTTTAGCCGAACAACGGCTGCTTCTTTAACTTACACTTAAATGCAGGAGAAGTGTGGAAGTTGTTAGGAGTAAATGGTACTGAGATTGGTACCGCACATTCATAAAGGCCACCAGCCGGGGCGATCGTGTAGTAAGCTGTGCCTATCTGCTTCTTCTGTTTTGACGGTGGTTGTTTCTTTTCTCATGTAGGGGGTCAGGTTCTGCAGCTTCTCCTTCTGGAGGTAGAAGACGCCATCTTTTGAGGAGCTCCATCCCTTTTTCAAGAGAAGTGATCGCGTGCGATTCGTTCTGCATTTCTAGCAGCAGTTTAGCAGGAAAGCCCCACTTGTAAAGAATCTTATGGTTGCGTAAGATTTTTGTAATGGGGACCAGATTGTGCCTTGCTGTTAGTGTCGCTTGCGATAAATCTGCATACAATGCGATTCCGGTGAATGGATCAGGGAGCGTGGGGTGTTGTCTGGCGAATCGCATCAGCTGATCCTTTATGTGGTAAAAATGGATCCTAGCGATGACATCCCTGGGTATTTGGTCGGGCAGGAATGAGGGTTTTGGCAGTCTGTGGGCTCTATCTATGATTATGTCATTAGGCCCCAGAGATGGCAGGACTGTGGTCATGAGCTTTTGGAGGTACGCTGTGAGTTCAGCTGGTTTGATTGATTCAGAGATCCCTCTGAATTTAACGTTATTCCTTCGTGCCCGGTCCTCGATGTCTGCCATTTTGAGGCGCAAGGATTTGATTTCATCTTCCACATCAAAGTGAGCATCCACCAGCTCATTGTGTGCTAAAGTGAATTCCTCCATTTTTTTTTCCACATAAGTGACTCTGCTGCTGAACGCTGACAGTTCAGTTTTAGTGTTCTGCATAAATGAGGACATGTCCTGCTGAAGGGCCCCCCTGAGGGTCAGTAACATTTCTTTCATTGTAGTATCTAGGATGGGCTGACCTGAAGTGGGGAAAGCATCTAGCTGCTGGCCATAAGGAGAGGATTCCTCCATTATTTCTCCCTCTTTCCCTGCCTCATCCTGATTCTCCTCTTCCACCCCAATCTTCCTCTTTTGTTTCACAGGGCTATCTGAGGGTGAGGATGGCAGTGGATGGCATTTGGGATCAGACTCACCCAGGGATGACGACGGATGGCTGCAGGAGTGTGCAGGGGATGCTGGATTTCTTTCTGCAGAGCGGGCGCCATCTTGGAAATCTCGGCCGGCCGTGAGGGGGTAGAAATCGGTCAATTTTCTCGGTCCCTCTCTTGATTTTCTTTTGTTCATTATGACCGCTGTGTTCCTCCTGATCTCCCCTTGCTGTGGGTACACTTTGGGTCCGTGTAGGTTAGCTGTGAGCCGCGATATACAGGCCGTTGTGGCAGAGCTTTCTCCTCACACTACCATCAGCTCTGGCCGCCGGCTCCGCCCCCTTAAGGCATGTATTTGAGTATCCTCTTTCGGGGAGTCTTTTTTTCAAAGTATTGGCTTCAATTTTGAATCTAATGTCATCAGAACAGTTGCGACGAGCTCTCAAATACTGACTATAAGGTATGGAGGCAAGGAGAGGCTTGGGGTGGAAGCTGGTTGCGTGGAGCAAGGAATTGCCTGCTGTGGGCTTACGATAGAGTTCACTAGACAAGCTCCCACTAGGTCGTTTCTTTATAAGCACATCTAGGAACTTGATTTCACTAGGACTGTGAGTCATTGTAAATTTTAAGTTAAGCTCATTCCTATTGATTGAGTCCAAAAATTGGTATAGTAGGTCAATCGACCCATCCCAAATAAGAAATATGTCATATATATATAGTCGCCATATTAGGACATGGCACATGTACATAGATAGTGATTCATGAACAAACAGTGAATGGTCCCACTCCTGCAGGTACAGATTGGCGTACAATGGGGCACAACATGTCCCCATCGCAACGCCCTGTACCTGGAGGTAGTGGGAACCATCAAAGCAGAAAAAGTTGTGATGAAGTATGAATTTGAGGGAGGTCAGGATGAATTTGGTGTAATTAGGTTCAGATTCACTGTATTGTGACAAAACATGCCGTATTGCCGCTAGGCCTTTGGCATGAGGAATGGTGCAATAGAGTGATTCCACATCAATGGCTACCAATTGAGTGCCATCCTCAATGCGTAAGTCCTGGATGATCTGTAAAAAGTGGATAGTATCACGTACATGAGGTGATAGACAGGTAACTAAAGGTTTAAGGTGGTTGTCTACTACAGGACTGAAATTCTCCGTTAAACTACCACAACCCGAGATGATGGGTCTGCCTGGTGGTTTCTTCTTCTGTTCATGCAACTTCGGTAGCGCATAGAAGGTTGCCTCCCTGGGATGACTGGTCCTAATAAAGTCCCACAGTTGTCTTGATATTGCGTTATGATGGAATGCAGTATCAACCAATGAGTAAAAATCTTGAGTGAACTTGTCCAGTAGTGATTTAGAGATGGATCGATACCACTCCGAGTTATGCAGTATGTCCATGCACATCTCGGTGTATTGAGCGCTGTCCATAACCACGACACTGCCACCCTTGTCAGAGGGTTTGATGACAATGCCGTGGTTATGAGACAGCGCTTCCAGTGCAGTTCGCTCATCTCGACTAAGGTTTGCATGAGGATTGGAAGAGCTTTGACAAGGATGGCAATGTCGTGGTTATGGACAGCGCTCAATAAACCGAGATGTGCATGGACATACTGCATAACTCGGAGTGGTATCGGTGCAAACAAGACAGGGACTGTAGGTTTGTTGTTAAGTAGAATCTGTTTGTAATTTTGAATGGGTACATTTTTAACGTGTTTAGCTCCAGCCAAAAAATCTTTTTTAAGCTTTTTGGAAAACATAGGGAAGGGTTATCACCCCTGTGACATTTGTTTTGCTGTCTGTCCTCCTCTTCAGAAGATTTCACCTCACTTTTTGTCCCAATGACAAATGTTTTTTGAAAATTTGGGTTTTTTTGTGGAACAAGGATTGGAAAGCATCAGTGGAAAGGAGAAATGTTTTTCCCATATTAACTCTTACAGGAGAGAATTTCCCTTCCTAGGGGTAGATTTCATCTTACTTCCTGTTGTCTCCTTCCGTTTGCAAGTAGGAGTCATTTGTAAGTTAGATGTTTGAAAGTAGGGGCTTGCCCTATATACTCAGAAATTTGGGCCTTAGGTGTTGTTGTGGCCACAACACTGTAAGCACTCACAGGGCCCTGCTGTGAAATATTAGATCAGGAATTGTAATTACATGCCCCTGTTGAACAGGGGCAGAAAAATTGGGCCTTTGGTGGTGGTGGTGGTGCTGGTGCCACAATACTGTAAGTCCTCACTCGCTCTTGGTGGGCGCAGAAATGGGCCCTGCTGTGAAATATTAGATCAAGAATTGTAATTACATGCCCCTGTTGAACAAAGGCAGAAAAATTGGGCCTTTGGTGGTGGTGGTGGTGCCACAACACTGTAAGTCCTCACTCGCTCTTGGTGGGTGCAGAAATGGGCCCTGCTCTGAAATATTAAATCAAGAATTGTAATTACATGCCCCTGTTCAACAGGGGCTGAAAATTTAGGCCTTAGGCACTGGTGCTGGTGCCACAACACTGCAACCCCTCACAGATACTCTAGTTGGAACGCAGAAACGAGCCCTGCTGCAAAGTATTGCATCAAAAATTGTAATTACACGCCCATGTTAAACAGGGGCTGAAAAATTGGGCCTTAGGCACTGGTGCTGGTGCCACATCACGGCAACCCCTCACAGATACTCTAGTTGGAATGCAGAAACGAGCCCTGCTGCAAAGT
The DNA here is from genome assembly GCA_037952925.1 of Lithobates clamitans. Lineage (NCBI taxonomy): Eukaryota > Metazoa > Chordata > Amphibia > Anura > Ranidae > Lithobates > Lithobates clamitans. The sequence goes on from JBBGZY010000415.1 coordinate 5,805,003, forward strand.
ATTGCATCAAAAATTGTAATTACATGCCCCTGTTAAACAGGGGCTGAAAAATTGGGCCTTAGGCACTGGTGCTGGTGCCACAACACTGCAGCCCCTCACGGATACTCTAGTTGGAATGCAGAAATGAGCCCTGCTGCAAAGTATTGCATCAAAAATTGTAATTACACGCCCCTGTTAAACAGGGTCTGAAAAATTGGGCCTTAGGCACTGGTGCTGGTGCCACAACACTGCAACCCCTCACAGATACTCTAGTTGGAACGCAGAAACGAGCCCCGCTGCAAAGTATTGCATCAAAAATTGTAATTACATGCCCCTGTTAAACAGGGGCTGAAAAATTGGGCCTTAGGCACTGGTGCTGGTGCCACTACACTGCAACCCCTCAAAGATACTCTAGTTGGAATGCAGAAACGAGCCATGCTGCAAAGTATTGCATCAAAAATTGTAATTACACGCTCCTGTTAAACATGGCCTGAAAAATTTGGCCTTAGGCACTGGTGGTGGCGCCCAGAACCAAAAATGTTCTTACAAGCTATCAGCGTGATCATTGAGGAGGAAGAGGATAATTACTCAGGGATAGTCACTCAGCATCAGCATAGGCAGTCTTTGAAGGGATCTGAGATTTCAAAAAAAATTATTCGGTTACATCAGCATCAGGTGCTTGGTAGCTGGTGGTGATCCAAGTCTAATTCATTTTTATGAAGGTCAGTCGATCGACCGAGTCGGTGGACAGACGCACCCTGTGATCGGTTACAAAGCCTCCAGCAGCACTGAATGTGCGTTCCGAAAGAACGCTGGATGCAGGACAGGCCAGTAGCTCAATTGCATACTGTGCAAGCTCTGGGCAGTGATCCAGCCTCAAGACCCAGTAACCCAGAGGATTTTCGGTGGGAAAGGTGTCCAAGTCAGATCTTGCCCCTAGGTATTCCTGGACCATGTAAAACAGACGCTGGTGATGGTTGCTGGAACCGATCATACCTTGGGGCTGCGGACCAAAAAATTGTCTGAACACATCGGTCAGACGGCCACCTTCTCCACCGCTCCTTCTTTGACTGACCGAAGCCTCAGCAACACGTTGTCCAGAAACAGGAGTTTGTAACCTCCCAGTCTCTGGGAACGCGTTGCACAGACCTTTCTGCAAGGCCTACTGAAGATGTTTCATCCTCTGCTCCCTCTGCGATGGCAAGATAAGGTCCGCAACCTTACCCTTGTAACGTGGATCAAGGAGGGTTGCCAGCCAGTATTGGTCCTTCTCCTTGATACCACGAATACGAGGACCCTTACGCAGGCTTTGCAGGATCAGGGAGGCCATGCAGCGTAGGTTTGCTGAGGCATTCGGCCCAAAGTCCTCTGGGCCACTAAGGATGACATGGTCCGCAGCCACCTCCTCCCCGCCACGTACAAGTCCATGTGTTTCTTGGGACTGATACCTTAAAGACTGCTGCTGATGCTGAGTGCCAGGCTCCACCTTCATACTGACACAATCTTCCTCCTCCTCCTCCCCCTCATCCTCGTCATCTTCCTGTGTGATCGGCGGGCACGCAAGAACACTGTCTGGATAAAGGGGGCCTTGAGAGCTAAGAAAGTCCTCCTCTTCCTGCCTCTGTTCTGCCTCAAGTGCCCTGTCCATTATTCCACGCAGCGTGTGCTCCAACAGGTGGACAAGGGGGACAGTGTCACTGATGCATGCACTGTCACTGCTCACCATCCTCATGGCCTCCTCAAATGGTGACAGGACAGTGCATGCATCCCAGATCATGGCCCACTGGCGTGGGGAAAAAAAAACAAGCTCCCCTGAGTCGCACAGGTACTCATTGATGGCCCTCTGCTGCGTGTGCAGCCGCTGCAGCATGGCCAACGTTGAGTTCCACCTGGTGGGCATGTCACTGATTAGGCGGTTCTTGGGCAGGTTAAACTCCTTTTGGAGGTCCGCCAGCCGAGCACTGGCATTATATGACTGGCAGAAATGCACACAGACTTTCCTGGCCTGCCTCAGGACATCCTGTAAGCCCGGGTACCTGCCCAAGAACCACTGCACCACCAAGTTAAGGACGTGAGCCAAACAGGACACATGGGTCATTTGTCCCTGTCGGAGGGCAGAGAGGAGGTTGGTGCCATTGTCGCAAACCACCATTCCTGCCTTAAGTTGGCATGGCGTCAACCACCTCTGAACCTGTCCCTGCAGAGCTGACAGAACCTCTGCCTCAGTGTGGCTCCTGTCCCCCAAGCACACCAGCTCAAGCACCGCATGGCATCTTTTGGCCTGCGTACTTGCGTAGCCCCTTGAACGGCTACGGAGCACCGCTGGTTCCGAGGACAAAGCACAGGAAGAGGCCGTGGAGGAAGAAGAAGAGGAGGGGGTGGAGGAGAGAGGTGTGTCACAATCATTAGTAGTGGCATTTTGGAGGCGTGGAATAACCTCCAACACTACTGCACCTTGTCCTGCATCCTTCCCAGCTGCCAGCAGAGTCACCCAATGCGCCGTGAAACTTAGGTAACGTCCCTGTCAATGCCTGCTGGACCATGAGTCAGCGGTAATATGCACCTTACCACTGACCGCCCTGTCCAGCGAGGCATGGACATGGTAGAGAGCCAGAATCGCCTTCCATGAGAAAAAGTGGCGTTTGGGTACTTGCCACTGAGGAACCGCACATTCCACAAACTCACGGAAGGGGACAGAGTCTACCAACTGAAAAGGCAGCAGTTGAAGTGCTAGCAATTTTGCCGAACTAGCATTCAACCGCTGGGCATGTGGATGGCTGGCAGCAAACTTCTTTCGGTGGTGCAGCAGCTAGGGCAGGGAAATTTGCCTGGTACAATCTGACATCGGTATACCGAAAGCAGATTGCCCACAAGTACTTGGCTGTGACACACCTAATTCTACACCTTCATTCCTCTCAGTGCAGGTCTCAGAGAGAACTGAAGGTATAGTGGGGTTGGAGATCTCAGCTGATGAGGAGAAAGGAGAGGTCCTCTTTGTTCTTTGGTGTGGGTCTTTTAGATACGCTTGCCAACAAACTGCATGGCAGGTCAACATATGTCTGGTCAAGCATGTGGTACCCAAGCGGGAGATGTTTTGGCCACGTGAGATACGCTTGAGATATATGTTGCAAATAGCGATCTGATGCACTCGTCTCAAAAAAGGCCCACACCAAAGAACTTTTTGAATAACGCGCAGAGACTGCAGTGCCCTGCACATGTGGAGCTTTGGGGTGTGATGCAGTCAGTGTGCTGCCCTTAGGCTGGCCCCTGGAGGGCATCCTGCCTCGTTGCTGATGTGCCGCCCCCTCCTCCTCCTCCTCCTCTCTCCTATCAGGCACCCACGTTAAGTCAGTGACCTCATCATCCCCTCCCTCCTCATCACTGGAGCAAACCTGGCAGTATGCTGCAGCAGGGGGAGCATGACTGCCAGATTGCTGTCCTTCTTGGGCACCCCCTCTGTCCGTGCTCATGTTACTGCCTTCATCGAGCTCAGTATCATCATCAGAGCCTTCCAAACGCTGGGCATCCTCTTGGAGCATGTACCCAACACTGTGGTCAAACAGTTTGAGGGACTCCTCAGGAGGACATGGTGGGGCTAGGGAAGGAGTCCCTGATGACATTGAGCCGAGGGAAGAGGCCGCTGCTTTGCCAGACAAAGTACCCTGAGCATGGGTGAGAGAGGATGAGGAGGATGAGGACGGCTTGGTCATCCACTCAACCAAGTCTTCCGCATGTTGCGGCTCAACATGGCCAGCTGCCGAAAAAAAGGCCAAGCGTGTCCCACGGCCACGTGCTGATGAGGATGCACCGTCTCCATGACCAGCACTAGACACAGAACCTGCTTGCCCTCTTTTATTGGCTTGTGACTGTCTGCCTCTCCTTCTTGGCCTTCCAGACATACTAACGGCCTGTAGCTGCACTAAGCTGGGTATATATATATATATATATATATATATATATATATATATATATACTGATACTACAGCTAGCAAAATCAACTGCCTGCCTGTAGTATGAGAACACCACCAACCTTCTACAGGTAGCTTTAGCTGAACACTGTGCAGAGCTCGCAAAAAAATAACTCGTAGGTTTAGCTGAACACTGTGAGGAGGACGCACCACACTAACTTGTAGTTTTAGCAGAACACTGTGAGCAGGACACACTACACTAACTTGTAGCTTTAGATGAACACTGTGCAGAGCTCGCAAAAAAAATAACTTGTAGGTTTAGAATTAATAAATATGCCACAAAGTTTACAAGAAGGGGTATAATCTCGTAAATAGGTACCATCATCCTGAGTATGAATAGGGCCGAAAAATGGGGTTGAAAGAGAAGCAAGAGCAGGGACCTCTCCAACAGGGTCCTGCCTCTTTCAGAAAAAAGAAGGACTATTGCGGTACCATAAGAAAAGGACTTGTTTTTAAAAGAATATAAATTTATTTCATAATAGTAAAAAGTCCTACAGGGGACATATATTGTACAAAATCTGCATTTTTTACATTCACAAACAATAATGGTTGTTTACAGCATTGTTGACACTCTAATGGTATAGCTAATGCCTACACAGATGCATAGGCGAAAGTTGACTAATGTAATACTTGCAGACGTGACCTCTACAGTTTCGCGGTCACAGCCGCTTCTTCAGGAGGCGTCTGATAGTATATAGTCTATGAGGAGGAAAAGACAACATAGTATCAACATGACAGGCAAAAATACATAAGTAATTATCAAGGAAAATATACATATTTAATATTGGAGAGCATACTTAAATCTAGAGATTGCACTCACCAAGCTGTAACCAAAAAAGGGTGCTCTGGAGCGATACTGTGAGACGCCCTCAAGAGGCGTTCCCCCGGGGGCGGGCCAGGGAGGCAGATTAGGATAATACTATTGTGGAAAATTCAGTAGAATAAGATGTTTTTAGCAAATTGATATAGTATATTTTGTTATTAAGGGGACCACCCGGGAAGTGCCAGAAATAGAGGAAGGAATAACCAAGGGACTGGGACCAAGGGGGAAAAAGAGGGGGGGAAAGCAGGTAGGGGAAAGAAAAGATGGGGAGAGGGAGGAAAGAAGAGGAAGGGAAGAGCAGAGGTGAGGTAAGTAGGGGGAAGAGGGAAGGAAAAGGAAAGGAGGGGGGGGAGGGGAAAAAAGGGGGGAGGGGAAGAAGAAAGGGAGAAGGGGGGAAAAAGAAAGGACAGAGAAGACGGGAAAGGGGGGAGGGGGGAAAAAAGGAGGGGGGGGAGGGGAAAGGGGGGAAAGAGGGAAGGGGAAGGACAAGGGTAATGGATGAGGGAGGATCAGGGAAAGGGAAGGAGGGGGGGGAGAAAGGGGGAGGGGAGGAGGGAAAAGGGGGAAGGGGGGAAGAAAAGAAAAAGGGGGGGAAAGAAAGAACACCAGGGGGGTGAAAAGAGAATGATATCCCAATATGCCTGGTAAAGGAAGTTAGAAGAATAAAATTTTTGGAGAGCGAGGTTAATGATGTCAGAGAAATTCTTTACCCATCATTGCTGTAATGTAATGTAGACTAGACCCAGACGCTGCTAGCCAATGGTACCCAGAACGGCGCAGCTGGTATAGTCAGTGACCAGTGCGCCACACCACACTGTCAGAGGGAGTCACTACAAGGAAGGTAAATACATAGGAAGATGTTAAAAAATGATGATCTGAAAACTGCACAGCGCAGTGCTCCAGGTATTCTAAACCAAAAAGGAAGGGGGAGGTTTACCAGACGAAGGAAAATGGATGTCACCATCCTACATAATGGACATCAGCTGGGTACTTACAGGGGCTCCGGATGGCGTCAGTGGAGTGCTGGGTGTCCGTCTGGTACAATAAGCAGCTGAGTCTGGGCATCTTAAATGCCTCCAACCCGGAAGTTCAACGGCGACAACAGTTGCCGTGATTGCTTCTGGGTTCGGTCCTCCACTGTTGCGCATGCGCGGGAGAATACCCGGCACAGGCGCACAGCTCAACAGTGATCAGTGCCTAAGCATTGATCATACGAAGCAGTAGCTGGGCTCAACAGAGCCCAGCCCACCGCCGGAGGAACGCAAGCCCGCCGTGGGGGGAGAATTAACTCCTCACATCACTCCAGAGCAGAGTGGTCAGTGCAATGTGAATAGGGATTTCAATACAAACAATGTAAAACAAGGAATAGACTGGGGAGGGGGGAAAAAGGGATGATACATAGTCTCAAACGGTGGGGGTACAGAGGAACCCACAGTTACAGAGGTAAGCATCATAACCCATCCCAGTACATATACAATAACAATTCAATCTAGGTATACATAGCTTTAATAAATAAAGCAAGCAATCTACTGAAAATTTGGAGTCAGCCACAAAGAAAAAACATCAAAATTGTCAAAAATTAATAAGAGTTAATATAGTGCAACCACTATATAAACAGAGTCCCATAATGTACAGTCAAGGGAGAAGGAGGACCTGAAATTCTGCAAAGGGGAGCCCAAATGTCTTTATGTCTTTATATATATATGGCGGGATCACGGCAGAGACTAGGGGGGGGGGGAGGGAAGGGAAGGGGGGAGAGACTAACATTGTTACTAATTTATTCGAGAAAATATTTATATGAATATGCCTCGTTGATACCAGGAGGAACACATGCATTCAGTCGCTCAATCCAAAGGGATTCACGTTTTAAAATTTCTCGGTCCCAATTGCCCCCTCGGGGGTCTTCAGGGACAACGTCTAACACGGTAAACCGGATATATTCCAGATTGAAGCGATGGTGAATGCTGACATGGACATTCATTGTACTGTTCATTTAAGCACAAGAGAATCCATTTTGTTCTCACTGTTGAAATGTGTTCTGTAACCTTCACCTAACACACGGACACTTCTCCTACTAAACGCTCTCTACTCCCCCCTCCCTTTCCAAGGTTTTACTTTTGCAATTGTTCTATTCGCTAGTTTTTAATAATATATTTCTATTTGTTAGTTTTTAATAACATATTGCTATTTGTTAGTTTTTAATAACATCTCACACCACCCCTTTCTTATCTATGTATAAAATAACATGTAATAATAAATTTTTCACCGAACGGACATTTGAAACACAGTGATTGAGTCCTGTGAATCTGTTCCTGCAGCTGCAGTATTAACTTTGTTTTAGAGTCCCAATCAGAAATCAGTCATATCAGTCTTGGCGAGCCATAACAGGAGTTTGGCAGAGTCTCCAGAAGGAACCGCGGTTCGATCGGGATCATCGGGAAACGCAGACCTCAAATGCCGGCTAGGTAAGCTGCCCTTAAGCTTGCTATATTTCTGCCTTTTCCTATGTATCCTATCTGTCGGTTCTCTAGGAAACCAGACCACTCTCGGACCTTTCTGGTTGGGTAACGTGTGTGTGTGAATGTGTTTGTGTCCCCCTTTCACGGGTTGGACTGTGTGTGGATAGGGAAAATCCTCTGCAGTTCCCTGCGTTGACTCCTTGTGGGCGACCTGGGTCAGAGGCGCATGGTAGGGTCAGATAAAACTCACAGAGAAGAGAAGAGACGAGGAGGGTCTCTTAATGAGTGTTTTGTCTATTGTCATAAACCCCTTCTATCCACGTAGATAAGTGGAGACTATTCTTGTAAATCTGCAGATTTGCTGTACTATTTGTTTTAGAGGCAAGAGGGTATAGGCACAAGTAGAGAAGAGAGAAGGCTGGCCAGTCATTATGGGCATTAAATTAATTAAGGGAATGAAGGGAGAGAGGCCTTCAGAAAATGCCCAGCGCAAGATGAGCGCTAGAGAATATATGAACCGAAGGTACGGTTCTGCCTATACTGAGCCCCTAGATAAATGGGTAGAATGGACAAAGGGAACAGCTAAACTTTTAAAATCTGAAGGGACTTTTGATTTAAAAGTATGGCAAACTTTTCTGCACGATTATGGCCCACTACTGTGCAGTGAAGGAACGTGGAGAATAGCTTGCACATGGGAGACAGAAGCTAAAGTAGCAAATCAAACTGGCTTGATGGAGATATTTAATAAAAGTACTGCCCAAATTTACTACGTTTGGCCAGAAGACTCTGTAGAGGAGGACCCCCCACCTTATGTGGCTGCCAGTTTGGCTTTAAGGGGTCCACGCACAAAAGCAAAAGAATTAGATTACATGGAACACACAAAAGATGAGCTATGCAATATAGTATAGAGCAGAGGTTTAACAGCCCCATATCAACCTACAAAGAGGGATTTGGCTCGTATCCTAGAAACAGATGATTGGCATAAATCAAAAGGCACATATGCAAATCTAGATCTCTCTGAACTTAAGGCTTTGGCCAGAGAAAGAGAGATAGAGTCTGAACTTCCAGAGCAAACCATAATTTCCAAATTGTGGCAGCAAGATGAAGAGAGAAGGAAGGGAGATGCCAGCCCTTCTGCCCCTGGCATAGAGAAATCTGTTGCAGTTTATCCTGTCAGAACCCAATTAGTTTTTGAAGGTGATGCTGTTGACAGTAAGTCTCAAATTAAATGGCATGTACCTTTTAGTCCCCAAGATATGAGAGCCATATTAGAGGGATTGGGAGATCCTAGAAAGAATCCAATTGGGTTTGCAAACAAACTTAGTGCTGCACAGGAAGCATATGAGGCTTCTGCTACTGACATTCATCAGCTTCTTATTAAAGCAGTGGGAAGCAACATGTCTGGCTATATACTTAAAGAATGTGGTGTAGACGTCAAAATCTAGGTAAGATGGTTAGTGGACGGGAGGTTTGTGAGAAATTGAAGGAAAAATTGCCCCAAATATATGGACAAACCAGACATGCTGAATTTATGAATGCTAAGCAAGGGAAAGAGGAAGCAGCAGGGGCTTATTGGAGGCGGTTAAGTGATATGGCTGAGGAAGCAGGCATTAAAATAGAGGAAGAGAAGGCGGGAGAAACTGCAAGTCCATCTACACAACTGGTGAAACAAAGGTTTCTTGATGGTTTAATACCCCAGTTGAAAGAAAAGTTGTTCACAGCAAGGCCTGAGGCAGGCAATATGTCTATTCGAGACGTCCTGCCTATCCTGTTATCCATAGAAAACAGGATTAACCAAAAAGACAGCAAACCCAAGGTAATGTACATGGGGAAGCAGAGAGGAAAAGGAAGAGGAAGAGGCAAAGGCAATTTCAGAAATCATGGCAATCGGGGACCAATTATATGCTACAATTGTGATGGGGAAGGACACATAGCCAAATTCTGCCATCTTCCTGACCGTAGACTAGAAAAGAGCTTAGAGGCACCTCATGCTGATCCCAGTTCTCTGCCAAAAGCAGTGGATCAGGCATAGGAAAATGGCATGCCAGTATCAATCATGTTACATAGGGGAGACAATGGTCCCGAGGCCAGAGTAAAAGTATTTTTACAAGAACTCCCCTATCCTGGAGGAGAAACAGAATTAACCTGTTTAATTGATACTGGTGCAAGCCGAAGTGTTTTTAATATAGAGGACTTACCTCCTGGATTATTATCTACAAATGTTATCTCTGGTGTTGGCCTAACCGGGACCTCTACTGATTTGGTTGAGTCCAAGCCACTTAAACTCAGGCTAGGACAGCAAACAGAAATTGTCACTAAAGTGTTAGTTTCAGACACAGTTCCTACCAATCTTTTGGGAGCTGACATTTTGAACCAAATTTTAGCAAACATAGACTACACTCCTACAGGAGTCCAATTGGTCAGTAGTCTATCAGGAGAAGGTTTAAATTCTGCCTGTGGAGTATTTTTAATCCAAGACTCCACTCTGCCATTTCCACCAGAATTGAAAGTGATTCCCACTGAATTATGGGCCACCAGCAAATATGATGTAGGTCTGCTGGATTGCACCCCAGTCATGATAAAAATTAAACCAGGAGCCCATCTCCCACAGATTAAGCAGTACCCACTGAGTATTGCTCAGACTGAGGGGATAAAGGATCAAATCACTCAACTGAAAGCAGCAGGGGTTGTTGTACCAATTAAGTCCCAGGTCAATACAACCCTGTTCCCAATTGCAAAGAAGCCAGACAAGAAGGGTGGGCAGGTGACATATCGCATGGTGCATGATTTGAGAGCCATTAACAATATAATAGAGGCAGATACCCCGATCGTGCCCAACCCCCGCACTTTACTAAGTGGAATACCTGCCTCCAGCACCTGCTTTACAGTGATTGATCTTGCAAATGCTTTCTTTTCGGTGCCCCTGCACCCAGATTGCTGGCATCTTTTTTCATTTACCCATGATGCCCAAAAGTTAGCAAAGATAAGCTACAATACTGCCAAGAGAAAGTGATCTTCCTGGGTCACTGCATTTCACATGGAATCCGTCACCTAACCCCAGATCGAGTTAAAACTCTACAAAACTTTGAAAAGCCAAGAAATGTCCGGCAACTACGTGCCTTCCTGGGGTTAGTGGGATATTGTAGGGACTGGATTCCAAATGCATCAGAACTTATGGCTCCTCTATATGAGGCTACCACTAGAAACCCTTTCAAACTCACATGGGACAATGAATTGCAGATGAAGGAGCTTATTAAAATTTTGTCTGAAGCTCCCGCCATTGGACTTCCTGACTATACTAAGACTTTCTCGTTGTTCTGTCATGAAGTCAATGGATTCGCTACAGGTGTACTCACCTAGCTACATGGAGACAAACAGAGGCCTGTGATGTATGTATCAGCCTCATTAGACCCTGTCATCAAAGGCTCCCCCAGTTGTATGCGAGCCATAGCAGCCTGCATTTTGCTGCTAGACAAAGTAACGGAGCTTGTACTAGATTCTGCTCTGATCCTGTATGTGCCACATGCAGTACAGGAAATCTTGAATCAAGTAAATACCAGACATGTGTCTGCCAGTAGATTTGACAAGTACCAGTCTGTTCTTTTTGCTCCATCGAATTTAACAATCAAACGATGTGTTACTTTAAATCCGGCTACTCTTCTTCCTATAATTGATGAGGAAGATGCAACAAATGGTACTGATGTAGAACCTGAGAGTTTTTCTCATGATTGTATGGCTCTTATGGAGGTAGAAAGGGCCTCTGTCACACCAGCAAAAGATGAGCCTTTATCAGATTGTGACACACACTTATTCGTAGGTGGTTCCAGATTTTACACTGATGATGGTCAGCCACACACAGGGTTTGCTGTAACCACTACAGACACCATTTTACATCAGGAAGCATTGAAACCCCAGATGTCAGCACAGGAAGCGGAGTTGTATGCTGTAGTCAAAGCATGTCATCTCCTAGAGAATCAAAGGGGAAATGTTTACACTGACAGCAGATATGCATTTGGAATAGCCCACGATTTTGGGCCTATCTGGAAAAGCACGGCACTTTCTGACTAGTGCAGGGAAGCCAGTGAGACATGCAAAACTCATAGAGCGGCTATTTGAGGCCTTTCAGAAACCAGCAGAAGTTGCCATCTTGAAGGTAAAAGGGCATGCAAGGGGAAGTGACATGACAGCCAGAGGAAATGCTTTAGCGGACCAAGCGGCAAAGGATGCTGCCCTTATGGCATTTGGAGTCACACCCACTGTAGGGGTCGCCCAGGTAGCGGGGACAGATTCCCCTCATCAAGAGCAGTGGGATGTAGAAACTCTAATTCAGTTGCAGAACCAGGCCCCTGATGAAGAGAAGGATAAGTGGATCAAATGTAATGCTACCCAAAATCAGCAGGGCCTGTGGAGCGCTGACAACAGGTGGTGTCTACCCAAGAGTTTGTACCCAGTTTTAGCACAGCTGGCACATGGCATCAGTCATCTTGCTAAGGGCGCGATGGTGGCACTTACTGACTGCTATTGGATAGCACCTGGATTTAGTGCATTTGCAGCCAGGTTTTGTGCTTCATGTCTCACTTGTGCTCTGTACAATGCAGGGAGGCCTGTTCATGTTCCCCAAAGGCATTCTCCAAAGCCAGATTTCCCTTTCCAAAGAATTCAAATAGACTACATTCAGATGCCCAGAATAGGCACCTATGAGTTTGCTTTAGTGTGTGTTGACATGTTTTCAGGTTGGCCCGAGAGCTGGCCAGTAGCCAAAGCAAATGCAAAATCAACAGCAAAGAAAATTTTGAATGAAATAGTTTGTAGATATGGAGTTCCTGAAACTATTGAGAGTGACAGAGGAACCCATTTTACTGGGGAAGTAATGAAAGAGGTATTGGAAGCACTTCACATACAGCAAGCTTTCCATACACCTTATCATCCACAAAGTAGTGGTAAAGTTGAGAGACTTAATGGAATTTTGAAAAACAGATGTGCAAAAATTAAAGCAGATACAGGAAAAGGATGGGTGGAAGCTTTGCCATTAGCCCTATATTCTGTACGAACTACCCCTAAACAACCACATGGGCTGTCCCCCTATGAGATTTTATTTGGAGGGCCACCCAAAACAGGGCTATATTTTCCCCAACAGTTGCAGGCTTCTCACTCTAATCTGTTAGAATATGTTCAGATTTTGCAAAGAACATTGAATAAAATACATGAAGGTGTTTATAAATCTATCCCCGACCCAGATTCTGTTTCAGGTATTCACAGAATCCAACCAGGTGACTGGGTGGTGGTCAAGCGACACGTCAGAAAGCCACTAGAACCAAAATTTGATGGACAACATTTGGTGCTTTTGACAACCGGTTCTGCTGTCAAGTTGGAAGGAAAGCCCACCTGGATTCACGCCAGTCACTGCAAGAAAATCCTGAAGTGATGATATCCTTTGAAAAAAAGATGATAATGTTTCTTTTCTTTTTGTTGTTTGTGAGAACTGAGACATGGAAAAATAACCCTTTCATCCAAATGTTAAAATTGTATGCAACCCATAGCAACGCTAGTAACTGCTGGGTGTGTTCTCATTTACATCCCCAAACAGGAACAATACCCATGATAGCAATGCCTCTCAATTTCACTGATCTAAACAGGACCAGAATAAATGGCTCATACATAGTCTCCACAGCTAATGAGCACAGATCAGTAACTTTGATGGTTTCGAAACAGATAAACACTCCACAGATTTGTTTAAACATTACATGCCCGTTTAACACTAAATGTAGACGGTTGGGCAATTCAGATTGCAGCGGAGCAAAAATTACAGTTTATGGAGGAAACTATGGTCAATATTATCATATCCCAGATCCAGAACTAAATAGAACCCTTTATAGTACAAATTGCTCACAGTTCCCAATATGTGAAAATATCGGTTTCCTGAGATTCCATGTTATTGCTTCCAGTTTTTTAGGAGCAGGCATACCGTCCATACGTAGAGGGTTATATTATATATGTGGAAATAAAGCTTACGCCTGGCTTCCTACTAATGTTACAGGTACATGTTATATTGGGAAGTTAGTACCTGCTTTGGCTGTTCGCAAAGATACAGTGCGACCAGATCAAAGTCCAGAATACCCTTTAGTGTTCAAAAGAGAGCTGTTCACTGAAGGTGACATGGCATGGTCATGGTTCCCTTCCTGGACATTATGGGGAATTGAAGCAATGAAAAGACTAAATAATTACACTAGAACTGTAGATGAGATTATTAACCTTACTACCACTGATATAGGTTTATTAAATGAAGAAATGGCTCAGCTTAAAAAAGTAGTATTAGAGCACAGATTAACGCTAAATTATCTCACTGCAGCTCAAGGTGGGATGTGTAAGGTATTTCACACTGACTGTTGTATATACATTTCTGATAATGAGGTCATTAGTAAAGGGCATCTTGCTAAGATTAGAGAACTACAGAATAAGGCCAGAGATATTGCTAAAGATGGATGGAACCCCTTTCAGGGTTTAGGAGGTTTTGGTGATTTTTTATATGGCATAGCAACATGGTTACAGAAACTAGGCGCTTACATTGTGATGTTCCTATTTCTCATGTTTGTTATTTACTTCCTCATCAGGCTATGCCTCTGTGTGACTACCCGCTGTACCAACAAATGTACCACCAGCCCTGATGAACCCATTATTGTGAGAAAGCTAGGAGAGAGCTGAACAGGACGCCGTCTCTCTGCGCCAATGTAACCAGCAATCGGCTGAACGTAACGCGGAGAAGAATGGTGTCAAATAAACAAAAGGGGGGAAATGACATGGACATTCATTGTACTGTTCATTTAAGCACAAGAGACTCCATTTTGTTCTCACTGTTGAAATGTGTTCTGTAACCTTCACCTAACACACGGACACTTCTCCTACTAAACGCTCTCTACTCCCCCCTCCCTTTCCAAGGTTTTACTTTTGCAATTGTTCTATTCGCTAGTTTTTAATAATATATTTCTATTTGTTAGTTTTTAATAACATCTCACACCACCCCTTTCTTATCTATGTCTAAAATAACATGTAATAATAAATTTTTCACCGAACGGACATTTGAAACACAGTGATTGAGTCCTGTGAATCTGTTCCTGCAGCTGCAGTATTAACTTTGTTTTAGAGTCCCAATCAGAAATCAGTCATATCAATGCCTATATGGCGGCCTACAGTGGTGAGCTTGCCGTTTGTAGAGGCATATAAATGATCCCCCAGTCTCTGCCGTAACTCTCTAATAGTTTTCCCCACATAAAAGGCGCCGCATGCGCAAGTCATGAGGTAAATTACCCCACGCGTGCCACAGTTGGCTGAATGTTTGGGGAAAAACATTTCCCCATTAGGTAGTGAAAAGTGTTGTCCTTCTTGAATCCAGGGGCAGTGTGGGCAACTGCCACATTTGAAAGTGCCCCTGGGTTCCGACGGACCAGAGAAAGGAATCTTATAATGACTGTGTGTTAATCTATCCCTTAAAGAGGTGGCCCTTTTAAAGACCAAATCAGGTGTTGGTTTAATATATTTTTTAAGGGTGTGGTGGTCGGTCAAGATGTGCCAATGGTTGGATAATATTTTTCTTAATTGCTGGTGATGGACAGAGAATTTAGTAATGATCTTGGTCATATGGGGTTGTTTGGAACGTGGAGGACCATATAATAATGTTTGTCGATCTAGAGCTCGGGCTTTGTTAAATGCTTTTCTTAGAACCGTACGTTTATAGCCTCTCGCCAATAGTCGTGTGCAGAGAGCATTGGCCTGTCTATAGAAATCCCCGTCCTCTGTGCAGTTTCTTCTCAGTCTGAGATACTGAGCAAAAGGAATACTGCGAACCAGAGGACGGGGATGAAGGCTCGAGGCATGCAACAAAGTATTTCCCGCGGTGGGTTTGCGGTATAGGTCCGTGGTTAGATGGCCGGTAGAGTTTTTAATGATCTGTACATCCAAGAACGGGATACTTAATCTATCGTAGGAGAAGGTGAAATGAAGATTAAAAGGATTAATGTTAAGCTCTGCAATAAAGGTCTGTAGAAGTCGCTCTGTACCTGTCCAGATCACTAAGAGGTCATCAATAAATCTGAACCACCCTAGAACATGGTCCAGGAATGGTTCCATGAGGCCATCACTAAAGATAGCCCGTTCCCACCACCAAGGTATAAATTCGCATACGAAGGGGCACAAGATGTGCCCATTGCGACACCTTGAGTTTGAAGGTACAACTGATCCATAAATAGAAAATAATTTTTAGTCAGGATAAATTCTAAAAGTTTTAGGATGAAAGTATTGGTGGGCCAAGTATGATGATCCTGTTCCATCAAGAAGGAGCCAGCCATCCGGACGCCCTGCTCGTGGGGGATGCTCGAGTAGAGGGCCTTGACATCAATGGCCACGAGGAGGGCGTCCGGAGGGACCTGGACCCCCTCAATGTGTTTCAACAGGTCAGTTGTATCCCTGATGTAAGAGGGTAGTCTCATAACGTGTGGTAAGAGAAAGGTATCCACCAGCTTGCTGGCGTTTTCCGTTAGTGAACCTTTGCCAGAGACAATAGGTCGGCCTGGGGGTGCAGAGAGATTTTTATGAGTTTTCGGCAGAGCATAAAACGTAGGAGTACGTGGGTATTGTACATTGATGAATTTATAGGTGTCATCATCGATGAGGCCCTCAAGGAAGGCCCCACCGATGAGCCCCCTAAATTCATCAATGGTTTGTTGGATAAAGGAATTTTCAATCGGTAAATACCAATTGATATTGGAAAGAATTTTGAGACACATAGGTTGATATTGATGATGAGTCATGAGCACCAGGTTTCCACCTTTGTCGGATTGCTTTATGACTAGATCAGTGTTTTTTTGCAGTTTAGTAACTGCTCGAAACTGTTGTCGAGTCAGATTGGAGGGTAATGTTTGCCACCGTTCTCTTTTAAGGGAAAGGATGCATTCGTGTAAGAAAGCCCAGATGGGGGGGGCAAGTTAATAAATCAGGAAAGACTTTGGACTTCATTTTTAAAGAAGTTTTAAAAGTAGGATGTTGAAGTTGGGGGGTACTGATCATTTGACAGGTGGAGGGGGAGCCGGAGTTGCTATCTAGGGCATCCGACTCAACCTCTCCCTCGTCGAGGAGTAGCATAAGATCCCTTAATGCTCTGGACTCCGCTATCATGAAGTTCTTAGTCTTTTCCGCTAGTTCTTTTTCCAAATTGGCACATTTACGGTCAGGATCAAACATGTAGTTGAAAGTCAACTTACGGGCAAATAAATAAAGATCTTTGATTGTCTCATAGATATCGATTGGCTCCGAAGGACAGAAACCCAGGCCTAGATGAAGGACCTGTTTCTCCTCCGGTGTCAAATGGTAGGGTGTGAGATTAATGATGTTAAGGGAGTGGGAGTCGTTGACCATGGTGGGGGTGATCACTCGTGAGACGTGCTTGGGGTTGGGGTCCTTTGTACAAACAGGTCCAGATTCCCCTGTTTGGGGGGCTCTGGGCCTGGTTGTACCAAAAAACCAGGCTGTGATAGGAGTGTTTGGATGTTCGGTTGCAAAAGTTTCGGGATAATATTGTGTAAAGTGGAGTGGAGAGGACCCGTGGAAGAGGCCTGTCCACCTGGCCTTGGTGTTTGTGGTGTTTTTAGTGCTTTGCCATGTTGTTTGCCTTTTTTAGGGTGTTTAGTGGTGGAGTTATCACCAGTAAGGGACCCCTTGCGAGGGGCACCTGGTGCTCGTGGTAAGGTGGAACGGGTAGTGATCTGTGAGGATATAGAGGATATCGATAAGTCAGATTCCGTATAATCTGTTGCCGTCAGGGCTGGAAATTGCCGATTTTGGCGTCTAGATTTATGAGAGAATGCTTTTCCGGACCACTTGTATGCATAGCCCTCCGAAAATGCCAATTTGTCCTGGGAGAATTTTGTTTGTTTTTTAATGATGATGTCTTTATTGAGATTTTCAATTTTGTCTCGTATTTCCTTCCATTTATTTGTGAAGGAGCTTGACTCTTGGATGTTGGGGAATTGACCGAGTAATCTATCAATTTCCGCATCAAGAGATATCATGTCAGAGCGATACTGGGTAGTAAGCTTTGACATGAGTTCAATGCTACAGTTAGTTAACGTGTTTTCCCAGGATTTTTTAAAATCCGCAGAGGGATCTTTAATTGTAGGGAATAGTTGGACGCGGAGCCCGAGGGGACAAACTTTTTCAGTAATGTACAGTTCGAAATATTGGATGTGCCAATGTAAATGAGATTTTTTCTTAAGGAGGTTAAACAACCTATCTAGGAACGTTTTAGTTTCGTCCTCTAGTTGTTGATTGGCTAAGCATCCTGCCTGTATGGTGGACATAAAGTCCCCCCAGGCGGTACCTAAAACATCACGCAGTCTGTGCCTGCAGGTGGTTTTGAACGCTGTCAGCTCCCAGCAGGATGATATCAGCCTTGTTGTATGTGATAGAGCGTCTCCCGATCTCCAAGTTTCTCAAGCAGTGTTCGCTCAAAAGAATAAGGGGAAGGATTCCATAGTGTAGTATGTAAATCATCGATTTTTTATTAAATAATAACCCACTTACATTCAAAATGACAGCTTCAGCAAAAACTTTTAAAACCGGCTCACTGACTCACCGATCCCGGCCGTGATCGGAAAGACAAGTAGCCGAGTATTACCGCCTCTCTTCTCCCTGACGCGTTGCGTGACTGTCACGTCACTTTCTCAAAGGGTATGAAACAGCTATCTGCCAATAGATAGTTGCCATCATGCTCCCTGGCTAAACAATATACCTAAGGGCCAGTTCACCAGGCTGAAAAGAAATTGTACAAAACAAGATTTTTTCTTAAACAAGCTGAATTTGACAAACCAGGGGTGCCATGGGCGTGTGACGTCCGCACGAGGGAGGAGCCCAGCGTCAGCTCTGGCGGAGGTGCAGTGACAGGGCGCCCGGATGCTTCGCCGTGTGAGAGACGGCTGAGACACGGTCCGGGCTAGGCACAGTGGCCGCTTCCTGGGCTGTTCCGCCTCGCCTCCCGTCCCCCCCCCTCCCCCTGCCCCCCCCTCCGCTGAGGAGACGGAGGAAGACGCCATCCACGGGCCATCCTCCCGTCCATGCTGAGGAGCAGAGTCTAGGCTGCACACACACAAGCAGCATTCCAAGCAGCATTCCTGGCAGAGGATCTTCTTAGAGATCGACACCTTGAAAAGACTCAGAGGCTGGGAGCCTAACTCAGGACGGGTCCCCGTGACTTACCATTGGTACGGTAGGGAAACAACGTTGATTGAACCCCTAGCCACATGGAAAACTGTGGACTAAAGAAACAATGACTGAAATGCTGAAAAACTAACAATATAACCCCGGTCTCTTAAATCCAGCATTAGCAGCTTGATATTTGACAACTGCCTGACAAATGAACTGTGTTTTTCTCTCATTAATATAAGAACAGAGTATCAGTATGAATTAGAGGAAAATTACAGGATGTCTGATTTTTCCAACAAGGCTGGGTACAGATAACTATCTTCCCGGGGTGGTAAAAAGTGGGCCAAGAACCTGCTCTTCATTCCTACCTTTCCTCATTTGACTTTTTTGGTGCGAATAAAACCCACACAGGCTATCTTTTTTTTTTTTTTTTGGAGAGGGGGAAGCCTGGAGGAAGCGGGGACAAGGGGGAGAGGAAGGAGGCAGTCAGGAAAGAAAAGGGGAATGTAAAAAGCACAGCAGCCAAAGCAGAGGAGCAACTAAATCCTTCATATATAATAACCTCCCCTGTGAACCGTACCATAGCCAGCTGTGAGTGGGACCACCTCTCCCTGGACTGTAGACTGGTCAGTCGTTTGGAACTCTGAGCTTTGTGAACGACACGGGGCGGTGGGGTGTATTACCCCCCCCCCCCTTTTTTTTTTTTACTCCCCTCTCCCCCTCTTCTGAACACCACTCCTGGACCGCCCCAGCACCCACCCATATAGTGAGGATATTTACAGGACAATCTCAGCCCTTTGGGCGGACATTAGGCCCAGGGCTAATAGACCCGATTAAGGGGTAGCTGTAAACGGCAGCAGGAGGAGAAAGCATGAAAGGCCGCTCAACGCGAACAACTGAACCTCAGAGTACCAGAGACAGCCTCAACACCAGCTCCATCCAAAAATATTTAAAAGAAGCGAGCGCCAAAAGCCCTAGTATGGAGACAAAACAAACAGGGTCAAAGGAAAAAAAGAAAGAGCAACAGAAGCAAAAAGGGGGCCAGGGGGATAAAGTCCGCGAAGAATTGGATACGGAGGGGGCTTCTGTCTGGAGCTCGACGGAAGAACAAAGGATAATGGCGCTCGTACCAAGTAAAACAGA
Organism: Lithobates clamitans; assembly: GCA_037952925.1. Classification (NCBI taxonomy): domain Eukaryota; kingdom Metazoa; phylum Chordata; class Amphibia; order Anura; family Ranidae; genus Lithobates; species Lithobates clamitans. The sequence goes on from JBBGZY010000415.1 coordinate 5,824,565, forward strand.
TCTCATAGAAATGTTTACCAAGTTAGAAAGTGTGATAAAATCTGAAATAGCTAATGTCCGAGCAGACATGGGTCATCTCCTGCATCGGGTGGAGGAGGTGGAGGAGGTCGCAGAGCGCCACACCAATGAAATTACCGAATTAAAAGATCAAGTTAACAAATTGCGAATTGAAAACCGCAACATGATATTTCGATTGGAGGAACAGGAGAATCAAAGTCGGCGACAAAACCTACGCATCAGGTCAATCCCAGAGCAACAGGGCGAGGATTTAGGGGAAAAGATGAAAAAAATCTTTAACCCTATAATGGGAAAGCGAATAGAAGAGCCCCTCTTGATAGACCGGGTACACAGAGTAAGAAGGCCTACGCATGTAAAACAGGACACTCCTAGAGATGTGATAGTTAAATTCCACCAATATGAAGATAAGGAGAAAATATGGAAGATCTTAAAGGGAGCCCCCCCCATAATGTTTGAAGATAAGGAGCTACAGATATTTTCCGACCTCTCTGCAGGAACACTTGCCCGTAGAAGACAGATGAGACCAATCCTGGAACAGTTAAGGAAAGCAAATCTCAAATACAGCTGGGGGTTCCCAACATCCCTGGTTGTCTTAAAAGACGGTAGATCAAGCAGGATGAGATATATGGAGGAAACACGGGACTTCTGTGACAGTCTGGGTATCCCCATCCCAGATATGTCTCAGGTTAAATCAGATTGAGAGACTCAGAGGACTAAGATACTAGAATGTTTTAACCTGTGGGTGGGGGGCGGGGGGGGGTGCGGGATGGTGGAGGGGGGAGTTTTTTTTTTTTTTTTTCTCCCGGTTGCCCTCCCCCCCCCCTCTCCCTTCTCCTGTCCCTTCCCCTCTCCCGCCTGGTATGCAGCAGCAGGGGGAGTGCCTTGAGCCTTAAGCTAAAATGGGAGTCCGGGGGTTGTTGGGTGGTGTTGTGACTTGTCGTTCTTGGGGGGTGTGGGGGGGGGGGTTCAGGGGGGGTCCAGGGGCGGTTCTACCATACTAAGGAGACAAGATACCTCTTACACTCTCCCCTACATCGGGAGGGAGTGTAAATGCTAGAGCTCTCGTTGGAGCTTCACCCTGAGGAGGGAGTTCTGAAGATTGGAACGAGAGAAGTTCCAACCTGGGGGACTCAGGGTGTTAATTTCACCACGGGGGGGGGTAGAGGGGGGGAGGGCATTGGGTGGGGGAGGGGGGGGGGAGGGTATGGGGTGGGTGGGAGGAGGGGGGGGGAATGGGGAGGGTTTCGCAGGACGTGCTAGGATTATGGGAGGACTTTATAGATGAGCCAATCCCCAGTTATGCTGGAACTTAAATTCATCTCATATAACGTGAAAGGCCTAAACTCGCCCCGTAAAAGACATAAAATTTTAAAAGAGCTAGATCGATTAAGGGGAGATGTAATCTTTCTACAAGAGACTCACCTGACTCTCGACACTAGAATTAGGCTCTTCTCAACTAGGTTCTCTCAATGGTTCTATGGGGACTCCCCAGATAGGGGGTCGAGGGGAGTCGCCATTGGGCTTTCAAAGAACACAAACTTCTCCCTAAAAGAAAGATTGGTAGATCCGGATGGCCGCTTTATCTTTCTAAAAGGCAACTTAGGTCCTAAACTGGTCACCCTAGTAAATGTCTACTGCCCCAATAAGAAACCGACGGTCTTTCTGGGTCAGATCTTGAAAAAACTGTCTGAGTTCGGAGAGGGCGTGGTGATCCTGGGAGGGGACTTAAACTTTTGTTTGGAACCGGAATTGGATGGTACGTCCCGTGCGCAGGGGACAGGGAAGGTGTCACTCAGGGTCATTAGGCACAAGCTATACCAATGTCAGTTAATGGATGTCTGGAGGCTTCAGCATCCTAAAGAGAGAGACTACACGTTCTTCTCCCCTGTGCACGGGAGCTACTCCAGGCTGGACTATTTTCTTATTGATCATAGCCTGTTAGATTGGATCAAGGAAACAAAAATAGAAGTAACGACCCTATCAGACCACTCCCCGATCGCTATGCAGATTAGAATACCAGACGGGCAAGGGCGCCCCTATTCATGGAAACTGAATGAGGATCTATTGAGAGAGCCCGAAATTATAGAGAGACTTCAAGAAGAGGCGGACTTTTTTTTTAAAGCAAATGACACGGGGGATGTGTCACCAGCCTTACTCTGGGACTCACACAAAGCCTACATAAGGGGTATCCTAATCTCAATAGGTGCAGGTCTGAAAAAAAAGAAAAGAGAAGCCAGAAGAAAATTGATAGAGGAAATCTTTACCTTGGAGCAATCACATAAAAAAGCGAAGGGCCGGGATCTAGACAGCTACCATGCACTAGTTGCCAAGAGGGAGGAGTTAAGAGACACGATGGACCTAGAAGCCAAGAGAGCTATAAACGCTATAACCAGGAACAACTACTTCTGGGCCAACAAGCCCAGTAAACACTTGGCCAGGATACTTAGGAAAAAGAAAAGCAGGAACTTTGTGGAGAAAATACTTAGCAAAGAAGGGGCAGTAAGAGTGACGAATAATGCCATAGCAGACGAATTTCAAAAGTATTACAGGGATCTATACTCTTTGGGGCAACGGGGAGTAGAAGACTTATCTCGTTCGGACAGGAGCAAGGAGTTCTTGAAAGAGGCGGGACTAGGGGGTCTGTCAGCAGAAGATAGGGAACTGCTGGATAGACCCTTTGTAGAGGAAGAAATCTTGGCAGCATTAAGGGAGTCTCCGAAGGGGAAAAGTCCGGGCCCGGACGGTTTCACCTCTCTTTACCTCAAGAAGATGAGGCATATCCTGGTCCCGAGGCTTTGCCACTTTTGGAATGGCCTTGGAACAGGAGATGAACTGACTATAGAGGCCCTGACAGCTACAGTTACACTTATTCAGAAGGAAGGGAAGGACGTCAGGTTGTGTTCCAGTTATAGACCAATCTCCCTTCTGAATGCAGATGTCAAGCTATACGCAAAAGTTTTAGCAAATAGGCTTAAAGAAAAAATGATAGACCTTGTGCACCCGGACCAGGCAGGATTTGTCAAAGGGAGACAGTGTAGGGACAATGGGGTTAGGGCGGTGCTCCTTTCAGAAGTATGTAAACAAGGCGGACCCCCAGCTCTATTCCTGTCAATTGATGCTGAAAAAGCTTTTGACAGGGTAGACTGGGGGTTCATGTTAAACACTCTAGAGGCCCTAGGGTTTGGCCAGAGGTTCATCTCCTGGGTCAGGGCTTTATATAGTAACCCGGCAGGGACGGTGAGAGTAAATGGGACTACTTCTAAGCCATTCAGGATGTTCAATGGAACAAGGCAGGGCTGCCCCCTGTCCCCTCTCTTGTTCGTCCTGACCCTTGAACCGCTGCTGTCTACCATCCGCAAAAATGTGGATTGTGGAGGAGTAAGGGTTGGAACGGAGGAGCACAAATTAGCGGCTTTTGCTGACGATATTGTATTCTTCGTTACCAACCCTAGAATAACGCTTCCTAACTTACTCCACATTATTAAAAAATACGGAGAAGTTTCGAATTTCAAAATCAATTCCAGTAAATCCGAATGTCTAAACATAAACATAAGCAAACAAGAAGAAAGCCATTTGGCTGCAGTTTTCCCTTTCCCATGGAAAGAGGAGATGGATTATCTGGGGATAAAACTTGCCAATTCCTTCAATAGAATATTTGTAAAAAAATTTTTACCTATGCTTGACGATACCAGACGAGAAGCGAGAAGACTCCAGACTAGACCCCTTTCGTGGTTTGGGCGAGTCAATGCGATAAAAATGAGCTTAACACCCAAGATCCTGTTTAAATTTCAAATGCTGCCCATCCCTCTACCCGGGTATTTTCTGAAGGCCCTTAGGAGGCTAATAAGTGGGGTAGTTTGGGGGGGTAAAAAACCATGCATTGCCTACTCAGTTCTTAGCAGGGGGAAGAAAAAAGGGGGAATTGCTTTACCGGATTTTAACAGATATTACAGCGCAGTAGTGCTATCTAGGATCACGGAATGGAACAAAAAAGACACAGACAAACGTTGGGTTCACATTGAACACTTTTTGAGTAACACAAACCTAGGACAGGCACTTTGGAATCCCCCAAAATTTAGAACACTGAGCACTCACACATCACAATTAACGCAAAACACATTTAAACATTGGGATAGGATACACTGTAAAAATAAATGGTCATATAACTCACCACTGATACACATGAAAGATAATATTTTTTTTGAGCCAGGGAGGAGGGAGGTAGGAGGAAACTGGCTGAAGGGTGACACGGTCCAATTGAAACACTTCTTACACAAGGGGCAAATTCGCACATTTTCAGAACTAAGTACAGAATCTAACCTTTGGGTAATGAACAGATGGAGGTTTCTTCAGCTCTCCCATTTCATAGAGAAACTTCCCAAGCCCCTTAGGAGTATGGAAGAACTTAGACCTCTTGAGCAGCTTTGTATAAAGGAACAGATAGGAAGGGCAATAACACAAATTTATAAGATCTTGGGAACTGAGGAGGAATTGGTGACTCCCCCCTATATTAAAAAGTGGGAACTGGAATTGGGGTCTCAATGCAGCGAAGTGGGGATAGAAAAGATCCTGAAGATGGCCCACTATGTAGCAACAGACACCAGAAGAACAGAAAGCCACTTTAAATGCCTAGCGAGATGGTACGCAACCCCAGATAGGGTCAGTAAAATGGACAGGACTAAACCAAACACCTGCTGGAGAGGCTGCCCAGTTTTAGGAACAATGGCCCATATCTGGTGGGAGTGTCCCGTTATAAAAACCTTCTGGGGAAAAGTACTAAGGTTAATAAAAGTCATTACTGGAATAACAATAGATGAGGACCCATGGGTTTGTCTTCTCCACAGGACTTCGGACTCGGTAAAAAACTATAAATCTTCCCTAGTCCCTATTCTGTTGGATGAAGCCAAGAGACAGATATCTTTGAACTGGATGAATGTCTCGAGGCCTTATACTCGAGATTGGTTGATTAGTCTCAATGGTATATATAACATCGAACAGCTAGACAAGGGAGGAATTGAACCTAAAGAAGAAGAGCAAGCAGGGAGATGGGCCGCCTGGACCAAGTTCAAAGGGACTTGGGATTATCTGAAGGAGATTGCAGATCTAACATAAGTGAAGGAATATGGATTCATACTCCGTTGAACTAGCACAGTCCGGGGGGGGGGGGGGGGGGATGGGGGGGGGGTTTGGTAGGGTTTAGATGGGTTGGGAGGTAAGAGGGGATATTGATTTTTGTTTATAAATGCAACAGCGGTTTTTGTCTAACGACTCTACCCCACGGGGATTGTTTTGTTATATTTATATAAAATAACAAATAAAGAATTTAAAAAAAAAAACAAAAAAAACAAAAAAAACAAGCTGAATTTATCGGACAAAGATTTATCCAAAAGGGATATGGCCCTGATTTTATAAAGGAGAAAATTAAAGATGTGGAGGTCATGGATAGAAGTAAACTTATAGAGGATTCTAGTAAAAAAACTGACTCTATGAACTCTGTACCATTAGTGATGGATTATAGTTTGCAACATAAGCAAATAGAAAAAATCTTTAGAAAATATTGGTATATAGTGAAAGCAGACAGGCACCTGGGAACGTTACTACCAGAGAAACCGAGATTTACGTATCGGAGAGCTCCCACATTGAGGGATCTGGTTGCTAAAAATGTACTAGACCCTCCCCCGCGGAGAAATTTTTCCTTCTTTGATGGGAAAGGCTTTTATCCCTGCAAGACCTGCTACACCTGCAGACACACAAATGAGGCAAAAAAGAAAAAATGCAACTTCAAATCAACAGTTACCAATAGAGAATACCAAATCAAAGAATTTATATCTTGCCGAACAGAGGGAGTAGTGTATTTGCTGGAATGCCCCTGTCAGATCCAGTATGTAGGACGAACAAAAAGAGAATTATGGAAGAGATTGAGAGAACATACCCAAAATATAAAGAAAGGTTATCCGAAACATAGTTTGTCAAAACACTACGATCAATATCATAATAGGGACCCCTCCTCACTAAAAGTATGGGGAATTGAGAAATATAAACCCCATTGGAGGGGTGATAACAAAGTGATAAAATTGAGTCAGGCAGAATCCCGTTGGATACATGAGCTCCGTACTTTAACGCCTCTGGGTCATAATGTTGAATTTGATCTTAATTGCTTCATCTCTAATTATTAGAAGTGTTGTTTTATAAATAATTTTCCTTGGGCCATTCATTTTTAACAATGGGTATTATGATTTCCTTTATATTTAGTACCGAACTAGATCCTTGATTTTGTAGAATTATTTTAGAGCTAGATTCTTTTATGTGTTGCAGGCCTATATTTTAATCATTTTTGAAGTTTTAATCACTTTGAAGGTTCTATCTCTTCATTGCCTATATTATCTGGATCTGTATTTTTATGATGGACCACTAGAGGGAGATTTTCCATTCCTCCCCTTACTATTTTTTTCATTTAATGTTTTTAGTTCATTTATATATATGTATAACATTTTTTAATCAACTATATTCAATTATTTTTATAAGTAAACTTTTTTATGTATGAAAACATATTTAGGAATTAGAGATTTGTTTAGGAATTATTTTAGTATATTTATATTGTGCACAAGGAGCGCCGTATAGTCTACCGTTACGCTTGTGTCAGAGGGGTTGCCATGGTTACCTCTCTCCCATAAGAACGATCCGTGTCCGCCTTTCTTCATACCCTTTGAGAAAGTGACGTGACAGTCACGCAACGTGTCAGGGATACCATTAGAGTGTCAACAATGCTGTAAACAACCATTATTGTTTGTGAATGTAAAAAAATGCAGATTTTGTACAATATATGTCCCTTGTAGGACTTTTTACTATTATGAAATAAATTTATATTCTTTTAAAAACAAGTCCTTTTCTTATGGTACCGCAATAGTCCTTCTTTTTTCTGAAAGAGGCAGGACCCTGTTGGAGAGGTCCCTGCTCTTGCTTCTCTTTCAACTTGTAGGTTTAGCTGAACACTGTGAGGAGGACGCACCACACTAACTTGTAGTTTTAGCTGAACACTGTGAGCAGGACGCACTGCACTAACTTGTAGCTTTAGATGAACACTGTGCAGAGCTTACAATAAAATAACTTGTAGGTTTAGCTGAACACTGTGAGGAGGACACACCACACTAACTTGTAGTTTTAGCTGAACACTGTTAGCAGGACGCACTGCACTAACTTGTAGCTTTAGATGAACACTGTGCAGAGGTCTCACTACACTAACTTGTAGTTTTAGCTGAACACTGTGAGCAGGACGCACTACACTAACTTGCAGTTTTAGATGAACACTGTGCAGAGATCTCACTACGCTAACTTGTAGTTTTAGCTGAACACTGTGAGCAGGACGCACTACACCAACTTGTAGCTTTAGATGAACACTTTGCAGAGCTCACAAAAAAATAACTTGTAGGTTTAGCTAAACACTGTGAGGAGGTGTCAGTATTGACAGTATATGGACAGACGTAAGAACATTACTTTACCTAATGGCCAACATTTCTCCCCGAAGCACTATGTAAACTGCAAAACCCCTGCAATAGTGTATTTGTTGACATGCGAATGCGGGTGTTATTCTGTTGGCAAAACAATCATTGAGTTCTGGAAAAGAATATACCAACATCTTAGCACTATACGCAAACGCAACCCTGATGTACCTATTGGCCGCCATATGGCCATAGTTCATCCCGTATCTATTCCCAAGACATATTTTTTAGCTCTTGACCATATCCACTTCAGCCCTAGAGGCGGCAATTCTAATAAACGCCTCCTCCAGTGTGAACTGAGGTGGATACACAATCTACGGGCCAATCATCCACCCGGCCTCAACGGGGTCTTCAACTTTAGACCATTCCTCCCCGGTTTTACATCAGGGGTCTGTGAGCTGAATTTATAGGGGCTTTCCTTTATGCCTATTTGCCTGTCCCTCCTTCCTTATATGTCCTATGAGTTGTGCAATTTATATACTGACTATCTCAGGACATGTGAACTAACTCAATATTTAATTATTTCTGTATGCTGTTTCCATCTACAGTGTTCCCTCTCTATTTGCCACATTCAAATTCGTATATCATTGACTTTGTAACCTGTACAGTATCTAGTGTCATCATGATGCATGATGTTTTTTCTTTCCCATTTTTTTCCCCTTTATTTGTTTACATTTTTGTACAACAGGCTGGCTATAATCACTCTGTCCACTAGATGGTGCAATTCACGGTGTGAGGGCCGTTTGTCTGCTCACAGACACCTGGCAGGTAAGCTCCACTCGCGCATGGCTGGGGCGGTGCTTTGCCACCTGTCCCCTGTGCCTTTTGTGCGTGATGGAGCTTTTCTTGTGTCCCCGCATCTGCTTTATAGTATATGCGGAGATTTCATACCCGCCGGTGACGTGGTGACACGTGATGACCGCCCTTCAGGGGGAGGTTGCGTCACACGCTTCGGCGTCAGGTAGACGCTCTGAGCTCCACTCACAGCTGCTGGATATGCAGCTGATTTAGGGGGGCAAACACTGATTGGCTGAAGCCAGATCAGTTGTGTTATTTGAGACGCAGACACTCACTGGGCATCTGTCAGTTGTGGAACTGCTGCCTAGGGGTCTGCGTCTCAAGTGAACATGTGAAAACCAAAAGGTAACTTAACTACTATGTGTACTGAATCAATGGGATGTTAATATCCCTATTTCCCTATATTGCAGTTTGGTAGTTTTCTCTAGCTGCATGTGGGATTAATCCACGTGTTCCTTCTTCCTTTCACTATTTTGATTATGCAGACTTTATTCAGGCGCCTCTTGTGAATGTGATGCAGCATTCAGTCCCACACTTAGAGCTGCCCATCCCACATTTCTGCAGACCTTCTAGCCAGTCTGTTCTGTTTCTGGTTCCTGTTTTTGTTGTGTCATATCTGGTCTCTATGAATCTGATTGATGTAAGTATAACCAATCTGTACACCTTATATTATTTCTGTTATAACCAAATACTTGTCAGTAGTCTCATGCATCATGATACTATTTTATTACTTTGAAACTTACATTACAGATAAAGATTTGATCACCCAACTGTAAATCCCTTGATGAAGGAATAACACATACTAATTTCTGAAACATGTCGGGTTCCGTGCTGTAAATTCATCCGTTTGACCTTAAACTACTTAGGCTGCGGGTTGTAAGCACTGGGTTGATGTATACATCTTGTACAATTTGATTTCTATATTTTTACTGAATATGTATTTTGTATAACTGTATTCGTATTTATATTTTTCATATTTTTTTTTTTACAATTAAATAAAATTGGCACTTACGTGCATTTTATACAATCTACTTTCTATACTCTATATACATTTTTTTGCCAGTAAAATCCTAAGGGGCGACCCCCTGTGTACACACAGTGCACAGTTTTTTCTGTTCTATGTTAAAAATAGTTAGTGCTTAGACTCTGTATTTTGGGTAAGCCATATCATCTGCCTGGGTGACCTGCTGCTGCACCTATACAGCTGGTCGGTGGGAACCTCTCTACTGCTATAACTACTGATCTAAGAGCCTGACTCCTGATGTGACAGCATGATTTAGCCTTTGTCAAGTACTATACATTTTACAACTGAGGAGAAGCTTTGCAAAAATTAGGTATGGTATCTTGACATTGCCAGGGCAGCAGAATACACCACAAACATTGAAGCAGTATGCAGAAATGAATGAAATTTTCATAAATGTGGCAGCTGAGGAGCAACTGTGGAAAAATAAGTGTGATACTCTGATGTTGCTTGAACAGCATAATGCACTGCAAATGTGGAGGTGGAAAAATTGGCAGCTGAGGAGCTACAGAAACATTAAATGTGGCATCCTGGCTGAAGAGTTTGTGGGGGAAGCATATGATGGTAATGATGGCAGACCTAAAGTAATGGCAAGAGACTGTATTGGTGGTAGCAGATGCTAATGTATGGCAGTCCATCACTGATGGAAAAAGATGGTAATGGTGGTAGGAGATGGTGATGGGTGTCAGGTTAGCAGTGGTGACAGCAGATGGTAAAAAGTTTTATGAAATGGTAATCATGACAGACCTGCAGCAGTAGTGGGGGGGGGGGTGGTAATGCTGGCAGGAGAGTGTGAGATACAAGCAGTGATGGCAGGTGATGGTAATGGTCTCAAGTGGTGGTGGAAAAAATATAGTAGATTGATAATGTTTTTGGGGACAGATTAAATAAATTAGTAACATCAGCCACAAGGGGTTGGTTCCCATCACTGATCCAAGACTGTTTAATTTTTTATAAAGGTGAGCGGATCAAATGTGTCTGGGGACAGATTTTTTCTTTTGTAAAAAAAAACCTGCTGCACTAAATTCCTATTCTGAAAGAACACCAGCAACAGGGCAGCCCAGCAAGTCAATTGCAAACTCAAGCCATCGGTCTATCCTTGATGCCTAGTATTCAAGTGGATTATTCATTTTCAGGGTGTCCAAATTTCCTCTTGCCCTTAAGCAATCATTGATCATATAGGTTATGCACTGTGTGGCACTGCCTCATTTAGGCAGCCACTACTATTAATTATTTCCTGCCGTACTTTTGGCACATTTTTCTCCCTCTGTAATGGCAGGATGAGCTCTGGAATTTTACTCTTATAACATGATTCCAAAAGGGTGGCTACCCACAAATAGCCCCACTCCTAGATGGAGTGAATCACGAGGTCCTTGAATAAACACTGCTGTATGAGTTCATCTGTCAAAAAATTACAGAAGCAGGGGAACCCAATTGGTCAATGTTGCCAGGTTTTAACAGTGTATTTGCCCCACCCACATACAGCCACATACAGCCGTGTTGAAGTGAGGTGAATGACAACCATACAAAATATACAATATGTGACAAAAGACTCACTGAACTATTCCATGATGAAGTGACCAAAAAGGAAAAAAGAAAAAATATATATGTATATTTTGATCACTGTGCCAGTATTTTTGCACATTGTTACGTATTTATTATTGCACTTGCACTTCGTCTCCTAAAGATTCTGCATTGAGTCACTTAGTCGCACTGCTATGCGTTTTCTGGATTATATGTATGTTGGCTATTTCATTATGTATTAGCATATATTGTTTGTCATGCCTTTTGATACGTCCTTATGTCCTTTTATGCACACTGCACTTTAGGAGTCTATTCACATTCACTGTTTGATTTTATGTCTACATTGTCAGTGTCTTTGTGTTAGCATTCTTGAATTGCTATTCCGATATTTATCACTTTCCTTAGGATTATTAGTTATTGCATCATCAGTGGGGTAGCGCCACATATATTTATATTTATAAAACAAAGTGACTAGTGCTGTTGATAATGGAGACGTAGTGCCGCACAAAATAAAACTTATTAGGGGCTGTTGTGTGCAGCTATTAAGCTATCAACTAGACATGTGCATTCGTTTTCATCTGAATGCATTTTTATCCGAATTTCAGGTATTTTCGTTATCGTTTTAACAAACGATAATGAAAGCGCAGGGTACGAAAACCAAAAGATCCGACATAAACAAATGCTTTATTTTTGTTGCGACAACAATTCGATATAGATAGGAGATTCGACATGACACTGACAATAACAATCTGTGTCTATCGAACCTGTGGTCGAATGTGCCTAACCTTAACTCTATTAGTCCAAGATTATTCGACATAGAGAGAAAAGATTTGACATAGAGATTAAAGATTCGACATAGAGAGAAAAGATCACTGCTGGAATTGGGTGGGGGAAGTAAAATAAAAATAATGATGATGATGAATGTTATTGGCCGATTGTAACCAAAGAGGAGGGGCAGTAAAATAACTAGAACTAAGTACACACGTACAGCCAACTTACTTTCACTTATGATTTGCTAGCAGAGAGAGACACACACACTGAATCATTTCAGAAGACAGTCAATCATAGCTGCTCCGTTTGTCAGAGAACCTGAATTTTTTAGCAATTAAGCATAAGCACAGCAGCAGAACAATAGTGAAGCAAGCTACAGTTCAACTTAACTTTTAAATAATAATCTGCTGCTATTGTGTTAGTGTTGTGAACTTGATAGTGATACTAGTGTTGCTAGTGTTGGGATAGCCTCAGAGGCTGCCCGTGTTGTGAGGGGGGATTTATTATTATAGATTCTATATTATAACGCCATATCAATATCTGACACAACGTCGGATGCCACGCCCGCCATTGCACTTGGAGATTGAGAAAAGAATGTGAAAGTTGGCTGACTGTTGGGGTAGAGTAGACCATTCAACATGAAAGACGAAGATTCAACAAAGCAACGAAAAACATACAAACATCGAATCTTTGGCTTATGGTGTCTGTCGAAAATTCTAAGAAGATTTGACGGAGCAGCTAAACTGTACGACGCTGCAATCGTACATTTCCGGTCAAATGCATCCGCCCATAGGCTATAGAAAAATTCTAATGTTGGTTGACTAGTAAAATAATTAATAAATATAATTATTACTAGTCATATAACATTAGAATTCTACTACAGCTAGCTTGTAGGCGGAAAATTAGACCGGAAATGTACAATTGCGGCGTCATACAGTTTAGCCGCTCCATCGAATCTTCTTTGAACATTCGACAGACACCATAAGCTTCAATGGCAGATTCGACCTTAATTAATTTGGATTTTCGGACGAATGCAATTTTTAACGAAAAACAAAATAAATAAAAATGAATTTCAGGAGTAATTAAATAAATTTATTTTTCGGAAATATTAATTCTGAAACAAAATATTTTAGTGTGCACATGTCTACTGTCAACCCAAAGTGAGGGATATTGGTGTCACTGAGTCAATAGGACCCCATACACTAAAGCGAATCATGCAAACAATACAAATGTGCATATAAATAGACATTTCCAGGTAAAGAAAGAGCCCAGAGATCAATGCAAACCAACTAAAATGCCCTAATACATGGCAAATGAAAAAAGACCATACCTAATGGAGATCGGTGGTAAAGGCTGGAGCCACACATGCACCGTCCACTCCCAGCTACAGATGGAAAACAATAGAGTCAAGCACTTAATAAAGCCCAGGTGCTTGACAACCCCACCCCTCTAACATCACCATGGCTGAAAACAGCCAATGTGCTCATGTCAAAGCATGATGTAAAAGGGGGAGGTAACAGGTGCTGCCACCCAGGCGACATGGCCGATAGAAATTGCATACAGGCCAGGGATGGGACAGGGCCACAAAGTAGCCAGATCACATCAGCTCCACCAAATACCAGGTCTCACAGTGGGCGCAATGCCAGACCCCCACACACACGCAGCTCAGAGCCGCATCATGAGGTCAAAGGGGTCCTGGCCGGAACCGGAAAGTGTAGGTGATGCCAAGACCATTCGTCCCCTGTGGCGGAAGGTGACGTAACATTGTGCTGTACATGGGGGACATCAAAGGGGAATGCACCCAAGTGACAACCCAAGGGCTGCATGGTGAAAATGGGTTTGCAACTCCCAAGAAACAAAAGCACTCCAGGGAAGGATAAAAATTTTTAAAACAAATATTATATAGTGAAATAAAAAACCTCCCACCGCATTTATCTCATGATATACCATGTGGCAGTAAAAATTCAAATCTGTAAGGTATTAACAAGTACAAAAATATTTGTGACGTCAGAAGGGGTGGGGTCACACGGTTACATCACTGGGTAGCCCCGCCCTTACCTTGATAACAGCTGTCACAGCCAAGAGACAGCAGTCGGCGGGAAGCCATCCATCGAGTCAGAACTTTTTTTTTTCTATTTTTCAGGTCCGGGTGCTGTAATTAATTGTCTTTTGCCAATTATGGCTCTCGCAGTAGAGCGCGCTGTGATTGGCCAAACCATGCAGGTCAGGTGCATGCTTTGGCCAATCATCAGACATCAATGCACTGCGAACTCGCAGTGCATTATAGGGCATTCCGCGGCGCTCAAATTTGCCACAAGCGCCCCATAATATTTGCTGTTTGGTGAATAGGCAAACAGCCGATGTTCGAGTTGAACTTATGTTCAACTCGAACATCGAGCTCATCCCTAATTTTGTATACTATTTTAGCACATGTGGAGACTATGAATGTGGGCAGTCGCACTTGATGGCTGGAAATTCTTTTACAGTGCTAGGCTGCAATCAGATCAGTAAACAATAGTTAAAAATGATGAGGCCTCTAAATGGAACCAATATGTGGCCAACAGAGGCACCCATTACATAAAAAAGGTGCTTCTAAGTGGATTCTTCAGGAAGGTCGGTAATTATTGATCATAAAAACAAGCTAGCAGTAAAGTTAGCCCAATTTTTTTAGATTGTGAACAATAATGTTACGCCGAGTAAATTGATACCCAACATGTCACGCTTCAAAATTGCGCCCGCTCGTGGAATGGCGACAAACTTTTACCCTTAAAAATCTCCATAGGCGACATTTAAAATTTTTAAAAAAAGGTTACAGAGGAGGTCTAGGGCTAGAATTATTGCTCTCGCTCTAACAATCGCGGCAATACCTCACATGTGTGCTTTGAACACCGTTTTCATTTACGGGCGCTACTCAAGTAAGCGTTCGCTTCTGCATGTGATCTCGGCAGGATGGGGCACATTTAAAAAAATGTATTCATTTTTTATTTATTTTTTATTTTACCTTTTTTTTTTTTACACTGTTCTTTTAAAAAAAAACTGTGTCACTTTAATTCCTATTACAAGGAATGTAAACATTCCTTGTGATAGAAAAAAAGCATGATAGGACCTCTTAAATATGAGATCTGGGGTCAAAAAGACCTCAGATCTCATATTTACACTAAAATGCAATAAAAAAATAATAATAATTAAATGTAAGAAGTGACGTTTTGACATTGCTTCTGCCCTGCAATTAAATGGAAACAGGTGGGGGCCATATTCACCTCACTCATCTCCATGCCTAACAGGGAGAAGAACCCAATTGCCTCCACCGCTATCGACAGCTCCAGTAAGTGGCGGAGGGCACTGGAGAGCGGTGGGAGGGGGGCCCTCTCCCGCCGCTGATAAAAGTGATCTTGCGGCAAATCGGCCGCAGAGACCACTTTTTTCTGAAAGCGGACCGCCTGCTGAAGAAGAGGATACCGGGGTTATGGCAGCCAGCTGCTGTCATAACCACGAAATTCCTCTTCAAAATAGCAACGTAAAACGACAGCGAGTTGTCCGTAAGTGGTTAAAAGACCTTATCCTAATAGTATAAAAATAATAAAATATACCTCCCTCAAAAAAATTTACTAAAACTTCAAACACCATGCACTAACTCTAAATCGAAAGGCTATGCCCCTAATGAACATCAAGAGGCTTTTTTAGGTAAAACGCTTAAGCGACTAATGGAATTTACAGAAGGACAGTTGATTATAGGAGGAGACTGGAATGTTCCATTAATTCCAGCAGAAGATACTTCCTCTGGACTATCATCTATCTCATTTGGAATGCGCAATCGTATTGCTCAAATCTTGCATAGGAATCAACTGATCGATATATGGCGATTACTTCACCCCACAGAAAAAGACTATACTTTTTATTCCTTACCTCATAAATCATACTCACGTTTAGATTACTTTTTGGTCCCACATGCACAACTGCATTCAATACGAGCCGCTTCGATAGGCTTGATAACCTGGTCAGATCATGCTCCTATCTTTTTGACATATGATCTACATAATTTTCGGATGACCAGGTCTACTCAGTGGAGACTGAATGAGAGCCTCCTTCAGGACAAAGAGGTTCTAGAGGATGTAATTAAGGAGTTAGATTTTTATTTTAACACCAATGATACCCCAGATTGTGATCCCGGAATTATCTGGGAGGCACATAAGGCAGTTATTAGAGGGGTGTTAATTAAACACGGGGCTAGGATCAAACGGAAACGTATGGAACAGCTAAATCTTCTGCTTGAAGAATTAACTACTTTAGAGTGTCGTCATAAACAGGATATGTCCCCCTCTTTAGAGAAAGATCTAATGGTTAAACGAACACAAATTTCGGATCTTCTTCACTTTAAGGCCAAAGCGGCACTACAGACCTGTAGGAAGTTTGTGTATGAGTCGGGGGATAAATGTGGGAAATTCTTAGCCAGGACATTACGGGAGCAGAAATTAATGAATTACATCCCACATTTGGTACCACCGAATAAGCCAAAGGTTACAAAACCACACGATATAGCTCAGGAATTTCAAGAATTCTATAAATCATTGTACAATCTGCAAATTAAACCTTTCACTCAAGCTCAGATAGATTCTTATCTTTCACAATCGCTTATGTCCCGACTATCGGAAGCAGATAGAGATAACCTTGAAAATCCTATAACATTGGAAGAACTTCAGGGGGAAGTAAGGGCCTCCAAATTGGGCAAAGCACCTGGCCCCGATGGGTTGACGGCCCAATACTTTAAGACTCTATTTCCTTCTCTTGCTCATTATATGGTCAAATTATTTAATGCTCTGGGCGCGTCAGCAAAACTAACAAAGGATACTATGCTTGCCCATATTTCGGTAATACCGAAAGAAGGAAAAGATCCGTCTTCCTGTGGTAGTTATCGACCGATCTCTCTGCTTAACTTAGATCTTAAACTTTTTACTAAAATTTTGGCAAATCGGATTCAACAATACATCCCAAATCTGATACATTTGGATCAGGTGGGATTTATTCCTACACGAGAAGCAAGAGATAACACTAAGAAAGTCCTGAACCTGTTACAGGTAGTGAATAAAAATCAGATACAATGCGTGTTCTTAAACACAGATGCGGAGAAAGCCTTTGACAGGGTGAATTGGAGTTTTATGCTGGCAGTATTACGTCATGGAGGTTTTGGGAGTAAAATGATGCAATGGATAACTTCTGTTTACTCTTGTCCGGTTGCCCGGGTACGGGCCAACGGAGTACTATCAGATACTTTCCAGATCTCAAATGGGACACGCCAGGGGTGTCCCTTATCACCACTCCTCTTCGCCCTGTCATTGGAACCATTTCTTTGCACAATACGCTTAAATCAAGATATCACAGGAATACAGATTGGAGAAGGCCAATACAAGATCTCGGCCTATGCAGATGATATGCTTTTCTCTCTTACGAATCCTATGATATCGATCCCAAATCTGATGAAGGAGTTTGAGAAGTATAGCTCACTTTCTAATCTTCGCATCAATTTTATGAAATCGGAGGCAATGGGGGTTAATTGCCCTCGGACATCAACCGAGCAACTTAAACAAAACTTTAAATTTAAATGGACCGACAAACGCTTACATATCTGGGTACGCTGCTGCCACCCAATATAACTAAGATTTTTGATTTAAATTTTCCCCCATTACTTCAAAAAGTGAAGACCTTATTGGGTAAATGGAAAACGGGCCTTCATTCTTGGCTTGGGCGCTGCAATATCATTAAGATGAGTGTTCTTCCCAAATTTCTTTATCTGTTACAGACTCTACCGATACATATCCCATCTATTTACTTTAAACAAAGTCAGAAAGTAATTTTTGACTTTATTTGGGCATATAAGCAGTCTTGTTTACAACGCAATCAATTAACACTTCCCAAGAGATATGGGGGATTGGCAGTGCCAGATATACGCAAATATTATCAAGCGATCCATCTGAGCAGGGTAATTGATTGGAATAGACATATAGACTTTAAACTATGGGTGCAGATAGAATACGCTCAGTCGCCCATTCCATTGGGAAGAGCTTCTTGGTGTTTTGACTACTTGCCTAAAGAACTAACTAAACATCCTCTTATAGGAAATACGGTAAAAATCTGTTCGACCCTGCTTCCTTCTATGGATATAACACCAGAGACTTCCCCTTTGTATCCAATACTGGGGAATCCTCTTTTCCCTCCGGGGATAGATGACGCAGATTTTAGACACTTACGCAAAATGGGCTGTATACAAGTGTCCAATTATATAAAAGAGGGGACATGGCTGACGATACCGGAGTTGATGGAACAAGAGGGTTCGTTCAGATTAAAATTTTGGAACGCTCTACAGATCACCCACTTTCTTAGTACTCTTCCAGCTCCGAGACAGTATATCAGGTCCTTCAATGTTTTTGAGAAATTCTGTTCAGAGGCGGGACTAATGGCTCATACATTGGCGGTTAACTATCGGTTATTGATCTTACCGGCAGAAACAGGGGTCTTGAAGTGTGTCAGTGAGTGGGAGCGGGAGCTGGGCAAATCTTTTAGCATAGGACAGTTAAAATATATCCTTAAGTTTACACTTGAATCTTCGATTTGTACAAAAATCCAGGAGACCAATTTTAAAATTTTTACTCGATGGTACAGAACGCCAGTGAGATTGAAGAAAATTTTCCCTGACTCCTTGGATCTATGTTGGAGATGTCAGAAAGACAAAGGTACTATGTTACATATCTTTTGGGAATGTCCCAAATTAAAGCATTTCTGGACAGAGGTTAGACGCATTCTCCAATTATGTACGGACTACACGATCCCAGAGGAACCGACCTTTTTTCTTCTCCATGCGTCCTGCATACCAGAAAAGGTATACAAGGAATCTATTATTAGACACCTCTTAGATGCAGCCAAGGCTTGTATTCCTCTAACATGGAAATCATCATTACCTCCGACAATAGGGATGTGGCTGCGTAAAGTGAAGGAGATTAGTAAATTAGAAGATTTAGTTCTTTCTGCTCGACATCAGCAGGAGCACTACTCCAGGATCTGGTCGTTGTGGTATACCTTTTTGAACTCAGAGGAGGGAAGTGCCCTCCTGGACTGCAATTGGAATAGTTAAGAGGGTTTTTTTTTTTTTTTTCAGCACCTTTCCCTGGTTGGGTGGGCACGCTGGAGGGTTACCCCCTTTTTTTTTTTTTTTTTTTGGTTGTTGATTTATAACGGTAGAAAATTAAATGGGACAGGTCCGAGACTATAGGGGAAGCAGTATCTAAGGGTTCTGGCGGATTATAGAGTTAAGGTATAGGAGATAATAGGGGGTTGGGTTTTTTTTTTTTTCTTTCTCTACTCCTATTGCCAAATGTGTGAGTTATTTCAGAAGGTGATCTAGCTTACCGCATGATGGATATAATGTTAGGTTTTAAAACTGCGAGGTTTAATTTAATGTTATGTTATGTTTTTTTCTCTCCTATGTATGTTCTTGAATGTGTCCTATGATTAATAAACAATAAATTTGTAAATCGAAAGGCTAAAAGAAATGTTTTGGCCTTTTTTTTTTTTACAGAAAAAAATTTAGGAAAAAAAATTGACCCCGAAAAAATTGAAGAAAAAAGTTGATTATCAGTAGCAGATATACCACAACAGAAATTGTTGCTGTCACACACACAAAAAGATAGTCCTTGAAGGACTGTTGGGTCTATTCCTCATGAATACTATAAATACCATTGGTGGTACTAGAATGCAATTCGCAGTGATGGTGCACTGAACAGCTTAATGAATATACTAGCATCTCTCCCTCACAGTGCTATTAACTAACTATCCCTCACTACTCTAATTCCAACACACACTGATAAAAGAATGATGATGACCTTCATAGAGAGGGGGCTGGCACATTTTCAAATTGTCCATGCTTTTCCACCTGCGCACTGTTCACAGTTCCGGAAATGCTTTATGGAGGTTTGTTTTTGGGACCTTATAAACTAGATGACTGAGATGTTTAAGCATACAGAGTCTTGAAGAGACTGTGATTGGCAAGGTATTGGTGGCTTATTCTACAGAAATGTTATCATTAACAAGGATTCCTATTCCCTTTTGTTAAAACTGTGTCTACTAGACATGGAGTACTGGTAATAAGAAATGACCATTAGTGTCTTCTGTTTGGTTTTATAGTTCAGTATAATAAATCATTTGAATTCTGGTTCCAAGTGGCTATTTTTCTTAGCACTAGCACTTCTTATGCCGCGTACACACGATCGGACTTTCCAGCATACTTGGTCCGGCAATCTTTTTGACGGACTCTGTAGCGTAGGTGCGCCGGACTTAAAAACAGACGGACTTGGACACACATGATAACACCAAAAGTCCGATGGTTTTTAACGCGGTGATGTACAGCACGTATGACGGGACTAGAAAAAGGAAGTTCAAGCCCCACTACGCCACCCTTTGTACTCCTTCTGCTAATCTTGCATTTATCTCGTGTTAGTAGAAGTTTGGTTAGAGACAATTCGCGCTTTTAACACTTCAGCTTATTTCAATCGTTTTCTGCGGTTCAGTTTGTGCTTGTGAGGTTTGTATCTGCTTCTCAGTGCGTGTTGGTCAGTTCGTAAGCTGCCTAGCAGGCCGTTCTGGTCTGCTCCTTCCTGATTTTTAGGTCACTCTTCATAGGCCTTGCTGTTCTTCAGTGCGTTTGTTCTAAGTTTGTTTGTTTGACCAGCCGACCGTTTTGAAGCCATGTTGCGTGGACATACTCATTCTCAAGTTCGTGCTGCATGGGGACTTGGTGTTGGGGTTAATACTTTGACCCGAGTCCAGTCCATTAACAGGGCGAGGAGGAGTTCATGGATGAAGAATTGGTTGCGCCAGCGTGACCAATTCTCTCACATGCCTTTGCTCTGTGAGATCCGTGAGAATAATCCTGAGGATTTCAGGAATTATCTCAGGGTGACGGACCCCTTTTTTGAATGTCTGCTGGCTATGCTGACCCCCTATATCAGCAGGCAGGATACCTGCATGAGGCAAGCAATCACTGCGGAGCAGAGGCTAGTTGCCACTTTACGTTACTTGGCGACTGGGAGAAGTCTTCAGGACTTAAAGTTCTCGACAGGCATCTCCCCCCAGGCTCTGGGGATCATAATCCCAGAGACCTGTTCTGCTATTATTCAGGTCCCGCAGAAGGACTATATGAAGGTAAGTTTTATCCTTTAACATTACATGATATGTATTTAATGTTTGCTAATGTATTGTCTAAATGTCCTAATTACCATGTTTGGAATATGCTGTGAATGTCCCCTTTATCTTCATGCATGCCTGTTTTTTTACATTAATCATTTTTTGCACTACATGCATATTTACCTTAAATAACCTCCCCCCATGCAATCCTGGGTCCATTTATACCTCTAGCCTATAGTCCCTTGAATAATGTATATTGTCAGCTCCATTGTACTTTTTTACCCTCCCCCACCCCCTCAAATGTTAGTAACTGTCAGGTGTGTTCTTGGCCCCAATTAGAACCCCTCCCTCACCCCCTCAAATTTTTGCAACTGTCAGGTGTTTTTTTTGCCCAAATTAGAACCCCTCCCCCACCCCCTCAAATGTTAGTAACTGTCAGGTGTGTTCTTGGCCCCAATTAGAACCCCTCCCCCACCCCCTCAAATGTTTGCAACTGTCAGGTGTTTTTTTTGCCCCAATTAGAACCCCTCCCCCACATACAAATTGATCAATGGTCCATCAGAGGGGGTGAGTAATCTTATAAATGGCCCTTATGTTTTGTTTTTGTTTTTTTAAATAACACATATTAATAATGTTAGACTGCTGTTGTTCAAGAATGTTTTTGTGTAATCTGATATCAAAGTTATGTTTAAAAGTACTTATATTTTTTTTTTCTTGTTTGACTCCACAGTTTCGTTTGAACACACAGGAATGGCAGACTGTGGCCTCCCAGTTCGCTGACCATTGGGACTTTCCCAACTCTGTCGGGGCGATCAATGGGAAGCATGTCAGCATTGTGCCACCACCCCGTTTGGGGTCTTATTTCTACAACTATAAGGGGTTCCATAGTGTAGTTTTGATGGCGGTGGTCTCAGCACAATTGGACTTTATGTTCGACCAGAACGTGGATGGACTCCCCTCAGTTTTCATTGCTGATGAAGCGTTTGCTCTCGGCGAGCACTTGATGAGGCCATTCCCCCAAAGGACACTCACCCCTGAGAGGAGGGTATTTAATTACCAGCTGGCCAGAGCAAGAAGAGTTGTGGAGAATGCCTTTGGGATTCTGGCCAGCCGTTTCCGTTTGTTCCGCTCCACAATAAATCTTGCAGAATACAAGATCAATTATGTCATCATGGCTTGCTGCATTCTGCATAATTTCTTGAGACGTCATTCTTTGACATATATAACTTTTGTTGGGCCTGAGGCCGGACTTGGTGTTGAAGAACCACTCACAGGCCTGGAAAGTGGCCGTATTGGCTTGGCCCCCCAAACCGCCCGGCAAGTGCGTGACAGATTTGTCACTTATTTTAATGGTTGGGGGGCCATTGCAATGCAACAAGAGCTTTAAGATTTTATTTAAAAAAATAAAATAAATTTGAGCAACAATCTCTTGTTTTGATTCTTGTTTGCATTTAGTTTTGTGTGTCTCCTAGTGCACTTGTAGTGGCAAGTGCATTTCCCTTTAGTTAATAAGGCCCTTTGTCACTGTAACCACACAAACAAATAAAAAACTGTTATTGATAAATAATAAGCCACACACATTGTAGTAGAAAAAACATTTTACTGTGTGCACACTGAAAGGTGCATTTTGTTTGAACGTGTTTATATTTTTTTTTTGTAGCAATATTTTTTTAAACATTTTTTAGTTTAGGCATATTTGTAAAAAATATAAATTGTTTAAAAAATTTGGCTTGACAACAGGGTTTTAAAAACATAAGAACCAAAAATAACAGGAACTTGCAAAGTTCAGCATCTTAATAACGGTGCTGGTAATGTCACCCATGTAAAACAAAAAATTTGCAGATGCTCACAATTTGTGATGAAAAAAGGTTCAAGTCAACATGTGCTATCTCCCATCATGGGGGAGCAATGGATGTGTTTTGTGTGTGCAACCCCTTTGTTCTTCTCACAAACTAACATTATTCTGATGAAGGGGTTGCAAACACAAAACAAGTACATTGATTTCCCCTGATGGAAGATAGCACATGATGACACACTGTGTGCATCTTCAAAATGTTTACATTATAGTATTTATCAAGTTCAAACATTTTTTAAAAATAAAACTTGACAATGAAATGAAGAACACGATTGATGTTTTTAGGCAAAAAGTTATTAGATTAGGCCCAAAACATCAACCATGTTCTTCATTTCCTGTTGCATGGTATCCAGCCGATTTCTCATGCTGTCAATTTGGTCATGCATTCTATCAATTTGGCCATTCCACACCATTATCTGGCCAATGAGTTTTTGTGCACTGTCTGTGCTAAATGGCTCTGCCCCGTGGCCTTCCACAACCAGAACATCACCTAAAATGTGTGGATAAAAATGTTTTGAAAAATATGCACGCCTAAATAGATTAACTTGAGCTGGGGTGTCAGTCACTCACTTGTTGGGGTGGAAATATCACACACTTCCTCCACTTCTCCTCCTCCAGCTCGTCGGGTGGGCGTGGTCTTGGGCTGGGGCTTGGGGTAATTTCAGCTTCAGGCTGGTGACTTGGGGGGTCCTGGGATCCTCGGACTGTTGTCTGAGTCTTTTCTCCCCTATGAGAATTAAACAAAAGGTATAGTTAAAACACAGTGATATTTCAGTTTTGAAAAATTAATATGAAACATTGGTTAGAAGTTGGGGACAATTGTCATTTTCTTGTCCCAAAAATTTGGAAGACAGGATTAAAATTCACTCTGAGCAAAAAAGCAAAACAATACACATTTTCATACAAGTTTCACAGATGCAGACACCTCAAGTATCCCTTGGAGCCCCTATGTGTATTACCCCCAAAAATTTTCTCTGGTGTCACATAGTACACTAGTGCTCATGAGTCCAGATGTGAAAACAGCTGCTGTGTCCTGTCCTTACATTACACTGAATCATTTTTGAAGAAGCATTATAGTTTCAAACACATCTACACAACATCACCACATTTTTGGAATACGACAAATTATTTAGACCTAAATGTATGTCCAACCCTGTACCATGGTATTTGGCGAAAAACAAATGTCATTTTCTTAGTATCACATATGTATTTTCAAAAGAACGGTCTTTACGAACGTTGCTGTATAAACGAAAAGCATATGGATCAGCATGCAAGTTAAGTATCTGAATAGGAACACACAACAAGTACTTACTTTTTCTAAGCAGCATCTTTATTCGCAAATATTGTTCAGGCTCCCTAGTTTTGAGGTCAGACCACCGCTTCCTCAATTGTTCTTTAGCCTGTTTAATGCCAAATGTTTTCTCCAGAGCGGTGACAACTGAGGCCATTATTTTGTCCTTCCGCATATTGGGTCGGTGTACGGTCCTTTTTGCCATCATAGTCCTCCCTTCTCAATATGGACACCATCTCCACCATCTCTTCAAAGGCCATGTTGGTGGCCTTATATCTCCTCCGGGATCTTGATGGTTGTGGCTCTGGGCTTTCCTCCGTGCTACTTGCAGATAATCTCTGCGCCATCTTTCTCCATATATACTCCCACTGCGCAATGAAGAGTGAAGGGGCAGGTACAAATCGTACTAAAGAACGTCAGGGGCCGGCGATGCAGGCGTAGCATGACACATGCGCAGTGTATATAAAGCTATTACGCTGGCCTACTTATGTCTGAGCAGAAGTAGCGAGCGTCAGAAACAAAGGTAAGATTATAAACGTGGGTGTGTGTTTGGTGTGTGTGTGTATATGTGTACTCTAGATTCAGCCAAAAATAATACTGGGAGTTTGGACTGATGTTACAGTTTTTATCTTGTGTCTTGTCTTTCAGCAAAAATGAATCCCTTTAAGGAGGAAGAATTTTTGACACATTTCATTGATTTGTATCAAGAAAAAAGAAACCTGTGGGAGGTCAAGCACCCATTATATTCTAATAGAGATGCAAGGAAGGCAACACTGGGCACACTTTTGGAATTTGTGAAGACTTGAGTCCCCCAGGCAGACCTTGAGTTTCTGAACAGTAAAATTGGTATCTTGCGCAATATGTACAGGTGGGAACACAATAAGATCCAGGAGTCACGCAGATCTGGAGCAGCAGCAGACCAGGTTTATGTCCCCAAGCTGTGGTACTACCAAAAAATGCGATTTCTGGATGACCAGACAGAAGAAAGGCAATCACATTCGACCCTTCCCTCCAGCCTTCCCTCCACCATTCCCTCCAGCCTTCCCTCCACCCTTCCCTCCAGCCTTCCCTCCAGCCTTCCCTCCACCTCCACCCTTCCCTCCACCCCAGCTGAGGAGTCCCATGAAGAACTGGGCCCTTGCATCCTTGATAATTGGATGCGCCCAGCTTCAGCCAGGTATACTTTTTTGGTGAATTTGGGATTGTGTAAATATTAATGATGTAAACCTAAAAAATTTTGAAGTGCTTCACCAAAAATGACTTCATCACAATTAATAATATGTAGACATATCACTAGACAGTAGTGGCCAAAAATATACTTCAAATATTGGTGAGCAGCTAGAATAATGGTGGGGTCAAAAAGATAGCCTTTACTATTTGTTTAGAATTATATTTGCAAGTCATGAGCTGAAAATTGTGTGTGATTGTGTAACCCAAAATTACAACTACCTGTATGTCCCTTTTTTTTACCCAGGATGAGCTCAGTCAGGAGGAGGCCGTGCCCAGAAGTATACAGGAGGAGGCCTTGCCCAGTGGGAGAGAGGAGGAGGCCATGGCTGGGCCCAGTAGAAGCCTCACAGAATGTCAGGTGCCTCCCCTCCGCATTAGCACAAAAAGGCCCAGGAAGATGACCCAAACTGAGGAGGAATCACTAGCCCTCATTCGGGAAGCCGATCAAATCCTGAGCACACCACCCAATGCTGAAGAGGCCTATGTAACATATATGGCCACCAGATTGCTGGAACTAGAAAAGGAGCAATGCCTCCTCTGTGAGGGTCTTATTTTTCAAGCGTATCAGAAGGGCTTGAGAGGGGAGCTTACTGAAAAAACATATATAGCAGATGAAGCCACTCCTCCTGCTACTCCTCCTCCTGCCCCAAGTACACCACCAGAGGCACAGCCTCCAAGGAAGGCTGCAGAGAAGCGTGTAAGGAAGGCTGCAGGGCAGCGTGCAGGGAAGGCTCCACAGAAGAGTCGAAGGTGATTGCCTGGCTTCTGTCTGGTCTGACTTCTGACTGTGCTCTCTAGTCGCAAGATACCAATTTTATTGTCCTAAAACTTGATGTGTGTCCTGGGGGACAAAAGGCTTCACACATTCCAAAAGTGTCTCCAGTGTTGCCTTCCTCATTTCTGTTTTGACCAAAATAAATGTATATTTTCTTTACCTTACATTATTGACTATGTGTTTTGATTCAAAAAGGACATTTGGTTTGTGAGTAAACAGGTACAGGTCAAAATGACTATGTGGGTTATTTACAAAAGGCTAAATCATTTGGCAATGCAAGTGCAAAGTACTAGTGCAAAGTACATTTATAAATTGCACTGCAAGTGCACTTGTTGAAAGGACAGTCGCTGTAAATCTGAGGGGAAGATCTGAAATGAGGGGAAGCTCTGCTAATTTTATCATACAATCATGTGCAAGAGAAATGTGTTTCTTTTTGGGGTTCCTTGCATGTGCCCCTCGGATCCACAGCGAATGCATTTCCAAATGCTCGTTCAGTGCAATTCCAAGTACAATTTGCACTTGTAGTGAAAAATGAATTTGCCTAACACCCCTATGTCTAATTAACAAGGGACACCAACCTCTTTAAGGTTCATTAAAACACTAAAATTTATTATGGATATTGTGGTAACTTGAAACTCAAAAAATAAATAAATAAATAACATTTTGTCGAATTTAGCACACATTGTAAAAGAGATATTGTTTAAATCAACAAAGAAAAAAGATGAGTTCAAAAAATAATTTTCTAATTTAGTTCTGGAGATCTGGCTTTTAAAAAATATCATAATAGTCATGGCATGAGGATAAATCATGAAGAAAAAAGTGTTTGTGAGAACTCTGTGTAAAAATAAGCAGCAAAACAACTTCATTCCTCTCGCATTATAAAGAAAAAAAGAATGCGCTGTATTAAAATATCACAGAAGAGGAATGTGCTAGCTTCAATACGAAGGCTAGTTTTACCAGACCGAGTACTTCCGTCTTGTACTTGCTTCAGAGCATGCATCAGTTTGGGTCCGTCGGACTAGCACATAGACGACCGGTTTGTACGCTAGAAAGCTGAGTCCGTCGGACAGATTTGAGACATGTTTCAAATCTAAGTCCGTCAAACTTTTGAGAAATCAAAGTCCGCTGGAGCCCACGCAGGATCGAATCGTCCGACGAAATCTGGTACGCCGGACCAAGTATGCCGTAAAGTCCGATCGTGTGTACGCGGGATTGGGTTGTATGATTCCTGTGGGTATGTGCAGCAACCACTGCTAAAACTGCTGGCTGTTCATGACACCTACTGTATGGCCCAGCACTAAATGGAACTAAATGGATCAGATCATGGGCTTGGAACCATGCAACAGAAAGCTCCCTAAGAATGCTCCATAGCAAAGCACTGCAACACAACACTTTCTTGATGTGGTTAAAGAGGAAGTGATGTAAAGTGACGTCACCTTTGATGTCATAGCACTTCCTGTTAGTCCAGTGGATAGGGCAGAGTTACGGCTTGTTTATTTCCTGCAGGACTGTGTGGGGACTGCATAAAGTCTCTCCTGACCAGACCCTGGACCCTCACAAAAAGAAAAAAAGTAAGAAAATGAATAGAAAAATAATTAAAAACAATAAAAATGATCTCTTTACAATCCCTGGGTACCAACCAGGGATGAGCTGAATGTTTGACCTGATCATTGGATGTTCGTCCAAACATTTCACCCAAACCATTCTCTTACATGGCTGAGATTTCATGGTCATGTAAGTGAATGGGCCAGGTGCATCTACACACTCAGCAACAACTGACATCGGCACTGCTTTTAAACTAGCCCATTGAATTCAATGGGGCTGCTCCGGAACCAGTGCTAATTTCATCAATGAAAATATTTTTGTGAGCGGCATGTTTTTTAGTGACGAAAACTAAACAAAACTAAAAATTGTTCTAAGTCAATTAACGAAAACTATGACAAAATCATTTACAATTTTTACCAACAAACAAAAATTAACTGAAAATGTGAGGTGGGGACATTTACCCACCTAAACTATCGCTTTCCCAGAGCCCTGTCTGTTAAAGCCTCAGCCCCCTGACAAGCTGTGTTGGCTGAGAGATGCAGGCGACCTCTGTCTGCCTGCTGTCTGGAAATTCTGGAACAATGGCCTGTAAACTACATGGTGAGTGTTTCCCTTCCCAGAAAGGTAGCAGTCCTTAACACTGTGTATAATAACAGCCTCCCCAGACCAGTTCTCTGCCCTGTGCACTCCCTCACTCCCATTTGCTTCCCCATCCCCACTACATATTATTAGATTTTTACTCCAGGAGTATATAATGAGTTTGGAAATTCTAGAGAAGTGCTTAAATAATGCATTACAATTTAACTAAACCCGTTAGATTTTAGTCAACTAAAATGTACTGGAGATTTTAGTTGACTAAAATACGAGTAAAACTAAATAAGTTCAGATGACTAAAATACAACTAAACCTAAAATGCCATTTTAGTCGAAAGACTATGACTAAAACTAAATAGAAATGTGATGTTAAAATTAACATTGACTGCAACTGCGCGTATTGCACAAAATTGTTGTGTGGTGAACAAAGCATAGGTTACGCTACATTTGTTTCACCAGTATCAGCACAAAAGTTATAATCTACGTAATTTCTTAGAGTAGAGTCCCAATTTGGGGCGATCGGCGCTGTTCCACTAAACCCAGTCTGATGTGCAGAAACTGGTAAGGTGTAAAGAGTAAACAAATAAACAAATAAATAAATAAAAAATGAAAACTAAAATAAATTATTATATATATAGGAATGGTAAAATTTCAAACGTGTGGGAAAAGCATTATTTGTGTATATGTAGAAAATGCCCACAAATATATAAAGTGCGATATGTGTTATCACATTACTAAAATAGAGGTGATCCAGACAAAACAAATAGAATAAATGAATATAAAAGATAGTGGTAAAAATACCAAAAATCTTAGAAAATTCCTAAGTGAAAAAAACTGGTGTTAATGTGTACATCAAAAAGTGCTAAAACATATAAATGAAAACCATATGTTCATACGTGCACATAAAAGTGTTGAAAATTAATTTTAGATCATTAGTCCATAAAAATGTCCCCAAAAGAAAAAAGAAAAAAGAGAAAATCCATAGAAAAATCTTCTTAAAGTGCAATAATAAGTCTCTTCAAACACATAACAATACTCTTGATGAGATAAACGCTTCCAGCCTTCCAAAGGACCCCCCTATGTGCCCTCACTCACCGGAAGAATTCACCCCTGCAGGGGTATCAAGCCTGTAAGCCGTATCCCGCAGCAATGGTCCGTGGTGACAGTCCTCCGTTCAGATCTCCTCTCCTGGTATCCCGATCACTTCCAGTCACTCTCCGACAGGAACATCCATATGTTTATGAAACAAAAATGAGCCCCATCGCGTGAATCTGCAAAAAATGTCCCCTTTGTCCCCATGCATTCTGGATTTTTATGTAATTATTTTTTTGTCCTTCATACATATTTGCCTTCACTTACCTCCCCAGCATGGTCTCCTGGCCCTATATTCACCTAATGTAGTCACTTCACAATGTATTTTATCAGCTCCATAGTAGTGCTTTACCCTAAATACCCCCTAAAATGTTTATAAATGTGATTTGTGCTTTAAATTCAGGCAGAGTGCCAGAGGCTTTTTTTGGGTGTCCCCAAATCATTTTTAAACCTCCCTACCCCAACTGCTAAGTCAGCTGATACCAATTCTCTATCTATCCTCAATCATCTATCTGCTGACTTTGGCAAACCCATACACACTATACCCATCTCTTTTGTGATTTATGGATGAATTCCCCAAAGCATGTAGTGCAAGGGCCTGCCTGTATACTTTCAAATGGTACTGTTTAAAGTTTTTGTATACTATTATTATCTTGATAGGTAATAGCAGAATGTCCAAATGTGCTCAAATATGTACAATGTGTATTTATGTCATTGTATTATGACACTTCTTACCTGTCCAGTGGGCTGCCAATAGTGTAACTAAGGAGGGGCTGTTCAAAGCAATACCCATTATTTAGGCATTCATCTCTCAATGAAGTGGAGAGGGTTACCTGTCCAAGAGTCCCCTCCCTATAATGTTAGAAATGGACCATGAGAGGGGGGAGGGGGGATCTGATAGGTGTACCTTATACTTTGGTCTTTAAAAACTCCCTCAAATAAATGTTATCTTGATGTTGGCCAAGAATGTTTGTGTCTAATCTGCTTTCCCTGTTTACGTGCAAAATGAATAATTGTTTTTTTTTGTTTGACTCCACAGTTTCCTTCCACACCACAGGAATGGCAGAATGTGGCCTCCCACTTTGCCCAGCGGTGGGACTTTCCTAACTGCGGAGGGGCAATTGATGGGAAACACGTCCACATCGTCCTACCACCCAAGTCGGGTCGTACTATTATAATTATAACGGGTTCAATAGTATTGTGATGTTGGCAGTGGTGTCGGCTACTTATGAGTTCCTGTATGTGGACATGGGGAAGAATGGCGGGATGTCCGATGGTGGAGTCATCGCCCAGACGGAGTTCTACAGGTGTCTCCAGAATGGCAGCTTGGACTTGCCACCTCCAGAAGACAATGGGGAAGGACTCCTATTCGTCTTCATTGCGGATGAAGCATTTGCGCTGGGGGGACCATCCTATGCGGCCATTCCCGATGAGGACCCTCACCCTGGACCAGAGGGTTTTTAATTACCGGCTATTTCTTACACCCATACACATGGCGCAGTACAAACTGAATCATATTATCCTGGCGTGCTGTGTTCTACACAACATTTTACAACATTCTGCCAACTATGCTGGCTCAGTTGGGCCTGAGGCTGGATTTCCAAATGAACCAACCCTGACAGCGATTGAAAGTGGCTGTCCTGGCTTGCCCCCCCCTGAGTGCCCGTGATGTCCGTCTAAGATACCTTGAATACTTTGCGGGTAGGGGGGCTATTAATATGCCAGACAATGTCTAAAACCTTTTTCAAATAAAAAAAAACTACTCAAATCTTTGGTGACATTTACTGCTTGTGTTTGTTTTAGCTGACCCTGACAGAAATCCTAAAAATGGCGTGATTGTGTAACCTTAAAAAGCACTGTTGGGTGTTGTTTACTAAAGGCAAAGACACTTTGCACTACAAGTGCACTTGAAACTGCACTGGAACTGCACTTGTAGTGCAAAGTGGATTTTCCCTTAGGAAATAACACCCATTGTCACAGAAAACACCAATTAGAGCACCACAAAAGTGTTGTAGCGTTGAGACAATAATCAACACATTCTTGATTAACAATCTTTTTAATACCAGCACAATCACATGTGCATTTAGAAAAGGTTTTTAAAACAAACCAACATGTTTGTTGTATAACAATTTTTGGGGTCACATTAGAAAAAGTAGAAATGTCCATTTAAGATAAAACAGGCATGTTTAAAACCAACAAGAAAGACACAAATCTTGAACTTACAAAGTTCACATTTGGTAGAACTTGAAGGCAATATCAGACATGAGTATTTACAAACTGTGTTTGATATTGCGTTCAGATGGGGTGAAGTGACCCCAGGAAAAGCCAAATTTTGAAGATGCACACAAATTTGCGAATGTCAACATGTGCTACCTGCCATCACGGGGGATCAAGGTATGTTTGGGGGTGCAACCCCTTCCTCTCAGCTACTTTATTATTGAGGAAGTGGTTGTACCCCCAAAAAGGCGTCCATTGATCTCCCGTGATGGCAGATAGCACATGTTGACACACTGTGTGCATCTTCAAAATTTGGCTTTTTTTGTAGCACACAAAAAACAAAGGGATTTGGAGGGGTTTTAAGCTCTCCCTAAAACATCAATGATGTTGTTCATTTTTTGAAGAACATCATTGATGTTTTTCTTGATGTTTTCCAAGTCCCTATTACACCCCATGATCTCCCCGTTCAGGATCTGTGCACTTTCCGAGGTGAAAGGATCTGGATCCACAATATCACAATCACCTAAAAAGATAGAAACCAAAAAACACCATGTATTATAAATATGCCAGCATCCATCTCTTACCAGAGCCTGTGGTCGCAGACACTAACCTGTTGTGGTGCCAATTTCCACCACGTCTTCCTCCTCCTGCTCTGCTTGTCTTGGGTGGATTTCCCCTTCTTCCAGAGGTGGGGGGTCTCTGGTCTCCTCGGATGAGGGGTGTCCTCCGAGTCTTTTCTCCCCATGTAAAAAAAATTGGTATACTTAGCACACAGATATTTGATGGCAGAACTATAAATATGAAACATTGCTTGGAAGTGGGGTACAATTGTCTATTTTGGCAGAGTTCCAAGATGTAGAATTTTTTGTGTCCTTTGTCAAGCTTCAATACTTTACCTCTTTTGTACAAGCTTCACAGATGGAGACAACCCTATAGTATACACTGGAGCA
Source organism: Lithobates clamitans (assembly GCA_037952925.1). Taxonomy (NCBI): domain Eukaryota; kingdom Metazoa; phylum Chordata; class Amphibia; order Anura; family Ranidae; genus Lithobates; species Lithobates clamitans. Next base: position 5,856,918 of record JBBGZY010000415.1, read on the forward strand.
CCTGTGTGGGCCCCCTAATAAAAAGGGTGTTCTTGTGACCCACACTAGTGCTCCAGCATCCAGATGTGTAACCAGCTGCTGAGTGTCCTCTCCTTACACAAAATCTAGTTTGCATTTCATTCTAGTAACAAACACATCTACACAACCAAATTAGTTTCAGACAAGTAGGCCCTAAAAAATGTGGGCAAATGCATATGGCCAAAACAATGGTGTTTTCTAGGCTGAACGAACAATGTTTTATACGAACGAATAATGTGCCCATGAACATGAAAGTTGCCTTTTGAAACTACATAACAGTTAAGAAAAGCACATGGAGCAGCACGACCGTAATAAACATAAAGAATAGGAACACAGGACAACTACTTACTTTTTTGCAGCACTCTCCGAATCTTTTGGTACTGCTCATGCTCTCTTAATTTCAGGTTCGACCACCGCTTCCTGAGCTGATCTTTCGATCGTCGTACCCTGAAATTCTGGTGCAGACTCTTGACCACTTTCGCCATTATCTTGGCCTTTCTGACATTGGGGTTGGGGTATTGTCCATTCTTCCCGTCATAGTCGGCCTTCTTCAGGATGTCAACCATCTCCAACATCTCCCCAAAGGACATATTCGATGCCTTAAATCTTCTCCTTCTGGATCCAGATGTTTCAGGTTTCGGGCTTTTCTCCTCCTCGTTGCTGTAATTAGCATGCACCTGTTGTGTCTCCGCCATATGCTCTTCCCCCACTGTGCCGAACTAAAAGGGGCGGGGAATAGACTAGAAAGAACGTCAGGGGCGGGTGGAGTTACACGCATGCGCAGTGTGTATAAAGCGTAACACACGTGCATAGTAGGTACGATCTGTGAGCGGAGGAAGGAGTATCGGAGGCACCGATCGTGATAACGAAGGTAAGATCTAAACTTGGGCCTATACTGCTTCTAGATTGAGGCCTATATTGTAAAAAGATTAGGAGAGTTTAGTCTGACATTAGGGTTTGTCTCATGTTGTGTCTTGCAGATAAAATGGATGGCTTCAATGACCGCAACTTCCTCCCCCTGTTCATAGACAAGTACAGGGAGCTGCCCTGTCTGTGGCAGGTGAAACATCCACATTATAATCATAAACAAAAGAGGCAGACAGCTCTGGAGAAACTGCTGGAGTTGATCAAGCCGGTGGTCCCACAGCAACCATCCCCTATTTAAAAGCCAAAATTGGTGGCCTGAGGAGCACTTATCTTAGGGAGCGCAAGAAGATCACGGATTCCCAGAGATCTGGAACTGCAGCAGATGACATTTATGTCCCCAGGCTGTGATACTATGAGAGACTGCGATTTTTGTCAGACCAGACTGGAGTCAGGGAATCCCTCTCCACTCTTCCTTCCACTCCTACTTCCACCCCAGCTGAGGCTTCTGATGTCCAACCTGGGACCTCCAGCCAGGAAGAAGTGGAGGAGCCCAGATGGAGCTAGGTATAGCATTGTTCTACAGATTTCTGGTCAATAAAGAAATTATGTTTACTAGTCATTATTATTGATCACTAATTGCTGATTTAATACAGTTTTTTACATATCAATAGAGAGTAGTGGACAAAAATAATTGGGGCAAGAATGAAAAATGCTGGGCTCAGAATGATAATCTGTTATATTTGTTAACATTCAATTTGCAACAGTCATGAGGTGAAAATTGTGTGTGATTGATGAAGAAAAAACTAAAACTATGTCCCTTTTTCATACACAGGAAGACCTCAGCCAGGACGAGGCTCTGGAATGTGGCACACAGGAGGAGGCTGTGGAATGTGGCAGCCAGGAGGAGGTGGGGGTTAGTGGCAGCCAGGAGGAGGTGGGGCTAAGTGGCAGCCAGGAGAAGCCTGGGACCAGTAGGAGCCTGACCGAATCGCAGGTTCCTCCCCTCCGCCTTCCAAACAAAAGACCCAGGAAGGGGAGTCATGTGCAGGATTCAGCACTGCATGGTTGCTACCAAACTGAAGGGCATGCAAAAGGGTCAACGCCTCATGTGTGAGAAACTTCTTTATAAAGTCCTAACTAAGGGGGTGAGTGGCGAAATTACCACCCAATACCGACGTGATTGAGTTGGACCATTCTCTTCCTCCTCCTGCCACAACTACACCACCACAGCCACAGCGTGGAAGTAGGCATGGAAGGAAGACCAGAGAGTGATGGCCCTGGGTTCAGTCTGGTGTGACAAAAGATGCAGTCTCTTGTATGACCACAGCCTGGGGACACAGATGTCATCTGTTGCTTTCAGGATCTCTGGGATTTCTGTACCAGACTGTACTCCCTTATATATGGACTTCTCAGGCCACCAATTTTGCTGGAAAAGAATTGATGTGTGCCCTGGGGGCCAAAGGCTTTGCCAAATTCTGCTGTTTCTCCAACGTTGCCTCCCTCTTTGTTTGGTTCTGAGCCCTTAATAAAGGAATTTTTGTTTCAATTATACTCGCCTATGTGTGTTTTCCTTCAAAAAGGACAGTTTGTTTGTGAGGAGGCAGGTACATTTCAAAACTACAATGTGAAATTAACAAGGGACACCAACACCAAGCAACCTCCTTGAGATTAAATAATACAAGATATCAATGGTGTTGTGGTAACTTGACACACAAAACACACACAAAAATATTATGGAGTAAAACCTCAAAAAAATAAAAAAAATACATCAGCCTGGAAAAAAATACAAACACAAAAAAAAAAAATCAGCCTTGAAAAAAATACAAAACAAAAATAAAACAACAAAAAAGAAATTTGGTCAGATGTGACAAGTCAAAATATATTGAGGGAATCACGATAAATAATAAAGAAAGAAGTTTGTGAGAAGTCTGTGTGAATATGAGCAGCAAAACTACTTCATTCTTCTCACATATAAAGAAGAAGAGAGTCTGCTGTATTAAACAATTTAAAACATTGCAGCGTGACGAAAGTGCTGTATCCATTCCGAACGCTAATTTTACCAGACTGAGCTGTTCCATCTCAGAATTTCTTCTGAGCATGCGTGGCACTTTGTGCGTCGGAATTGGCCACACACGGTCGGAATTGACGTGAACGGACTTTGTTGTCGGAAAATTTTATAGCCTGCTCTCAAACATTGTGTGTCGGAAAATCCGATGGAAAATGTCCGATGGAGCCCACACATGGTCGGAATTTCCGACAACACGCTCCGATCCGATCGCACATTTTCCATCGTGCGGGGCATAATACTTTTGTATTCTTTATTTTCAATAAACTTAATTGTATAATAAAAAGTTAAAATTGTTGTGTGGTTGTAAGGCATTATAGGGTTAAATCAGGCAGTGAGGAGGCAATATAACGCCTTCTCACCGACTGTAAAATGCCCTCTGAAAACAAACCCAAATGTGGGAGGCTCTTCAAAAAGCACTGGGAGTGTGAAAGAGTCCTTAGTAAATCAGCCTTGTGTGTTACCTGCACAATCAACAAATTCACTGTATGTAATTCAAATGTATAATTAATAAAAAGAAAACAATAGCAATCCCTGACAAGTACCCAAACTCACAAACTGAGTACTATAATACAGGTTGAAAGAATTGCAACTTTCATTTTATTTGGTTATAAATAGGGATTGGGAGATTCGTCCTAACCAACTCCTATCTATGTCCACAACCCTCTATTATCTGTTAACAATTACTATAATACAGGTACTTTATAAAATAGCAAGACTTTCAAGTGAGTGTGTTACCTTTAAGTAGACTTAATGTTTATTTAGTAACATTTAAAAGTTAAACGATTAAAAATCAATTGCCTTTAAAAACGACTACCATTATAACTTATAAAAATGTAATAGATTTGTATTGCTATTTGCTATAAAATAGAAATGTTTTAATCAGTTTTAAACATGTTCTCCAAGACCAGTATTGTAGTTGACATTTTCAATTTTCTGAGTTTGGGCTCTTTAAACCTTTAGTCAGTAAGAACATTGGATTCTCTTCCCAGTTAATGGGTTAAGATAAGGTCTATTTAAACTTTAAAACCCCGAACAGCATTCTTATTAAGTTTAACCGAGCTTAGGAGTTTCTTGGCTCTATGCTCTGAATCTTGAAATATAATCTTGTTTTAGATACTTGATGCCTTCTTCATGTGACAAAGACACCTTTGAGTTTTGAAGAGCTCAAAGTACAATGTGATTTCACCTGCAGTCAGATATTTATTGCAGCATGTAAAATACACACAAGCGTCTTACATTAATTCAGTTGCTGTGAAATGGAAAAGAATGTGAAATTAAAATTGAAATCAATGTAAAAAAAAGTCCTTGCATAGAGAATTGTTTTGCACAATTTAACGGGTTTAAAATAGTTTTATCTTAGATACAAAAGTATTGAATAACATTAACATGTAGAAATAGAAACATACTGTTATAAATCTTAGAGAAACTACAGTATATATAGAGAGCTTTACAATTTAAACCTGATAAACTGCAAAATACACAAATGAAATTCTCTGTTCAGCAGGGGAGTGGACCTGATCTTTTCCTGCTGCAGAATACCTTTCACCTACAGATCCCCTCCCCATCCAGTGATCAGACACTGAAAGCAGAAACAACACAGTGATTTGCCTTCCCATTAGCATGCTCCTTGCACTGCAGCCTCTTGTGCTGCCCCCCTCGCCAAATCTTTTTACATCAAATCCTTTTTTATTCTTGCTTTTTCAAATTATACATAGTACAACAAAGTGACACAGAAAGATTACCCCAATACAGCCTTTATTATCCCATAACACAGCTATTTTCATCCTAGGCCAATTAATTTACCCGAGCATTTTTACCCCCCCACCTCCCATCCCACCCCCCATCCCACCCCCCACCCCTAAAACCCCAGTGCCCACCCTCCACCCCCGGCACTTTACTTATATTAAGATGCACTTAACTTAAGCCTAACAAATCATATTATCCAGATGGTAAACCCTCACTGTAAGTATACTACCCTTAGTGCATTATTCCTTCATTCATAACTTTAAACCCTCTATAAAAATTCATATTGTGTTACTCATTCCCTGGCACCATAATTCCCATATCCTAGCAAACTTCTTATAGCTTCCCCTTCTAATATAAATTGTCCTTTCAGTTCTTACTACTGAGTTCATTGTTCTGAGCCATTCTTCGGATGTAGGGGGTAGAGCTGATAGCCAGGCCTTCGCTATCAGTTTCCTCGCTTGATATAGGCATCTTACAATTGCTATATCTATAGGCCCATACTCAGTGTTCTGACTAATTAGCCCCAAGACACAAGGCTTAGCCTCTTGTTCTAGTCTTATCCCAAATTTCGTTTCTATAATATTTAGGATCTCAGTCCAATACCGGGCAAATTTCGGGCATCTCCACATTAAGTGTATAAGATCGCCTGTCCCTGAGCATCTAGGGCATTTGTCGTCTGGTCTTCGACCAAATCTGTGCAGCCTCTTGGGGGTATAATAGGCTCCCCTCCCCAAATCTAGTGTACAAACTGTACAGTAAATTTTATGAAGCTGGTACTGGTCAAATTCACTACTATACCATTGTAAAAAAATGTCTGGTTTGGTAAACTCAATTATTGTATCTCAGCTTTAAAAGAGAAAATAGTCTTTCACTGAGAGTTTGGGAAACCCAAGCTTGGTGATAACTCCTACTGAGGTATTTTGGGATGAATCCTATTAGTAGATTTTGGAAATTTTTAGGGCTAGTTGGCAAACTACTGTCAGAATAGTAATGGAATCCATGGGATACTTGTACCAATATAGTGGTTTTTACCGTACTGTACTCTGGGAAGAGAGTCTTTTCTTTTCAAGCACTTAGCAAGAGAGGTATCTGAGACATATGGATAAGAAAGATAAGTATTACACTGGTCAACAAGGAAAAAAGGTTTGGAAATGAAAGTAGCTACATTTTACTGGAATTGGGTCACTAATAAAGGAACATTAAGTCCTGGGTATTAATTGGCTCCAGTTTCCAAGATACAGCTTTAGGTCAAAATTGCATAAAAATAATTCAAAATTACAAAGGGGACGTGGGATTATGCTCCATAACTGTTCTGCAGAATGTGATATAGCAATGAGAATGATGCCACACCAGTCATTATAAATGTATCATTTTATTGATGCCAATAACATAACTTTCCATTAATTTATTGTTTTTTCATGTAACATTTTCATGCTCCCTCCACACCATTGGAACTGCGAAAGCCATGGACTTTTTCTTCTTGTTTAGCCAATGACGCAGATAAGTTACACATGTAGTGAAACAATAATGAGGGGCCCAACTCTTGTCCTGATCCCCTATTTTGGATACAAAATTTAGGTGGTATGTCTTTTTTACCACTGCCATCATACTGCAGTTGCAGTATGCAAATGTAACCCCGATACAAATGTAACAGAAGTTATCTGCATTGTTTACACAGTTTCGAGGCATCTTGGCTTCTGAGGGAAAATATCACACAACTATTCCTTGCAAATGTTAGGCAATGACACTTTCACAAGCCACCAGATGTAACTGTATGATGTGTAGATCTGACCAAGACAAATGCACCTTGCAATAAAAGAACAATAAATTACAGTTATGTATAAATGATCATTAGCACCTGCTTGATATAACTGGCTATAGCATACATCTGACTCTAAGCCTACAAAATCCCTGACTCGTGCAAGTGTACAAAATGTGCAAGTGTAAGAATTGATGATGGTTTGAAGCCAAAGGGTAGTCACGCCAAATATTGATATGATTTTGATTTTTCTTCAGTTCACTCACTTTGCATTTTATAAATCAATAAAAAATAAACAATTAAAATATATAATATGGGAAGGTTGCCCCAAAGAGGGGTTTTTAAGAGAAAAATACATAAATACCAAGGAATTCAAAGAGAAGTGTTTTTATTAATAAAATTTATTGACGTACAAAAGATTTTTTACCATGAGGGTTAAAATATTACAACATAAGAATATACATGGCATTACATAGCAAATATGTCTAATAAGACAAGCTGATGCGTTTTGACCCATTTCGTTAGGGTCTTCTTCAGAGGATGAGTTTGCTGCAAAGAAACTACATTTAGCATGTCAAATGGAAAAAACGCACAGACGATCATAAAAGCACAACAAAAAGCCATCTCATATACCTATATGCATGCGGAAGGGACCTCCCAACCGAGAATCCCAAGAAAGCTATCAGACAGTCCTGCTCGTCGGCAGACCAGAAAGTGCCCCAAGGTGGGAAGGGACCCCACCTGGTGCGACTTGCAAGAAGTCACGCACTATTGCTCCCGAGGCCTTACGGCAGAATTTCAGAGCATCAATACAAGAGATATGTATGTAAGTTTATTTATGTAACGTTGCTATTAGATTACTGAGTATAAAATTATTTATATTCAATTAATAAATTATATGGTCGGACATCTCCCCCAAGAAGGTTTATGAAATTTTATCAATAAGAGTGATAGGCGTATAGAAAGAATGCTGGAAATATTAAAAAAAACACTGGGAAGGTAAAAGCAATAAAACAGATCTTATAAGCGTATAAGAATGTTTTCAAAAATGAAAACGTGGGGAAGTGATCGGTGAAAAGGGAGAAGAAATGGAAACTTCATGTGAGGTCAAAAGTGAATAAAATAAATGAAAAAGTGGTGTAGGTACTGTGCGAGATGAGGAAAAAAAAAAGGACAAGGGTATGTGAGAAAGGCAGGGGGATGTGTGAGCAATTGGGATGCGGGGAAGGGGTAAAGTGAAAGAAGTGACAAGAAACAAGGGAAGAGGGAAAGTGAGATTAAAAGGGGAGGGAGTACAGAGAAAGGAGAAAAAGTACCAAGATGAAGTGCAAAGGATGAAAACAATGAGAAAGGGGAAGTGAGTGAACAAACAAGGTGAAAAGTGAAAATGAATGATAAAAGAGTAGAAAAGGGGGGGAGAGAAAGGGGGAAGGGAAGAAGAAAGGGGGAGGATAGGATGAAAGAGTGCTAGTGAGTGTAGGGGTGATTGAAAAGGACAATGCAAATGAAAGGGGGAGAAAAAGAAAAAAGGGCCGATGCGAACAGAGATAAAAAAATATATAAAAATTGAGGAGTGTAGTGCAAATGGAAAGTGAAGACTGGAGCCAAGTGAAAGGAATAGAAGTTCTGTATGAAAAAATGATAAAATGAGTGTAGACTGACAAAAATGACAATAGATAAATAGGAAATAAGTGAAAAGGTACCTTATTACTGAGGGAGTGCTACATGTACCCCAAGGATAAGAATAATATGAAGAAACATCTTGACAAAAGGTAAGTGATTCGTGAGCTTTGTGTTGCGCTTATATGATCGTCTGTGCGTTTTTTCCATTTGACATGATAAATGTAGTTTCTTTGCAGCAAACTCATCCTCTGAAATGGGTCGAAACGCTTCAGCTTGTCTTATTATACATGTTTGCTATGTAATGCTATGTATATTCTTATGTTGTAATATTTGCACTTCATGGGTATACCCCTGTGCCGAGCTCATATTTTAACCTTCATGGTAAAAAATCTTTTGTACGCCAATAAATTTTATTACTAAACACACTTCTCTTTGAATTCCTTGGTATTTATGTACTTTGCTGCTAAAAAACCCTCTTTGGGGGAACCTTCCCATATTATATTATCCGGGGTCAGCAGCAACTTTATCTCTCTGTATATGTATCTTTCCCATGCAATTAAAATATATATTTTTTAAGCGTTCTTACTATACATCTTTTCACTCCTGTCTAAAACTCTTGCACAGCAATGTATATATTTAGATCTTACATTTCCTTTAACGTTCAGGAATGCATAGGAGGAAAGAAAACATTGTATGCATTCTGTTTAAAAAAATAATAGCTTTGGAAAAATAAAAATCTTCTTCCAGTAAAAAGATGGTATTAACTAGGTGGAAATGAAATTCCTTTTTGGGAATATCAGATATTTTAAGACACATAAATTAAGTAGATCTCATACTTTGGTGCATAAATTCACTTTTGACTTGCTCTCACCTTAGAGCCTAATAAAAGACTTGCCTATCTCCTGTCAATCTGTGAGTGACACTAAATTCAAACCAGCAATCCCTGTACAAGAACTAAAAAGTTGGAATATTGTAAATCCTAAGCCGCTTTGTAAGGGCTTGTTTACACTTGCAGTTGGGGGCAGTAAAAATGTGTGGTTGAGCCACTTTTTTTACATCCCTACTGCTACAGTTACATCCCTTGCAGGCCCGTTAAACAGGTACACTTAGAGAGATAAAGGAATGATTTGTAGAGAGGAGAGAGATCTTTTTGCTGTGTGGATCCTGGTGAAAGCTGATACAGGGCTCAAAAACATACATGACTTGGACTTCTCTGGTTGGTGAGCTTGCTCTGTTGTACTTTGAATCTGTGCTGATGCTAAGCACATATCTCCCTATGTTTAAAGATGGTGTATTCTGCTGAATAAGAAGCAATTACACATTTGTTTGCATTGAAGCCATGGGAAAAGCCTGTGTTTGTTTTGTATTTCACAACTAGGGATGAGCCGAACAACCCCTGGTTCAGTTCGCACCAGAACCTGCGAACGGACCGAAAGTTTGCGCAAACTTTAGAACCCCATTAAAGTCTATGGGGCTCGAACGTACAAAATCAAAAGTGCTAATTTTAAAGGCTAATATTCAAGTTATTGTCCTAAAAAGGGTTTGGGGACCCGGGTCCTGCCCCAGGGGACATGTATCAATGCAAAAAAAAGTTTTAAAAACGGCCGTTTTTTCGGGAGCAGTGATTTTAATGATGCTTAAAGTGAAAAAAAAAAGATATTCCTTTAAATATCGTACATAGTGTCTATAGTATGCCTGTAAAGTGGTGCGTGTTTCCCATGCTTAGAACAGTCCCTGCGCAAAATGACATTTTTAAAGGAATAAAAGTCATTTAAAACTGCTTACGTCTTTAATGTAATGTTGGGTCCCGGCAATATGGATGAAAATCAGTGAGACAAATGGCATGGGTACCCCCCACTCCCCAGTCCATTACCAGGCCTTTTGGGTCTTCTATGGATATTAAGGGGAACCCCACACCCAAATTAAAAAAGGAAAGGCGTCGCCCTATATACTCAGTATACAGCAGTATACAGGTGGTGCAAACAAGACAGGGACTGTAGCTTTGTTATTAAGTAGAATCTGTTTGTAATTTTGAACTGGTACATTTTTAAAGTGTAGCTCCAGCCAAAAAATCTATTTTTAAGCTTTTTGGAAAACATAGGGAAGGGTTATCACCCCTGTAACATTTGTTTCGCTGTCTGTGCACCTCTTCAGAAGATTTCACCTCACTTTCTGTCCCAATGACAAATGGTTTTTGAAAATTTGGGGTTTTAAGTGAAACAAGGATTGGTGATAAAGCATCAGTGAAGAGGAGACACGTTTTTACCATATTAACTCTTACAGGAGAGAATTTCCCTTCCTAGGGGTAGATTTCATCTCACTTCCTGTTGTCTCCTTCCGTTTGCAAGTAGGAGTCATTTGTAAGTTGGATGTTTGAAAGTAGGGGCCTGTCCTATATACTCTGCAGAAATTGGGGCCATAGGTGTTGGTGTTGCCACAACACTGTAAGCCCTCACAGTTACTCTTGATGGGCGCAGGAACAGGCCCTACTGTGAAATATTAGATCAAGAATTGTAATTACATGCCATTGTTGAACAGTGGTAGAAAAATTGGGCCTTTGGTGGTGGTGGTGCTGGTGCCACAGCACTGTAAGTACTCACAGTTACTCTTGGTGGGCGCTGGAACGGGCCCTGCTGTGAAATATTATATCAAGGATTGTAATTACATGCACCTGTTGAACAGGGGCAGAAAAATTGGGCCTTTGGTGGTGGTGGTGGTGTTGCCACAACACTGTAAACCCTCACAGTTACTCTTGGTGGGCGCAGGAATGGGCCCTGCTGTGAAATATTAGATCAAGAATTGTAACTACATTTCCCTGTTGAACAGGGAGAGAAAAATTGGGCCTTAGGCACTGGTGCCACAACACTGCCACCCCTCACAGATGCTATAGTTGGAGCGCAGGTATGAGCCCTGCTGCAAAGTATTGCATCAAAAATTTTAATTATTTGTCCCTGTTAAACAGGGGCTGAAAAATTGGGCCTTGGGCACTGGTGCTGGTGCCACAACACTGCAACCCCTCACAGATACTCTAGTTTAAGCACATGAATGAGCCCTGCTGCAAATTATTGCATCAAAAATTGTAATTACACGCTCCTGTTAAACGGGGCAGAAAAATTGCTACAACACTGCAACCCCTCACAGATGCTATAGTTGGAGCAAAGGAATGAGCCCTGCTGCAAAGTATCGTATCAAAAATTGTAATTATATGCCCCTGTTAAACAGGGGCTGAAAAATTGGGCCTTGGGCACTGGTGCTGGTGCCACAACACTGCAACCCATCACAGATACTATAGTTAGAGTGCAGGAATGAGCCCTGCTGCAAAGTATTGCATCAAAAATTGTAATTACACGCAATTACAGGGGCAGAAAAATTGGGCCTTGGACACTGGTGGCAGTGCCCAGAACCAAAAATGCTCTTCCAAGCTATCAGCATGAAAATTGAGGAGGAAGAGGATTGTCACTCAGCATAACAGGATAGTCACTCAGCATCAGCATAGGCAGTCGTGAAGGGATCTCACATAAAAAAAAATCAATCGGTTACATCAGGTGCTTGGTAGCTGGTGATCCAAGACTGATTCATTTTTATGAAGGTCAGCCGATCGACCGATTTGGTGGACAGACACACCCTGTGATCAGTTACAAAGCCTCCAGCAGCACTGAATGTGCGTTCCGAAAGAATGCTGGATGCAGGACAGGCCAGTAGCTCAATTGCATACTGTGCAAGCTCTGGCCAGTGATCCATCCTCAAGACCCAATAACCCAGAGGATTTTAGGTGGGAAAGGTGTCCAAGTCTGATCTTGCCCCTAGGTAATCCTGCACTATGTGACTCTGCAGATTAAAAAATTGTCTGAATACATCAGTCAGACGGCCACCTTCTCCACCCTTCCTTCTGTGACTGACCGAAGCCTCAGTAACATGTTGTCCAGGAGGACCAGGAAATTGTAACCTCCCAGGCTCTGGAAACGCATTGCACAAACCTTTCTGCAAGGCCTCCCGAAGATGATTCATCCTCTGCTCCCTCTGTGATGGCAAGATAAGGTCTGCAACCTTACCCTTGTAATGTGGATAAAGGAGGGTTGCCAGCTAGTAATCATCCCTCCCCTTGATACCACGAATATGAAGATCCTTCCACAGGCTTTGCAGGATCAGGGAGGCCATGCAGAGTAGATTTGCTGAGGCATTCGGTCCAGAATCCTCTGGGTCACTAAGGATGACATGATCTGCCGCCACCTCCTCCCAGCCACGTACAAGTCCATGGGTTTCTTCGAACTGTAAATGATCCCTTGAAGACTGCTGCTAATGCCGAGTTCCAGGCTCCACCTCCATGCTGACACAATCCTCCTCCTCCTACTACTACTCCTCTTCCTGTGTGATCGGAGCAGTAACACTGCCTGGATAAAGGGGGCCTTGAGAGGTAAGGAAGTCCCCCTCTTCCTCCCTCTGTTCTGCTTCAAGTGCCTTGTCCATTATTCCAAGCAGCGTGTGCTCCAAGAGGTAGACAAGAGGGACAGTGTCACTGATGCATGCACTGTCACTGCTCACCATCCTCGTGGGCTCCTCAAATGGTGACAGGACAGTGCATGCATCCCTGATCATAGCCCACTGGCGTGGGGAAAAAAAAACAAGGTCCCCTGACTCTGTCCTCGTGCCATAGTCGCATAGGTACTCATTGATGGCCCTCTGCTGTGTGTGTAGCTGCTGCAGCATGGCTAACATTGAGTTCCTGTATAATAAAAAAAATTGCGCTATTTTGAAAAAATCTGAAAAACTAAAGGGGCTACATAAAAATGTGACTAAGATTCATGAACAAGAGGTGAGTGAAAATGTAGCACTAATAAAGACTGTGTAAAACAGCTAAGTGAACAAAATGTAATAAAATATGAAAGACATGTGAATGCACATATGCAAAATGTGATCAGCAAGCAAACAAGTCCCAATGAGTGACAAATCACAAGTGAGTCAATCAAAAAAGGTTATGTATAAACCACAAATGGGAGGAGGTTGTAATAAAAACAAGGAGTACATCAAGTTGAGGACATCTTCCTGCAAGCAGTCAGGAACACCAGGTGTAATGTTGACAGCAGGTATCACAGAAGAAAATAAATGGGTACTCTTACCTGAACCAGTGGATCTGGATGTCAGCAACACCAGATTGAACAGACATGGACAGGAACAGCTTGAAGTGTCCTGAGATGGTCAGCAAAGAGACTGAAGCAGGCACCGGTATCTTCGAGGGTCAGCACTTCTCCAATACGATCACCACAAGAGAACCAGCCCTTGAGCCAAAGGTAGCCAGATGGATGGAGCAAACAAGTTCATGGTGAAAATATATAAAAAGAAGAAGGCTCCAGATGGTGCAGATCAAAAGCAAATTGGGTGTTTATTTTCCTAAAACCAGCATACAATGGCATAAAATTGTGATCACAGTTAAAAAAGGCAATGTGGAGAGCAAGGAAGCAAAGCAAAGCTTTATGTCCCACGGCCACGTGCTGATGAGGATGCACCGCCTCCACGACCAGAACTGTTGCCTCTAGACACAGAGCCTGCTTGCCCTGTTTTCTTGGCTTGTGACTGCCTGCCCCTCCTTGTTGGCCTTCCAGACATACTAATGGCCTGCAGTGAGATGTAGCTGCACAAAGTTGGGATGTATATATATACTGATACTGCAGCTAGCAGAATCAACTGCCTGCCTGTAGTATTATTAGTATGAGAACAACAGCAATTGTCTTCAGGTAGCTTTAGGTGCACACTGTGCAGAGGACGCACTACACTAACTGTAAAAAGTGCAGCTGCCTGCCTGTGGTACTAATAGGATCAGAAGAACACCACCAATTTTCTTCAGGTAGCTTTAGGTGCACACTGTGCAGAGGACACAGTACACTAACTGTAAATACTGTAGCTGCCTGCCTGTGGTACTAATAGGATCAGAAGAACACCACCAATTTTCTTCAGGTAGCTTTAGGTGCACACTGTGCAGAGGACACAGTACACTAACTGTAAATACTGCAGCTGCCTGCCTGTGGTATTAATAGAATCAGAACAACAGCAATTGTCTTCAGGTAGCTTTAGGTGCACACTGTGCAGAGGACGCACTACACTAACTGTAAATACTGCAGCTGCCTGCCCGTGGTATTAGTAGGATCAGAACAACTGCAATTGTCTTCAGGTAGCTTTAGGTGCGCACTGTGCAGAGGACACAGTACACTAACTGTAAATACTGCAGCTGCCTGCCTGTGGTATTAATAGGATCAGAACAACAGCAATTGTCTTCAGGTAGCTTTAGGTGCACACTGTGCAGAGGACGCACTACACTAACTGTAAAAACTGCAGCTGCCTGCCTGTGGTACTAATAGGATCAGAAGAACACCACCAATTTTCTTCAGGTAGCTTTAGGTGCACACTGTGCAGAGGACACAGTACACTAACTGTAAATACTGTAGCTGCCTGCCTGTGGTACTAATAGGATCAGAAGAACACCACCAATTTTCTTCAGGTAGCTTTAGGTGCACACTGTGCAGAGGACACAGTACACTAACTGTAAATACTGCAGCTGCCTGCCTGTGGTATTAATAGAATCAGAACAACAGCAATTGTCTTCAGGTAGCTTTAGGTGCACACTGTGCAGAGGACGCACTACACTAACTGTAAATACTGCAGCTGCCTGCCTGTGGTATTAGTAGGATCAGAACAACAGCAATTGTCTTCAGGTAGCTTTAGGTGCACATTGTGCAGAGGACGCACTACACTAACTGTAAATACTGAAGCTGCCTGCCTGTGGTATTAATAGGATCAGAACAACAGCACTTGTCTTCTGTGCTGCACTACACTAACTGTAAATACTGCAGCTGCCTGCATGTGGTACTAATAGGATCAGAGGAACACCACCAATTTTCTTCAGGTAGCTTTAGGTGCAAACTGTGCAGAGGACGCACTACACTAACTGTAAATACTGCAGCTGCCTGCATGTGGTACTATATATATATATACACCACCAATTTTCTTCAGGTAGCTTTAGGTGCACACTGTGCAGAGGACGCACTACACTAACTGTAAATACTGTAGCTAATAGGACTAATCAGAAGAACACCAGCAATTTTCTTCAGGTAGCTGTAAATACTATAAAAACACCTGCCTGCCTGTCAGTAGGAAGAGAATAACAGGAACGGATCTAGCTAAACTGAATACAGTGTATATATATATATATATATATATATATATATATATATATATATATCTATATAGATATATATATCTATATAGATATATATATCTATATAGATATATATATCTATATCTATATCTATATATATAGATATATATATCTATATCTATATCTATATCTATAGATATATATCTATATATCTATAGATATATATCTATAGATATATATATATCTATATATGTATATACAACACCTAGGATGCATATATATACACAATACACTGTAAGTGCAGCTAACTGACTCGCCTGCCTACTCTATCTAACGTAAATCAAATGACACTGTCTCTCTGTCTATCTCTCCGCTGCCGCCGCAACACACTACACAAGGCTGCCACGCAGGCGGCCTTATATAGTGTGGGGCGTGTACTAAACCCCCTGATCCATAATTGGCCAAAGCCACCCTGGCTTTGGCCAATTACCGCTCTCTGTACAGACGGCGCTGTGATTGGCCAAGCATGCGGGTCATAGCATGCCAATCATCAGCCAGCAATGCACTGTGATGCCGCAGTGAATTATGGGCCGTGACACGCCACTCGAATTTGGCGCAAACGCCCCATAACGTTTGAAATTCGACGAAAGGTCAAACATGCGATGTTCGAGTCGAACATGGGTTCGACTCAAACTCGAAGCTCATCTCTATTCATAACCAATAAAGCGGACTTAAGGTTTATAACTTGTGTTGCAGATGAATGCTTCCCTTCCGATCCTGACTATATATATCTATATATATATATATATATATATCTATATATATATCTATATATATAGATATATATATAAATATGTGTGTGTTTGTGTTGTTGCTTGCATATATTAGAGTAGCGTGACACTTTATAAGGACTCCTTGCCCTGGTTTGTGGCTGGCAAATTAATTTGTAAATGTATGGAGTTTGAGACCTTCTTATTTCAGCATTCAAACAAAAGTCACAAATAATACCCTTGCAAATGTTTTTTTAATATGTTATTTTCTGATTTGTGTCTTTTGCAGGGTAAATGTAACATCCCCTAACAATTGATGCTAAGAAAAAATAGTCTAAAAACATTGGAACAAAAGAGAAAATAATATAAGAGAAACCTCACAGATCACTTAAGAGTGATGAAAACTGTTAGCATTTCTGTATATAGCCCTACAGAACAAACGGTGCACAGTCCACATGGACTTTACTGCTTAACTGCACACAGGAAACAGGAACTTTATCACAGAGAAAAGACATAAAGCATACCATAGATGAAGCTACAAACTTTCAAACACTGCCATCTACTGATTGAAAATATATTTCCACTAAATACTGATATACAGTAGTTGTTGAAAAAATACAATTCTGTAATCCAAAGCCCCCACTCAACAATCACTTCTTATATTAGTCCCATTTTGGATCTCAGTTTTATAAATCTGTTTCTTGTAAGCGCTTTTGTTGAAGCATCTGCAATCTTCATCAGCAGCTCTGATCTACTTTTGTACAAAGTCTTTGCATCTTATCCTATGAGTCTGGCTCTGGTTTTAATGCTATGCAAGATATCGCTACTAAATACTGATATATAGTAGTTGTTGCACAAAATACAATTCTGTATTCCAACAAAAACACACACTAGTAACAACTGAACAATGATTTTATTCCACAGGGTAAAAATTCAGAACTGTAGGATAAAATATGATAATAAAAAGATAGTGGCACTTAACTCCATATAAAATGAATGCACTACCAAGCTTCAGTACAGTATATAGACTCTCTACATTTCCTGATAAAATTCTGCAAGAATGTCCAAAGAAAGGTCATGGGTGAATAGCAATCACATTAAAACTGACAGCAGTAATTGCTGAGAACACAGGATAATCCACCTGTTCACTTTAGGAAATAAATCTACGCTGTACCCAAAACAGTAGAAGCCTCTAGCCAATGTAGCCAACAGTGACTAGAGACTGCAGATTTTTGGCTCTCATACACATCAGCCATCCTGTCCACACATCCCCCCCCCATACTAAATCACAAAATGCTTTATACTCTGTGAACTATTTACAAAATACAATTAGAGTGATGTGCACTTTCAAATCAAAAGCAAGCATAAACTTGACTCTAAAAATGAGTTTACTCTCTCAGTTAACAACAGATCTATTTTCACAGAAAATAAAAAGTGTGAATGTACATTACACTATAGCACATAAATGTAACATGCACAGATCACCACATGTGTTAATTGAGCTTTCTATTAAAATGTCTCCTTAAAATTACATTTTATTGGTTTTAGGTCTTTTTATTTATATTTTAATACATTTTACTATCTATGTACAATCTTTGCTTTATCAATAAACTCTAAATACATAACACATGATTTTCAGAAAAATTAAGGATGGCAGATGCTGCCTGCTTTGAAACTGCATTTTTTAGGTTGAAGCAATCCAATCAGGGATAAGTAAATGTTATGAGTCATTCACTTGTATATCAATTTCAAATTGTGTTATTGAGTTCTGCAAATAACAGAAAAAGGTGTAAAGGAGCCTACAGCTCCACCAGCTGTCTCAATTGAAGCATGATAAACATTAATATGTAGCCTTTAACATTTAGCTGCCTAGAACAAAGAAAACATGTTTTTTAGATTTTTTTTTGCTTGGCGCTGATCATAATAAATACAGGTAGAAATTATGTTCGAAACTGCTATAAATTTCCTTTAATATACAGTTGCATGTAGAAGACCCATACTCATAAAATCCATTCAAAGCAAACAAACTACAATACAATACAATAAAATAATAAAACTAAATAAAAATGGATATGAATGCTTTCAAGCATGATTTAAAATCTAAATACATCATGGGCCTACACTCAACTGTTAAGCAATGGTAGATTTAAACTTGCAATAGAAGCTTGTAATCTAAAAAGAAAGTAAAGAAAGGTGATTGTATTATAAAGATAGCCGGAGACCAGGTACTTGATCTGATTTTCAGACAAGAAGCAGGACAGCAGTGACACAATAAATGAGGTAAACTAATATCTGTAACATACGGGCAGCCATAATTGATTTTTTGCTTGCAGCATCCTATGGAATTCTTTGATGTCCACAGGAACTATTACAGTACATCTGTTCTTGGCTACTATTCCTTGCAAATCCCAAAGGCACTTGTTACAAACTGAATCAGTTATCAGCTAGTTAGGCTGGCAGTTTCCAGTGTTATTGCATGAATACTGATAGAGGACCATGCATTATTCAGTGAGAGGAGCAGAGGAAAATGAGCAACACATCCAAACAAGAACAGCAGTGGCAGTAAGGGTATAATTAGAGAGCTGTCACTTGTCCCTGTCACTATTCCCTGCTTCAACACACTGAGGGGAGAAAATATAAGATCATTGTGGATGCTCTACTCTTAAAATGTGGCTGGTATTCTGCAGTACAGTAATCAGGAAATGTACTTTTATCAGTGAATACAATAAAGATCTCACTTCAGTTTTATAAAAAAGAAAATATTTTATTTCTCCAAGCTTTATGTGCACAGTACTTTGACTACTATAACATACAGAATGATATTGCAAATGTTCCTCATTTTATGTATGTTTAGAAATAACATCCCTAATGTAAAGTATATCACTTGAGTTTTATCTATCAAAGTTCACTTTTATGGAATAAACAGGGCTATCTGCTTTTATCAATGTCATTCTCATGGGAGAAAAGGTAGGAGCAAGGATTTTCCTCCCCATCTATGTGCACCTGCTTAATTCCTGTACTATGAAAAATTGAACCAAATATACCACTCACTTACAATATTACCATTTATTTACAAGCTTGTCCTCTTCAAAGTATTATCTGGGGCCTGTAGTATGAGATACTTAAAGTGGTTCTAAAGCCTCAAAGTTTTTTTATCTTAATGCATTCTATGCATTCAGGTAAAAAAAAAACTTCTGTGCCACAGATCCTGCCCCCTTTATTTACCTGAACCCCATTGAGATCCAGCACTGTGTATGAGAGCTGTGGGTCTCAAGAATTTGTCCCTCCCCCTTGGTCAGGTTGATAGAAGCGGGAGCCATTGGCTCATGCTCCTGTCAGTCAACTCCAGTGACGAGAGAGCGGCTGCAGGGGCAGGGCCGAGTCTCACTGTTTGTGTAAATGGACAAAGCAGCGGGCCTCGGGAGCAAGCATGCAAATCTTACTTGAAATGCCAAATTCAATATGAATGAATTCCCCAGGAGTTGCTACTTCTGTTAACCTTGTTGAGAAGTCAGGCGGGAGAAAATTGTACATGCCAGCACACCATATGTCAAAAAGGAACTTTGAGATAAAGACAGATTTATGGTTCTTTTTCTTTACATACTATACTGTATGATCTTATATTTATGTATTCATGTTCTGTCTTTACCCATTTATTAAATTCATTTTAATTTAAATTAAGAAAATATAATAATATTGCATGCATATTTCATAAGCTAAGTACTAGTACTATATAAATGCAGCTATAACATTGTTCAAGGATTTTTTTTAAAACTATGACATGATAACCACAGCATGCTTAAAGAAGAACTTCAGGAAAAATAAATATTTTCCCATGCAGTGGGGCTGTGCCCTTGCATGGGTTAACTTCTCGTTTTCCTCTAGGGGAAGCATTTGCTTTGCTTGACACTGCATCAAACAGACCTGCAGCTTCTGCACTAGTGATGCAGCAGCCCATGTTTTTCTGAGTTCATCAGTTCAACTAGCAGGGCCCTGGCCTGTACTGATATGATTGCAAAACACGTCCTAGATATTAAGAGGTCAACATCCCTTTGCTTTCTGCCTCAGAAAAAAAAGATGTAGCATTACAGAATATAATAGATTAATGTATGTAGTAGGAGGTTCTCCGTTGGAGAACCGCCTCACCAGTAAATTAGATATCTGATCTCAGGGAATAAGACAATCAGACTCTCTGTGAACTCCAATGAATGCTTCAATAACTGAATTACCTGGGGATATTGCAGCCACACAAGGCAGTATATATTAATCCTCTCAGATGCACTTTTTTTTTAAATTATCATTGATATGACTAGCTGAAATTTTCCACTCTCTTCTGGTTGATGTGTAAAGACAGATGGAGGAGGTCTGGTTGCCTGGAATGGATGCTTCTGTTTTGTGCCAGCCTGGCTCAAAAAAAAATATTCTTTGCAGGGGGAGAGCCCTGGAGTGTAGTGCACGAATACCTGGGGAATATACTACAGGTAAAAAAGGTAGGTAAGAGTATCTGAGTGTGACAGACCTAGCAGGGGCTTTTGGAGAGGACTGAATGCTAGCCTCTTGCCTACTGATTATGGGCCCTGGATTTTAAGGGAACAATACTCTTTGTGAGGTGTATGGGGCGCTTCCTGCAGTCTGAGACATCCAAACCTCTACCTGGATCCAAGATTGAGATAGCAGACTTTGGTAACGGTAACCCCAGCGGAGATATGGATCTGGCATCAGAGTTCCCGGAGCTGCTGTGGATCGTCCTTTCAGCATACTCCAGGACTGTGTCTGCAGTTGAATACCTGGAGCTCAGGCAGCAGATTTGGGTGGGGCTCTGGATTGGAGCCCTCCAGGTTGCTGGTATGCAACAGGGCAAGTGCTGTCCAACCCCAGAGCAAAGAGCCAGTGACCAACAGGAGTTACGGATGCAATTCCTGGGAGAGCGGCCACAGGAGCAATGGGTGACTGAGTTGGTCGGGCTGGTCCAGCAGAAGATAGAGCTGGACAATCGTTATCGGGCTCTGCAATGGCACACAGAACAGGAATATTTAGGGGAGACAACAGAATGCTCTCCGGGGGGATATGACTTTGGCGGTCCTGGATTGCTGTGGGAGAGCCATACAGTTTTGTGTTTGGCAATGAAGGAGAACCGACCCTTGAGGAGCTGCGAGGCTATGCTCGGTCTTGCAGGGGTCTCAGAGCTTAAACCTGATCTGGGCTATTTGCTAAGGAAGGAACAGTATCTGGAAAGGGCATACAGGAAACTGCTAGAACATGTTCAGCAGCATGCCAGAGAATCGGCAGTGGAAACTCTGGAGATTGCCTTCTCCAAAGCTGAAGTGCCGACAACAGGGCAGAGCTCTGCTAACCTCTGCCCAGCACTGATAAAATATTCTGGGTTCCACAGACAGGAGATGGTGAACCTCTATCCCCAGACTCCAGTTGAGACTGGGGTCTTAATAGACTTCTCTGCTGAGGAAGAACAACCTGGTGAGCCTCCAGCAGAAGAGCTGGCATCAGGGCCAAATTTTACTGAGCTCTGCCCAGCACCAACAGCCGCATCTGGGGAGTTACAAGGAACTTCCCCAGCTGAAGCGCTGGCCATTGCATTGGCCACAGTGGGTCCAAGACCTCTTCCCCACATCTGTGGCAGTTACGGAGGCTCAGGGTGAGAAGGTGGTGGTCACTTCCCAGCAGCCAGATGAGGGTAGGGGAGATGAAGCAGCTGGCTCCCCTTCTCAGCAGCAGATGGCACCACAGCATGATGCTACCAACCTAGCAAAAGAGTTTACAACCGAGCAGAATGTTACCAACCTCTGCCCAGCACCAACAACAACTGCGGTGTTCCAGGGAGCTGGGGCAGTCAGTCCCTCTCCCCAGCGCCAAGCTGTTGTAGTCTTGTTCCAGGGAGCTGGGGCAGTCAGCCCCTCTCCCCAGCGCCAAGCTGATGTAGTCAAGATTCTACTCCCAGATGAATTGCTGGAAAATGGGCAGAGTGCCGCTGGCCTCTGCCTAGCACCTACAGTGCCTCCACATCTTCAGGAAGCTGGGGCAATCGGCCCCTCTGCCCAGCAGCAGACCGAACCCCAGAATGTTAAAAACTACCCAGCTTAAACGCTGGCAGCCGGACAGAGAGTCTATGACTCCAGGTGGAGGTCTGGAGGTCTGGGACCTTGTTAGTTGACTTTTGATGGGGGAGAAATGTGACAGGCCTAGCCAGGGTGGGGGCTTTTTGAGAGGACTGAATGCTAGCTTCTTGCCTACTGATTATTGGCCCTGGATTTTAACCACTTGACCACTGGGCACCTAAACCCCCTTCCTAACCAGGCCAATTTTCAGCTTTCGGTGCTCTCACATTTTGAATGACAATTACTTAGTCATGCAACACTGTACCTATATGAAATTTTTGTCCTTTTTTTCACACAAATGGTGGTATTTAATGACCACTGGGTTTTTTATTTTTTGCTCTATAAAAGAAAAAAGGCCAAAGATTCTTTAAAAAAATGCATTTTCTTAATTTCTGTTATAAAATTTTGCAAATTAGTAATTTTTCTTCATATATTTTGGCCAAAATTTATACCGCTACATATCTTTGGTAAAAATAACCAAAATCGGTGTAAATTATTTGGTCTTTGTGAAAGTTATAGAGTCCACAAGCTATGGTGCCAATCTCTGAAAATTGATCACACCTGAAGTACTGACGGCCTATCTCATTTCTTGAGACCCTAACAAGCCAGGAAAGTACAAATACCCCCCAAATGACCCCTTTTTGAAAAGTAGACATTCTAAGGTATTTAGTAAGAGGCAGGGTGAGTTTTTTTGAAGTTGTATTTTTTTCCCACAATTCTTTGCAAAATTAAGATTTTTTTTTTTTTTTAGTTTTAAACATGTTTATTGAGATAACTCACGGTACAGAATATATCCTTCACAAGACAAAGTTCAGTTTACATTAATATCTCTTTACATCCAAAACTTTATGTATGCTCCACATAAAACGAGAAATGAAACATATTGTTAATGCCAGCAAAATTGGATCTAAAGCCTCATAGGGCGCATATAACTATGGACTGACCAGACACCCCAGACGGGATCACACTGTGTCCTGGTCTAGACCTGGTTGATACTTATGTAGAAAATGCCCTACCCATTAGAGATCAAGAGCCGCCTCCCCGGAACCACTGATTCGCAATGGAGAGACTGCACTGATCCCCAAGGGTGAACCTCTGCACCTAATAACATAGCAAATTATAATATCTTGTACAGAATTAGAAGAATAGCCAACATAAACTTGATTTGTTAAAAGAACTGTATTCATCTATCCTTGCATTATCTGGGGAATAGATTAAATAGGTAGAAGGTAAAGAAGAAGAGAGAGAAGGAGAGAGGGATAGAGAGAGAGACGGCCAGCACTCAGTTCATGCATAACTAACCTGACGAGGAAGTTCCAGGGACCAGGGAGAGACCTATATGCCCAACCCAGGGCTCCCAGATTGCTTTTTGAAAGGTTCAAAAGGTTTTGAAATTGTCCTGAATTTTGCTTACTACCCTCTCCTGGGTCATGATCCAAGAGATTTTGCGTTTAGCTGCTGCTAGGGAAATTTTTGGTGTCTTCCAGGCTTTAGCGATAGTAACTTTCGCTCCTAAAAGCATGAAAGTAACCAGCCTATGGGAAAACTTAGAAATCTTTGGGATTTGTTCATTCAGTAGAGCAATTTGTGGAGTCTTAGGGATTGGTAGGTTTGTTACTTTGCGGATCAGATTAAAAATCTTATTCCAAAAACCTCTAATTCTTGGGCATTCCCACCAAATATGAAGCGTGGAACCCTGGGCTTGGCAATCCCTAAAACACAGAGGAGATGAGGAAGGAAACATTCTGTTCAATCTTAACGGAACCAAATACCATCTGGTCATCACTTTCCAATTAGCTTCTATTAAAGATATATTCATTATACCTTTGTGAGCTCTGATTCCTCTTCTGTGCCATGTCTCCAGGTCCCAGGTCTCTTGTAAGTCCTTCTCCCAGGCCTCCATATAAGAGAATTTAGTGGCGGGTTCTGATAGGGAAGTATATATTATGGAGATGCCCCCTTTATGCTCTGAACCCTGGCCACACCAGCGTTCATATTCCGAAAAGGTCGGGGGGGCGGATTTGTTTTTCCAAATAGTATGACGAAAGTGGGAAATTTGATAAAATCTAAATTTTTCTGAGGTCAGGATCTCCAGCTTATCCATACAGAATTTCAGGGAAATGGGGCCCCAAGGAGTAAAGTAGTGTCCAATCCTGTACATCCCCTTATCTAATCACCATTGAAATGTTTTGATATCCATACCCGGTCTGAAGAGGTGGTTATGGAAGATGTGGGCCAGCGGTTGAATGGCGGACGTCAAGGAGGGCGAGTGTTTTATAACATCCCATAATCTCATGGAATGTGAAAGAGCGGGGGACATGATAGGGGGTCTATTTTTGTGAGGAGACCAAAGGAGAAAATCTAACGTGTATGTAGGTACCGCCTGTCTTTCTATATTAATCCAATCTGGGATTTCGTGTTTGAAGTAGATCGTTGATAGTTGGGCTAATCTAGCAGCTTGGTAATATTTGAAAAGGTCTGGAAGACCTAGGCCTCCTTTTGTTTTTTGGCTGTATAGGACTTTTCTCGCTAGTCTATATCCCTTCTTACCCCAAATGTATTTGATAATTTTGTCTTGAAGTGATTTTAAGTGATGTTTCTTGATAGGAATCGGGAGGGAACGGAAAAGATAAAGTAATCTGGGTAATAAAGTCATTTTAATGGAATTAATTTTACCTATCCATGAAATATTGTGATGGGACCAGGCAAGGAGATCCCTCTCTAGTTTACGGTACATGGGAGGAAAATTAGCTTGATATAAGAGTTCAAATTTTGAGGTGAGATTTATCCCTAAATAACTAATTGATTTGTCGTTCCACTTAAATTTAAAGGACTTTTTCAGTTGGTCTACTAGGGCTGTGGGAAGAGATACATTCAGTGCTTGTGACTTAGACATGTTCACATGTAGACCCGATAAATCCCCGAAAGAGTCCAGGAGCTTGTTATTATTAGGTAAAGAGGTGATTGGGGAGGTGACGACGAGCAGAATATCGTCTGCGAAAAGAGCGCATTTATGGATTGAGTGTCCGCACCTTACCCCGTGGATATTGACGTTTGTTCTGATTGCAATGACCAATGATTCAATTGCAATGGCAAAGATTATTGGAGAGAGAGGACACCCCTGCCTGGTCCCTCTAAAAATTGGAATGGTATTAGAAACATATCCCTGAAGTTTGACCCTGGACACCGGACTCGAGTAAAGAGATTGTAGGATCCCCATAAAATGTTCCCCAAAACCCCAACTACGAAGGGTAGAGAACAAGTAAGACCATGAAAGTGAATCAAAAGCCTTTCTTAAATCTAACGATAACAACCGGCCTTCCTGCTGGGGGGTTCCATCCCAGGCAGATTGAAGGATTGAGACAATATCTGTAGCCCTCCTAACTTAGTCCGGGCCCTGTCTGCCTGGGATGAAACCCACCTGATCCCTGTGAATGTATTGTCCAATGAATGAGCTTAGTCTATTGGCTAATATTTTGGTTAATATCTTCAAATCATTATTAATAAGGGAGATGGGTCTAAAGTTTTCTACAAGGGAAGGGTCCTTATCAGGTTTAGGAATAACTGAAATGAAGGCTGAGTTTGCATGGGTTTCAATGGGTTCACCCTTTCTTTTGGAATTAAAACATTTGGTAAGATGAGGAGCTAGGGTAACCGCGAATGTTTTGTAATAAATGTTTGAGAAGCCATCTGGGCCTCGGGCAGAGTTAACTTTTAAATTCTTAATAACCTGTAGAGTTTCCTCAGTAGAAAAAGAAGCGTCCATCAGATCTACATGACTTTTCTGAAGACGAGGAAGTTTTAAATCTGCCATAAATTCAACAAATCTGGACTCCCCCATATGATTTCCCTTTTTGTATAAGTTTGTATAAAAATCCTGAAATGATTGTAGGATGCGTTGCGGATTTAAGGAGAATGTGCCGTCTTGCTGCCTGATCTTGGGTAGGGCAAATGTGCGTGTTTTGGGGGAGAGCTTAGAGGCCAAAATTGTGTGCATTTTATCTCTATGCTGGTAAAATTTCGCGCCTGTCCAATGCAGGGAAACCTCGGCTTTAACCGTCAGGTCCAAGTTTAATGCCACCCTCGCGGCATCAAGTTGTGCTGTATTGACCTTAGAAGGGTCTAATTTATGTTGCTTACATAAAGCTGCAAAGTTATCTTCCAGTTTAATAACATCAGAGGCTTTCTCTTTTTTAAGTTGTGATGTCATTTGGATCAATTTACCTCTGATCGTTGCCTTGTGGGCAGCCCAGACTGTTTCGGTCGAGGTTCCTTCTACATCATTTAGTAAAAAGAATTCCTTCAGAGCCTTCTCAATTATAGTAACTTGGATCGGGTCTTTAAGAATGGATTCCTTAATTCTCCATTGAGGGGGGGGGTTTATGTTGCAGCTCTCGCATCACTAGAATGACCATCGAATGATCCGACAGGGAGGAGTCCTTGATGAAAGATTTCTTAACTAGGGGTATGTGATGAGTTGAGATAAAAATCTGATCTATTCTAGAATAGGATTGGTGGGGATTTGAAAAGTGAGTATAGTCCCTACAGGTCGGGTTGGTTTCTCTACAGATATCTACAAGACCATAATTAAAGATCATTTTAGCAATTTTAGTGCTAATCTTTTTAGGGCACGTCATTTGGGTTGAAGGAGGTCTAGATTTATCCAGGGATAAGTCAAATGCCATGTTGGAGTCCCCTCCCAAAATCATTATTCCCTCCAGCAGTGGTTCTAGCGTTTGAAACATAGTGTGAAAAAATTTAGCTTGGCCTCTGTTAGGGGAGTAGTACGAGACCAGGGAGTACATTTGGTTATTTAGCATTCCCTTCACCAGGATAAATCTGCCCTCCGTATCCTTATAAACCTGAGTTGTCTTAAATTGGCAGGATCTAGCAAACAGAATTGCTACCCCCTTTGTTTTGTCCTGAGCGTTTGCTAAATAGAAGAGGGGATAATGTGCATGCAGGAAGGAGGGATTGTATTGCACTGGAAAATGCGTTTCCTGCAGGAACACCACATCCATTTTTTTGATCGGTATTCCTGCAGAACCTTCCTTCTTTTAATCGCTGAGTTTAGTCCCTGCACGTTGTGGGAAACAATTCTAAGCGATGATGAGTTTACGGTGTTAGAAAGCGTTAATAGGTGTGAAAATAGATGTATCGTTGAGTTTCACACTTACCCCATGGAGCCTTGACTTGATCAGTCCTGAAATAGTAGCGTGTTGAGACCTGGGGCCTGGAGTCTCCGGATATACAAGAATTCTCTGAGTGCTGGCAATCAAAAAGAGAGGATTAGTGAAAGAAGAAAAAAGAAAGTAAAGAAGAAGAAAAAGAAGGCCAAACAGGGGCCTATAATGAAGGAAGGGTGAAAAGCCCCCACCTACGTTAGTAGATAACAACATTGAGCAGCCCTCAAAGAGGACTGGCATCCCATCGCCCAAATACAGAATAGCCATACTGGGGGGGATGGGAGAGCACGCATGACTGCTGCCTGAGCCATAGTCGACTAAGGACTGTGATACTCAAAAAACCCTTGTCATTTAAAAAGTAGACTTTGCATCAGAGTCCAGTAGTGTAATTGAAAAGCTGTGAAAGGAACCAGTCCGTCAGGATTTATCACAACATAAAAAATAACAACATATAAAAATAAAAAATAAAAAATAAAGGAATGAGCCGGGGTATTATTAAAAACATCAAAAAGCTTGAAGCCCCTCATATGAAAAACAAAAAAGGGCTTTTGGTAATATCGGGACGGGGAGAAAGTCCCCAAGTGTATGACAGTTGGGGTTGGGGTCGTAGACTGTGGATCTTCATTATGTAAGTGTAGAAGCCCATAATGATGTGCATCTTCCGTGACGAAGTCCCTGAGCATCCCCAGGAATGATGCCCTGGTTTAGGGGAGTCCGTCTCGCTTCGTGCAATAGGAATAGTTCCTGTGTCCCGTTGTGGAACGGTCCCTTCATAGGCCAAAAGGATTAAAGAGGTGATAATAGAGAAATGTGTGGAATGGTCGGTATCCATCTTGATTACATGACCTTGCTTCCAACTGAATAGGTGGTATAATGGGGTTCTGTTAAAAGAACCCAACCAATAAAGGTAACGTGAGGGTATGCAAGGTTATTACCCTTCATGATCTTCCCATGAGGGGAGAATAAAGAAAAAAGAATAAACACACAACGTTGAGCTTCAGGTGGGCATTTGATCCTTTGCTCGCTTGGTTTTGTTCGCCTTCCATAGTGGAGAAAGGGGGCTGGCTGGAGATGATCTTTTGGAGGAACTTGCCTGCATGTTGGAAGTGTCCATGTCTCCAGACTCCAGGGTAATGAATTTTAGGGCCAACAGGACTTGCTCTCCTTCTGTGAAGGTGGAGAAAGAGTGAGTTTTTCCATTAAATGTAAACTTGAGGGCAAAAGGAAAGGCCCACCAGTATTTTATTTCTTTCTGGGAGAGAACAAGCAGTAATGGTTTTAATGCTCTGCGTCTTTGAATGGTCATCGGGGAAATGTCCGCAAAGATCTGTATATCTTGACCTTGGAATGATATGCTTGACTGTTTCCTGGATATCCTCATGATCTCTTCCTTCACACTGTAATGGTGTGGTTTTACTACTATATCCCTGGGGTTCCCGTCTCTCCTGGGGGGGCCCAGTGACTCTGTCCAGTTCCAGCTTGTGTGGTGGTATTGCAGGGATTAGAAATTGTATGAGATCTTGTATGGCTTTAGGTGCGTCAGATACTGATTCCGGAATACCTCTCACCCTAAAATTATCTCTTCTGGAGCGATTTTCGAGGTCGTCAATGCGGTTTAGCGCCACTTCTAGTTGGTCCTGTATTACTTGTATATGGTCTGTATTCTGATTAGCCCTGGAGACCGTTATGTCCAGCTTATGTTCTATGGCTTCCATTCTAGAGCCAAGGTTCTGGAAGTCTGCTCTTATATCAGCAGTGATCTTGCAGGCTGTATTAGCAAGCCCTCGATCAAGCATTTCAGAGAATTCAATGAATAAATCCCCTACGTTTAAGGGAATGTTCTGTGTCTGTCCCGAGGCCTGCTCCTGGTTGCATAATGGAGCGTTAGTGTTCCCTGGGCCTGGAGTGTTGTTCATGGGAGAAAGCATATAGTTTTCAAATGTGCGTTCCAGCAGCAAAACTGTTGAGGCTGGCGAGGGGGTTGCTGTGTTGTGGCTACCCAGGTTCGTTTGGGGGGTGAAGGATAGAGTGGCTGGGTTAATCACTTGCCTGTGCTCTGTGTGTCCCCCTGCATGTGTGTCTCGTGGCTGAGATGAGGCCGCCATCTTGGTCGCGGCCTGCTTTCCTTCGGCCGTAAATTGAGGCCCCAGGTCTCGGCGGACCGAGCTGCTGGACATCCCGGTGTTCTATAGCTGTTCCCCGTGCTATCCCCGTCCAGATCGGGCTTCCTTCGGGGCCGGTTCCTGCGCTAGTGCGACTCGTTGGCTCGGGCAGAGCGGAGCTCCTGGCTTACGCGGCCATGTTGGGAGACCCACGCATGCGCACTCTTAAGATTTTTTTTTTTTCACAAAATTGTTATATTAGCAGGTTATTTCTCACACACAGCATATGCATAGCACAAATTACACCCCAAAACACATTCTACTACTCCTCCTGAGTATGGCGATACCACATGTGTGAGACTTTTACACAGCGTGGCCACATACAGAGGCCCAACATGCAGGGAGCGCCATCAGGCGTTCTTGGAGCATAAATTACACATATAATTTCTTGACTACCTCTTACACTTTTGAAGACCCTGGAGAACCAGGGCAATGGAAACACCCCAAAAATGACCCAATTTTGGAAAGAAAACAACCCAATGTATAATCTTTGAGGCATTTCGAGTCTTTTGAACATGTCATTTTTTTCTACAAGTTTTTGGAAAATGTGTAAAGAAAATGAAAACGCATTTTTTTACACAACGTTGTCCATTTACACAATATTTCTAACACATAGCATGTACATACCAAAAATGACACCCCAAAATAGATTTTCCTACTCCTCCTGAGTACGGTGATACCACATGTGTGACACTTTTCCACAGCCTGGCCACATACATAGGACGAACATGCAGGGAGCACCATCAGATGTTCTAGGGACATAAGTTTCAAATCTAATTTGACTACCTATTACACTTTTGTGAGGCACTGTAGTGACATGGATGCGGCATGGATGATAACTGATGTGGCATGGATGAGCATGAATGGGGATGGATGAGCCGTGGATGGGGATGGCTAAGCATGAATGAGTATGGCCGGGTACGGCTGAGTACGGATGGGTACGGCTGAGTATGGCTGGGTATAGATGGGATGGCTGGGTATAGCTGAGTACGGATGGGTACGGATGAGTATGGTCTGGTATAGATGGTACGGCTGGGTATGGCTGAGTATGGCTGGGTATGACTGAGTACAGCTGGGTATGGCTGAGTACGGCTGGGTACAGCTGGGTATGGCTGGGTACGGCTGAATATTGCAGGGTATGGCTGAGTATGGATGGGTATGACTAATTATGGATGGGGGTGGATGGGATGGCTGAGCATGGATGGATGGATGGATGATTATGCTCAGTATGGATGAGGATGGATGAGTTTGATGAGGATGGATGGATGAGTATGCTGAGTATGGATGGGTGAGCATGGATGGATGGATGAGTATGCTGAGTATGGATTGGTATGCAGAGTATGGATGGTTGTGCAGAGTATGGATGGGTATGCTGAGTATGGGTGGATGGATGAGTATGCAGAGTATGGATGGGTATGGCGAGTATGGATGGGTATGCCAAGTATGGAAGGGTATGCCGAGCATAGATGGTTGTGCTAAGTATGGATGGGTATGCCGAGTATGGATGGGTTTGCCGAGTATGGATGGGTATGCCGAGTATGGATGGGTTTGCCGAGTATGGATGGGTATGCAGAGTATGGATGGGTATGCCGAGTATGGATGGATGGATGTATGCAGAGTATGGATGAGTATGCAGGGTATGGATGGGTATGCCGAGTATGGATGGGTATGCCGAGTATGGATGGGTATGCCGAGTATTGATGGATGGGTGGGTATGCAGAGTATGGATGAGTATGCAGAGTATGGATGGGTATGCATGGCTGAGAATGTATGGATGGAAGGAAAGATGGATGGATTTGTCACTGAGCAGCGCTGTGGGCACTACACATCCAGCCCACAGCGCTGCTGTCACAATGTCTCCCCGCTCACACTGGACGGAGAAGGGAAAGAGGAACCGGATATCACGCCGGTTTGTTTACATGTGATCGCTCCATCATTTGACGGAGCGATCACATGGTAAACGGCCGCGATCAGCGTGATCCTGGATCCTGGATCCTGGCGGTCACGGATGTGTTCGGGTGTGTGCCCCAGGGGGCGTGCGAGAGCGGGATCCTGGGAGGACGTCACTGTACGCCCTCCTAGAGTTATGCAACCACCCTGTACCCATCATTCGGCTATGGGACGATTGTTAAGTGGTTAAGAGAACAATACTCTGTGAGGTGCATGTCTAGGGACCTTAAAGTAATGTCACTTTGGATTCAAGTCCATTTCCCCCCAAAACACACGGACTATGGGAACCCTGTCCATGCCATATTAGAAATAGTGACTGCTTCATAATGTTGGGACTCATAGAAGATGCTGATGTCATCAACTCCAGCCACCTGTCTGTATGTTGTCTGCTATAATGTTTTTATTGTAAATAAGGCTAGTGTGGGCTCCAAGAGTCTTTCACCCATTGTTGTTTGTGTTAATTAACTCTGCTATTGTGTGAAGGAGTTCTGTGTTGATATGTATGCTAATGTGTATTGTAGTTAGGGACCTATGAGACAACAAGGCTAGGACCTGAAAGGTCATATCTCGGAGTCACCTAGTCTGGAAAAGATTAGTTAATTAGCTCATGTTAATTTATGTTTCTGGTTACAAGTGTATTGTTAGAGTAATATGAGCAGGAGGGGGGAACCTCCTCTTCAACTGTATATAATACTGTATTCTTGTTCTAATAAACAGTTCATGTTGAGCAATCAAACGAGTATTGCCTTGTTTGTGGTTGTCAGCGGTTGGAATATCTGATATTAATATTCAGACTGGGGAGGAAGCAGTATATGACGAAAGCATTCAAGTGGAGTGTGGGAAGTTTTGTTACAATGAGTAAGAAGATTAAAGGGGGATCTATATGGGGGACCCTGGCCTGGTCTGCTTTAAAGGGGGATCTTTGGGTGACCTGCCTTGTCCTGCTCTGAAGGGGGATCTAGATGGGGAACCCTGGCCTGCTGTAAGGGGGATCTATGGGGAACTCTGGCCTGGCCTGCTCTAGAGGGAGATCTATGGGGACCCTGCTCTGAAGAGGGATCTATGGGGACCCTGGCCTGCTCTAAAGAAGGTCATGTTGGATAAAAATATATATTATTTGCAGGGAGAGCCTGGATTGGATTGTGGTGCAGGAAAACCTGGGGAATATAATACAGGTGAAAAGGTAAGAGTATCTAAGAAGACTAAAGGGAGATCTATTCTATTTGTACTTGTAGAACTAGGCCAGAGAAAAGACAGAGTGTTTTTTGATGGTTTTAATTTGAAATGTACCTTGGTGTCCTTCACTAAGGTCTGTACTTTAAAAAATGTCCGCCACAGTCCGTGCCTATCCCTGATTCACACCAACATTAGTGTCTGTATGACACTAATTTACTGTTTACTTCTTTGTTATGCATTAGTGAATTATATGTTATGGGACATGTATTTAACCATTTATTTGATGCACATTGTTCATTATGACTTAACTTTATGTCTTCACTCACATATTTTTATATTGATCACTACAGAGATA
The DNA here is from genome assembly GCA_037952925.1 of Lithobates clamitans. Taxonomy (NCBI): domain Eukaryota; kingdom Metazoa; phylum Chordata; class Amphibia; order Anura; family Ranidae; genus Lithobates; species Lithobates clamitans. The sequence continues at coordinate 5,889,861 of JBBGZY010000415.1, forward strand.
TTGGTTTTGTGCATCTTTTATATTAATTATTAAACCTAATTTTCACATAGTTGCCAAAGTAAATAGTGTATTGCGGTTGACTTGCAAGTTGGAGACATTCTGTAAGGACGTAATTCCACTGCATAGCTTGGTGTCATCTGAAAACACTGAAATTATGCTTTTAATCCAAAACCCTATATCATTTATAAATACTGTATTTATTGGTGTATAACACTCACTTTTTCACCATGAAAATCGGGTGCAAATAGCATGTGCGTGTTATACGCCAATACTTCAATTTTAGCTGCCTCTGAGGGGACAGGGAGAGTGGCGGGATGAGTGCCGTCAGATTAAATACAGTGAGAATCTCCTGTTTACTTGGCGGCCTCTGTAATAGAAAGTCCCGTCTCCTGGGCCGCCATTGGACCATGTTCTGTCTATCATAGGAGATTCTCACTGTATGTAATCTGTCGGCGCTTGTCCCGTCCCCTCTAGGATGGCAGTGGTGAGGCTGCTGCATTGATGGCAGTGGTGAGGCTGCTGCATTGATGGCAATGGCAAGGCTGCTACATTGATGGCAATGGTGAGGCTGCATTGATGTAGACTAATGAGGCTGCATTGATGGCACTTGTGAGGCTGCAGATGGGCACTGACCCTTATTTTGCTTCAAAGTTCCTTATTAAAAATTTTTGTTTTTTTCCTGAAACTTCCCTCTTAAAATGAATGTGCGTGTTATACGCCTGTGCGTGTTATACGCCGATAAATACGGTATGTTAAAAAGTAAGGGTCCCAACACTGAACCTTGGGGTGCACCACTAATAACCTTATACCATTCACAGCATACATCATTAATCACTACTCTCTGAATATGGTGTTTTAGCCTGTCTTTTATTCATTTACAAACTGAATTTTCTAAGCCTGTAGACTTTAATTTACAGATTAGGCGTGTGTGGGGAACTGTGTCAAATGCTTTGGCAAAATCCAAGTATGCTATACCCACAGCCACTCCTTTGCCTAAGCTTTTGCTTACCTCCTCATTAAAAGAAATCAGATTTGTTTGACAACTTCTGTCTTTCTCTGCCACTCCTTTGTCTAAGCTTTTGCTTACCTCCTCATTAAAAAAAATCAATTTTGCCTGAAAACTTGTCTTTCTTGAATCCATGCTAACTATTGCTTAAAATATTATTTTCTAGCAAAAACATCTCTTATAGCTTATAGCTATAGCTTTTTAATAAACTCTCAAGTATAGAAGTTTAACTAAGTGATCTGTAGTATTTTGATCCTTTTTTAAAATATAGGCACCTCATTGGACTTATGCAAAATCAGTTGAACCATGCAAGTCATTAAAGAGTCTTTAAAAATTAGAAAAAATGGCTTAGATACAACAGAGTATAGCTCTTTGGGGACCTTTGGATGTAAGCCATCTGGTCCTGGTGTTTTATTCACTTTTACTCCGACCTTTTTACCGTTAATTTATTTGAAGAATTTTTGGGGGTTTTCCCTACTCTTTTATGCAGCCTGTCATTTGTTTTACATTTTTGCAACCTCGATTTACTATTCCCTATTCTGTTAAATTCTTTGTAACTTTTAAATAATGATATCTTAATTTTTATATTTTTTTGAAGGTTTTTTTCCTTTTATTTATAGCTATTTTAACTTTGGACTTGAGTCGGTTTAATTTTTAGCCCATTAAACGTATTGCCCATGTGAATATAATTCTCAATGTTTGCATACAGATGATTTGAAGCATTCCCATTTCTGGTCATTAATGACACCATTCCCTTTCAGTCTAAATCTTGGAGAGCAGCTTTCAGCCTTAGAAAATTTGCTATATTAAAATTAAATGTTTTTTATCTTTCCATTACATGTGATTACATCTTACATTAAATTAAATCATGTTATGGTCACTGCTACCCAGATCTTCCTTTATATGAACATCAGTAATAATCAACACATTGTTTAACCGCTTCAGCCCCGGAAGATTTTACCCCCTTCCTGACCAGAGCACTTTTTGCGATTTGGCACTGCGTTGCCTTAACTGACACTTGCGTGGTCGTGCGACATTGCACCCAAACAAAATTGACGTCCTTTTTTTCCCACAAATAGAGCTTTCTTTTGGTGGTATTTGATCACCTCTGTGGTTTTTATTTTTTGTGCTATAAACGAAAAAAAGAGCATCAATTTGGAAAAAAAACACAGTATTTTTTTACTGTTTGCTATAATAAATATCCCCAAAAATATATTAAAAAAACAATTTTTTTTCTTAGTTTAGGCCGATATGTATTCTTCTACATATTATTGGTAAAAAATTTTTTACTAGTAATGGTGGCAATCTGCGACATTATGGCAGACACACCAGACAATTTTGACATGTTTTTGGGACCATTGGCATTTATACAGCGATCAGTGCTATAAAAATGCTTTGATTACTGTAAAAATGTCAGGGAAGGGGTTAACACTAGGGGGTGATCAAGGGGTTAATTGTGTTCCCTAGTGTGTGTTCTAACTGAAGGGGGAGGGGACTGTGTAGGGGAGATGACAGATAGCTGTTCATACTCTGTATGAACAGACGATCTGTCTCTTCTCCCCTCAGAGAACCGGAAACTGTGTGTTTACACACACAGATACAGGTTCTCAGTGTGCCCCGAGCAATCACGGGAGCCCGGCGTTGATCACAACTGGTGGGCACTCGTATCAGCTCCATGGGTAATCAGGGGGTGTGCTCGCACACCCCTAGTGGCCATAAAAGGAAGCGACGTAAGTTAACGGCAACTGGTCGGCAAGCGGTTAAGAATAACAGGTCTAACAGAGATTTATTTCTAATTGGGGCTTCTATGAATTGTACCATAAAATTGTTTTGTAATAAGTTTATACAGTGTCTAGAAAAAGTATTCACACCCCTTGAAATTTTCCACATTTTGTCATGTTACAACCAGAAATGTAAATGTATTTTATTGGGATTTTATGTGATAGACCAACACAAAGTGGCACATAATTATGTGGCTCCATCCATCTTCCCATCAACTCTGACCAGCTACCTTATCCTTGCTGAAGAAATGCATCCCCACATGATGCTGCCACCATCATGTTTCACGATGGGGATGGTGTGTTCAGGGTGTCGTGCAGTGTTAGTTTTCCACCACATGTAGAGCTTTGCTTTTAGACCCAAAAGTTCAATTTTCATCCCATCTGACCAGAGCACCTTCTTCCATTTGTTTGCTGTGTCCTCCACATGGCCTCTAAACACAGCTTATGAATGCATTTTTTTGGATTCCAAAAAAAGCCTCTAAACGCAACTGCCTAGAAATGACTATAAACAAACCTGTGTACATGTACTGATAAGATAACATAGAAGAGAGTTCAGGAGCAGTTGAAAAAAATGCCCAACTGCTCCTATATGTCCGTTTACCAGCAGCAGTGTACATGAGGCCTAATACTGCTTTAACTCTTCTTTTGACATAATGTGCTGATCCAGTTATTTAATTTTAAATTAGAATGAAATGCGTAAAATCCACAGCAATCCCATTGAAGGCCTTCAACATGTCAGTAGAATAGAGAAGGCCTCTGACTTTTTGGGATAGTGTATTAGCCTGATCACTTTGATTGTTATTATCTTTTGATTCTCAGCCATGTAGAAAGCTCACCTGATTGAGGCCAATTTGTTTAAAAATATGGGGAAGTAATCCATCTGCTAAAATCTTTGTAAACATTTTAAATCAACATTTAGAAGAGAAAAAGTAGTTGGTGCGGAACATTGGATCTTTATCCTTCTTGAATGAATAACCAAAATGAGATCTTCAAAAAGAGATGTGGATGGGGTGAGGATATAAAAAACGAGTTGAACACTACCATAAATTTTTTACTCAGTTATGGGGCAAATATTTTGTAATATTGGGTCATAAACCCATTTGATCCTAAGCTTTTACCATAGCTTAATTTGTGATAGTGCTAATGTAAATGTTTTGTCAGATTACTAAATCCTTTGCTAGGTCTGGCAGTATTGAAGGTTTCCCACTATCCCGAAGAAAGGTTTGTATAACTGAATGACTATTCCATACTATCCTGAATTTTAATAGATTCTACTCTTCAAAAGGTTTCTAAATAAGTCCAAGTATAACTTACTATGGAGCAAGAAATTTAAAGAACCCATTCATTCATAGTCATTTGCAAACACTTCTCAACCTATGGTATTTTATGACATTGTTAAGGCGTCTACTTCTATCATACCTCCAAAAGTAGTAATTGTAAAGCTTTTCTTTATATTTAAACCACTACATATTTTGCCAATGCAAAAAAACAGTTATGTATCTTTATTGAGTGAAAGACGATGTGTGTGATATACATTGCCTGTTGTTAGTACACTTCTTATGTTAGGTACACACCCCAGGGATTGCGGAAAATAGACACTAACATACAGTTCCACAACATAGCCATGAAAAACCTACAGCAGTATCAGGGCTATTACATTCTAGGGGTTACAACTTCACCCAAGAACAAATATTTTCAATAAGCATCTTTGCATATTGAGACAACATGGATATTTATTCTAGGTCACTTCAGTCCCAAAGGCCCTAATGAGGATTATACTTTTTTGTGATTTATTGAATACACCCTTGATGAAAGCAAGAATTGGCCTTCCTGTCAAAAATTAAAATGATGGGGTAGATGGCCACTTAACTGAGAGCTCCAGCAGCCTCAGCAATGAGTATACCGCAGAAGGAAGAGACTCACTGAACCCTGCGCCCACTCATTTCACCTGTGCTCACACCCGGAGACCATGTCCAAAAGGAGGAAGGCAATCAAACCTCCTCAGCGTCTCATGGATTTCTACCCAGCGGCGGCCCCCCAGGGTAAGCAAAATGGCTCCGGCCCCAGTTCCGGCGGCATGACCCGCTTGCCTCACAGCCACAACAGCGTGGGGAAACATGCAGCAAATCCTCCTGAGGATTCAGGGGGAGTTCTCTCCCCCTTCAACACCCAATACACACAGCCCAGCTAAAACCAGGCAGCCTAGGGAGGAGGATATGCTCTCTCAAGGGATGCAGCCTGCCATCCTTCCCTGTCTCATACAGAACATACAGGCAGAATCCTTAATTGATCTGTATTCTGCTCATAATGACCTTGTAGATGCTTACACAGACCAAGAAAACGAACATTAGCGACTCCAGAATAAAACAGCAGACTTAAAAGACCGCTCGAGGAGGAACAATATAAAGTTCAGAGGAATACCTGAATCCATACCTCCAAATGAGCTTACAAAATGTATCCAATGCCTCATGAAGGCTCTTATGCCATATTTGTCTGATATCGAATTGTGCATTGACAGAGTCCACCATATACCTAAAACCTAAATTTCTGCCCAACATGGCTCCCAGAGACACCCTGGCTCACATTCACTACTACCATGTGAAAGAGCGTGTCATGGTGGCTCCTAAGCAAAACCCTGTGGTACCAGATGACTTCACTGGCATATCCTTACAGATATATTGCAACAAACAGTAATGAATAGGAAGAAGCTCACCACACTCCCAAAAATCTTGTGAAATAATAATGTCACCTACCGATGGGGTTTCCCTACAAAGTTACTGGTCACCTGTAATGGAAAAATGTTCCTTATCTACAGTGTAGACAAAGGCATACAAATCTTTAACCACTTGCCACCCAGGCCAATTCTGACCCAAGAGAATACAATGGCGGTAGTTGCAACTTTTTATCTCGCACGGTATTTGCGCAGCAATTTTTTGAACTTTTTTTGGAAAAAAACTGTTTTGTGCTTTAAAAAAAAAAAACAGTAAAGTTAGCCCAATTTTTTTGCATAATGTGAAAGATGAAGTTACGCTGAGTAAATAGATACCTAACATGTCACGCTTCAAAACTGCACACACTCGTGGGATGGCGGTAAACTTCGGCACTTAAAAATCCCCGTAGGCGACTATACCCATATGTTCTTCTCCATTTCTTTATTTCCCTTCCTCCATCTTGTTCTGTTAAAACTATGGTGAATACACCCCTTCAGTGTACAACAAGTGCCTTGCATGTTTTTGATTTCTCTCCTATATTTATATTAGCTAGTTATATCCGGGCCTAACTCGTTATGAGATTATATGTATTAATGGTGTATTCCTTACCAGCTATTGTATACTCTGTGATTGTACCACTTTATTCTGCTTCAATAAAGAAATATTGACACAAAAAAAATAAAATGATATGCACCTGTCAAACAAGTGTGGAAAGATTGGTCTTTGGGTGTCGTTGGCACCTTTTTACCATAACCCTATAGAGGTGCTCTTGATGAAAGCAATAATTGGCCTTGTTGTCAAAAATTAAAATGATATGCACCTGTCAAACAGGTGCAGAAAAATTGGTCTTTCTTTGGGTGTTAATTGTGCCCATGAAACCTGAATAATTTTGTGTCTATAGTATGCCTGTAAAGTGGCGCATGTTTCCCGTGTTTAGAACAGTCTGACAGCAAAATGACATTTCTAAAGGAAAAAAAGTAATTTAAAACTACTTGCGGCTATAATGAATTGTCGGTCCGGCAATACACATAAAAGTTCATTGATAAAAACGGCATGGGATTCCCCCACAGGGTAACCCCAAACCAAAACTTAAAAAAAAATGCGTGAGGGTCCCCTCAAATTCATACCAGACCCTTCAGGTCTGGTATGGATATTAAGGGGAACCCCGCGCCAAAATAAAAAAAAATGGCGTGGGGGTCCCCCTCAAAATCCATACCAGACGAAGGGTCTGGTATGGATTTTAAGGGGAACCCTGCGCCAATTTTTTTTAAAAAATGGTGTGGGGTCCCCCCAAAAATCCGTACCAGACCCTTATCCGAGCATGCAACCTGGCAGGCCGCAGCAAAAGAGGGGGGGACGAGAGAGCTGCACCCCTCCTGAATCGTACCAGGCCACATGCCCTCAACATTGGGAGGGTGCTTTGCGGTAGCCCCCCAAAGCACCTTGTCCCGGAGGAAGAAGCGGAGGAAGATAGAGGAAGAAGCAGGGAAAGAACAAGATGGAGGAAGAAGAAGAACACCGAAGGAAGACCAGAAGAAGATGGAAGAAGAAGCGGGGAAAGAAGAAGACATTAATAAAGGAATTGTCAAAAACCATCTATTGTCTTTTTTTAACATTTTTGACACTTTTTTTGTGAAATGGTAGGGGTACATTTGTACCCCATTACCAATTCACACAGGGGGGCCAGGATCTTGGGGTCCCCTTGTTAAAGGTGGCTTCCAGATTCAGATAAGCCCCCACCCACAGACCCCCACAACCACCGGGAAGGGTTGTGGGGATAAGGCCCTTCTCCCCATCAACATGGGGACATCCTCCCCATGTTGAGGGCATGTGGCCTGGTACGGTTCAGGAGGGGGGCGCTCTCTCGTCCCCCCTTTTTTCCTGTGGCCTGCCAGGTTGTGTGCTTGGATAAGGGTCTGGTATGGATTTCTAGGGGGACCCCCACGCCATTTTTTAAAAAAATTTGGCACGGGGTTCCCCTTAAAATCCATACCAGACCCTTCAGGTCTGGTATGGATTTTGAGGGGGACCCCCACGCCATTTCTTTTTAATTTTGTTGTGGGGTTCCTCTTAATATCCCAAACAGACCTGAAGGTCTGGAATTTTTTTTTTTAAATTATGGTTCGGGGTTCCCCTTAATATTCATACCAGACCCAAAGGGCCTGGTAATGCACAGTGGTGGAATCCCAGGCCGTTTTTTTCAATGACTTTTATGAGTATTGCAGAGACCCAACAATTCATTATAGCAGCCAGCGCTACCTCTAGTACTTTTAAATGACTTTTTTTCCCTTTAGAAATGTCCTTTTGCACACGGACTGTTGTAAACATGGGAAACATGCGCCACTTTACAGGCATACTTTAGACACCCCCAAGTACGAAATTCAATGGAAAATTTCACTTTTATTGTTTCACTTTAAGCATTATTAAAATCACTGCTCCCAAAAAAAACAGCCATTTATAAAACTTTTTTTGCATTGATACATGTCCCCTGGGGCAGGACCCGAGTCCTCAAACACTTTTTATGACAATAACTTGCACATTAAGACTTAAAATTAGCATTTTTGATTATTCATGTTCGTGTCCCATAGACTTTAACGGCGTTCGCATGTTCGAACAAATTTTTTGCCTGTTCGCATGTTCTGCTGCGAACTGAACCAGGGGGTGTTCGGCCCATCCCTAGTCCTTACGTGAAAAGAAATAGTAATTGGGAACCTGCCATTATAGTGCAGCACATTCTGCAAATTCACGGAAGGGGTCAAAGTCCACCAGATGGTAAGGCAAAAGTTGGAGAGCCAGCAGCTTTGACAAGCTTGCATTTAGACGCTGGGCATGTGGATGGCAGTGATTGCATTTTTTTTCGCTGCAACAGATGGGGCAGAGAATTTTTCAGGCTATAGTCTACAGCTGGTAGTGTGCTGCAAGGACCTGGGACACCCTGCGCTATACCATCATTCCTGTCAGTGGAGGCTGCTAAGAGGTCATGAGGTATAGCAGGGGCAGACTGAGATGAGAAAGGAGGAGGAACAGATTTGCGGCCCTTTTGTGTGGCTTTCTTTCAAGGTGCTCTTGCCAATGAGTTGAGTGGTGGGAGATTAAATGCCTTGTCAAGCATGTGGTACCCAAATGGCTGGTGTTTTTTGCCATGCTTGATGTGCTTGAGACAAAGTTTTGAAATTGCAACAGTGCAATCAATTGTTCATGTGCCTAAAAAAGGCCCAGACAGCTGAGCTGTGGGAAGTGGGCCTGGAGATAACAGCTCCACACTGTGATGGAATAGCGTGGCTGCTCTCTACTCTTCCATAATGGCAGCCTCGTTGGGGTTGTGCCTCACCCTCACTTTCCTCCTCTGCTCTATCTGGCACCCAAATCACGTCAGTGACCTTATTATCATCATCTCCTCCATCCTCATTACCACTGAAGACAACTTTGCAATATGCTGCGGCTGGAGGAACATGACTGCTAATTTGTGTATGTGCCTTCCTCAACTTCAACCTCAGAACCAACATCTGAGTAATGGCTGCGCATTGTCAAGGAGCAAGTGCCTGATGCTGTGTTCAAATAACTCAGCTGACTCCTCAATGCCTGATGCTGGGGCTATGGCAGGAATAGCTGTGGACAAGGAGGCAGGTTTAGCCACTCTGGCAGCTGCAGTACACAAGTATCTGCTTGGGTGATGGAAGATGAGGTGGATGAGGATGGTTTAGTAAGCCAGTCCACCACCTCCTCTGCATGCTGTGGCTGGATAGCACAGGCAACATCACTAAACAGAGGAAATGATGCCTGAGGACTGACCACATCTACCTCAAAGTGCCATGGGAATGTCTGCCTCTCCTAGTTCTCCCAGACATGATGGGGGAGGGGGGTACTTATTAACACAATGTAATATAGACTAAAACAATGTGTACATGGATGCACTTTAATCAATAAAAAGTGGTGTTTGGTGAACCTGGCTCCCCTCCCCACCTACACTCCACATACCTAGAGCATGAGGGCTGGCTGCACGGAGACAGTGACTTGTCCATGCCACCCTGGAGGACGATAAGTGACTATCATGCAGCCTTGTAGCAACACACACATGTCCTAGGAGAAGGAGAGTAAATAGCATGCAGCTTGCCCTTTAAGAGCAATCTCTGCCCCCCCACCCTGCACTATAACCCCAGGCTGGAGCTTACCTAAACCTGGGAACTCTGGTGCATGCAGGAGCTGTTGCAAGGTGCCCACAGTGATCCCCAGTATGACAGGGCTCACAGGGATTTAAATATCCCAGCCATAATGGCATCACCACCATGTTAGCACACCTGCGTGGCCGCTGGGACTCCGGCCATACTGTGCATGCATGATACCAAGCCTCGGCTTCATCCGGGGATCACGCATGGCTGGGCCCTGGCCTATCCTGGCACTGATAGAAGATATGCCCGGAAACCAACCTCGATCGATTGGACATTAGTAAATGTAAGTGCATTGATTGTAGCTCCAATGAGGAGGACAAAAAAGGAACTCAGTCTCTAGCGGTGAGCTCAAATTTATGGGGGTGGGGTCCTATAGCATTGGAGAGGAGGCGGGGTTAACCCACACGTAGGCTGCCGTGGAGTCTGTAAGGAAAAAACTTTTTTTTGCATTGATACATGTCCCCTGGGGCAGGACCTGGGTCCCCAAACACTTTTTATTGCAATAACTTGCATATAAACCTTTACAATGAGCACTTTTGATTGTTCATGTTCGTGTCCCATAGACTTTAATGGGGTTCACTTGTTTGTACAGTTTTTTTGCCTGTTCGCATGTTCTGGTGTGAACCGAAGCGGGGGGGGGTGTTCGGCTCATCTCTAGTAAAAATGAATGGTCGCACTACACTAATGCCCCGTACACACGGTCGGATTTTCCGATGGAAAATGTCCGATCGGAGCGTGTTTTCGGAAATTCCGACCGTGTGTGGGCTCCATCGGACATTTTTCATTGGATTTTCCGACACACAAAGTTGGACAGCAGGAGATAAAATTTTCCGACAACAAAATCTGATCGTGTCAATTCTGACCGTGTGTGGCCTGTTCCGACGCACAAAGTGCCACGCATGCTCAGAAGAAATTCCGAGACGGGACAGCTCATTCTGGTAAACTTAGCGTTCGCAATGGATATAGCACTTTCGTCACTGTGCAATGTTAAAAATGGTTTAATACAGCGCACTCTCTTCTTCTTTATAATGTGCCAAGAATTAAGTAGTTTTGCTGCTCATATTCACACAGACTTCTCACAAACTTTTATTTGTGTTTTTTTATTGGAATTCCCTGAATATATTGTTATTAGTTGTCACATCTGACAGTTTTAAATTATTATTTATTTATTTATTTTTTTGGATTTTAAGCCTTTTTTTTTCTTTAATGTTTGGATTTTTTCAAAGGCTGATCTTTGTTCAATGTTATTTTTATTTTTACTCCAGAATATTTTTGTCTGTGTTTTGTGTGTCAAGTTACCCCCACACCATTGATATCTTTTATTATTTAATCTCAAGGAGATTGTTTGTTGTTGGTGTCCCTTGTTAATTTCACATTGTATATTTGAAATGTACCTGAATCCTCACAAACAAACTATCATTTTTGAAGTAAAACACATAGGAGAGTATAATTCAAAACAAAAATCCTTTATTAAGGGCTCAGAACCAAGCAAAGAGGAAGGCAACACTGGATCAACATGAGAAATTAGCGAAGCCTGGGACCCCCACGGCAGACATCAATTCTTCAACATCAAAATTGGTGGCCTGAGGAGTCCATATGTAAGGGAGGCCAGTCTGGTCCAGAATTTGCAGAGATCCGGATAGCAGCAGATGACATGTGTGTCCCCAGGCTGTGGTACCACAAGAGGCTGCATTTTTTGGCCGACCAGACTGAACCCAGGGCAATCACTGTCTGGTCTTCCTTCCACGCTTCCTTCCGGGCTGTGGCTGTGCAGTTGGAGATGTGGCAGGAGGAGGAGTAGGACCTGGAGGAGGAGGAGGACTGGGAGGACCTGGAGGAGGACTGGGGGGACCTGGAGGAGAGGGAGGAGGAGGAGGAGGACCTGCAGGAGGAGGAGGAGGACCATCGCAAAGGTGTGTCTGAGCTGTCATTTGGCCCCTCATACCTTTCTCTAGAGCCTCCAATATGAGGGCCTCACACATGACTTGTTGGCCCTCCTCCATCCTCTGCATTTTATATGCAATGACGGCAGCAATGTCCTCCTCCACGGTCTGTCTTGCTCCCAGGACCTCTGTAGCCCTCCAAAAGAGTCCTCTGTTAGCCTCCTCTAGGGCACTCCTCCTACTGCCACTTTCTCTTTTCAGGGGGGGTGGAGGGACCTGCAGATCAGCCAGCCGGCTCGGTCCGGCCACCTCCTGGCTGAGACTTCCCTGTGTATGAAAAAGGGACATGGTTTTAGTTGTTGCATTATCAATCACAATCCTAAATTAGTACTCCCAACTAACATCTAGTTAACATCATTGATTGGACAAGCAGAAATATTTAGAGGAATGCTATACCTGGCTCAATCTGGGCTCCTCCACATGTGGCCTGGAAGGCCCAGGTTGGGCGTCAGAAGCCTCAGCCAGGGGGGAAGGAAGCATGGAAGGAAGACTGGAGAGTGATGGCCTGGGTTCAGTCTGGCCTGCCAGAAAATGCAGCCTGTCGTAATACAACATCCTGGGGACATAGATGTCATCTGCTGCTCCGGATCTCTGTGAATCCAGGACTTTCTTGCGCTCCCTTAGATATGTGCTCCTCAGGCAACCAATTAATATCTTTAAATAGGTGATGTCTGCCGTGAGGATCACCTGCTTCACAATTTTACACAATTGCTCCAGTGCTGCCTTCCTCTTTGCTTGGTTTTTGAAATGGGGGTGGTTAATCTCCCACAGACAGGGCAGCTCCCTTAGCATCTCTACGAATACTGGCATGAAGTCATTATCTTTGAGTAGCATATCCATGTTCACTGCAAGACACAACACAAGACAAAGCCTAATGTCAGACAAAACTCTCCTAATCTTGTTACAATATAGGCCTCAATCTAGAAGCAGTATAGGCACAAGTTTGTCTCTTACCTTCGTTCTTACGATCGGCGCGTCCAATGCTCCTTCCTCCGCTCACAGATCGTACGTAATACGCACGCGTGTTACGCTTTATACACACTGCGCATGCGTGTAACTCCGCCCGCCCCTGACGTTCTTTCTATTCTATTCCCCGCCCCTTTTCGTTCGGCGCAGTGGGGGAAGAGCACATGGCTGAGTCACAGCAGGTGCATGCTAATTGCAGTAATGAGGAGGAGGAGGAGGAAAGCCCGGATCCGGACACGTCCCGATCCAGAAGGAGACGTTTTAAGGCCACAAATATGTCCTTTGGGGAGATGTTGGAGATGGTCGACATCATGAGGAAGTCCGACTATGACGGGAAGTATGGGCCTTACCCCAACCCCAATATCCGAAAGGCCAAGATCATGGCGAAAGTGGTCAGGAGTCTTCTGAGGAATTTCGGGGTCCGAAGATCGAAAGATTAGCTCCGAAAGCGGTGGTCGGACCTGAAATTGAGAGAGCCAGAGCAGTACCGAAAGATCCGGAGAGTGCTGCAAAAAAAGTAAGTAGTTGTGCTGTGTTCCTATTCTTTCTGTCTTTATTCCATTCGTTCTGCTCCATATGCTTTTATTAGTTGTAACGTTTAAAAGGGCAACTTTAATGTTCATGGGCCCATTATTCGTTCGTATCAAACATTTTTCTTTCGGCCTCTAAAACACCATTGTTTAGGCCATATGCATTTTCCCACATTTTTTTGGGGCCTACTTGGATGCCAAATATTTGTTTGTGTAGATGGGTTTGTTACTAGAATGAAATGCAAACTAGATTGTGTGTAAGGAGAGGACACTCAGCAGCTGTTTTCACATCTGGACACTGGAGCACTAGTGTGGGACACAAGAACACCATTTTTATTAGGGGGGCCACACAGGTGCTCCAGTGTATACTATAGGGGGGTCTCCATCTGTGAAGTTTCTACAAAACAGGTAAAGTATTGCAGCTTGACAAAGGGCAATAAAAAAATACATCTTGGAACTCGGCTAAAATAGACAATTGTACCCCACTTCCAAGCAATGTTTCCTATTTCTAGTTCTGCCATCAAATATCTGTGTGCTAATTATAACATTTTTGTTTTACATAGGGGAGAAAAGACTCGGAGGACACCCCTCATCCGAGGAGACCACAGACCCCCCACCTCTGGAAGAAGGGGAACTTACACCAACACAAGAAGAGCAGGAGGAAGAAGAAGACGTGGTGGAGATTGGCACCACAACAGGTGAGTGTCTGCGACCACAGGCTCAGTTAAGAGATGAATGGTGGCAGATTTTTGATACCTGTTTTTGTTTTCTTTATCTCTTTTTAGGTGATCGTGATGTGAGGGATCCAGAATGTTTTACATCAGAAAGTGCCCAGATCCTGATCGGGGAGATCATGGGGTGTAATCTCGAATTGCACAACATACAGCAAAAAATCAATGATGTTATTAAAAAAAAAATAATAACATCATTGATGTTTTGGGGCGAATTTAAAACCCCACAAAAAAGGAAAATTTATTATCAAATACTTACCGTAATTTTCCTTTCCTGATAGACTCCATGGCAGCCTACGTGTGGGTTAACCCCGCCTCCTCTCCAATGCTATAGGACCCCCTACCCTATAAGATTGAGCTCACCTGTACAGACTGTGTTCCGTAACTAGCCTACTCTTTGACCGATGTCCATCAGGAAAGGAAAATTACGGTAAGTATTTGATAATAAATTTTCCTTTTTCCTGACAGACTCCATGGCAGCCTACATGTGGGAAATAACTAGCCATTCCACACGGGTGGGTATGCTGAACAGCAATAAATATAATTTGACCCATCAACCTACAGGATTTATAAACCAAAGCTCACAGAAGAAAGCGAAGCAGGCTCAGTAAAGTAATCTGACATTAAGGTTTTAATAGGGGCCCTTGAGGCCGCTTGCAGATAACGCCTGAACACACGTACCGGGCTGCTGCCCATGAAGCCGCTATACCCTTGGTGGAACGTGCCGTCACCGCCTCCGGAGGTGTCAGGATCCTATCTCTATAAGGCTGATGAACAAACTGTACAGTTCTGGACGAGGCTTGATTCAGTTTGTTACTGCTGAAATGCAGGATGGACAGGTAGACAGAATGTCCAAAAGGAAGGAAGTAGCTTGCAGGTATACCTTCAGAATTTCGTCTATGACCTGAGGATAGGACGATTTCCTGGATCCTATGGAACCTTGAGGTAATTCTTTAATTTGAGCTGAGCATGGGAAAAAGGACCATCTGGTCCGGGAAGAAGGACAGAAAAAGGTTCTTCGTAAGCCTAGGGACGTGACCTCCGAGACCCTCTAGCCAAGGTAATGGCTACTATGACATTGATTTTAGTTAAAAAGGCCTCCAATAGAAAGCGGGGAGGACCCCGTATTACTGAGTTCAGACAGTGAGCCAATGACAAGGGGAAGGTCTCAATTGGGAAATCTTGGTCTCCTTTTTGAGGGCTAAGCTTTAGCTGCCCATGGAACGACTGGTGGACTAAAGGGTAAACAGCCCACGAAGTTCTGGAGAAGGCCAACAAGGCTGAGACTTGTACCCTAAGAGAGCTGATGGATAGAGATAAATCTAGGCCGAAAAAGCTGAAGATATCCTGAGCTTTTGGATTTCTACATGACCTGCTCAGAGAATGAGAACTCAACTGACTTGTCCTGAATTCTCCTGTCGACCTAATTCATGCTCGTCCCAGTAGAGTTCATGAGAGTGGCAATCACCCTTGAAGCGCATCCGAGCCAGACAAGGGTGCAGAACTGTCCCTTGAAAAAGAAGGACCAGCCTGAGAGGGAGAGGCACTGGATCCCAGAAGCTGAGCTGGCTCAGGAGGGGGAGTCAAGGGCGATTGGCCAGTAAGGGGCTACTGCCACCACTTTGACTGCTTCCTCATGAGATCTTCGTAAGAACCTGAGAATTATTGGGATTGATAGACAAGGCGTATGCCCTCTTGTAGCTAAAACGATCTGTCAGGGCACCCACTCCAGAGGCCTAGCTGTAATGACCCCGGGTTGTAACACCTCACCAGCTTGAGGTTGCCTGTGAAGAAGAAGAAAAAGATCCACTTGGGGATTGACTCCTAGGAACAGAATCCACTTGAATGTCTGCACACGAGAAGACCATTCTTTAGTGTCTGCGCATAGGAATATGATCAGACGATCTAGATTTGAGGAATATAGGCCATTGAAATGCCGGTCAGGCTCTACTGGGCCCAAGATATGATGGGCTCGATCTTCCGGCATAGTGTGGAGCTTCGAGTGCCCCTATGACTCTTCACATAGAAGATCGCCATTGTGTCATTCATTCTTTATAATACTGACTCTCCCTTCCGGAGATGGGAGAAGAACTGAAGGGCACACTAGGCTGTCCGAAGATCCGGGACATTCTAACCCGGGTTGAGAAGACGCGTACCCAACTTGCCTTAAGCCAGATCCTAACTGCAGAGGGCTCCCCAACCAGAACCGCTGGCATCAGTCGTGACCTTGACCATGAGATGGGGCAACGAAGTGGCAATTGAGCAGATTTTGCGCTGAAGACATCAGAAGAGGCTGCTCCACGTCGTTGATATGTAAATAGGTTGACTGTTGCCCCTTGATCTCCCTCGCTGCAGAAAACCTGACTGGAGCGGGTATAACCTCTGCAGAGACCACTTGACCATAGGGGTCGTGAAGACTGTCGAGGCGGTAGTTCTTTTTTTTTTTTTTTCTTTTTAGGAGCCACCTGAAGCTGGTCAGGGTGGAGATAACCAGTTCCCTGAGAACCAGCAACTGGTCTTTGTGTTAGGATAGCAAGACGAGGTCATCGAAATAGTGATAAAGACGTACCCCTCTCGTTTAAATGAGGGCCACTATGGCCGGATAAATTTTTTTTTTTTTTTAAGAAGACACGTGTGAGGTCATCAGCCCGATAAGGAAGAAGAAGCACTGTAGATGGTCTCACCCAATTTGGAACTAGAGGTAAACATCTTTTAAGTCAATTGGGATTAGCCAATGTCCTGGCCGTATAGAAGGTCGACAGAGCCTTCCAACGTATCTACAAATTTTATATACTTGTATAGGTAAGATAGATCTAATACTAGACACCAAAACTGTTACTTTTGTGTTCAGAAGAGGGGGAAAGTATACCCCTGGAATTCTACGTCCCTCGGGGCGTGTACAGTAACACCTGCTCCTGCTCTTCCAACTGAGTTAGCAGAGTGGAATAAATCTGGGGAAAGGGGTATTAGTGAAGGACCATGTGTGGCTCGATAAAACCATCTTGACAGCCCAGTAACCAGTGATGGAGGCCACCCAGACGTGCCAGAAGAGGAGCAGACAAGCCTCCCCGCCTGGGCGGGTGTAACCCAAAAGTTTTGGCTGGTTCCCGACCATCAGACGCCCTACTCTTAGCGGGTTTTATGGAAGGATGCTTGCACTCTTCTCCAGTTCTTTATGAAGACCCAGCCAGGACTTAAAACACAAGCTTCTCACGAGCGTTCAACACCTCCCGTACTGGGGACTCTTCCGACCGAGCAGATGCTTAATCTGGGGAAGGCGTAACTATAAGGCCCGTTGAACCATGACCGAGGATCATTTAGTCCAGGCCAACAGGTGAAGCAGATTGATGCCGGCTTCAGCTCCTCACTGCTAAACTTCTGGAGAACTCTTCCGAAGCTCCCCTGAGTACGAAGACTGCAATCTCTGTCCAGGCTTCCGCAACCTTTGGACATAGCTGCTAGGGCAGGGTTACAAGCCATAACGGCAAACCTGTAAGCTTCCTTGAGATCTTGATCTGACTTCTCTCGAGCCTGTCCTGCAGGACACGGCATCTTCTAAGGTAGAGCAACCTGTAATGTCAGACGCAACAACGCTGCATTTATAAGGCGAGTGTTTCCCCGACACTCCACTTCTTCTGTCTTGAAGGGATGCACTCTGGAGGTATAGTTTGATGTGGAAGTTTTCTTGTCCACTTAGTTGCACTCCTCATCCTTTCATCCGTGAGGAGCAGAAAGAGAGAGAGAGCGCCCTTCCCCCAGGTGCTTAAAGAACTACTATGCTTAGGGGGGGGGGAAGGGTCTACTCACTTAAGGGCTTCCTTAATCGCTTTGACTCGTGGAGGAATCAGAGAGACATCAGAGCTTCCGACTCATTCATCCCCTTCCAACTTGATGTCAGAAGAATCCGGAGAAGCAGCGTAGGGCTGGGAAGGACCCGAAACCCTTGGGCCACACCAGCCAAGGAGCCGGGTGGGATGGACAACTGGCTCCATGTGAGGGATGTCTCCCATCTCCTAGGGATTGCTTCCTCACCCCTTTCACAAGAGACTCCATAATCTTGTTTTCTGTTTCTTATCCCCAACCGCCCAGGCACAACAGTGGACACATACAGACTTGCCTTCCGAGACTCGTGTCCCACATCTCCAGCAGGCTCTGCCATCCGAGCGGCTGATAGGGCGGTGGGTACGGTGACTGGAGGAGGAATGGCAACATCTCCTCTAGATGGAGGAGGAATGGCAACATCTCCTCTAGATGGAGGAGGAATGGCAACATCTCCTCTGGATGGAGGAGGAATGGCAACATCTCCTCTGGATGGAGGAGGAATGGCAACATCTCCTCTGGATGGAGGAGGAATGGCAACATCTCCTCTGGATGGAGGAGGAATGGCAACATCTCCTCTGGATGGAGGAGGAATGGCAACATCTCCGCTGGATGGAGGAGGAATGGCAACATCTCCTCTGGATGGAGGAGGAATGGCAACATCTCCTCTGAATGGAGGAGGAATGGCAACGTCTCCTCTGGATGGAGGAGGAATGGCAACGTCTCCTCTGGATGGAGGAGGAATGGCAACGTCTCCTCTCCATGGAGGAGGAATGGCGACGTCTCCTCTCGATGGAGGAGGAATGGCGACGTCTCCTCTAGTTGTAGGAGGAATGGCAACATCTCCTCTAGTTGGAGGAGGAATGGTGACATCTCCTCTTGTAAATGTTGTGGCCTGGCAAGGTCTCTGTCATCTGATCTGAAAAGGGCTGAAAAAAAGAATGAGGGGGGGGGACAAAACACAATCTCAATCCCTTGAGACTTCAACCTCGGCCCCTCCCCTCGCCTGCACGTACCTTGTGCATGAGGGCTGGCTGTATGAAGGCAGTGACCTATCCATAACCGCTGGACAGAACGTCACCATGACACTGATGGTCTACAGATGACCCGGAAATGCTACACAAACCGAGCCAACCGGAAATATTATATATATATGTAAGATATATATATATTTATTTATATAGACATATATATTTTATTTATGATTATTATTATATATATATATATATATATATATATATATATATATATATATATATATATATATATATATATTTTTTTTTACTCACAATCCAAACAGGAGTGTAGATACATGCTGTATAAAGTAAGAACGAGTATATAGAAGTATAAAGTCCTCTTTTATTTATTTATTTATTTTCTTCAATATATGCATATATATTTATAAATTATTTATTTATTTTATCTTCAATTTTCCCCTTTAAGGGGAGAAAACTCAGTTAGACCAACACTGACCAGGCTGGGGGAAGTTGCCGCTCACTGTCTGCGGGAAATCCCGTCCTTGACAGGCGATGACAGACAATCAAGTCCCCCGCCTGAGTGACGTCACCGCTCCTCCACCACGCGCCTGCGCCGTGGGAGACAGTCATACGGCGCCTGTGCGGCCGCCGGAAGAATCACCACTCCGCGCACGCGCGAGCCAAGCCTCGTTTTCACGAAGGCCCCGCGCATGCGCAGAACAACTGCGGCGGCCGCTACCCGGATGCACCGCAGCGGCCTGGAACGCAGAAGCATTCCAAATGCCATGAGGGGACACAGAGGTACCGGGGAGTACCGCGGAGAACCGGGAGACAAACAACATAATAGTATATACAAAGAAACGACTGCCATGGAAGAAGTAAGAAATTTGCAGACCTTGCCAGCCGATGATGCGTCCACCTTCAAGCATAATGAGGCATCCACCCTCCACGAGTGGGGTATTTTAGTGCCATGAAAGCTACTCGCCCGCTCATAGCTGGGCCCTGAGCCACACCGTACCATGGTATGCTAGATTCTGGAACAATCCGACCGGACGCCAACAGGAACAATCGTGATGTAGGTCCATGGAGGAGGACAAAAAAGGAACACAGTCTGTACAGGTGAGCTCAATCTTATAGGGTAGGGGGTCCTATAGCATTGGAGAGGAGGCGGGGTTAACCCACACGTAGGCTGCCATGGAGTCTGTCAGGAAATATATTTTTGGGATTGTGGTCCAATCTTTTAAATCTTTTTTCAATGTTTTGAAAAGCCAAATTTGGAGGATGCACACAGTGTGCCAACATGTGCTATCTGCCATCACGGGAGATCAATGGACACGTTTTGGGGGTGCAACCCCTTCCTCAATTATAAAGTAGCGTTGAGGAAGGGCTTGCTCCCCCAAAACACGTCCCTTGATCCCCCCTGATGGCAGATAGCACATGTTGACATTCGTAAATTGGTGTGCATCTTCCAAATTTGGCTTTTCCAGGGGTGAGTTCCCCCCATCTGAACGCTATATCAAACACAGTTCCTAAATACTCATGTCTGATATAGCCTTCAGGTTTTACCTAATGTGAACTTTGTAAGTTCAAGTTTTTTGGCTTTCTTGTTGGTTTTACACAGGCCTGTTTTATCTGAAATGGACATTTCGATTTTTGATAATGCTACTGCAAAAATTGTTATACAACAAACATGTTGGTTTGTTTTAAAAACCTTTGGTAAATGCACATGTGATTGTGCAGGTATAAAAAAGTGGCTTACTCAAGAATGTGTGGATTATTGTCTCAACACTACAACACTTTTGGGGTGATGTAATTGCTGTTTTATGCAAAAGTGGGGGTTATTTCCTAAGGGCAAATCCTCTTTGCACTACAAGTGCAGTTTCAGTGCAGTTGCAAGTGCACTTGTAGTGAAATGTGTTTTTGCATTTAGGAAATAACAGCCAACAGTGCTTTGTATAAGGTTACACAATCATGCCATTTTCTGCACTCAAAACATTTATTTCAGGGTCAGCTAAAAAAAACACAAGCAGTAAATGTCCACAAAGAATTTCTTTTTTTTTTTAATTATAAAAAGGCTTCACATATTGTCTGGCATATTGATAGCCCCCCTACCCGCAAACAACTCCAGGTAGCGTAACCGGACATCACGGGCACTCAGGGAGGGCAAGCCAGGATGGCCACTTTCAAGCGCCGTCAGTGTGGTTTGATGTAGGATTCCGGCCTCAGGCCCAACTGAGCCAGCATAGTTGGCCGAATGTTTCCTTAAAAAGTTATGGAGAACACAGCACACCAGTATAATATGGTTCAGTTTATACTCCGCCATATGGATGGGTGTCAGAAATAGTCGGAACCGACTGGCCAGGATTCCAAATGTGTTCTCCACCACTCTTTGGGCTCTGGCCAGCCGGTAATTAAAAACCCTCTGTTCCGGGGTGAGGGTCCTCATTGGGAATGGCCGCATCAGGTGGTCCCCCAGTGCAAACGCTTCATCAGCAACGAACACGAATGGGAGTCCTTCCACATTGTCCTCTGGAGCTGGCAAGTCCAAGCTGCCATTCTGGAGATGCCTGTAGAACTCCGTCTGGGTGATGTCTCCACCATCGGACATCCGGCCATTCTTCCCCACGTCCACATACAAGAAGTCGTAATTAGCCGACACCACCGCCAACATCACTATACTATTAAACCCCTTGTAATTATAATAGTATGACCCCGAGTTGGGTGGTGGGACGATGTGGACATGTTTCCCATCAATTGCCCCTCCGCAGTTAGGAAAGTCCCACCGCTGGGCAAAGTGGGAGGCCACAGTCTGCCATTCCTGTGGCGTGGAAGGAAACTGTTGAGGAAAAAACAATAAACATTACTATTTTTACACTGAAACATGGCAAGCAGATTAGACACAAACATTATGGGGCAACATCCAGATAGCATTTATTAAGGGGAATTTAACAACAACAAAGTATAAGGTACACCTATCATATTCCCCCTCCCCCTCCTCTCATGGGCCATTTCTAACATTATAGGGGGTGTGTGGAAATCTTGGACAGGTAACCCTCTTCACTTCATTGAGAGATGAATGCCTAAATAATGGGTATTACTTGGAACAGACCCTCCTTAGTTAAACTATTGGCAGCCCACTGGACAGGTAAGAAGTGTCATAATACAAAGATATAAATACACACTGTACACATTTGAGGACATTTGGACATTCTGCTATTACCTGTCAAGATAATAATAGGATACAAGAACTTTAAACAGTAGCATTTGAAAGTATACAGGCAGGCCCTTGCACTACATGCTTTGGGGAATTCATCCATAAATCTGAGCACTAAAGAGGTGGGTATAGTGTGTATGGGTTTGGCAAAGTCAGCAGATAGATGATTGAGGATAGAGAATTGGGATCAGCTGACTTTATTTGGGGACACCACAAAAAAAAGCCTCTGGCACTCTGCCTGAATTTAAATCAAAAATAACATTACCAAACATTTTAGGGGGTGTTTGGGGTAAAGCACTACTATGGAGCAGATAAAATACATTGTTAAGTGACTACATGAGGTGAATATAGGCCAGGAGACACCATGCTGGGGAGGTTATTGAAGGGCAAATATGTATGAAGGACATAAAATAATAATTACATAAAAATCTAGCATGCATGAGGAGAAAGGGGACATTCACAGCATATTACAATCATGGGAATTAGGGAATGAGGAAAGAAATACAATATATTAGCAAACATTCAATACAATAAAATGTGATATAAAAGGATAAAAATCTTATCTTCATATACTCCTTCTGCAGGACCTGGATGATGGCAGAACAGGTCTCTGGGATAATGATCCCCAGAGCCTGGGGGGAGATGCCTGTCGAGAACTTCAAGTCCTGCAGGCTTCTCCCTGTGGCCAAATACTGCAAGGTAGCGACCAACCTCTGCTCCGGAGTGATGGCTTGCCTCATGCAGGTATCCTGCCTGCTGATATAGGGGGTCAGCGAAGCCAACAAACGGTGAAACACGGGGTCCGTCATCCTGAGAAAGTTCCTGAAATCATCAGGATTATTCTCACGGATCTCACGGAGCAAAGGCATATGAGAGAACTGGTCACGCTGAAGCAACCAATTCTTGATCCATGAACTCCTCCCCACCCTGTTCATGGACAGGACTTGTATCAAGGTCAGGACCCCAACACCAAGCCCCCGCACAGCACGAAATCTACGAGGAGTACGCATACGAAACATGGCTAGAAAATGGTCGGCTGCTCAGAACAAAGTAACAGAACGCACTGAAGAACAGCAAGGCCTGTGAAGAGTGACCTGAAAAACAGTAATGAATGAACAAGAATACAATGACTACCTAAAGTCACGCAGAACTTGCTTGCATGCACTGAAGAGCAGATACAAACCCACAAGCACAAACTGAACGGCAGAAAACGATCTGAAAGCCACGAGTCTGAAAAAGCGCGAATCGTCTCTCACCAAAGTTTTACTAACACGAGATTAGCAAAAAGAGCCCAAAGGGTGCCGCGCTTGGTTCTGAACCGCCCTTTTCTAGTCTCGTCGTACGTGGTGTACGTGACCGCGTGGTTGGCGATCGGAAATTCTGACAACTTTGTGCGACCGTGTGTACGCAAAACAAGTTTGAGCCAACATCCGTAGGAAAAAATCCTAGGATTTTGTTGTCGGAATGTCCGAACAAAGTCCGACCGTGTGTACGCCCTATAACACTTAACTATCCCTAGATTGACACTAAACTGTTATTCTACACTGACAATAGAATTAGAATAGCATACTATAGAACACTAACTGTCTAAAAGCACTGAACAGAGCCCTGTTGTATCTTTCTCCACGCCAATATCACACTGAAAATGGTTGCTATTGAAAGAATACTTTTATAGTGTGCAGCAGGACTAACAGCAATGAGCCATTATTGGATAAAGTCATCACGACAGTGTCCACTCATGGCTCTGACAGTGTTCTGTGCCTTGATTGGGCAAAGCTTTCATTGCTTCAGCTAATCAGGGCTTTCAATTCAGTGTGCGGCGGTTTAGTGCATTGTGGTCATTCAGTGGGCTGAACAAACGATCAAACGTCCTGATAATTCGGCTGTTCGGCAAACGTGAGAGCGGCCAATGTTCGGCCCAAATTCATGCTCGGGCCGAACCTTTCGCCCATCCCCAATCCTCAACAAGCATGGTCAGTATTTTATTAAGTCATCTGGATGCACACTTCCTGGTGAAGGCCTCTTCAAATGGGTACTGGACAGTAAAACATTTAGGAAGAGTAAAAAGTTTATCAGTTTTCCAGTATCCCTATAGAGACATAGAAGTACATTTATAGCCTGAACCATCAAGCAAAATTGCAATTTCGCTCATAAAATTCTAGCATTGCTTTGGAGAACTCCTTTTTGGGTAAGGCAGAGGAGGGGACCTAACCTAATGGAGCTAAAGGAAGATTCTGAAGTACGTATATATTAAAAAAAAAAAAAAAACCCAATCTAATTAACAGGAACTGTTGTACTGTTGCATTATTGTCTCTTTTTCCTTTGTAATACCGTTTTTTCTGTAAATGTTTTATTTGCACTTTTTTTTAACTGTTTTTTAAATAAAATATTTTTCAAAAGAGTTAATAGAGACAGAACTTAAAGGATCCCTGTCCCTTTGAAGAGTGCTGCTATATGTCTATTTAAAATTATATTTGCTGTTTCTAATTTTGTGACAGTTTGATTTTTTTTTTGATAATAATATCTGGTGGCTTGCTGGGTTTAGTTAACCAAACCCAACATCGATTGCTCTTAGTATGCTGGCATTGAGTGTGGTCCCACGAGCTGGGAAATTTTTGTGCATGGTGATGCTGAGAGAGCTATTATCCTGTATCAGTGACAGTGCCATGTGAGTTTGACCAATCCATTGTTACAAACTGGTGAAGGTGGTCAGGGCCTGATAACACATTCACCGCAGAAGATACCTTGCCAAGAGGGAGCACCCTGATAATGTAGCAAAGCACCCTTTTCTTATGTTGATGAATAATCCCTGGTTATGCATTCACAAATAAAAATTGAAAAGTAAATAACTACCACACAACTTACAAAAAGTCCTTTAAAAACTGTGCTGTAACAAAGTCCTTTAGCTATTAAAGGCCTTTAACTATTAAAAAAAATACAGCCCCACAATGTAAATAAATTGTCAGTCACACTGTCTATATACCAAATATGGACATGCCAGCTGTCATTTGCAGTGAGAAGTCACCTAGACCGGATGTGTCACAGTTTATTTTTGTGGTTCGGGGGCAGTTGTTCATGGTGATTTACCTGGATCTGGACAACGCTGAACAACATGATTAACAATGAATTACAATTGTAATTCAAATTATTGTGGAACCTTTTTTTTTTTTTTTATGGTTCTGGTATGCGTAGTTTTTTTTCCAACAAAATATATTGAATGCAAATGAAATAGTAGAAAACAATGGATGATATTTAAAAATACTAAGACAACCACCTAGTGCGGATGCCTTATCAAGGCATTTCATGTTAGAATTAAGCTGTATAATCCAAATGATAATTTTTATCCTAGGTAATGTTTTGAATTTAACTGCTGGCTTCACTTTCAGTCTGCTATGTTCTTCTTTTCTTTTACTTTTCTGTCCAGAGGATCATTTTTCAGACATCACCATTTCTCTATGTTACAGTCAGACTGTTTAGTCTGGTTTTGGTGACCCTGTCTGAAAGAGTATATGCTCTCAGGTTACACTACTTTTGCAGTCACCATTCTGTTTTATCAATATAATAAGGCCCTTTTACATTACAGGGATTTTCTGAGAAACAGGAATTTTATATACAGCAGTCTGTAAAGTAGAAATATCCTTTTCATTTTAATGTTGTAAAAGCTACAAGTACATTTGCCATTTTACAATAAACATAAGTACTTGTCCCTGAATCATACTGTACTATGTTATACTAGTATGCACAATAATGTTTAAAACAAAAAAGTTTTACACATTTACATTCAAACAAGATCAATGGCAAAAATTGTTTACATAATTCCCAGTAGATCCCTGGCATTCAGTATTCACCCTCTTTAACCAATTCAATACCGGGCACTTAGACACCTTCCTGCCCAGACCAATTTTCAGCTTTCAGTGCTGTCGCAGTTTGAATGACAATTGCGCGGCCATACAACACTGTACCCAAACTAAATTTTTACCATTTTGTTCCCACAAATAGAGCTTTCTTTTGGTGGTATTTGATCACCTCTGCAGTTTTTATTTTTTGCTAAACAAATAAAAAAAAGACCGAAGATTTTGAAAAAAATAAAAGTTTTGCTTTTGTTTCTGTTAAAAAAATTTGTAAATAAGTAAGTTTTCTATTTCACTGATGGGCACTGATAAGGCAGCACTGACAGGCACTGATACGGTGGCACCGATGAGGTGGCACCAATGAGCGGGCACTGACGGGCACTGACGATGGGCACTGATATGCGGCACTGATGGGCACTGGTAGGCGGCACTGATGGGTGGCACTGATATGCAGGACTGATGGAAATTGAAAGGCGGCACTGATGGGCACTCATGAGTGGCACTGGGTAGCACTGATGGGCACTGATAGGCGACACTGATGGGCACTGAAAGGCGGCACTGCTGGGCACTGATGGGCACTGATAGGGTGGCACTGATAGGCGGCACTGCTGGGCACTAATGGGCACTGATACGTGGCACTGATGGGCACTGATACGCGGCACTGATATGAGGCACTGATAGGCATCCCTGGTGGCACTGGCAGTGGTAGGCATTGGAGTGGGCACTGATTGGCAGCTGCCTGGGCACTTAGTGGTATTTCCCTGGGGGGTTCTAGGGGCATACCTGGTGGTCCAGTGTGGATGGCTTCCCTGGTGGTCCTGGGCAGCTTCCATGGTGGTCCTGGGCGGGGTCCGAGGGGGGGCTGTGCTGATAAACAATCAGCACAGACCCCCCTGTCAGGAGAGCAGCCAATCGGCTCTCCTCTACTCGTGTCTGTCAGATGCGAGTGAGGAAAAACTGATTACTGGCTCTTCCTATATACATCGTGATCAGCCGTGTCCAATCATCATCCGTCAGGGACTCTTTACCTAGATCGGTGTTACGGGGTGTCAGACTGACACCCCACAACAACGATCGTGCGATGTGCCCCCAGGGGCGCGCAGTGGCTCGATATTCCTGATCACGTCATATGACGTCTGGTCAGGAATATCAAACCACTTTGCCGCCGTCATTTTGTAATAGGGCGGGCGGCAAATGGTTAAAATGTTTCAAGTAGGAAAAAAAATCTCTTTTGATCAACTTACAAGATATGCATCAACATGTCAGGATATGCATCAATAAAGAATTTCTGTGCATTAGAGATTGCACACACATATTGGATAAGGAAGTATATATAGTTTAATTTGCAAGTTCACATTCTGGCCAGTTGGCAACAGAGCCTACTGTGGGTGTCACTAGCTCCAAGCACCTGAAGTCTGTGCCCCACATCTTTTGTTGAGTACGAAGATCCTGATGCTTCAATGTCTTACATTTTTCTTGTTTTGAGTGCTTTGACAGCTGCAGGCTTCATTCTATCTACCAACCCACCACCTGTGGCACAGATGTAAAGCCACACTAAGGTGAAGAGATGTAAAGCAATACCCTGCTGAACAATAATTTTGGTCCATGCATGACTGGCTTTACTCTTGACCCCTCCATTACTTGCTCTTGATTAGGGATGTGCTTTCTGTTTGGGTCGAACATGAGTTTGACTCGAACATTGACTGTTCACCCATTTGTCGAAAACCGGGCACGATCAGACTTGGAGACCTTTTCCATAGTTGTTATTATACTTCTGTTGGTGTACACAGTATCGTGCACCCAAAGTGCAGTTGCTACTACTTTTCTGGTGGTGTACACAATGCAGTACACTTATAGTTGTTATTACACTTCTGTTGGTGTACACAGTACTGTAATCCCCTTGTGCAGTTGCTACTACTTTTCTGGTGGTGTACACAATACAGTACACCCATAGTTGTTATTACACTTCTGTTGGTGCACGGTACACAGTACCGTGCACCCCTAGTGCAGTTGCTACTACTTTTCTGGTGGTGTACACAGTACACAATACATACAGTGCATCCATTGGCTGTTCGCCCATTAGTCGAAAACGGGGCAAGATCAGACTTGGAGACCTTTCCCATAGTTGTTATTACACTTCTGTTGGTGTACACAGTACCATGCACCCCTAGTGCAGTTGCTACTACTTTTCTGGTGGTGTACAAAGTACACAATGCATACATTGCACCCATAGTTGCTATTAGACTTGTGATGGTGTACACAATACCGTTCACCCCTAGTGCAGTTGCTACTACTTTTCTGGTGGTGTACACAATACAGTACACCCATAGTTGTTATTACACTTCTGTTAGTGTACACTGTACTGTGCACCCCTAGTGGTGCAGTTGCTACTACTTTTCTGGTGGTGTACACAATACAGTACACCCATAGTTGTTATTACACTTCTGTTGGTGTACACAGTACCATGCACCCATAGATCAGTTGCTACTACTTTTCTGGTTGTGTACACAGTACACAATACATACAGTACACCCATAGTTGTTATTACACTTCTGTTGGTGTAAACAGTACCGTGCACCCCTAGTGCAGTTGCTAGTGCTACTACTTTTCTGGTGGTGTACACAGTACACAATACATACAGTGCACCCATAGTTGTTATTATTATTATTATATACAGGATTTATATAGCGCCAGTTTACGCAGTGCTTTACAATATAAAAGGGAGACAATACAGTTATAATACAATAAAATACAAGAGGATTAAGAGGGCCCTGCTCGGAAGAGCTTACAATCTAATAGGGTGGGGCAGGTGGTACAAAAGGTTGTAACTGTGGGGAATGAGCTGATAGAAGTGGTAGGAGATTAGTTGGAGACGTGATAGGCTTTCCTGAAGAGATGAGTTTTCAAGGACCGCCTGAAGTAGCAACAGTAGGGGATAGCCAGACAGGTTGAGGTAGCGAGTTCCAGAGGATGGGAGAGGCTCTGGAGAAATCCTGAAGATGAGCATGGGAGGAGGAGAAGAGAGAGCTTGAGAGCAGGAGGTCTTGATTAGAGCGGAGAGGACAATGTGGGTGATATTTGGAGACAAGATTGGTGATGTAGCTCGGGGCAAAGTTGTGAATGGCTTGTAGTACAGTTGCTACTACTTTTCAGGTGGTGTACACAGTACACAATACATACAGTCTACCCATAGTTGTTGTTAAACTTCTGTTGGTGTACACAGTACTGTGCACCCCTAGTGCAGTTGCTACTACTTTTCTAGTGGTGTACACAGTACACAATACATACATTACACCCATAGTTGATATTACACTCCTGTTGGTGTACACAGTACCGTGCACCCGTAGTGCAGTTGCTGGTGCTACTACTTTTCTGGTAGTGTACACAGTACACAATACATACAGTGCACCCATAGTCGTTATTAAACTTCTGTTGGTGTACACAGTACCGTGCACCCCTAGTGCAGTTGCTACTACATTTCTGGTGGTGTACACAGTACCCAATACATACAGTACACCCATAGTTGTTATTAGACTTCTGTTGATGTACACAGTATTGTGCACCCCTAGTGCAGTTGCTACTACTTTTCTGGTGGTGTACACAGTACACAATAAAGTGTAGTGTGGTTTTGCTAAACAAAATTTACAGCATGTCTGGAAGGCACCAAGGAGAGGCAGACACTCACAGGCCACTAAAAGAGGGCAAGCAGGCTCTGTGTCTACAGTCGACAATCTGGTCATGGACACGGTGCAGCCTCAGCACGTGGCCGTGGGGCATGCTTGTCCTTTTTTATGCAACTGGCCATGTTGAGCCACAATATGCAGAAGAGTTGGTGAAATGGATAACAAAGCCCTCCTCATCCTCCTCATCCTCTGACACCCAGGCTCAGAGTAGTTTGCCTGCCAATGCAGCTGCTAAAGCGGCCAATTCCATCGGCTCCATGTCAACAGTCACTCCTTCCCTAGCCCCACCATCATGCACGGAGGAGTCCCCTGAACTATTCGACTACAGTGTCGGGTACATGCTGCAGGAGGATGCGCAACTATTTGAAGGCTCCGATGATGGTACCCAGGTTGAGGAAGGCAGTAACATGAGCCTAGAGAGATGGGGTGCCCAAGAAGGTCAAGAAACTGGTGGTCATGTTCCCCGAGCTGCAGCATACTGCCAAGTTTGCTCCAGTGACGAGGAGGGAGGGGATGATGAGGTCACTGACTCTACTTGGGTGCCTGATAGAAGAAAGGAGGAGGAGGAGGCACATCTCCAATAAGGCTGGATACCCTCCAGGGGGCAGCTTAAGGGCAGACACCCTATTGCATCACACCACAGAGCTAAGCAGGTGCAGGGCGCTGCTGACTCCCCACATATTTTGAAAAGTTCTTTGGTGTGGGCCTTTTTTGACACATGTTTTTTTTTTTTTTTTTTAATAAGTTTTTATTGAAGGATGTAACATACAGGGAATGACATCAAAAGACAGTATCATTGTATTTTGTGTTTTATACAAAAATAACAAAGAAAAACATCAGCTCGATACAGAGTAGAAATGTAGAGCAGCTGATAAAGACTAGTAACCTGGGGAATGAAGAAATTTGGTCCCAGCCATCCACATGCTCAGCGTCTGAATGCTAGCTTGGCCAAATTGCTAGAACTCCAACTGCTGCCTTTTCAGCTGGTAGACTCTGCCCCTTTTGTGAATTTGTGGAATGTGCGATACCTCAGTGGCAGGTTCCCAAACACCATTTATTTTCATGGAAGGCCATTCCGGCTCTCTACCAGCATGTGGAAGGCAATGTCTTGGCCTCGTTAGACAGGGAAGTCAGCAGTAAGGTGCATATTACTGCTGACTCATGGTCCAGCAGGCATGGACAGGGATGTTACCTTTCTTTTACGGCACACTGGATAACTCTGCTGGCAGCTCGGAAGGATGCAGGACAGGGTTCAGTATTGTTGGAGCTTGTTCCACCACCACGCCTCCAAAATGCTCTCTCCTCCACCCCCTCCTCTTCTTCTTCCTCTATGGCCTCTTTCTCTGCAGATATCTCCTCTAAACCAATGGTGCTCTGTAGACATTCAAGGGTCAAAAAGATGCCATGCGGTGCTTGAGTTGGTTTGCTTAGGGGACAGGAGCCACACTGGGGCAGAGATTCTGTCAGCTCTGCAGGGGCAGGCTCAGAGGTGGTTGATGCCATGCCAGCTTCAGCCAGGAATGGTTGTATGTGACAATGGCACCAACCTCCTCTCCGCCCTCCAACAGGGACACTTGACCCATGTTCCCTATTTGGCTCACATCCTGAATTTGGTGGTGCAGCAGTTCTTGAGCAGGTACCCTGGCTTACAGGTTCTCCTGAGGCAATCCAGCAAAAGGCTGTGGTCATTTACCCCGGTCATATAATGCCAGTGCTTGGCTGGCTGACATTCAAAGAGAATGCAACCTGTCCAAGAACCGCCTCATTTGTGACATGCCCACCAGGTGGAACTCAACATTGGCAATGCTGTAGCAGCTGCACATGCAGCAGAGGGCCATCAATGAGTACCTGCGTGAGTATGGCACCAGGACAGGGTCAGGGGAGTTTGGATTTTTTTCGCCACGCCAGTGGCTACTGATCAAGGATGCATGCACTGTCCTGTCACCACTTGAGGAGACCACAAGGATGGTGAGCAACGACAATGCATGCATCAGTGATACTGTCCCTCTTGTCTTCCTGTTGGAGCACATGCTTCGTGGAATAATGGACAGGGCACTCCTTACCACTCAAGGCCCCCTTTATCCAGATACTAGTATTCCTGCAGGCCCGCTGATCACACAGGAAGAAGAAAAGGAGGAGGAGGAGGATTGTGTCAGCATGGAGGTGGAGGATAACACTTAGCATCAGCAGCAGTCTTCAAGGGATTGTTTGCAGTCCCCAGAAACCCATGGAGTTGTACGTGGCTGAGAGGAGGTGGTTGAGGATCATGTGATCCTTAGTGACCCAGAGGACTCAGGATCAAATGCCTCTGCAAACTTACGCTGCATGGCCTCCCTGATCCTGCAAAGCCTGTGAAAGGACCCTAGGATTTGTGGTATCAAGGAGAGGGATCATTACTGGCTAGCAACCCTTCTCGATCCATGCTACAAGGGTAAGGTTTCAGAACTTATCCAGCATTCGCAGAGGGAGCAGAGGATGAAACATCTTCGGGAGGCCTTTCAGAAAGGTTTGTGCAATACGTAAACGAGGTTACAATTTCCTGGTGCTGGACAACATGTTGCTGAGGCTTCATTCAGTCACAAAAAGAGTGTTGGAGAAGGTGGCCGGCTGACTGATGCCTTCAGACAATTCCTCAGTCCTCAGCACCCAGGTCTGATCGGTTCCAGCAACCATCGCCAGTGTCTGAATTACATAGTGCAGGAATATCTAGGGTCAAGATCAGACTTGGAGACCTTTCCACCAGAACATTCACTGGTTACTGGGTCTTGAGGATGGACCACTGGCCAGAGCTTGCTCAATATGCAATTGAGCTACTGGCCTGTCCTGCATCCAGCGTTCTTTCTGAACCCACATTCAGTGCTGCTGAAGGCTTTGTAATGGATCACAGAGTGCGCCTGTCCACAGACTCTGTTGATCGGCTCACATTCATAAAAATGAATCAATCTTGGATCACCAGCTACCAAGCACTTGATGCTGATGTAACCAATTGATTTCTCTATGGATGTGGGATCCCTTGAAGACTGCATATGCTGAGTGACTATCCTATTATGCTGAGTGACTATCGTATTCCTCTTCAATCTTCATGATGATAGCTTCTAGGAATATTTTCGGTTCAGGGCACCACCACCACTGCCTAAGGCCCAATTTTTATGCCCCTGTTTAACAGGGGCACGTAATTACAATTTTTCATCTAATATTTCACAGCAGGGCCTTTGCCTGGGCTCAACAAAAGTATCTGTGAGGCTTTACAGTGTTGTGCCACCACCACCGCCTAAGGCCCAATTTTTATGCCCCTGTTTAACAGGGGCACATAATTACAATTTTTGATCAAATATTTCACAGCAGGGCCTGTTCCTGTGCTCAACAAAAGTATCTGTGAGGCTTTACAGTGTTGTGCCACCACCACCACCACCGCCTAAGGCCCAATTTTTATGCCCCTGTTTAACAGGGGCGCGTAATTACAATTTTTGATCAAATATTTCACAGCAGGGCCTGTTCCTACGCTCAACAAAAGTATCTGTGAGGCTTTACAGTGTTGTGCCACCACCATCACCACCACCATCACCACCACCGCCTAAGGCCTAATTTTTATGCCCCTGTTTAACAGGGGCGCGTAATTACAATTTTTGATCTAATATTTCACAGCAGGGCCTGTTCCTGTGCTCAACAAAAGTATCTGTGAGGCTTTACAGTGTTGTGCCACCACCACCAATACCACCGCCTAAGGCCCAATTTTTATGCCCCTGTTTAACAGGGGCACGTAAATACAATTCTTAATATAATAATTCACAGCAGGGCCCGTTCCAGCACCCACCAAGAGTAAATGTAAGAGCTTACAGTGTTCTGGTACCAATAACACCTAAGGCCCAATTTTCCAGAGTATATAGGGCAGGCCATATAGTATATACAGGGCGGTCCCCTATTTTCAAACATCCGACTTACAAATGACTCCTACTTAAAAATGGAGGGAGACAACAGGAAGTGAGAGGAAATCTACCCTTGGAAGGAAAATTATCAAATGTAAGAGTTAATATGGGAAAAAGGTGTCTCCCCTGATGCTTTATCACCAATCCTTGTTTCCCTAATAACCCAAAATTTTCTAAATCCAATTGTCATTGGGACAGAAAGTGAGGTAAAATCTTCTGACACACAGACAGCAAAACAAATGTTACAGGGGTGATTATAACCCTTGCCTATGTTATCCAAAAAGCTTAAAAATAGATTTTGGGGCTACACTTACAAAATGTACCTGTTCCGAATTACAAACAGATTCAACTTAAGAACAAACTCACAGTCCCTATCTTGTTTGTAACCCGGGGACCACCTGTATACTGCTGC
Organism: Lithobates clamitans; assembly: GCA_037952925.1. Taxonomy (NCBI): domain Eukaryota; kingdom Metazoa; phylum Chordata; class Amphibia; order Anura; family Ranidae; genus Lithobates; species Lithobates clamitans. Next base: position 5,923,580 of record JBBGZY010000415.1, read on the forward strand.
TGTTCAGAGCATATAGGGCCTGGGGGCCCCACGCCTTTTTTTTTAAAATTTGGGTGTGCGGTTCCCCTTAATATCCATAGCAGACCCAAAGAGCCTGGTAATGGGCTGGGGGGGCAACATTACATTACAGCCGCAAGCAGTTTTAAATTACTTATATTCCTTTAGAAATGTCATTTTGTGCAGGGACTGTTCTAAATATGGGAAAAATGCGCCACTTTACAGAAATACCATAGTCACCCCCCAGGCACGATATTTAAAGGAATATTTCACTTTAAGCATTCTTAAAATTACTGCTCCCGAAAAAACAGACATTTTTAAAACTTTTTTTTGCATTGATACATGTCCCCTGGGGCAGGACCCGGGTCCCCAAACACTTTTTATGACAATAACTTGCATATTAGCCTTTAAAATTAGCACTTCTATCTTCCTACATCTTCTTCTTCTGGTTCTTCTGGCTCTTCTGCTTCTTCCTCCGGCGTTCTCATCCAGCATCTCCTCCGCGGCGTCTTCTATCTTCTTCTCCTCGGGCCGCTCCGCACCCATGGCATGGGGGGAGGCTCCCGCTCTTCTCTTCATCTTCTTCACCTTCTTCTCTTCTTCTTTTCTTCTCTTCTTCTCTTCTTCTCTTCTTCATTTTCTTCTCCGGGCCGCTCCGCACCCATGCTGGAATGGAGGGAGGCTCCTGCTGTGTGACGGCGTCTCCTCGTCTGACGGTTATTAAATAATGGGGGGGGAACCCGGTGACCCCGCCCCCTCTGATGCACGGGACATGACGGGACTTCCCTGTGGCATTCTCCGTGATGTCACAGGGAAGTCCCGTCAAGTCACCGTGCGTCAGAGGGGGGCGGGGTCACCGGGTTCCCCCCCCATTATTTAAGAACCGTCAGACGAGGAGACACCGTCACACAGCAGGAGCCTCCCTCCATGCCAGCATGGGTGCGGAGCGGCCCGGAGAAGAAAATTAAGAAGAGAAGAAGAGAAGAAGAGAAGAAAAGAAGAAGAGAAGAAGGTGAAGAAGATGAAGAGAAGAGCGGGAGCCTCCCCCCATGCCATGGGTGCGGAGCGGCCGAGGAGAAGAAGATAGAAGACGCCGCGGAGGAGATGCTGGATGAGAACGCTGGAGGAAGAACCAGAAGAGCCAGAAGAACCAGAAGAAGAAGATGAAGGAAGATAGAAGAAAGAAGAAGCATTTAAATAAAGGAATTGTCAAAAACTGTCTCTTGTCTCCCGGAGAAGAAAATGAAGAAGAGAAGAAGAGAAGAAGAGAAGAAAAGAAGAAGAGAAGAAGGTGAAGAAGATGAAGAGAAGAGCGGGAGCCTCCCCCCATGCCATGGGTGCGGAGCGGCCCGAGGAGAAGAAGATAGAAGACGCTGCGGGCGAGATGCTGGATGAGAACGCTGGAGGAAGAACCAGAAGAGCCAGAAGAACCAGAAGAAGAAGATGAAGGAAGATAGAAGAAAGAAGAAGCATTTAAATAAAGGAATTGTCAAAAACTGTCTCTTGTCATTTTTAACATTTTTGACAGTTTTTTAGTGAAATGGTAGGGGTAAGTACCCCCTTACCATTTCACACAGGGGGGGGTGGGATCTGGGGGTCCCCTTGTTAAAGGGGGCTTCCAGAATCCGATAAGCCCCCTGCCCGCAGACCCCCACAACCACCGGCCAGGGTTGTGGGGATGAGGCCCTTGTCCTCATCAACATGGGGACAAGGTGTTTTGGGGGCTACCCCAAAGCACCCTCCCAATGTTGAGGACATGTGGCCTGGTATGGTTCAGGAGGGGGGGGCCGCACTCTCATCCCCCCCTCTTTTCCTGCGGCCTGCCAGGTTGCGAGCTCGGATAAGGGTCTGGTATGGATCTTTGGGGGGACCCCACGCCGTTTTTTTTTTTTTTTTTTTTTTGGCGCGGGGTTCCCTTTAAAATCCATACCAGACCTGAAGGGCCTGGTATGGAATTTAGGGGGGGACTCCCACGTCATTTTTTTTTTTAAATTTTGGTTCGGGGTTCCCCTGTGGGGAATTCTCATGCAGTTTTTATCAATGAACTTCTATGTGTATTGTCAGCAATGCAATAGCCGCGAGTAGTTTTAAATGGGTTTTTTCCTTCGAAATGTCACTGTGCTGTCAGACTGTTCTAAACACGGGAAACATGCGCCCCTTTACAGGCATACTATAGACACCCCTCAGCTACGAAATTTAAAGGGATATTACACTTTTATTGTTTGACTTTAAGCATGATTAAAATCACTGCTCCTGAAAAAACGGCCATTTTTAAAACTTTTTTTTTGCATTGATCCATGTCCCCTGGGGCAGGACCCAGGTCCCCAAACACTTTTTATGACAATAACTTGCATATAAGCCTTTAAAATTAGCACTTTTGATTATTCATGTTCGTGTCCTATAGACTTTAACGGTGTTCGCGTGTTCGAACAAACTTTTTTCCTGTTCGCATGTTCTGGTGCGAACCGAACAGGGGGGTGTTCGGCTCATCCCTAACTCCTAGTATATACTTCTAAGAAAAGTGTAGATGGTCTCAACAGTTGTTGGTTGATAGGCAGTCCCTAACTATTGGGAGTGGCCTCACACGTGACATAGTTTTGCTAGTCGGGCTAACCACTTGGACCTGCTGGCTGTTTGTAACACATCATCCATTACCAGAAATGTGTGATCTTCAATATAAGCCTCCATCTTATAAAGTGCTTGCTTCCTGACTCAAATTGATCCCCTATTAAAGAGTGTCAATCTCACTTGTGGCTTATAACCTTGCCGGTGCAACTACCTATCCAGGGGAACTAGGAGATATGAGTAAGAACCACCACTCTAAGAAGACTCGGTCATGAAAGATCCCCAAGAAGAAATAGAACCCGCCAAAACATAAAAACCTTTACACGTTTATTTGAACAAAAAGGTTGCACTTACATCATACATCATGTAATCTCCAACCTGGCCGGCTCCAAACAGCAGCCCGTCCTTCCAGGAATTGCATACATGGTGACGTCAGCACGTCGCTCCACCCTACGCATTTCATCACAATCAGACATTGTCCTGGAGCACGGGCGGAGTACTGACTCACTGCTAAAAATAGGAAAAACATAAGCAAACTATGCCTCGGTCTGAGCCTTGGGTAGTCTATTATGGATCTGCCACTAGATTGAACAGATTTAAATTTGGAATAACGAGTACTAATCTTGGACCTGCCTTCTATAGAACAGACACAAACCTCCTGTTAATAGTAGTATACATAAATTTGCAAAAAGCAATACTGACGTGGCAACAACACTGGTGTCGCAACCTAAACTACAATCTGATAAACATGGTAAAAGAAACCTTGAATACCCGCAATGAAAGGGAACTAAAAAAATATAATATTAAATCAATGTGCAAAAAGTGTATAGGTTTCATATACAGTATGGGGCCATGTCTCACAAAATAATAAGTGATCCCTTCTAGGAGGGGGGGTAACCAAAGTATCCTATAATGAAGGAAATATACAGGAAATGTGGAAATTACAGATAAGGGGCCACAATCTACAAAATAGCAGGTAACCCTACTGGCACCGGCAAAAACTGCATCCATATATGGCCAATATATGAAAGGCAAAATGGACTTAAACACAGCAGGAAATGCCACATATCCACAAAGAGGGGTCACATCCAGTTAAATAAATAACAAATGTCCCCAATAAATAGGACACAATGAGGCAATAATAACCTTGGATACTGCATGGTTATTATTGTAAAGGATTTTATTCTATGGCTTGGGGATCTTCCATGACCGAGTCTTCTAATGCCGCAAACACATGATCGCACATTCCGACAACAAAATCCATGTTTTTTTCCGATGAATGTTGGGTCAAACTTGTTTTGCATACACACTGTCACATAAATATTGTCGGAACTTCCGAACGCCAAGACTGCGGTGACATACAACACGTACAACGCCACTAGAAAAGGGAAGTTCAATAGCCAGTGCGCCACCCTTTGGGCTCCTTCTGCTAATCTTGTGTTAGTAAAAGTTTGGTGAGAGACGATTTGCGCTTTTCAGCCTTGTGTTTTTCCGATCGTTACTGTTCTTACAGTTTGTGCTTGTGGGTTCGTATCTGGTTTTCAGCGTGTGTAGTCAGTTCGCATATGTTTTTCAGTGCATATTATTATAGTACCTATTTGATATTCAGTGCATTCTTGTCTGCTCGTTTCTGATTTTCAGCTCGCTCTTTTCAGGCCTTTCTGATTTTCAGTGCATTCTGTTAGATCGTTCTGACCAGGCTGACTGTTTTGAAGCCATGTTGCGGGTACGTACTCATCGTAGAGGGGCTTGGTGTTGGGGTTTATACTTTGACCCAAGTCCAGTCCATGAACAGGTCGGGGAGGAGTTCATGGACCAAGAATTGGTTACTCCAGCGTGGCCAATTCTCTCATATGCCTTTGTTCCGGGAGATCCGTGAGAATAATCCTGATGATTTCAGGAATCATCTCCGGATGACGGACCCCATTTTTCACCGTCTGTTGGCTTTGCTGTCCCCTTATATTACCAAGCAGGACACCTGCATGTGGCAAGCTATCACTCCCGAGCAGAGGCTAGTTGCCACGTTGGCAATGGGGAGAAGTCTGCAGGACATCAAGTTCTCGACAGGAATCTCCCCCCAGGCTCTGGGGATCATTATTCTAGAGACCTGTTCTGCCATCATTCAGGTCCTGCAGAAGGACTATATTAGGGTAAGTTTTCTCCTTTAACATCACATTCTATGTATTTAATGTTTGCTATTGTATAGTATTTCTTTCATCATTCCATAAATACCATGATTGCAATATGCTGTGAATGTACCCTTTGTTCTCATGCATGCTTTTTTGTCCTTCATGCATATTTGCCTTCACTAACCTCCCCAGCATGCTATCTTGGGCCCATACACACCTAGCCTAGTCACTTAACAATACATTTTGTCAGCTCCATAGTAGTGCTTTACCCTAAACACCCCCTAAAATGTGTACAAATGTTATTTGTGTCCTTAAATTCATGCAGAGTGCCAGAGGCTTTTTTTTGGGGGTTCCAAAATCATTCGGAACCCCCCCAACCCCTAAGTCAACTGATACCAATCCTCTATCTGCTGACTTTACCAAACCCATACCTACCTCTTTTGTGGTCAAATTTCGGTATGAATTCCTCAAAGCATGTAGTGAAAGGGCCAGAATACTTTCAAATGGTACTGTTTAAAGTTTTGTTCTCCTATTATCTTGATAGGTACTTGCAGAATGTAAAAAATTGCTTCACTTTGTACAGTGTTTATTTATATTTGTGTATTCTGATACTTCTTACCTGTCCATTGGGCTGCCAATAGTGTAAGTAAGGAAGGGCTGGCCAAAGTCAAACACATTATTTACGCATTCAGCTCTCAATGAAGTGGATAGGGTTACCTGTCAAAAACATACCCCCCTCAATTTTTTACAATGGGCCATCAGAGGGGATGAGGAATCTGATAAGTGGACTTTATATTTTTGTCTTTAAATACTCCTTAAAATAAATGTAATACTGATGTTGGCCAAGAATGTTTGTGTCTAATCTGCTTGCAATGTTTATGTGCAAAATTACTAAGTTCTTTTTTCTTGTTTGACTCCACAGTTTCCTTCAATGCCACAGGAATGGCAGACTGTGGCTTCCCAATTTGCCCAGTGGTGGGACTTTCCCAACTGCGGAGGAGCAATTGATGGGAAACATGTACATATCGTGCCACCCCCCAACTCTGGGTCATACTATTATAATTACAAGGGGTTTAATAGTATTGTGCTGTTGGTGGTGGTGCCGGCGACATATGAGTTTCTCTATGTGGACGTGGGGAAGAATGGACAGATGTCAGATGGTGGAGTCATCACCCAGACAGAGTTCTAAACATGGCTCCAGAATGGTGGCTTGGGATTGCCACCTGCTGAAGAGAACGTGCAAGGACTCCTTTTTTTTGTCGCTGATGCGCAGCATTTGGGCTGGGTGAACACCTGATGTGGCCATTCCCAATGAGGACCCTCACCCCGGACCAGAGGGTTTTACAACTACTGTCTGGCCAGAGCCAGAAGAGTGGTGGAGAATGCTTTTGGGATAATGGGCAGCCGTTTCCACCTATTCCTTACCGCAATCAACAAGGCATTTTTAAAATTGATATTTTTGTTTAAAACTGAAAGAAGATTTCCTTTGATTTACTGCTTGTGTTTCTTTTAGCTGTCTCCTAGGTTCTCCAATAGGCTTTTCTTTTTGGCCGTTTTCTTTAATAGTGAAAATGTAATTTATCTGATACATGAGATGACAATCTCTTCTTCAGCGAACTATTATTATGTTGTGGGTCTGCTACACACACACACCTCGTTTTTGTTGTTAATGTATGTAATGCATTACTGATAAAAATATACATCATTTTCAGCACCATGAATGAATTTTGGTGAGTCACGAAAATGGCATGATTGTGGCAAATTATAAAGCACTGTGGGAGTTATTTACTAAAGGCAAATCCACTTTGCACTCCAAGTGCACTGCAAAAGTGCACACGAAACTGCACTTGTAGTGCACTTGTAGTGCAAAGTGGATTTGCCTTTAGTAATTAGCCCCCATTTCAGTGCAAACACCAACTTAGTCCAAAAAATTATATTGAGCATTGAAAGAAGAAGCCACACATTGTTGAGTAGAAAACGTTTTACTCTGTGCACATTAACATGTGCGTTAGAAAAGGACTTTTGAACAAACCAACATATTTTAGTAATAACATTTTGTTTTTGACAGTACAAATAGCCTTTTTGTGTTAAAACAGGCATGTTTAAAACCATAAAACAATACACAACTCAGGAACTTACAAAGTTCAACTTTGACAAAGTGAAGGTAATATCAGAAATTAGTATGTCCAAACTGTGTTGATATTGCCTTCATCAGATGGAGTGATGTCACCCCTGTGAAAGCCACAATTTGAAGATGCACAGAAATTAAGAGTCAAAATGGGGATTTCCCTCCTTATCCCATGCCTAATGTCAACATGTGCTAGCTCCCATCATGGGGTATCAATGGACATGTTTCGGGGGTGCAACCCCTTCCTCTCATCTAATCTCATGAAATGAGATTCTTCTTCCACAACATTCACATCACCTAAAATAAAAAAAAACACACCATGTATTATAAATATGCAGGCATACATCTATTACCTGGAGCTCTGGTCTCAGACACTCACCTGTTGTGGTCACTATTTCGCCCACTTCATAAACCTCTCCTTCCTCCACATCTTCTGGTTGTGGTGTGGGGATTTCCTTTTCTTTAGGAGGTGTGGGGTCCCCGGTGTCCTCAGATGTCCCGAGTCTTTTCTCCCCTATGTGATTAAAAAAAAGGTATACTTAGCACACAATATTTGATGCAAGAAATAGTAATATGAAACATTGCTTGTCATACAATTGTCTTTTTTGGCAGAGTTATAAGCTGAAGACATTATTTTTTTCCCTTTATAAAGCTGGAATACTTACCTTTTTTTGTACAATTTTCACACATGGAGACAGCCCTAGTATCCACTGGAGCACCTGTGTGGGACACCCTAAAAAGGGTGTTCTGGTGTCCCACACTAGTGCTCCTGCATCCAGATGTGTAAACAGCTGCTGAGTGTCCTCACCTTACACTGAATCAAGATTGCATTTCATTATAGTTACAAACCCATCTAGACAACAAACTTTGTTTAAGACAAATAGGCATGACCATATGTAGTTAACCTGCATCTGCCAAAAACATTGTATTAGTGGGCGAACGAACGATGTTTACTACAAACGATTACTGTGCCCACAAACCTGAAGCTTGCCTTTTTAAACTGTACAACATTAAAGAAAAGCACATGGAGCAGCACGAGCGTAATAATAATAATAGGAACACATTACAAATACTTACTTTTTTGAAGAACTCTCTTAATCTTTCTGTACTGATCCTGCTTCCTCAATTTCAGGTCTGACCATCATTTCCTCAATTGATCCTTGGATCGCCATACCCCAAAGTTCCTGTGCAAGCTTTTCACTTTAGTCATGATCTTGGCTAGGGATGAGCTTCGAGTTCGAGTCGAACTCATGTTCTACTCGAACATTGGCTGTTCGCAAGTTCGCCGAACAGCGAACAATTTGGGGTGTTTGCGGCAAATTCGAATGCCGCGGAACACCCTTTAAAAGTCTATGGGAGAAATCAAAAGTGCTCATTTTAAAGGCTTATATGCAAGTTATTGTCATAAAAAGTGTTTGGGGACCTGGGTCCTGCCCCAGGGGACATGGATCAATGCAAAAAAAAGTTTTAAAAACGGACGTTTTTTCAGGAGCAGTGATTTTATTAATGCTTAAAGTCAAACAATAAAAGTGTAATATCCCTTTAAATTTCGTACCTGGGGGGTGTCTATAGTATGCCTGTAAAGGGGCGCATGTTTCCTGTGTTTAGAACAGTCTGACAGCAAAATGACATTTTGAAGAAAAAAACACATTTAAAACTACCCGCGGCTATTGCATTGCCGACAATACACATAGAAGTTCATTGATAAAAACGGCATGGGAATTCCCCACAGGGCAACCCCGAACCAAAAAAAAAAAAAATGATGTGGGGGTCCCCCTAAATTCCATACAAGGCCCTTCAGGTCTGGTATGGATATTAAGGGGAACCCCAGCCAAAATTTAAAAAAAAAATTGACGTGGGGTTCCCCCTAAATTCCATACCAGACCCTTCAGGTCTGGTATGGATTTTAAGGGGAACCCCGCGCCAAAAAAAAAAAAAAACGCGTGGGGTCCCCCCAAAAATCCATACCAGACCCTTATCCGAGCACGCAACCTGGCAGGCCGCAGGAAAAGAGGGGGGACGAGAGTGCGCCCCCCCTCCTGAACCGTACCAGGCCACATGCCCTCAACATTGGGAGGGTGCTTTGGGGTAGCCCCCCAAAACACCTTGTCCCCATGTTGATGAAGACAAGGGCCTCATCCCCACAACCCTGGCCGGTGGTTGTGGGGGTCTGCGGGCGGGGGGCTTATCGGAATCTGGAAGCCCCCTTTAACAAGGGGACCCCCAGATCCCGGCCCCCCCCCTGTGTGAAATGGTAAGGGGGTACTTACCCCTACCATTTCACTAAAAAACTGTCAAAAATGTTAAAAATGACAAGAGACAATTTTTGACAATTCCTTTATTTAAATGCTTCTTCTTTCTTCCTTCATCTTCTTCTGGTTCTTCTGGCTCTTTTGGTTCTTCCTCCGGCGTTCTCGTCCAGCATCTCCTCCGCGGCGTCTTCTATCTTCTTCTCCTCGGGCCGCTCCGCACCCATGGCATGAGGGGGGAGGCTCCCGCTCTTCTCTTCATCTTCTTCATCTTCTTCTTCATCTCTTCTTCCTTCTTCTCTTCTTAATTTCTTCTCCGGGCCGCTCCGCAGCCATGCTGGCATGGTGGGAGGCTCCCGCTGTGTGACGGCGTCTCTTCGTCTGACGGTTCTTAAATAACGGGGGGCGGGGCCATCCGGTGATCCCGCCCCCCTCTGACGCACGGTGACTTGACGGGACTTCCTTGTGACGTCAAGGGGAATGCCACAGGGAAGTCCCGTCATGTCCCGTGCGTCAGAGGGGGGCGGGGTCACCGGGTGGCCCCGCCCCCTGTTATTTAAGAACCATCAGACGAAGAGACGCCATCACACAGCGGGAGCCTCCCACCATGCCAGCATGGCTGCGGAGCGGCCCGGAGAAGAAATGAAGAAGAGAAGAAGGAAGAAGAGAAGAAGAAGAAGAAGATGAAGAAGAAGATGAAGAAGAGAAGAAGATGAAGAGAAGAGCGGGAGCCTCCCCCCCATGCCATGGGTGAGGAGCGGCCCGAGGAGAAGAAGATAGAAGACGCCGCGGAGGAGATGCTGGACGAGAACGCCGGAGGAAGAACCAAAAGAGCCAGAAGAACCAGAAGAAGATGAAGGAAGAAAGAAGAAGCATTTAAATAAAGGAATTGTCAAAAATTGTCTCTTGTCATTTTTAACATTTTTGACAGTTTTTTAGTGAAATGGTAGGGGTAAGTACCCCCTTACCATTTCACACAGGGGGGGGGCCGGGATCTGGGGGTCCCCTTGTTAAAGGGGGCTTCCAGATTCCGATAAGCCCCCCGCCCGCAGACCCCCACAACCACCGGCCAGGGTTGTGGGGATGAGGCCCTTGTCTTCATCAACATGGGGACAAGGTGTTTTGGGGGGCTACCCCAAAGCACCCTCCCAATGTTGAGGGCATGTGGCCTGGTACGGTTCAGGAGGGGGGGGGGCGCACTCTCGTCCCCCCCTCTTTTCCTGTGGCCTGCCAGGTTGCGTGCTCGGATAAGGGTCTGGTATGGATTTTTGGGGGGACCCCACGCCGTTTTTTTTTTTTTTTTTTTTGGCGCGGGGTTCCCCTTGAAAATCCATACCAGACCTGAAGGGTCTGGTATGGAATTTAGGGGGAACCCCACGTCAATTTTTTTTTTAAATTTTGGCTGGGGTTCCCCTTAATATCCATACTAGACCTGAAGGGCCTTGTATGGAATTTAGGGGGACTCCCACATCATTTTTTTTAAATTTTGGTTCGGGGTTGCCCTGTGGGGAATTCCCATGCCGTTTTTATCAATGAACTTCTATGTGTATTGTCGGCAATGCAATAGCCGCGGTAGTTTTAAATGTGTTTTTTCCTTCAAAATGTCATTTTGCTGTCAGACTGTTCTAAACACGGGAAACATGCGCCCCTTTACAGGCATACTATAGACACCCCCCAGGTATGAAATTTAAAGGGATATTACACTTTTATTGTTTGACTTTAAGCATTATTAAAATCACTGCTCCTGAAAAAACGTCCGTTTTTAAAACTTTTTTTTGCATTGATTCATGTCCCCTGGGGCAGGACCCAGGTCCCCAAACACTTTTAATGACAATAACTTGCATATTAGCCTTTAAAATTAGCACTTTTGATTATTCATGTTCGTGTCCCATAGACTTTAACGGTGTTCGCGTGTTCGAACAAATTTTTTTCCTGTTCGCATGTTCTGGTGCGAACCGAACAGGGGGGTGTTCGGCTCATCCCTGATCTTGGCCTTTCTCACATTTGGGTTTGGGTAAGGTCCATGCTTCCCGTCATAGTCGACCCTCTTCAAGATATCCACCATCTCCACCATCTCTATAAAGGACATATTTGAGGCCTTAAATCAAACGTTTGTGGCTCCAGCCTTTCGTCGCTGCTGTTGCTGTCTACATGCATTTGCTCTTTCTCTACCATGTGCTCTCCCACTGCGCCGAAAGACAAGGGGCGGGGAATAGACTAGAAAGAATGTCAGGGGCGGGCGGAGTTTCATGCATGCGCAGTGTATATAAAGCGTAACATACGTGCACCGTACGTATGATCTGTGAGCGGAGGAAGAAGTAGCGGAAGCGCCGATCTTTCTAACGAAGGTACAAGTTTAACTTGGTGCATCAGTGGCCTATACTGCTTCTAGATTGAGGCCTATATTGGGACAAGATTAGGAGAGTTTAGCCTGACATTAGGGTTAGTCTTGTGTTGTGTCTTGTAGAGAAAATGGATGGCTGCAGTGATCACAACTTCCTCCCCCTATTCATAAACAAGTACAGGGGGCTGCCCTGTCTGTGGCAGGTGAAACATCCGCATTATAATCATAAACAAAAGAGGCAGGCAGTGCTGGAGAAACATCATAAACAAAAGAGGCAGGCAGTGCTGGAGAAACTGCTGGAGTTGATGAAGATCCCCACGGCAACCATCCCCTATTTGAAGGCCAAAATTGGTGGCCTGAGGAGCACTTATAATAGGGAGCGCAATAAGGTCCAGGATTCCATGAGATCAGGAGCAGCAGCAGATGCCATTTATGTCCCCAGGGTGTGGTACTATGACAGACTGCATTTTCTGTCAGACCAGACTGAAGTCAGGCAATCACTCTCAACCCTTCCTTCCACTCTTCCTTCCACGCTTCCTTTCACCCCAGCTGAGGCTTCCGACGTCCAACCTGGGCCTTCCAGCCAGGAAGAAGTGGAGGAGCCCAGCTTGAGCCAGGTATAGCATTGTTCTACAGATTTCTTGTCATAAAATAATGATGTTAACTAGATGTTATTATTAATCACTAATTGGTGATTTAATAAAGTGTTTTACATATCAATAGACAGTAGTGGCCAAAAATGTTTGGGACAAGAATAAAAAATGCTGGGGTCAGAATGATAGTCTTATCTATTTGTTAACATTCAATTTGCAACAGTCATGAGCTGAAAATTGTGTGTGATTGATGAATAGAAAACTAAAACTATGTCCCTTTTTCATACACAGGAAAGCCTCAGCCAGGAGGAGGGCATGGAATGTGGCAGCCAGGAGGAGGCTGTGGAATGTGGCAGCCAGGAGGTGGTGGGGAAAGTGGCAGCCAGGAGGTGGTGGGGGGAAGTGGCAGCCAGGAGGTGGCGGGGATAAGAGGCAGCCAGAAGGTGGCCCAGTAGCCTGACCGAATCCCAGGTCCCTTCCCTCCGTCTTCCAACCAAAAGGCCCATGAAGGGGAGTAACATGGAGGAGCCAGTGCTTGGGCTGATTTGGGAGGCTAATGCTGCCCTCAGAACCACCCCCAAGAGGCCTTTGCCTCCATGGCTGCATGCAAAATCCAGTAAATGGAGGAGGGCCAACGCCTCATCTGTGAGGAAATAATGTATCTGAGCCTAAATATGGGGTTGAGGGGCCAACTCACAACCAAACCCACCTGTGTGAGTTTGACAACCCTCCTCTTCCTCCTCTTCCACCTCCTGCCACAACTCCAAAAACACAGCCTGGAAGCAAGCCTGGAAGGAAGAGTGGAAGGAAGACAAGAGTGTGATGGCCTGGGTTCAGTCTGGTCTGACAAAAGACGCAGGCTGTTGTATGACCACAACCTGGGGACATATATGTCATCTGCTACTGTTCCTGATCTCTTGGAGTCCTGGACCAGATTGTGTTCACTATTATATGAACTCCTCAGGCTACCATTTTTGGCTGTAAAATAGTTGATGTGTGCCCTGGGGTACAAAGACTTTGCTAACTTCACCAGTTTTTCCAGCGTTGCCTTCCTCTTTATTTTCTTATGACCCATAATAAATGGCTATTTTGTATTCACAAATACTTGCCTATGTGTTTTACTTCAAAAAGGACAGTTTGTTTGTGAGTAGGCAGGTACATTTCCCAAATACAATGTCAAATTAACAAGGGACACCAACACAAACCAACCTCCATGAGGTTAAAAAAAAATAATAATAATTGTGATGTGGTGACTTGACACACAAAACAAAAAACAATATTATGGAGAGCACTGGGAAAAAAAACAAGGAGATCTTGATAAAAAATAAAAAAAAACTATAAACAAAAATTAAATACATTATTATGGAGATCTGACGAAAACCAAAAAATAAAATATTCAGGAGAACGCGAGAAATAATAAAAAAAATTATTTTTTAAGAACTCTGTGTGAATATCTGCAGCAAAACAACTTAATTATTCTAGCATTATAATGAAGTAGAGAATGCAAACAACAAGAAAAAGACCAATGAAGCTGCCTAATTAACACGGGTGAATATGAGCGTCTGAAAGGCTTACCTCCTACCTGCTCAAATAAAACACCTGTCTATATCCTCATCCCTAATTGTGAGTCGTGATCAAATCACTCATCACAGGGTGATTATCCTCTGAACTTTACTAACAACATACAAAAAATTTTTGGAAAAAGATTCCAGACAGCAGTTCTTCAATGAGGACCCACTGATATATTTTATTAACTATCTTTATTGAAAAACCCTCAGGTATAAATATACATATATAAACAAAGTAACTACAATTGAAAAAAGACCTACCTTATACACACACCTCTCTCAATCACTCGTCTTGCATACACATACAGACAATAGTCTTAGACCCGGGTCTACTGAATACATTTTAGCCAAAGTTGCTCAGATGTGTTGAGAATAGACTAAAAGTCCATGGGCTTATGATCAGAACAATTGTCTGTATTAGGTCTGCATTAATGGACAAGATTTCCACCAGTGGGATCGACCTTGATGTATCGGTTATAAACAGACATACATGCAATGCAGCACAGTTGAATACGGGGGTCAACGTACCTATCGGATGAGAGTCCCCTGATGTTTTCCATGTAATGACATATACTGATCGCTCACCATTTAGGCGTCTTGATCTAGTTGACTCTCGATCCTCAGATGTCCCGTGCTGCCACCGTCTCCTTGCTGGTAACTAAACCGCGCTAGGAACCGTGCACTCCCAGCAGTATTGGTTCCTCCAAATGAAGCATACAGTAAGTAGCAAGGTTCAAAGTCATCCGACTGGGCAGTGTCCAGAGGCTATGTAAACGGTGATGTAACAAGCCACATCCAGGAGACGATAGGAAGAAAGGATCACTGTTGAATTGGCGGTTATGGTCTATCCAAAAGGTGGAGATATATGGGGGTGGTTCCAGGCATTTGGTGGGCATCCAGAGATCCCAGCCACTACTAGCGTGGTGGCAAGATGCTTACGCGTTTCACCTGATCACAGGTTTCCTCAGAGCATGCGTGCTGGGTCAGGATACGTGCTTTAAATAGCCATACTATTGACAACAATTAACAATTAAAACCTTCCACACCTGAACACCAATCACTACGTCATTCACCACTAGTGCAAAATTAAAAGCCAGTACAGGTGCGATCACACAACGGAATCGATAAGTGTTTTGATAACAAAGATATATATATCATTTCCTCTATAAATCAGAAGATCAATCACTTCTGTTTAACAGTAGCAACCCACATAGGAGATATATGCCTGACCATCCTATGTATGATGAAAGCACTCACATTTCTATAGTTTATAATATATAGTAGATATCCACATGAATAAGTGTCCGGTTAACGTTCTAAGAATACCGAAAGATTACACTCATTATTTAAGCCAAGAGGCTGCATACTTTTTAAATAGAAGATCCACATCTTCTCTTTTTGATACAAGATCCTATCACAGTCCCCCCTTCTAGATGGCAGATTCAGTTTGTAAATGCCCTTACATTTGAGGCCACTTGGTTCACCCTCATGTACCTTCAAAAAATGCAATGAGAGGGGGCGATCATCCTCTTTGTTGATAATACTCTGGACATGTTCACCAATTCTAGTCTTGAGCTGTCTCTTAGTCTTACCGACATAGATTAGTCCACATGGACAAGTCAACATGTATATTACACGTGTTGTAGAACAATTAATAAAGTTCTTGATCTTGAATTGTTTATGACCATCGGAACTGGCGAACATGTCCGTCCTATCAACATACTTACAGATATGGCACCTACCACATGGGTACATGCCTTTTAAGGGTGGGAGACTGGTGAGCCAGTCTCGTCTTTGGGGTCTACTGTACACAGAGTGGACCAAACAGTCTTTAAAATTCCTTGCCCTTCTGGCTGTAAGAAGTGGTCTATCGCCTACAATATCTCCTATAATCGGGGATTGAGAGAGGTGTGTGTATAAGGTAGGGTGGCCACCCATGTTCCCTGTAAGATGTCTGTCTTATTTTTATCATTGGCTGGAGGTAGGAATAGTCTTTTTTCAATTGTAGTTACTTTGTTTATATATGTATTTATACCTGAGGGTTTTTCAATAAAGATAGTTAATAAAATATATCAGTGGGTCCTCATTGAAGAACAGCTGTCTGGAATCTTTTCCCTAAAAATTTTTGGAAGTAGAGAATGCGCTGCATTTAAACGATTAAAAAATTTGCAGTGTGCTATCTCCATTACGAATGCTAGTTTTACCAAACTGAGCGCTTCCGTGTCGTAAATGATTCAGAGTATGAGTGGAACTTTGTGCGTCGGAATTGTGTACACACTATCGGAATTTACGAGAACGGATTTTGTTGTCGGAAAATTTGAAATCCAGATCTCAAATTTTGTTTGTCGGAAATTCTGACGGAAAATGTCCGATGGAGCCTACACATGGTCGGTATTTCTGACAACGAACTCCCATCAAACATTTTTTGTCAGAAAATCCGACCATGTGTACTCTCCATCCTGGTTCCACTGGATGGATAGAGGCCCTGGCAGGGTTACAAGCCACAAGTGAGATTGATTCTCCGTAATAGGGGGTAAATTTGAGTCATTAACCAAGCACTTTATAAGGTGGAGGCTTATATTCAAGATCACACATTTCTGGTGATGGATTATGTATACATCATTTCAAGACGTTTTCACTATATGGACTGTCTTTTCCGAAATAAACTTTTAATTACTATTAGCGCAACTTTAGGAGTGATTATTGCTGTTACTATGTGTGTCTTGCAGGTTAGCTGCTGCTGTTGGTGTTTTATTGAATAGCGCAGTTTTTTCCACATTTGAAATTGTTTGTAACACATGCTGTTTAAAGCCTCGTACACGCGATCGGATTTTCGGCAGGAAATTGTGTGATGACAGACTGTTTGCCTAAAATCCAACCGTTAGTGCGCTCCTTCAGACAATTGCTGTCCAACTTTCGTCCAACAAATGTTGGTTGGCAGGCTAATAAATTTTCGGCAGACAATGGTCTGTTGTCAGAATTGTATCGTGTGTACATGGTAAGGCTTTATTCCTTGGAGATTGTAAGTGTAATTTCATTGTTTTATTAAAATCTATTGGTGAAATACTACACTATGCAGATCTCCCCCTGTACTTTAATCTTCTCCATGGAGAGTCTATTTCAGCTTAGGAGCTTGGAGAGCTTTTATTCTGGATCATGGTGTATGTGGCTGCTATGCAGTAAGGTGTTTAGTGATCCCCTTGGCATGGGTTCAGAGCAGTTGGTAAGGAGCTCGTTTAACGGTTTGCAGTGATTTCTTTGGGGGAGCACTTTTCATGGTGGTGCACACTTTCATCATTTTTTCACTGCAAGGGAGAAGAAATGCTGATGTTTTGGAATATATACAATATATATTTGCACTATAATTTTTGCACAATTTTTGCACATTATATATGAACTTGATTTTTATGGATTTGTTAATATACTGTATTATAAGTTTATTACATGTTCAAGGCACTTTATTGTGTTTCTTTCTTGTGTATTAATTTGTATAAGGACAGCTCACTTTGGAATATTTCTTTATTGTAGTCCCTAACCATGTGTTAGTTCTCTGTCTATATTCATATATATGCCTTTACAATGACACATTCCAAGAAATCTGATAATGCTATCATAAGATATCAAGGAACTGCTCATGTCTGGGCACAAAGTGCACCATGGGATCTCATTGGTCACTCATGCATGCAAGGCTGTAAGTAAATAAACATACTAATAAGCTCTTAGCAATGCAAGCCATAATTTTATTGTGATTTGGCCCCTCATTCATTTCTATAATATATTTACATATGTAGATTAGGGATGGGTGAACATCGCCCATTCAGGTGTTTGCCAAACATCCTAATTTTCTGTGCACTCGGCAGTATGTTCACCTGCTTAGCGCACATTCAATAGGTTGTTAAGGAGCAGGGCCAGAAAGCCATCCGCCGTGTCCTTAACAATGAATGAGTCATCAGCTGTCAGCAGGCTTCCCAGCTGGCAGCTGAATAAAAAAAAATTGCTAAATTTGCAGGCAATAAATAAAAAAATAAAAAAGGTGTGGGGGTCCCCCCCCCCCAACCCATACTAGACCCTTTGGGTCTAATATGGATTTTAAGTGGTACCCCATGCTAAAAGGTAAAAAACCACCAGACCTTACATACCAGACCTTTTTTCTGAAAAGGGGGCAACATGTGGGCAACATGCTTTGGGATGGGGGGCAGAGC
This sequence comes from Lithobates clamitans, assembly GCA_037952925.1. Classification (NCBI taxonomy): domain Eukaryota; kingdom Metazoa; phylum Chordata; class Amphibia; order Anura; family Ranidae; genus Lithobates; species Lithobates clamitans. The sequence continues at coordinate 5,941,355 of JBBGZY010000415.1, forward strand.
CCACATGCCCCAAAGGACCCCATCCATGTTGAGGGCATGTGGCCTGGTATGGTTCAGGAGGGGGTAGGCGCTCGCCCCCCCTCCCCTTTCAAGGCCTGCCAGGCTGCATGCTCATGTAAAGATCTGGTATGGATTTAGGGGGGACCCCATGCCATTAAAAAAAAAAATTATATTCAGCAATTTTTTCTGTATACTGCAGTCCTAAACTCTATAATTTCCAGAGTCTCCTAAATAGGAGTAAATTTAGCAGTGGATAGATTAAGGCCAGGTGTGCCTGGAGGTACAATGCAAAAGAGTATGAGAGGGTAGGAGCTAGAATTGGTGAATGTCTCTTGGAGGGACACCACATAAGATAGTCTGAAGTATAACCTGGGGTCGCTTGTCTCTCCATCTGTACCCAGTCTGTTTTAGCAAAGTGGGAGCAGACCACTGACATTTGAGTTAGCTGAGCAGACTGGTAGCACAGGAGGAGATTGGGTAGCCCCAACCCTTCTTGTTTTTTAGGTGTAAGCAGTTTCTTTTTGGATAAGTGATGTCCTTTATAGCCCCATACTGTACGTAGTGGATAATTTTAGACTGGAATGTTAACAAAATCTAATGGGGAGGGGAATCGGAACAGAGTGAAAGAAATAGAGGAGTCGCTGGAGTAAGATCATTTTAACAGTATAGATCCTGCCTAGTCAAGAAAAATTATATAAGGATCATTGCTGTAAGTAGGGATGAGCCAAACACCCCTCAGTTCGGTTTGCGCCAGAACTTGTGAACAGGCAAAAAATTTGCGGGGACACCGTTAAAGTCTATGGGACACGAGCATAAAAAATCAAAAGTGCTCATTTTAAAGGCTTATATATATGTTATTGCCATAAAAAGTGTTTGGGAAACTGGGTCCTGCACCATGGGTATCAATGCAAAAAAAAAAGTTTTAAACACTGGCGTTTTTTCAGGAGTAGTGATTTTAATAACGCTTAAAATGAAACAATAAGAATTAAATATTCCCTTAAATATTGTGCCTGGGGGTCTCCTTAGTCTGCCTGTAAAGTAGCATGTCTTTCCCGTGTTTATAACAGCACCACAGCAAAATGACATTTCCAAAGGAAAAAAATGTCACTTAAAACTGCTTGCGGCTGTAATGTATTGTCGGATCCTGGCAATATAGATAAATATTGAAAAAAATGGCGTGAGTCCCCCCCCCCAGTCCATTACCAGGCCCTTTGGGTCTGGTATGAATATTAGGTGGTATGGATTTTAAGGGGAATCCCGCACCAAAATTAAAAAATAAATGGCGTGGGGGTCTCCCCCAAAATCTATACCAGACCCTTATCCAAGCATACAACCTGGCAGGTTGCAGGAAAAGGGGGGGGAGAGCACCCCCCTCCTAAACTGTACCAGGCCACATGCCCTCAACACAAGGGGGGTGCTTTGGAGTCTGCCCAAAACACCTTGTCCCCATGTTGATGGGGACAAGGGCCTCATCCCCACAACCCTTGCCCGGTGGTTGTGGGGGTCTGCGGGTGGGGGGCTTATTGGAATCTGGAAGCCCCCTATGTGAATTGGTATCGGGTACCCCTACACATTCACCAAAAAAAGTGTCAAAAAAGTAAAAATGACAGAGACAGTTTGGGACAAGTCCTTTATTAAAATAAAAAAAATGTCTTGCGATGTCCATTCATCTTGGATCATAGCGCAGACGACCCGAGAAAAAAAATAAAATGGAAAAACTCTGCCTTGATGGGATGCGTCCCGCGACTACAGCCTTTTTGCGCTGACAGGTCTTATATAGCTGAGGGCGGGGCCACCTGGTGACGTAAACTGGTGACCCCACCCCCTAGTGATGTAAACAGGTGACCCCGCCCCCCACTGACATTACCTGACATCACATGTGATGTCAGGTACTGTCAGAGGGGGTGGGGTCACCCGTTTACGTCACAGGGTTCCACCCTCAGATATAGTTTTTAGAGTTTTTCCATTTTCTTTCTCTGGACTGTCGGCGCTGTGATAGAAGATGAATAGACATTTTGGGACACTTTTTTTTTAACGAAGGACTTGTCCTAAACTGTCTCCTGTCATTTTTACTTTTTTGACACTTTTTTGGGGGAATGCGTAGGGGTACAATGTACCTGATACCCATTCAATAATGAGAGGGGCTGGGATCTGGGGCCCCCTTTTAAAAGGGGCTTCCAATTTCTGATAAGCCCCCCGCCAGCAGACCCCCACGTCCACTGGGCAAGGGTTGTGGGGAAGAGGCCCTTGTCCTCATCAACATGGGGACAAGGTGTTTTGGGGGGACCCCAAAGCATCCTCCCCATGTTGAGGGCATGTGGCCTGGTACAGTTCCCCATGCCATTTTTTTTTGGTGCGTGGTTCTCCTTAAAATCCATACCAGACCTGAAGGGCCTGGCATGTATTTTAGGGGGGGACCTCCACTCCATTTTTTTAAATTTTGGTGCAGGGTTCCCCTTAATATTCATACCAGACACAAAGGGCCTGGTCATGGACTGGGGGGAACTCATGCCATTTTTTTAATGATTTTTATGTATATTGTCAGGATCCGGTAATACATTACAGCCACAAGCAGTTTTAAATTACATTTTTTTTACATCTTTAGAAATGTAATTTTTCTGCTCTCATTAATAACACTATGTATGGCTGCTATGTAAGCAGCCTTACATAGTGTGGGGCATGGACTCAGGCCCCTGAGCCATGATAGGCCAAAGGCACCCTGTCTTTGGGCAATCATGGCTCTCACAGCAGAGCGCGCTGTGATTGGCCAAAGCATGCAGTTCAGGTGCATGCTTTGGCCAATCAGTAGACAACAATGCACTGCGATCTCGCAGTGCATTATGGTGCATTCCGCGGGTGCCCCATAATGCTCTAAATCCGCGAAACGCTCGATGTTGGGGTTGAACTTACGTTCGGCTTAAACATGGGGCTCATCCCTAGTTGTAAGTCAGCCTCTAGCTTTTTATACAGAGGCAGATAGTTAAACTTATAGAGTGATTCTATAATAGACATAAGTTGAATACCCAAATACAATATATGAGTGTCGATCCATGTAAATGGAAAGTGTTCTTTGAGGCGGTACAACCAATGCGGGAGGAACCAACACATTTAGGGCCATAGATGTAGACATGTTCATTTGCAGTTCTGATAGCTTCCCAAAATCACTTGGCAATCATAGTATATTGGGCATCAAGATCAGTGGGGATGCTACAAAGAAAAGCAGGTTGTCCGCAAACAAAGTGTACGTGTGCATTGCGATCTGCAGTGTACCCCATGTATATCTGGATTGGTCCAGATGGCTAACGCTAGGGTCTCTAACGCTATTGCAAAAATCTAAGTGGAGAGGGGGCAACCCTGTCTCATGCCCCAGGCAATCAAATTTGGTTGAGAAAAATGACTTTGCAGCCTGTAGGTGGAGTACAGGGTTTGCATTATTTGCAGGAAATGGGGTCCAAAACTCCAGCATTCCAGAACTTTTAATAAGTATGGCCAGGAAACTGTATTAAACGCCTCTTGGAGATCAATAGACAGTAAAAACTCTTCTTGTACAGACCCACCATTCCATCCAGACCAAAGCAGAGACACAATATCAATCACCCATCAAATTTGGTTAGGTTCCTCTCTGAGATTAACCCTATCTGGTCCATATGGACTAATGAAGGACAATAATTGATTAGCCAAAATTTTAGTCAGACATTTCAGGTCACTGTTAATCAATGAAATTGGTCTGTAGTTACCCACTTCTCCTGGTTTATTCGACGATTTGGCTATTACTGTTATAAATGCTGTGTTCAAGGTGGTTTCTAAACAACCCCACTTTTTCAAGGAATTAAAGAAGTGGACCAAATACGGGGATAAGGTTGCAGCAAATTTCTTGCTGAAGCTGAACCCTTCTTATCCTGCTTGATACCCCCAAGCACCTTCTCTACTCAGATGGGAACTTCCAAAAGATTACAATGGGTGACTTTTAATTTTTTTTAATTCATTTTTTTTTAATTTGGAGGGAAGAAAGGGGGCCTGTCAGGTAGACTGTACTGAGCCCTGTGATTTTTTACAGCCTGCATCCAGGAAAGAGTTGACCACTGCTGCATCTTCCCAAGAACCCAGAATATAGAGCTGAGAATTCCTCCATAATCCATTTAGGATTCTGGGTTTAACTACCTGCAGCAGAATATATTCTCAGAAGTGCAAATGAAAAAAAATTAAAATGGTTTTGCACAGATCAGCCCCTTTCCTGTGCGCGATATACGTCACTAGGCCGACTATTCGATATACCAGCGTCCGCAAGTTCTTGCCTCGCAAGTTCCCGTATTCGATATTCCGTACTCAAAACTTTCGAAGTCCGCGTTTTTCGTTCGTAGTTTGTACCACGCGTCTGGCTTGACTGTCGCAGGTAAGGTCCCGTCGGACTTTTCGTTTTCATATCATGTCACTAAACCGTGATTTCAAATTTTCGTTTCACTCGCATTTCACAAACTGCAATGTATATCGCTCGTACTTTCGATATGTTACCATTTCGACAGCACTGCGACGCAGACGTCGCTTCATTTCTAGCATGTCGGTATTTATAAAAAAAAAAATAAATAAATAATATGCGTCGGTAGACAGCCGTAGCCAGTCGCAATTTGCAATTTATCAAATCAAGTCAGTTCGATACCAATCATTTCTCATTTCTGAAACATTTCTAAACTCATTTCTGACATTTCAAATCATTTCACATTTCAGTCACCTACCGCGCTCCGATTCTAATCCAGTCGCACCAAAAGATGCGCCGATTCGTTCCGGTGTGCCCCAGTTATTACGGCCTCATTTCTATACATGCTCCAGAGTTACGTTATTGTCAGTCATTTGTACCTCTGTCATGGTTATCATTTCATTTCCACGTATCACGTTCCGACATGAATTCAGTCGCATGGAAATGCACCGATTGTTCTCGGCGTGCCCCAGGATTGGCCTCATTTCTATACATGCTCCAGAGTTACGTTTTATCAGTCATTCGTACCTCTGTCATGGTTATCATTTCATTTCCACGTATCACGTTCCGACATGAATTCAGTCGCATGGAAATGCACCGATTCGTCTCGGCATGCCCCAGGATTGGCCTCATTTCTATACATGCTCCAGAGTTACGTTTTATTAGTCATTCGTACCTCTGTCATGGTTATCATTTCATTTCCACGTATCACGTTCCGACATGAATTCAGTCGCATGGAAATGCACCGATTCGTCTCGGCGTGCCCCAGGATTGGCCTCATTTCTATACATGCTCCAGAGTTACGTTTTATCAGTCATTCGTACCTCTGTCATGGTTATCATTTCATTTCCACGTATCACGTTCCGACATGAATTCAGTCGCATGGAAATGCACCGATTCGTCTCGGCATGCCCCAGGATTGGCCTCATTTCTATACATGCTCCAGAGTTACGTTTTATTAGTCATTCGTACCTCTGTCATGGTTATCATTTCATTTCCACGTATCACGTTCCGACATGAATTCAGTCGCATGGAAATGCACCGATTCGTCTCGGCGTGCCCAGGATTGGCCACATTTCAGTACATGCTCCGGAGTCCGATTCGCAGTCAGTCGCTACAACAGCACGACCGATTCGAGCCTCCGTCATGGTAAACGATATGTTACATCCTCACTTACCGCGCTCCGTTTCGAATCCAGTCGCATCTTCGATGCACCGATTCATTACGGCGTGCCCCAGGGCTCGGCCTCATTTCTGATACATGCTCCAGAGTCCGGATCATAGCTAGTCGCAGACATCGGGGGATTGATCCATATCTCTGTCATGCAATTACTACCATTTCACTCCCACAACGCATCACCGTTTCGAAACCAGTCGCATCTGAGGTGCACCGATTCGTCACGGAATGCATCGCTGGTTCCGATCGCATTTCATACCTTTACCAGAGCTCGGTTGGTTGCCAGTCGCAAACACGGCACAACCAATTCGAGCCTCGGTCAAAATAATCATTTCTCTCATTTCATTTCATACTGCGCTCCGATTCGAATCCAGATGCATCAAACAGGCACCGATTCGTCCCGGGAGCACCAATGTTTTCAGTTGCCTCATTTCAATACATGCTCCAGAGCCTGGTTCACGGTCGAATAAATCATGACACGACCAGGCCGGACCTCTGTCATGGAGTTCATTCATTTCATAATCAAGGCAAACATTTCGAATCATTTCATTGTCACAAGATTGCAAGCACCATACAAATCATTGCTTCAAGTTAGTTAGCAATCCCTTCACGAATTGTCACCTTTTCATTTTCCTCAGGTCAGTCAAAGTTCAGTAGGTCCACCCTGCACCAGGTTGGACGATATCCCCCCAGGTAATTAAAAAAAAAAAAAAAAAAAAAAAAAGGAATGGGAGAATAAGTCGGGTAAGTATGACTCAGCGGATCAAAGGAAAAACTTGAAATTCATGTCACCCCCAATAGGTTACAGTCAACCAGGAAATAAAGCTCGAGAGATCCTCACCAGAGCAACCATGTCCCAGGCCGGCAGCGAAGACTTCACGGCCCCTCTGTCACCTTCTCCGGTCTCAGAAAGCGGCAGCGTGCAATCCCTCAGGGGATGGACTATCCCCAAACTGACAGCAGAGCTCAGACGCAGAGGTGTCCCCTTCCCCGCCACAGCGAGGAAAGGCGAGCTCTTCAAACTGCTCTTTCCCCCACCAGCAGCAGGACCCAGTACCCAACAGGCATCCCTCCAGTCCATATCATCGGCCATCTCGCAATTACACACGATGGTGTCATCTCTATCCACCTCAGTTGCAGACGTCCAAACCAGGGTTGCACTTCTGGAGGCCCGACCGGCCACGGCTGTCCCCGACCCAACTACAACTCAAACCTTGACACCTCTTCCTGCAGGTACCTCAGGCTCGAGCCCCATTGTCTACCCCTCCCATCTGGTCCCAACCAGTTTTAGGAAGGAAATTTTGGACGGCAAGGACGTCAACCTGGCCTCTCTCCTTATTTCCGTGCATGATTTGGCAGAAAATAAGGCCTACTCCTGGGGCGACATATCGGTGGTCCTTAAAGCCAAAGACCCCAGATTGAACCGCAAGCTATCAGTCCCAGAATTTACCCTGGCCTTTGGCATGCTCAGAGATGTCCTGTGCTCAGCCACCCCTAGCAGGCGGGAAGAGCTGGACTTGTATCTCCATACTGTGGTAGACTTGGGCCACAAGTATGGAGGTTTTGCCTTTTACGATTATCATCGTTCCTTTTCAGCCAAGGCCGCCGCCAGATTCATACAATTCCAGACTACGACAGATTGGAGTCTCATGGACACAGAGCTCTTCTGCTGCAACTTTGCCGGCTTACGCTCACCTCTGTGTGCGATTTGCCAGTCTTCCACCCACACTGCCACCTGGTGCGCCAATACGGCGATCAGACGGCCCTTCGAGTTTCCCTCTACCTCAGGTACAGTACAGGGTCAGTCGATCCCTGAACCAACGCCTCAGGTGGACAAACTCGGACGCCCAGTCCGAACCGTGGGAGGGGCAGCCATCTGTAACAACTTCAACTATGGGTCCTGCAACTTCAGCCAGTGCCGTCTACTTCACATCTGCACCTTATGCCAAAGAGCACACCCTAGGAATTTGTGTGAAGTCAAGCAACACAAGAGGGCATGACTAAGCCGGATCAACCTCTTATGGTTAGGACTGTATCTCACTTCACATCCCACCCCTTCCCTGGCCACCTACCTTATCCAAGGCTTCACAGCAGGCTTTCACACCGGCCTCATTTCACTACCCCACAGTACTCACGAATGTGCCAATCTTCGTTCGGCAGCCATTGACGAACAAGCCATAGATCAGCTCTTACAGGCAGAGGTAGATCGAGACTACGTGATAGGCCCTTTCACTTGCCCCCCTTTCAGCACATGGAGAGTCAGCCCTATTGGGCTTGTCAAGGGCAAGTTCTCAAATAAATTGTGTTTGGTGTACGACCTGTCTGCGCCTCATTCTTCCCACATACCCAGTCTCAATTCCCTGATCCCCTCCGAAGAGTTTTCCCTAAAATATTCCTCCGTTGACATGGCAATACAAGCGATCATCAAAGCAGGCACAGGTGCCTGGCTCTCCAAAGCCGACATCTCGGATGCTTTCAAGCTCCTGCCCATCCACCCATCCCTTTGGTGCTGGCATGGCATCAAATGGAAGGAAGCATATTATTTTGCTACAAAACTCACCTTCGGTTCGAAGAGTAGCCCGTGGCTCTTCGACACGTTCGCTCAGTCCCTCATTTGGATACTATTACACAAGGGTCAATGCCATGAAGTCATCCATTATCTGGATGACTTCCTACTGATAGAACCGCCCAGCAAGCCTCCAGGAGATCTCGACAAACTTAGAGTAATTTTTGGAAACCTCAATGTTCCTATCGCCGAGCACAAAGTCGATGGCCCAGCAAACATCATCACCTTTCTCGGGGTCAGCTTGGATACCTGCGCAATGCAAGCCAGTCTCCCCCCCGACAAACTAACACGCATTAGGGCAGTCCTTCACGAGTTTACACACACCAAGGGCTGTACCAAAAAACAGTTGCAGTCTCTCCTGGGTATGCTCAACTTCGCTATGCGAATTATCCCACAAGGCCGCACATTTGTATCACGCCTGCTTAGATTTCTGTCAGAAACTCAAGACCCTGATCAGATTTTGAATTTAGACTCCACAGCTATAGCGGACCTATCTATGTGGGAGGAATTCTTGTCCGCCTGGAATGGCATATCTCTATTTATACCTATGGTTTCGGTCCATTCACCCCAGGTGGTGACGGACGCTGCAGCCTCCACAGGTTTCGCGGCAATTTTTGGCCATCATTGGTTTTCAGGACCCTGGCCTCAACAGATACTGTTGATACCCGGCTTTTCCCAAACATCTGCCCTCTTTGAGCTTTATCCCATAGTGGCAGCCGCACAACTCTGGGGCCACCACTGGACAGGACAAACCGTAGTCTTCACCACCGACAACCAGGCCACGGCAGACATCATCAACAGAGGCAGGTCCAAGTCCCTAGCAGTCATGTCCTTCCTGCGCAGGTTGGTACAACTGTCTTTACAGCATCAGTTCAATATACACTGTGCATTTATTCCCGGCAGATACAACTCAGCAGCTGACGCACTGTCACGTTTCAATTATCCCTCCTTTTTCAAACAGGTTCCCGATGCCGATCCAATGTCGGCCCCTATCCCTGTCTGGTCACAACTGACCCTGGACTAGTTCAACATCTACACGGAGCTACGCAACTCATAAATCATTCCCTCTCCCACAACACACTCAAAGCCTACCAGACAGCTTGGAAGGCCTTTAATAAATTCCTCACGTCCTGCCGCAAAGGACCAACAGATATCAAACAAGTCCTGGCCTTCACTGCACACTGCCACACGCAGCTGGCCTTATCCTACAATACCGTCCGGCTATACCTAGCCGGCATTCAACATTTCATGGCGCTTGAAGACCCCACGAAATCTTCACTGTTCTCATCTCACGCTATACGAGCCATTCTAAGGGGAATTCAGAAACAACAACCAGTCATCAGCACTAAGCGCTTGCCCATTACGGGGCCCATCTTTAGGGACATGTCAACTATTCTGGCTACTTCGCCATTCGGTCTGCTCCCCAGCACGGTCTTACAAGCAGCCATATATTTAGCTTACTATGGGTTCTTGCGGCCTGGCGAATTCACCTCTAACAAACCCACAGACCAAGTACTATGCAGACGACACTTGCTTCGATACCAAGACCACTTCATTCTGCACCTCGAGGTCTCTAAAACCCAGCAAACGGGCTCAGGAGTGAACATTCACCTCTACAAAACCAACAACAGCTGGTGTCCAGTCACTGTACTCAACCGACTCCTGTCACTCCTGCCTGAGCAACCAGACAGCAGTCCCCTTCTACCATTCCCAGTCAAACCCTTAAACGCCTCTCAGTTTGTGAAACACATAAGGATACTTCTCCGCAATCTTCCCCTTAACCCTAGTCAGTATTCCGGACACTCTTTCCGCATCGGAGCAGCCTCCGCGGCGTCCCGCCACGGGGTGCCAGACCACATCATCAAAAGACTAGGCAGGTGGAAATCAGCCTGCTTCGCCCGGTATATCCCCAATCCACAAACAGAGATGGCACAGGCATTCTCCAAATTGGCTCAATAAATAACTGAAAACCAATAAAATTATAACCCTACCTGAATGTTTTTGCCCCCTTATTTTGGCATACCGGCCATTAGACCAAGGCACACTTTCAGGTCCATTTCATATGGTAAGTCCACACTTTCAGGTCTATTTCCGATGGTAAGTCTTATCTTTACTATAAGTGTTATCTATGTACATATCGGACATAGGGCTCCAACCATAAGTAGGAAGGCCAGTATGGTGGCCTGAATTTATGGGAGGAGCCCGGGGGGTACTTAAGCAGCCCGCTCACCTGTGGTGCTTGTCGGTTTCCTGTGCGCGATACCCACCCTCCCATCCCCATTTCACAGCATTTCTCAAACTATTCATTTCATTCATTTCTCTTACAGAATAATCATTTCTTAAACCAGGGTATGCCCCCTTATTTTGGCATACCGGCCATTAGACCAAGGCACACTTTCAGGTCCATTTCATATGGTAAGTCCACACTTTCAGGTCTATTTCCTATGGTAAGTCTTATCTTTACTATAGGTGTTATCTATGTACATATCGGACATAGGGCTCCAACCATAAATATATATATATATATATATATATATATATATATATATATATATATATATATATATATATATATATATATATATATTGTATTATTCAGTGGCAATGGATTAGCTCTTGGATGTGAAGAATCAGCTACTGCATAATTGTGTAAAGAGCCCCAGAAAATCTGTATTTTATTGTCACATTTTTAGAGAAACTTAGAGAAACTTATATAAATGCTTATATAAATGCATTCATGATGGTCATAACATGAAATACCTGAAAGCAAGGCTAAATAATGTGATTTCTATGGGACCTCATGACTCTTTCGTCTCATTTTACCAGTGCTCCCTACCACCAACTGACTGGCTAGAGAGTAGGGATGAGCTTATAGTGGAGTTCCAGGCAAAAATTTAACTCCTTTAAAAATATATGCACTCCCAGACATCGTGGGCTCCCTGGACAGGTAAGTGTCCTTATATTAAAAGTCAGCAGCAACAGTATTTGAAGCTGATGATTTTTATTTTTTTTTCACCCAGGCTGGAACTCCACTTTAAGGTTTGGTCTGAACACAAGTTAAGACTGAACCTTGGTTGTTCAAGCATTTAGGTGAACTTGACATTTACACATTTGGTGTATTACTTCCACTATTATACATTCCTTCTTTCAGTGGTTGTTAAAGCGGAGTTCCACACAAAAATGAAACTTCTGCTTTTTGGAACCCTCCGGTGTCATATTTGGCACCTTTCAGGGGGGAGGGGGGTGCAGATACTTGTCTAAGACAGGTATTTGCACCCACTTCTGGCATAGACTCCCATGGGAGTCCATGCCTCTTCCTGTCCCTCCGCGCTGTCTCCTGGGAAACACACAGCTCCCAGGAGATAGCAGGGACCAGTTACGATGCGCAGCGCGACTCGCGCATGCGCAGTAGGGAACCGGGAAGTGAAGCCGCAACGCTTCACTTCCTGATTCTCTCACCTAGGATGGCGGTGGCAGCTGCCGAGAACCGAGCGGGTTCTCGGCGTCGCCTGCCGACATCGCTGGACCCTGGGACAGGTAAGTGGCCATGTATTAAAAGTCAGCAGCTGCAGTATTTGTAGCTGCTGGCTTTTTAATATTTTTTTTTTTTGGCGGTTTAGGTGGACCCCTGCTTTAAGTACAACAGTAATGTTATCAGCTTATTTACCTACATGGCTGGGGATAGTTATAAAAAAAAGGCTTGGGGGTTTCTCTGTAACTCATACCTTCAAATTTCATACCTTCAGGTCTGCTATGAAATGTAAAGCTGAGCCCCTGCAACAAATTTTTTTAGAGAGGTTGGAAGGCATTGGTCATCGTAATTTATGACCTACAATGCTGGATGACATAATTGGCGGTAGATGTACATTGTGGGTATTATTTTTCTTATTTAAATTCAATGTTTTACCTTTTACATTTTTTGAGGTCCCCTGCACTCATCAACATGGGTACCCCCATTTTGAGGGCATGAGGCATGGTATGGTTTAGTGGGGCAAGCTTGCTTCCCCTTTCCTGGCCTTTTTTGCATGGCACATTAAGATACTGGTATAAAATCAGAGGAAAACCCCATGCCATTTTTTTGTCCCTTAATAACATCTATTCCAGACCATCATCTAGAGTAAGGGTCTGGTATAGATTAATGGAATCCTGGCTGTTTTATTTACAAACAGAACAAAACAGTTTTGTTGTAGTAGGTTGTATACATATTATAGCTGTTCCACTTCCCAGGCAGGGTCAAGGCACCCCTCAGGCATGTCATTTGATAGAGTTTTGCATTTTTTATGTTTTACTTTTAAACATTATTAAAACTATTGTTCTCAGTTGAATAACATTTTTACATTTTATTTATCTTTTTTTTGCATTGGTACATGTTCCACCATGTTAGTGCGTAGCCACCATGCCATTTTTTTGACAATCCCTTGCCCTTTAGCCTACAAAATGACTAGAACTGTTTTCTAACATTTGTTTCCCATTGACTTCCATGGGGTTTGGATTCAGCAGCTAAACTTTAGTCATGTTCCCTGTTCAAACGGATGCCAGGAACATTCGGCTCATCACTTAATTTCCTTTCCCACCTTCCCTTTCTATTGATTATTCTTCAGATGCTAATTAGGCTACTGTCAAACTTCTCACTACACTCATTCACCAGAAAAATAGTGTATTTCTGTACCTCATTGCATGAGTTTACTGGAACTGCAACTTCTTACATTCCTACAGCAGCACAAAGAAGACAAATTTGCTTTTGAAATGCACTTTTTATATTGTATCTTACAAACATGTTATCTTGTGCTACAATTTTATAGCTCAACTTTTTATTACATATAAATATTAAATAAACAGAAAGCTAAAAAAAGTAAAAATAATGCCTGGTGCACAATAGGCTGGGCTGAACAAGAAAAAAAACACTGAGGAGCTTGTGAGGATGTTTTTCTGGCATGCCTGTTCTACAGAAGTCAGACGTTAGGCTTCTGTCGAACAGGCTGCCTTGCACACGGGCCAATATTCAAACCCATGTGTATCAGGCTTTAGGGTTAATTTTACCCCTAAAGTTAAAGGTATGGTTATTATTAGTGTTAGGTTTAGCAGTAGGACTGGGTTTACCCTTAGGTTTATGGTTACTGATAAAGGTAATTTGGTAATTATTAAAGTTAATGGTTAAGGTTAGTTTTAGGGTTATTATTAAGGTTGGCTTTGTTTATGTACTGTATATCTTTGTTTACCAAGACAGTCAACATTATAACGTTTGCTGACAGAATTGTCCATTCATTCCTATATGCACCTAGGTAAACAAACACATTGTCTATATTCTATATATACTGTAAATCAACATGTGCAAAGTTAATTAATAAGTCTACTAATGTTTTTTGAAATTTGTGTGTATGTTTTAGATTTTAACATACATCACATTGATAGATATTTTAGCACAGTGATAATATATATTGTGAGGCTGCAATGACTGTGACATATAATTAATTGGCCATGCTGCCTATGATTATGCTTAGACTTTATCTAACTGCATCCTACATTTTGAGTATACCCCTTACAGACTGTCTCCATGGGTACCCCAGATTCCCCCAGAACACTATAAACACTAAAAAACACAACAGCAGTGTAAGGCATAATCAGGAATCTCTAGGTAGGTCTTATCCTGAGAGAATCCCAAGGGGGTTTAAGACGGGTGTCCATCTTGAGGTCAGCTTTTGGGGTGGTCGTAAAAACACTTTAATGCAAAAAAATTCTACTACAAGGTCAAGCCATGTGTCAATGTCATTCTAAAAGTAGTCTGTTCATTTACTTATTCAAAGTGGTTTATTCTATTTGAAATTTAGATGTGTTGGAAACAAAATCTTGTATTTGATCATGTTAAGCCATTAAACTGAAAAGAAAATGTTTGTGATTTCTTAAGTGATTCATTGAAAAATAATCTCTTCATCTTCCTGCAACCATCTTGAAATCTCTTCAAGTGAAGGAGCCTGCAGCTAAAACAATAAACACCTCAGCCACAACCTGTGCCTCATTTACATAGTAGCAGCTTTAATTTTGATGAAATATGCTAATGTATGCAAAATGAAATTCATCTTCTAATGGCACAAGACGATTAAACAATTTTTATGCTTAAATATTCTGTTTAATGAAATCAAACAGACCTGTGGGTGTGTGACAAATTCGCCTCAGCATGGAGAAATTAACGGATATCAAAAAAGACTAAGGCAGAATCACAAGCACTTTTCCTGATGTGACGGGCATTTAAATGTATTTGCATGATAAAATATAAACTTCATTTTGGTAGTTAAATAACCTCATGGTTCAGACTTAAAACAAAATTACAATTTATATACATCTATACGTTTGATCCAATATATTCTGTATTGTATATTTCTCAAATGTATATTCTCCACAGATCCAAATTCCACATAATATAACCATAATAAATTTAATAATTTTTTAAAATATTATTCAAATCTAAAATTCCTACTGTTAAACCTACAGTTAAGTGTATCACAAGATTTTCATCTCATCACGTTGATCTTAGAAATGTCATGGCCACTCATTGGCATCTTCTTCAAGAAGACCCAATTTTGAACAAAGACATCGGCCAACGTCCTGAAATAACTTTCAAGCGAGCCAAATCGTTTTGTGACAAACTTGTCTCTAGTCACTACACTGCAGGCAACGTTTGTCCCCCACAACTACTTGACGGTGTCTCAAGATGTGGTAGATGTACGTTTTGTCCTTGGGTATTACCGGGCAAGAGATTTATACTCCCCAATGGTGAAATTTTCAACCCTAAATTTACCGTAACCTGTGCTACACAGGGTTAAGTCTACCTTATGGTCTGTAGGTGCGGGGCTTTCTATGTGGGGAAGACAGCCAGACAGTTGAGACATAGGATAAATGACCATGTGTACTACTCGGGTAATGGCAAAATGCTTACCCCAGTTAGTCGCCATTTAGACCTCTATTATAGGTTTGACACATCCCGTGTCTCGTTCTCTGTTCTGGCCGTCGTCCCGAAGTATCCAAGAGGGGAAGAGTGGGACAAGCTCATTCTCCAGCAAGAAACCCTCTGGATTGAACACCTCGCTGCCACTTACCCTCCAGGATTGAATGAGACTCAATCCTATAAATCCTTCCTATAGATGTATGCCATGTTTTTATTGATGTCCGTTGGCTCCTGCAGTGTGGTTATGTTGGTTTGCTCGTGTTTTATCTTATTTTTTTTCTTTTTTACAGTATATATTGATTAATTTAATGATTCAAACATAATTTGTACCAAACCGTTTTGAGCATACCACCATCCACTATGTGGAAGCCATCTCTCTGATTGCATTTTTACCATCTTGTTGTTCTATTAATAATCTTTTCAAAACCTACACTCAAAGAGATTCAATATAAATAATAATCTATTGCAGCCTGATGCAATGTATGTCTCTGTACTGAACTAAGGGTTATGGATTTACGTAAATATGTTATGTACACTATTTGTTATAGGGGACGTCCTTGTTACCTTCCCCCTCTACATTGTATCTTTTATGATTGTCACTCTGTTTTGGTTCGGCACGTTTGTTGCCCATTTTTGTGACCTGGGGAGACATTGAGGCCTTTTGCCCTCCTCTGTGTGGCCACCCAGCGCTGTGCACCTTGTCTTCTCTTTTTTGACCAGGTGCGCAGCAATTAGTGGACCTTTTGGGTGTCTCTTCATCCTATTTGGTCCGCCTCTGCTGTCGCTGCATTGGCCATCCATCACTGCCTCAGTGGCTCCCCTCAGAGCATGCATGGCAACCTGTGGCCAGACCGGATAGTGCGCTTCCATTTTCCGGTTTGCGTTAACACACTTCAGGTTTGCGGGGATGCACTTCCGGTTTACGGTTTGTGGTGGCGCGTTTCCCGTGGCACACTTCCGGACGGAACCCATATATATGGAGCTGCTTTTTGGCTCAGTCAGTCAAGCTACTATACATTCACTCGATCACACACGGCAGCTGTCCGTTCTCTACCATTTACCATAGCTTTGTCCACAAAGGTAAGATTAGCGAGTAATATAGAGCATATCCATTTCTATATATTCTCTATCTTTTAGCCATGTTATTGCTACCATCAATTTTTTATTGCTCTTTTTTCATTTTTCCATGGCTATTAGGTGATTGGCTATCTTAGTTAAACACTCTCCTTTCCACTATTGGACATCGCTGGTTACTGTTATAACAATAAATAGTGATGTCAGTTCACTCACTCCGCCACTTTAGATAAGTATCTACTATTGTGTGTCCATCATCTCCCTCTTGGTTGTGATACTTATTAGTAGGGATGGGCGAATGGTTCTGCCTGATCATTAGTTCAGGTCGAACTTTGATTGTTCAGATGTTCTGCGAACACCGAACACTAAGCAGTGTTCGGGGCAAATTCAAAAGCAACCTGAACACGAGTAAAGACTATGGGACATTAATATGAAAAATCAAAAGTGTTCATTTTTAAGGCTTATATGCAAGTTATTGTCATAAAAAGTGTTTGGGGACCTGGGTCCTGCCCCAGGGGATATGTATCAATGATTTTTTTTTTTTTTTAAATGGACGATTTTTCGGGAGCAGTGATTTTTTTAATGCTTTAACGATTTTTTCCCATGTTTAGAACAGTACCACAGCAAAATGACATTTCTAAAGGAAAAATTGACATTGAAAACTGATCACGGCTGTAATGAATTGTCAGGTCTCAGCAATATAGATAAAAATCATTGAAAAAAAGAGCATGGGATCCCCCAGTCCATTACCAGGCCCTTTGGGTCTGGTATGAATATTAAGGGGAACCCTGAACCAAAATTAAAAAAAAAAATTGCATGGGGGTCCCCCTAAAATCCATACCAGACCCTTATCCGAGTATGCAACCTGGCAGGCCACAGGAAAAAAGGGGGGGACGAGAGAGCGCCCCCCAAACCGTACCAAGCCACATGCCCTCAAAATGGGGAGGGTGCTTTGGGCTACAGTACCTGACTGCAAGATTGTGTTTCCAGCACGATCCCATCGCGCTAGTTCTCGGGGAAAGGGTACTTTGCATTTCGTGCTGGCTCGCTCATCGGGAAAGGAAAACTTTTTTTTCCTTTCGCGATGAGCGACAGGCAGTGCTGACAGGTGTCTGGTAAGAATCATGAGGGGGAACGCCATGCCAAATTTTAAATAAAAAAACAGCGTGGGTTCCCCCCAGGGGCATACCAGGCCCTTGGGTCTGATATGGATTGTAAGGGGAACCCCCCTACGCCGAAAAATCAGCATGGGGTCCCCCCCAAAATCCATACCAGATCCTTATCCGAGCGCACAGCCCGGCCGGTCAGGAAAGGGGGTGGGGATGAGCAAGCGCCTCCCCCTCCTTGACCGTACCAGGCCGCATGCCCTCAACGGGGGGTGGGTGCTTTGGGGAAGGGGGTGTGCCCTGCGGACCCCCCACCCCAAAGCACCTTGTCCCCATGTTGATGAGGACAAGGGCCTCTTCCCAACAACCCTGGCCATTGGTTGTCGGGGTCTGCGGGCAGAGGGCTTATCGGAATCCGGGAGCCCCCTTTAATAAGGGAATGCGGCCTGGTACGGTCCAGGAGGGGGGGGCGCTCGCTCATCCCCACCCCCTTTCCTGACCGGTCGGGCTGCGCGCTCGGGTCTGCTATGGATTTTGGGGGACCCAATTGTCAAAATTTAGTCTTTTTTATTATTTTGACACTTTTTTGTGAAACCCTATTACCAATTCACACAGGGAGGGTTGGGATCTGGGGGTCCCCTTGTCAAAGGGGGTTCCAGATTCTGATACGACCCTTGCCTGCATATCCCCACAACCACCGTACAAGGGTTGTGGGGATGAGGCCCTTGACCCCATCAACATGCGGACAAGGTGCTTTGGGGGCTATCCCAAAGCACCCTCCCCATATCGAGAACATGTGACCTTGTATGGTTCAGGAGGGGGGCGCTCTCTCACCCCCCCTCTTTTCCTGCTGCCTGCCAGGTTGAGTGCTTGGATAAGGGTCTAATATGGATTTTGAGGGGGACCCCTATGCCATTTTTTTTTAATTTGCCGCAGGGATCCCCTTAATTTTCATATCAGACCTGAAGGGCCTGATATAGATTTTAGGGGGACCCCCACGCAATTATTTTTAAAATTTTGGTCGGGGTTCCCCTTATTATTCATACCAGACTGAAAGGGCCTGGTAATGGACTGGGGGGATCCCATGCTCTTTTTTTTAATTCATTATAGCCGCAATCAGTTTTGAATGACAATTTTTCCTTTAGAAATGTCATTTTGCTGTGGTACTGTTCTAAACATTGTAAAAATGTGCCACTTTACAGGCATGCTATAGACACCCCCCAGGCACGATATTAAACCACCTCAATACAGTGCACTTACACCCCCTTCCTGCCCAGACCAATTTTCAGCGCTCTTACACTTTGAATGACAATTACTCAGTCATCCAACACTGTACCCATGTAAAATTTGCGTCCTTTTTTCACACAGATAGAGCTTTCTTTTGGTGGTATTTAATCACTAGTGGGTTTTTTATTTTTTGTGCTATAAATAAAAAAAGACCGTAAATTTTGTGAAAAAAATGCCTTTTTCTTTTTCATAAAATTTTGCTAATTAGCAATTTTTCTTCGTAAATTTTGGCCAAAATTTATACTGCTACATACTGTTGGTAAAAATAACCCAAATTAGTGTTTATTATTTGGTCTTTGTGAAAGTTATAGAGTCTACAACTATGGTGCCAATCACTGAAAATTGATCACATCTGATCAGGCCTTCAGTACATCAGGTGAATCTCATTTCTTGAGACACTAACAAGTCAGGAAAGTACAAATACCCCCCAAATGAACCCTTTTTAGAAAGTAGACATTGCAAGGTATTAAGTAAATAGCATGGTGAGTTTTTTTAAGCTGTAATTTTTTTTTTTTCTTAGCAAAATGAAGATTTTTTTTAAAAAATTGTCATATTATTAGGTTATTTCTCACACACAGCATATGTATACAACAAATTACACCCCAAAATACATTCTGCTACTCTTCCCGAGTATGGCGATACCACATGTGTGAGACTTTTACGCAGCCTGGCCACATACAAAGGCCCAACATTGAAGTAGCACCTTCAGGCATTCTACAAGCATAAATGACACATCTCATTTCTCAACCACCTATTACATTTTGAAGGCACTGGAGCACCAGGACAATAGAATTGCCCACAAAATGACCCTATTTTGGAAAGCAAACACCCCAACGTATAATCTATGAGGCATAATGAATCTTTTGAATGGTTCATTTTTTTCCAGAAATTTTTGGAAAATGTGGGAAAAAAATGAAAACATATTTTTTTTACACAAAGTTGTCAATTTATAAGATATTTCTAACACACAGCACGTATATAGCAAAAATTACACCCCAAAATACATTCTGCTATTCTTCCCGAGTATGGCGATACCACATGTGTGAGACTTTTACGCAGCCTGGCCACATACAAAGGCCCAACATTGAAGTAGCACCTTCAGGCATTCTACAAGCATAAATGACACATCTCATTTCTCAACCACCTATTACATTTTGAAGGCACTGGAGCACCAGGACAATAGAATTGCCCACAAAATGACCCTATTTTGGAAAGCAAACACCCCAACGTATAATCTATGAGGCATAATGAATCTTTTGAATGGTTCATTTTTTTCCAGAAATTTTTGGAAAATGTGGGAAAAAAATGAAAACATATTTTTTTTACACAAAGTTGTCAATTTATAAGATATTTCTAACACACAGCACGTATATAGCAAAAATTACACCCCAAAATACATTCTGCTATTCTTCCCAAGTATGGCGATACCACATGTGTGAGACTTTTACAAAGCCTGGCCACATACAGAGGCACAACATTGAAGTAGTACCTTCAAGCGTTCTAGGAGCATAAATTGCGCATCTCATTTCATTTCTACTTATCACACTTTTGAAGGTCCTTGAGAACCAGTGGAATTACCCACAAAATGACCCCATTTTGGAAAGCAAACACCCCAACATATATTCTATGAGGCATGGGCTGCAAATAGGTACTCGAGTACTCTGATGGGCGGCAGATAGGTACTTGGGTACTCAATGGGCTGGAGACAGGTACTCGGGTAACTTGATTAGCTGCAGAAAGGTACTCGGGTACTCTGATGGGCTGGAGACAGGTAATTTGATGGGTAACTTGATTAGCTGCAGACAGGTACTCGGGTACTCTGATGGGCTGGTGAGAGGTATTCGGTTACTCTGATGGGCTGGTGACAGGTACTCGGGTACTCTGATGAGCTACAGATAGGTACTCAGGTACTCTGATGGGATGGTGACAGTATTCAAGTACTCTGAAGGCTGGTGACAGGTACTCAGTACTCATAAGAACTGTGACAGGTACTCATATGGACTGTGACAGGTACTCAGGTACTCATATGGACTGTGACAGGTACTCAGATGAAATGTGGCAGGTACTCGGGTACTCTGATGGACTGTGACAGGTACTCTGGTACTCTGATGGACTGTGACAGGTACTTGGGTACTCAGATGAACTGTGACAGGTGCTCGGTTACTCTTATGGACTGTGACAGGTACGCGGGTACTCAGATGAACTGTAGCAGGTACTCATATGGACTGTGACAGGTACTCAGATGAACTGTGACAGGTACTTTGATGGGTGGTGACAGGTCCTCTTTATTGGGGGGGAATCAGTGTGATTGGTGTACACTGTAAGCGGTAATGAGATGTTACCGCAATCTCCTTCTCACACACGATCAGGGTGTGAGGAGGGAAGAGTTGGTAACATCTCGTTACCGCTCTATATTTACATTTAGTGATCAGCTGTGAAAGGATCACAGCCGATCACATGGTAAAAAGCCGCCGGCCAATGGCTGTTTACCAGAGTCAGTGACGTGCAGTGTTCCCAGGAAAACGCTGCCACCGACGTGCACGCGCAGCTCGCTCGCGATCGCGCACATACGCCGTGCATATTGGGGCAGTACTAGCTGTGATCGGCCGTGACTTCACCATGGCCAATCATGTGGTAAATGCCCAATGGTTGTTCACCCCCTCAGTGGCGAGCAGTGTCTCCTTGACACGCTGCCACCGAAGGAACAGGAATGCGTGCACATGATTGCGTGCATTCCCTGTTTAAATGGAGGGATGTCATATGACGCCCGTCCAGAACGAGAGCCGTGCTGCCTGGCCGTCATATGATGGCCAGCAGGCGGCAAGCGGTTAAAGGAAAATTTCATTTTTATTGTTTCGCTAAGCATTTAAAAAATCACTGCTCCCGAAAAAACGGCATTTAAAAAAAAAAAAAATTGCATTGCTACATGACTCCTGGGGCAGGACCTGGGTCCCCAAATACTTTTTACGATAATAACTTGCATATACACCTTTAAAATGAGCACTTTTAATTATTCATGTTTGTGTCCCATAGACTTTAACGGTGTTCGTGTGTTCTGACAAATTTTTTGCCTGTTCGGTATGTTCTGGTGCACACCGAACTGGGGGGTGTTCGGCCTATCCCTACTTATTAGCCATACATGGTTTTGATCGCACACCTGCACTTAGCCTATGGTAAGCCATCCTTTAACATTTGCCTACTTAAGTAGTACTTAAGTAGTTTGAACAAGTTCTTAAACCAAATGGCCATATGCACGATGTTTGTAGTTTTGACTCTAGTGTATGCTTGCTGCTATATGCGCCCGTTTTTTTGAGAATTCTTCAACTATGTAAATATCCACTTGTTGGAGTACAACATGCAATACATATTGGCCATGTGTTTCTTGTCCCCCCTTATTGGCTGCTTGTTTCTTGGCTGCATGCATTGTTGAGCCCCACCAGAGTGACTTATTTATATATATTTTCAATTGTTTATTTATAGAAATTGGTAACATTACATGTAATGTCATATAGAAAAAATAAAGACATTTCAACTTTCTCAAGTATAAGATGGCATATTCAAGGGGTTATAAATGTAAGAAAATACAGATATAAGTATATTCAGTTGAAGTTTTTTCATATAAAATGAAATTCAACATACTGTATCTATTAACAGTCATTGTGTAAGAAACTTATCTGGCTCTAAGTAAGAAAAAGAGAAAAGTAATAAAATTAATTAAGATGTATTAGATGCAAACATGAAATAAACCCAGAGGGTGAGGACTACACCTTACAATCAGCGAGAGAAAAAGAAAACAACAGGGCTCTTAGAGGTCAGGCATATCTCCAGAATCCAATGAGAACTCTGAGTCATCCCACACCTGCCACGTCTTATTAAAAAGGGGGAGAGTATCTTCTATCTTAACAGTTAGGTGTTCCATCCTACGAGTATCAGCCATTATTGAAAGGACATGTTTAATTGTAGGGGGAGAGGAGGAAAGCCAATGCCTAGGTATGGCTCGTTTTGCGGCCAGGATGATAAAAGACATTATTTTTCTCAAGATCTTGGGAATTCCCTGAAGAAGAAGGCCAAATATAAAATACACAGGGCTAGAGGAGATCTGTTTGGGTTCATAAGGGCCACTGGCACATAAGATTTCAAAGGCTGTAGGTGTCTCTAGGGAGAGTGAAGGGGATTCAGAAAGAAAAAAATGTTTGAATTGCGTATAAAGTCATGCTTTGTTCGTAGCTCCGAGAAAGGCAATAGGGTAAGTGAAATTGGATGAACAAGATGCCGCAGTTGAAAAATTCCCGCCTGAGTCCAAGGATACATCCTCATAAATGACAATCCATCTGGGATATCTGGGTTAAAAAGTATATTTCGAAGGGGAGAACACTTGGAGGAGAGTGAGAATCTATCTGCACATCTTCTCCAAATATTAAGGGTGAAGAGCATTGGCGCCAGACATAAGGATCTCAGCTGAGTCATAAATTTAGAAGATGAAGGCCATAGCATATAGCAGGGATGAACCATGGCTGTAATCCCCATCTCAATCTCAGCCCATCTATTAGGGGCTTTTCTGGAGATCCAGGATGTCAATACGCTGAGACGAGAGGCATAATAATATTTAATGATATCTGGAGCAGATAAACCTTCTCTATGTTTAAGAGCAAATATTACCGATCGTGCAATTCTATGGGAGGTATTATTCCATATAAACTTAAGGAATTGTCTCTGGAGAAGTTTCAACTGCGACATTGGGACTGATGTTGGAAGCGTTTCGAACAGGTAGAGCATCTTAGGAAGAATCAACATTTTAAGAACATTTAACCTACCTAGAAGGGAGAGCGGTAGAGAGGTCCAGGTATTTAAGAGACGGGTTATTTCTGCAAACATAGGGGGGAAGTTAGCTTGGTATAAAGTGGAATATGAAGGTGTAATATATACTCCTAAATATTTCAATTTAGAGGGCCACCAACGGTAATTAAAGGAGTCTTGAAGGAGTTTAAGCTGGACTGGGGATATGTTTATAGGTAAAGCTTCCGTTTTTGATTGGTTAATCTTAAACCCTGATATTGCTTCAAATGTGGAAAGAATATAGTGTAGGGCAGGTAAAGATGTATGCGGGTGTGTAAGAGTCAGTAATATGTCATCAGCGAAAAGTGACAATTTATAATCCCTCTGTCGCAGCAAACTTATTTATATATAATTATGTATTTCATGGATATTATGATGCATTCTTATAATACCTTCCTACATGTCTATTAGACACGCAAGCTCCTGAAGAAGCGCATCAACGCGCACAATATGTGGAGCGATTTTTTTGAGCGACCTCGGGATACGACTCAATCTCTCCACGTATCCAAACAACCATTGGATCTATATCATTCTACATGCTTCTAATCTTTGCGCTTGATACATGTGGTATATGTATTTGTATTAGAGGTGTTATGAGAGTCCTTGAGGTCACTCAATTATATGTTTTTTAATGTGTTTGTATACAATGGTTTCAACTTTATCCAATTGAAATCTTCCAATTTTTTTACTAAATTTATGCGTGTGCCTACAAAGTCCATGTTTCTATGTCAATCTTTTCTAAACCATTTGTCATTAGGCATGGATATGGTAAACCTAGCAACACTGGTTTCTCTGTGATTACCAGTTTAGCCATTTTGCACTATTTCTCAGCAATGGAACTTTCAATTTCACTCAATGATGCATGGGCGAAGTTTGCTTGGAAACAAATCCACTGATGCTCTTTATTTAAATACAATTTTATTGGGTGGTGTATTCATAGTCATTCTATTTATGTATTTATTTCATTTTGTTTTTTGTATTTTGCTTCATTTTTTTGTGTATTTGATCATTGTTTGTGTACTGTTGTTTTCAAAGTTATATTTTATGTTTTGAAACTGTCTGTGTCTTTTCTTTCTATGAAAAACACTTAAAATAATGAAGCTAATTAGGAGTCATTTTTGGGCACAAGAAAAAGTTCAAGTTAGTTAAAAGGAGCTTTTGTAACTGTAGGGGCTATGTAACAACTTTTTACCATGATTTGTAATAGCTACAAATCTCTCTGCTTTTTTTCTCTAGTGAAAATATCCCCAGTGTGACAAGGTCCTAAGTAGTCATTTAAAGCCCATTGATCCCTTAAAAACCATTTTAAAGAGGATCTTCAGAACCTCCCAATAACTAACTACTTTTATTAAAAGAACACTTACCTGTCCATGGTTCCAGCTCTGTTCTCATCCAGGCTGGTTCTTCACCGCTCTTCAGGTTTACTTAAAAAAAAAATATGTTCAATGTTGTGTGTTCCCTGTGTTGCTGTGTCCTGGTTTAGCAGAAATCTTCCCCTCCAGTGCCTCCACCTCCATTGCCATAATATTCTGGTGCAGTGGGGCTATTAGAACAAAGGGAGCTGTGACATGCACTTATCAAGAGTTACTGACTATGCCCAACCTTTCAACCCAGCTCCCCCATTCAAAGAAGCCAGTACTGCAGCTTCTATGAATAAAACATGATCTATGAATGGAGGATTGAGTCTTTTTAATCATCCACCCATTCTCTATTCATAGGTCACAATTCATTCATAGAAGGTATAGTGCCACAGGAGTCGGGCATAAAGGGGATGTATAAATTCAGCTTCTTCTGTTAAAGGGGATTGCTACTTGGATTTTTTTATAGAAGCAATATGGTTGTTTTAAACTCTTTGAATTATTCAAGTAAGTATGTTAATAAAGCATTGCTACATTTATGATGTCACTACACATTTGAGCCTTAAGATAGCAATACACATTTCAATCCTGATTACATCCCTAGATGTCCTCTGTGAGGAGATGCCACTGATTGGCTCTTCTCTCCTCACACTCTGTCAGTGTGAGGTGAGGAGCGCCGATTACCGGCATCTCCGTGTTTACATGTGACCGGCTGTGATTGGACACAGCCAATCACGTGGTTAAAAAGCCACGGCCGTGGCTCTTTACACAGATCGGGGTCGCGCTGTGTCCCAGCAACAAGGCGCTCCGCAATGTGTGCCCCTGGGGGCACGCAAGAGCGGTCGTTCTGTGCGGACGTCATATGATGTCCACCCATAATGAGAGCAGTGCTGCCCCACCGTCATTTGATGGCCGGCAGGTGGGAAGAGGTTAAAGATTATTTTAACCTTGCTGCACTAAGCACTGGCCTATATATGATGCACGTGTATTGCTATTACTACAATCATTCAACATATATTGATTTTCAGATGCCTAAAAGCTTTGTTAATAATGTCCCAAGCAGACTTACAGGGCAATAAGATCCCAGACATGTTAATTTTAAGATGAGATTGTTTCCACAGGTTGCTATTCAGGATGTTTGCCAGCCACTTTTGTTAGAATAAACTTGAACAGGTTTGTTGCATACTACAATAGGGTGAAAAAGGAAGGTGAAGAGTGAATCAGAATAACCAAGATGCAAACAGCAGACTAGGCTCTAATCCTCTTCTTAGGGATGTTTTGCTTCTCTCAAAGTCTCTCTGCCATGTAGTCACAGACTATGCTGCCTGACCACCCATAGCATTCTGTCACCTTCAGGATTAAGGTTCTAAAGGAAACCTAATCATGGTACTGTATTTCAAAACAAGACAGCTACAAAGGTTTATGTGGGGCTTTTAATCCAGCCACTCATTTATCATCTCTCTTGTGGGGGACAAGGGGACAACCGTAATTGTTTTCTCTAGGCCAGGCACTCTATAGCCTCCAACACCCAACTTCTTCAACAATACCTCTCAGGATGGAAGAAAGGTCTCCTTTCCAACTCATAGACCTAAAGAGAGACAGATATTTACAGTGGCATCTTCACAGGACAGAAGTGAACAGAAAGTGTACCAATTATTTAACAGATCTCCAGCACACATCACCAGGTACCCCCATCTGCTATATGGTTTGGTCATTAAACATTAAAGCACAGACTTCCAAGCATCCTGTAAAAAGATTTGGGGTTAACATAGTTCTTTACTGGTTGAATTCCCATTTCTAAAACTGTAAAGCTGTGCTTGCAATGGTTTTGTGGATTACTAATACAATTTCAGATCACTTCAAGCAATGCTGTAAACTGCAGGACTGCATAACGCATGGACAGCATTTAAGAGATAAATCCAAAGTTATTTTAATGAGTATTAATTTCCAGCCTTATTTAGCTTTTTTCTTCTGCCCAAGTGAAATGGTTTAAACTTTTCTTAGTGCTGTAGACACATCAGGATACATCCATGTAGTCATTAATTACTGGTGCAGTCTGGTCTAATCAAATATCTCTCACTTTCTCTCTATCTATATATTCCTTTTGGTTTACAAGAAAACAGCATTTTTCTGTCCATCTCTAAAAGTTACAGTATATTTCAAATTGCTGTCCCAGAATGCCATATTCCTTACTTAAATAATATTTATTAGGCAGAAAACTGACTTTTCTTTAGAAGTATTTCAAGTATTCTGAGCCCTGCAATTGGAGAAATTGCTATTATTATTATTATTATTACTGCAATGATATCGTACAATCTAAAGTATGTTATGATGACCATATACAGTAGTAAAAGTGTTGTCATTGCAAATGAAAGGAGCGTGGAAAAAAGTACAATAAGGCCCCAGGCCCATGGAGAAGTCTATATAAGGTTTTCTTGGAAATAGCTGTGGAAAATAGCGTTCTCACACTAATGTTATTGTTGTTGTGTATGAGTGTGATTTCGTTTTAAAGCCAAAAGACATGGTGCAGAAAATCATTTTTCACAGTTTTCCCATGACTTACTAAGATGTATCATTCAGACATCAAAACATAAGTGAAGTTTAAACTGCCAAAGGTGTTCACTCACCCTTTGTGTCCCAGCATCATAAAGAATGCCTTGCCAGCTCTTGGCATTTCCCCAAATGAGAATGGGATCTCTAATGTTTCAGGAGACAGTAAAAAGTAGTGAAAAGCAAAGATGCAGCAGAGCGAATGGGATTTTTCTTCTTGAGAGCGAGAAGGTCACAGCTCTTTAAATCAAGCTGCACGGTTGGCAAATTCCTTTATTAATATGTGTCTCAGTCTGGATTTAAGGGGGTACTATCAAGTATTCATTTGAAATCTTGACATCAGAAATAGCATTACTGGCCACATGCTGGGTAACCACAGGATAATGTTTTTTTGTTGTCAGCCAGTTTCTTATACAGAACATTTACACTGTAATTCCATAGACCTCTTTGTTCCCAAATTGTGACAACTTAGAGGATGAACTGCACATTAGAAAACTGAAGATTTATATTCACAGCAATATTGGCTGAATGTTCTTCAAAGGACATTTTTCCTCCATTTTATCAAAAGTTTGAAGTGATTATTTTATAAGAGTATTCTTACGCTGCCAAACATTTGAGTTATTTTTAATTTGAACTCCAAGCAAACAGCTAAATACATAAATGAAATACGCATATAGGTGTTTTTTTACCTGCCAAAGGATTTATATTTCTGCCCATCTTGTCCTAAGATTTACTTAGCTCTACCAGGCAACGCAGCTAGCTTGGTGACCTGACTTTACTCTACTGTTTCTGAAGTAACACCGATAGGTCATCCACTTGCTCCCAGCCTGTGATTGGACAATGAAGGAACAGTAGGAGACTGATGATGTCTTCCCTGTTCCATCTTATCACCTCTTGTTAACATATACCTAGTCAGTGCATGTGCATGCAAGTCTCCTGACTGGCCTCAAGTGCTGTTCCTTTATTTATCAGTGTGGGTGCCATACACATGGGCCGAATATTGGCCAGTTCAATAGAAACCAGCCAACATATACATCAGCTTGTATGGCTGGCCGAAGGAACGGCTTCTGACGAACGGGCATGCTGGAAAACCAGCATCCGATCAGCATCCGTTCAGTGTTGGTAGCCTAAGGCTGCCAGCGTTGACCGATGTGTGCTCTGGCAGGGGGGAAGTCCCCCTGTCAGAACACAATTGCTTAGCAGAGGGATCACTGTACCAACATCACATAGTTAGTACAGGGAACTCCTCCTGAACTCCTCAGTGTTAGTGTGTACCAGGCTTTAGGGTTTGGTTACAAATGTATTCTGTATAAAGCATACATACGTTATAAGTAGCTACATTATGGTATTAAAGATATTGAATTTAGAGCCATGCTTTCATTCTAAGCTATATCACCCTATGCAATGTTTTTTCCTTTTTTACTACCCAGACAGAAATCACAGAAGTCCACGCAGATTTTGAAAAAAAAAAGTACACTTTGATTAAGTTATTTATTCATTAAAAATGACTCCCCCCTGTATTGAATTGTATTATAATTGTACTGTCTGCCCTAATGTTGCGTAAACTGTCAGCGCTATATAAATCCTGTATATTGATAATAATAATATTTACTTACTTTACGTTAGCCTCTTAGAAACTATGGTGCCTTAGGACTCAGACTGAGAAAAGGATGGATGGCAATGTGTGAGTCAATCATACTCTAGCAGAGTGTTGTGAAAAACATTTCGAAGAGAGAGCTCAAATTTGACATAATGTAGGTGTTGCTGCTCCTTCCTGGACAAGGCTGGGCTGACCAAGGTAGCAAAAGTTTGACTGCCATTTTTTTTCCTGAAATCATCATTAGTTGGGCAAGTATTGCTATTGCAATTTCAGAGATGTTTTGAAATCTGAACTTGGAGAATGCCTACAGCTATAACTGGAAGGTAGGTAGGACTTTATTTAATCATCATGCTACCTGAATGATAAAGCCTTTTTGCAAAGCATTTTAAAATTCTATGCAACAATGCACTAATAGTGGAAGCACTTGTTGCATGCTTCCTTAGCTTCAAAAAGCTATATGACTCAACAACCTCTATCTCCCCTAGAAACCCAGAAATAAACAGTAGAGGAAAGCAAAGTAAAAAAAACATTACTACAATTTGTTCACACAATACATGCATGAAAACTGAGGGGCATTGATGGGAAAACCATGCAGATTTCACTTGCGGAGACATCAGTTTACATTAGTTTACTTCAGTTTTCATGCATGTGGACATCAGTTTTTATGCACGTTGATATCAGTTTTGTGCATCAGTTATGTGCCTTATTCAAACCAATGTTGATGTCATGTAATTTTTTTTCCCATGTAGAAAACTGCATACACATTGCAGATTTCTGTGCAGAAAAAAATCTGCATTGTGTGATGTGAACAGGGCACATAGAGAACCACGTTTTTTTTTTGAGCCCTTGCAGACGTCTCTGCACCATGGTGTGAACGAGGCCTAAATGTTTTTTTGACAGTTTTTGACTGTTGGTTAGTGTTTCACAGTTAGAAATAAGCCAAAGACACCAATCTCATATGTAATAATTTGTGTTACGAGGGATGAATGTTCAATCTGATGGTGGGATTGAACACATATGACAGCTTCTGTCTATGGTTGCTAAGGATGCAGCAACTGCTTATACTCGCTGCTTCCTTACTAACTGCTGACATCAGGAATACCCAGCCACAGAAGCAAGTGTGTGGGGAATGAAGTGTGTTATAGACATGTGCATTCATTTTCGTCCGAATGCATTTTCGTCCAAATTTCAGGTATTTTCGTTATTGTTTTAACAAACGATAACGAAAGTGCAGAGTCTGAAAAACGAAAGATCCGACATAAACAAATGCTTTATTTTCGTTTTCGTTGCTACAACAGTTCGATATAGATAGAAGATTCGACATGATGATGACAATAACAATCTGTGTACATCAAACCTGTGGTCGAATGTGCCTAACCTTAACTCTATTAGTCCAAGATTATTCTACATAGAGAGAAAAGATTCGACATAGAGAGAAAAGATTCGACGTAGGGGAGAAAAGATATATAAAAATAATGATGATGATGAATGTTATTGGCTGATTGTAACCAAAGAGGAGGAGCAGTAAAATAGCTAGAACTAAGTACACACGTACTTTGGCTTATGGTGTCTGTTGAAAGTTCTAAGAAGATTTGACGGAGCAGGTAAACTATACGGCGTCGTACAGTTTAGCTGCTCTGTCGAATCTTCTTTGAACATTCGACAGACACCATAAGCCTTGAATGACAGATTCAACCTTGGATTTTCGGGTGAATCCAATTTTTAACGAAAAACGAAATAAATAAAAACGAATTTCGGGAGTAAATAAATACATTTATTTTTGGACAAAAACGAAATTCCGAAAAGGAAATATTTCAGTGTGCACATGTCTAGTGTGTTACATCATTGCTTAAATATGGGCAGATGGCAGTATTTGGGAAATGGTGTCACTACTATCCCTGCTATCAATAGTTGCTATAGAAGCAGTAGCTGCTTTCACTTGCTGCGTCCCTGACAACCACTGATGTCACAAGACCCATTTACTAACATGACCAGAAATCCCCAGCCACATAAGCAAGTGGGTGGGAAATTAAGCAAATTACATCATTGCTTTAGAAGCAGCAGCTGTTTGCAATTGCGGATTCCTTCTCAACAACTGATGTCCTTTTCTAATGGCCTATTCACCTACATTGCCAGGGATCCCTGACCACATCAGAAAATGTGTTATGGCTATATTTGGCCAATGATGTCACCACTATTCCTGCCCCTTCCTTTTTATAGTTGATTGCTTGGGGAGCTCTCATTAAGCTTTGTGTGTGTCAGGTGGTCATTATTTTCCCAGCAAGCCGGCAGCAGGCATGACTGAAGATGTATTTACAAGAGAAATTTTGGGGGATTTCTATTTTTTTTAATTAGCCACTTCAATACAGGGCTTTTATACACCCTTCCTTCCCAGACCAATTTTTAGCTTTCAGCGCTCTCACACTTTGAATGACAATTACTTAGTCATGCTACACTGTACCCAAACCAAATTTTTATCATTTTTTTCTCACAAACATAGCTTTCTTTTC
Organism: Lithobates clamitans; assembly: GCA_037952925.1. Taxonomy (NCBI): domain Eukaryota; kingdom Metazoa; phylum Chordata; class Amphibia; order Anura; family Ranidae; genus Lithobates; species Lithobates clamitans. The sequence goes on from JBBGZY010000415.1 coordinate 5,972,835, forward strand.
GTGGTATTTATTCACTGCTGTTTTTTTTTTATTTTTTGCAAAATAAGCGAAAAAAGAGAGAAATTTTTGAAAAAAATAAACACTTTTTTTTAGTTTCTATTGTAAAATTTTGCAAATAAGTAATTTTTCTTCATAAATTTGGGCCAAAATGTATACTGCTACATATCTTTAGTAAAAATAACCCAAATTAGTGTATATTATTTGGTCTCTGTGAAAGTTATAGAGTCTACAAGCTATGGTGCAAATCATTGAAAAATGATCACATCTGATCACACCTGATGTACTGAAGGCCTATCTCATTTCTTGAGGCCCTAACAAGCCAGGAAAGTACAAATACCCCCCAAATTACCCTTTTTTGGAAAACAGACATTCCAAGGTATTAAGTAAGAGGCATGGTGAGTTTTTTGAAGTTATAATTTTTTCCCACAATTCTTGGAATTTTTTTTTTTTTTGTACAAAATTGTCATAATAACAAGTTATTTCTCTCACACAGCACATGCATACTTGCAATGACACCCCAAAATACATTCTGCTACTCCTCCTGAGTATAGTGATACCACATGTGTGAGACTTTTACACAGCCTGGCCACATACAGAGGTCTAACATCCAACTAGCACTGTCAGGCATTTTACGAGCATAAATTGCACATCTCATTTGATGACAACCTATCACACTTTTGAAGGCCCTGGAGCACCAGGTCAATGGAAACGCCTTCAAAATGACCCCAATTTGGAAAGCTAACACCCCAATGTATAATCTATGAGGCATAATGAGTCTTTTGAACGGTTCATTTTTTTCCAGTAGTTTTTGGAATATGTGGGAACAAAATGAAAACTCATTTTTTTAATACAAAGTTGTCAATTTATAAGATATTTCCAACACATAGCATGTACATAGCAAAACTGGCACCCCAAAATACATTCTGCTTCTCTTCTTGAGTATGGCGATACCACATGTGTGAGACTTTTACATAGCCTGGCCACATACAGAGGCCCAACATTGAAGTAGCACCACAATTTTGAAGGCCCTGGAGCACCAGGACAATGGAAACGTCCACAAAATGACCCCATTTTGGAAAGCTAACACCACAACGTATAATCTATGAGGCATAATTAGTCTTTTGAATGGTTCATTTTTTTCCTGAAGTTTTTGGAAACTGTGGAAAAAAAATGAAAACGCATTTTTATTTTACACAAAGTTGTCCATTCATAAGATATTTCCAACACATAGCATGTACATAGCAAAAATGACACCCCAAAATACATTCTGCTACTCCTCATGAGTATGGCGATACCAAATGTGTGAGACTTTTACACAGCCTGGCCACATACAGAGGCCCAACATTGAAATAGCAGCTTCAGGCATTCTAGGAGCATAAATTACACATCTCATTTCTCAACCACCTATTACAATTTTGAAGGCCCTGGAGCACCAGGACAATGGAAATGCCCACAAAATGACCCCGTTTTGGAAAGCTAACACCCCAACGTATAATCTATGAGGCATAATTAGTATTTTGAATGGTTCATTTTTTTCCCGAAGTTTTTGGAATATGTGGAAAAAAAAATGAAAACGCATTTTTTTTTATACAAAGTTGTCAATTTATAAGATATGTCCAACACACAGCATGTACATAGCAAAAAGGACACCCCAAAATACATTCTGCTACTCCTCCTGAGTATGGCAATACCACATGTGTGAGACTTTTACATAGTCTGGCCACATACAGAGGTCCAACATCCAAGTAGCACTGTCAGTTGTTCTAGGAGCATACATTACACACAAATTCCTGCCAACCTATCACATTGTTGAAGGCCCTTCATATTTCTAACACATAGCATGTACTGTACATACCAATTACAAACCAAAATACATTCTGCTGAGTAAAGGGTAAAGAAAATATTACCTGCAGTTTTAGTAGTGCAGTGGTCCACAGAGAAGAGCATCAGTCCAGGCAGCAGGCAGGAACGTGGACAGCGACAGAAAAACAGGCAGCAGGCAGGAATAGTCAGTACAGGTAGAGATGTCAGCACAGCCAAAGCATTAGTCCAGATAGCAGGCAGGGATGTGGTCAGCAGCAGCAAAAGGATCAAAGGATTGTCCATGCAGCAGGCAGGAATACTGTCCATAGTTAGTACATGCAGCAGGCAGAGGTATGGTCAGCACATCCAGAGTATTTGTCCAGGGAGCAGGCAGTACCATCAAGCTTAGGGCATCGGTCAGGAAAGAATGGGGACAGGGGTAGAGGCTTCTCCCACCCAAATCGCTTAGAAGCCTCCGGGCAACCAGACCCTGTTATGGGAACACAGAAAACCAAAAACTGGTTTTCTGAACTCCGAACACTATTCTGGAGCCCCTCACATATGTGAGACCCCTGTGTAGCAGGGTGAAAGATCAATCCAAGGGGCAGGCAAAAACATGGTCAACAGGCCGAGGTCAGTGCAAGTAAAAGGCAGAAATAGACGGTAGGCAGAGGCATAGTCGATACAGTCCAGGGTCAGTTCACGTGAAAGGCAAAAACATGGCGGAAAAACAATGCAGACAGTAGGCAGAGGCATAGTCGAGAAACAGGCCAGGGTCGGTTCACATGGAAGGCAATGATATGGTTGGTTGAGGAAGGGAAATATTCAGGACAGAAATTAAAAACGGGGAAATGGCAGTATTAGAAATATGGACTAATAATTTTCCAGAGTGTGATATCGCCTGAAGCATTCTCCGATGCAAAGGCCAGGTTGGGAGGGACAGTCGGTACAATGGAAGCTGGTATCTTTCCTAATTCCTTTTTTGGTGCACACCTGACATTTTTTTTGGCGTTGTCTTCCGGATCCTGTTGGTGGAATATGGTCCGGGAAATGGCGCTCATGTAGTCTGCTGACAGAATCGGAGCGAATGCTTTCTGGGGGGATACTTACTGATAAATCAGGGCAGTGACAATGTCTTCAATAAACTTTATGAAGGTGGTGGGTGTTTCTGTTGATTTTTGGTAGATTATGAAAGAATTTAAAAGGGCCAAATGAAAAAAGTAAATTGCGACTTTTTTGTACCAGAATAGGGATTTTCTTGTTGAAAGATAGGGCTGCAACAAATGATCGTTTAAATCCACCCCCCCCCCCATGTATTTATTGTACTCAGTGATACAGGTAGGCTTGCGAACGGTACCGCGTCTTCTGTGAAGTTCCATCGAGATGTCATCGTGGATGCTGGACATGATGTACACATCTTTTCTATCCCTCCACTTCACAGCCAACACTTCTTCGTTCCTCAATCTTGTCGATTGCTCCCTTTGAATGTTTGTGGTGACAAGACGCTGTGGGAAGCCCTTTCAGTTTTTTCTTGTTGTACCACAGGCCAAAGTTTGTTTGAGATATAGGTGGCGGAGAAGGGGCAAACTAGTATAATAATTGTCCATGTAAATATGGTACCCTTTTGGAGGAGTGGGAATGCCAACTCCAGAACAATTTTCCCACTTATTCCCATGTACGAGGGACACTCAGGGTGCTGGAGCTGGGAATCTTTGCCTTCATACACGCGGAATGAGTGCACATAACCGGTTGCACTTTCACAAAGCTTGTTAAGCTTCAAGCCGTACCTCGCCCTCTTACTGGGGATATATTGCTTGATTCCCAGCCGGCCTGTGAAATGCACCAGGAATTCGTCCACAGATATGTTTTTGTCAGGGACATAAACTTCGGCAAACTTCTGGGGAAAAAATTAATTAGGAGGCGAACTTTATATAGTTTGTCAAAGTTTGGGTGATTTCAGGGGGGGGGGGCACTGTGAGTTGTCACTGAAATGCAAGAAGCACATTATGATTTCATGTCAGGACCTGGACATGGCTGATGAAAAAACTGGCATATGGTGGATGGGTTTGGTCGACCAAAACTTATGAATTTCATTTTTTTTTGTAAGCCCCATGTTGAGGGTTAGGCCTAAAAACAATTTTAGCTCCACTACTGTTAGGGGTCTCCATTCAAAAGGGGGGCATAGCTGGGGTTGGTTGCAATGAATTGTTGGGCAAAGAGATTAGTTTGGTCCACGATGCCTTGAATCAATTCGTTAGGGAAAAATAAATTAAAAAAATCCATTTGTGAAAAACCTGCAGATCCGCCGTTACCGCCGCTGCCCACTGCCGCCGCTTCAATAACCCCATCGGGGAACGGCTGTGTCCTGAGGGACACAACGGTACCCCGATCGCCGCTCTGCAGGCCCCCGGGGGCCCATAGTAGCGCCGGAAAGCCGAGGCCATCATATGACATCCACCCAGGATGGGAGATCCCATCTGTGGACGCCATTTGACTATGGCCGGGTATTGAAGTGGTTAAAAACGTTTCAAACAGTTAGGTGAAATATTTTTTTTTAAGGAGTAGGGGTGCCTCATATTCACTCACGGTTGAGGTGGGGGCATTATATAGGGGCTCCTTTATTATTAAAGGAAGCTTCCAGAGTCCAATAAGACTCCCTCCCACTATGAGAGTCTTTATTTGATCTATTCTGGGCTGAGTTGGAAAGAAATGATACTGAGAATTACTGTGTAACCAGATCCTGGAACCTGTGAAGTATCTTTTGGAGTGTTTATACCCAAAGAATTGGGAAGGCTTTCTTTGACCTTACCTTTATGGGGGCTTTTTATGAGGTAAGAGGCAGCTTGAACAGGTGAATGAAATTGGATTGAGGTACATGTGTTTTGGTGCATTTTTTCAGTGTGGTGGATACACACAAATAGTGGACTTTTATTTTGCATTTATTATTCATTGATATATTTCAACACTGATTTCAATCACAATATTGTGTATGATTTATATATAATTGTATGGCTACATACTTACTATATCATTATTGTTTATTGTACATTATTTAATGTCATATGGATTTTTTATTATATATCACCGGTATATATTACACAATTTTTACATACATTTAAATGAGAAGTATGTTTTTTTTGCAGATTCATATTTACTGATGCTGCATCTGTCCCCCACCGGCTCTAACACTGAGAACCAATTGATATAACACCGCAGATCTATTGGTTCTCACAGCTCTCTGAGCAGAGAGCTGCTGACTGTCAGTCACTGCTCTCTGCTCTGCCCCCTCCTCGCTCTCTGGAACGCTGGGCTGTGGAGGGGGTGGGAGCGGCCAGCTCAGGCTCTCAGGGGATCTCTGAGAGGCTGAGCCTGGGTGGCGGTCCAAGCATAAGGTAAAAAGTAAATAATGATCAGCGCAGCTTGATGATATATAAAATATTAACAATAAACGATAAATGATGTGCAAAATCACTAATTGCAATTATGCAAATTGCTAATGATGGTGTGCAAAATAACTGAAGCAACAATAGCCCTATGTTCAGTGTAGATGAATACTAAAGTGCCTATGTTGTAACTGTGCAAATCCGCATAATGATGCTGTGTAAAAATCGCTAAAAAACAACAATAAATAGTGCTGAACAAACCAATCTGAGTATGTGCACATAGTGTTGTGCAAATGCAATAGTGATTCTGGGTATTAGCATACTAATGTAAACACATAGTATATATTAAAGTGCCAATAGCCCTATGTTCAGAGTACATAAACATAGAATGACTATGTTCCAACTGTACAAAAACCCATGATGCTGCTATGTAAAATCGCAGAGTATATGCTAAAAAAGATAAGTTGCAGCTAGATCCAAAGTGTGTAAATGCACTTAAATAGTATAAAGTAAATGATGATCAGCGCAGTTTGATGATATATCTGAAATATTTAACAATAAGCGATAAATGATGTAAAAAAACGCTAATTGCGATTATCGCTAATTGTGATTATGTAAATAAATAAATAATGATGCTGGGGTGGTCCAGGCATGTAGGCAGATCCCACCTTCAGTGTCACGATCTTGCCCGAGCCTGGATTGGCTCCGTGACATCAGCAGACAGCGGACTTCAGCCTGCTGTCTGCTGAAAACGGGTCACAGGAGTGCAAAACGAACTGCACTCCTGTGATCCACAGGAGAAGTACAAGCTTTGGTTGTATTTTTCCTTTAATGTTTTGGGTTGTGCTGCACTATTCATTTTTATTACACCCTATAAATAGTTTTCCTACACTATGCATGCTTTGCCAAGGGCTGTGCAAGTATATCATTCCTATTAAGATGCTGAGCATAGCAAGTAGATGGAGCTTGGTCTACCACTTAAATGGCCTTCTAGACTTCCAGTTTCCGGCACCATATGTAGTGGCGCCTCCCGCATGTCTCCCGCGTCACCTCTGATGGAGCAATACCTCATTTAGTGCGGTCCTGGCCCCACACAAGCCGTGGACCTTGATCCTTCCTTGGCAGGCCCCTAGCTGTCCAAGATGGCCGACGGATCCCTCACTGATCCTGCCTCCCATGCAGCCCACATTGCCCACCTATCCCTGAATACCGCAGAAGAGCAGTATGCCAAGATGTCTCAAGCAGTAGTGGCCCTACTCTCCCCCACCATCACAGCTGCAGTGAACAGAGCTGTCACCTCAGGTATTGAACAGCTCTGTAGGGAGATTAGAGAGCAGGCAGGCTCAGTCTATCAGACCTAGAGGAGGAAACACAGAGCTCCCAAGCCACAGCACACGAGGCATCCCAAACCCAGCAATACATTTTTGGAAAAGTTAGATGACCTGGAAAATCATTCACGCTGGAACAACCTTAGGATCAAAGTTCTCCCAGAGACCTACAACTTGGGATCACTGACATAGCTATGCAATACCCGCATCCCGGCAGCCCTCGACATAACCACACCCTACATAGTGGAAAGAGCCCACAGGGTGGAAGCTCCATATAATGACAAACGCACCCCCGCCCGATAATTGTTCGATACCTAAACTACTCGGACAGAGTTGCCATATTAAAAAATCTTTCTGGAATGAAAACTCCCTTCATTTGGAGGGGCATAAGCTGCTCATTTTTGCTGACTATTCTCAAAAAGTTTCCCATAAGAAGAAAGCCTTCCAACCTACAATAGATATAAAAAGTCTACAGACCCCCTGTTAAAATGTCAAGTTTCTGTGATGTAACTTTTTCCACCTTTAATGTGACCTATAAACTGTACAAATCAATTGAAAAACAAACTGAAATCTTATGGGGAGGAAGTAAAAATAAAAAAATGTAATTAATGTGGTTGCATAAGTGTGCATATCCTCATATAACTGTTCAGAATTAAGCAATCACATTCAAATTCATGTTAAATAGGAGTCAGTACACACCTGCCATCATTTAAAGTGCCTCTGATTAACCCCAAATAGAGCTCAGCTGTTCTAGTAGGTCTTTCCTGACATTTTCTTAGTCGCATCATAAAGCAAAAGCCATGGCCTGCAGAGAGCTTCCAAAGCATCAGAGGGATCTCATTTTTAAAAGGTATCAGTCTGGATAAGGGTACAAAAGAATTTCCAAGGCATTAGATATATCATAGAACACAGTGAGCACAGTCATTATCAAGTGGAGAAAATATGGCACAACAATGATATTACCAAGAACTGGACGTCCTTCCAAAATTGATGAAAAGACGAGAAGAAAATTGGTCAGAGAGGCTTCCAAGAGTCCTACAGCAACATTAAAGGAGCTTCAGGAATATCTGGCAAGTACTGGCTGTGTGGTACATGTGACAACAATCTCCCCTATTCTTCATATTTTTTGGGCTATGGGGTAGAGTGGCAAGATGGAAGCCTTTTCTTACCAAGAAAAACATCAAAGCCTTGCTAAATTTAAAAAAAACACATCTGAAGTCTCCAAAAAGCATGTGGGAAAATGTGTTATGGTTTGATGAAACCAAGGTTGAACTTTTTGGCCATGATTCCAAAAAATTTGGCACTAAAACAACACTGCACATCACCAAAAGAACACGATACCCACTGTGAAGCATGGAGGTGGCAGCATCTTCCTCTGGGGCTGCTTTTCTTCAACTGGAACAAGGGCCTTAGTCAGGGTAGAGGGAATTATGAACATTTCCAAATACCAGTCAATATTGGCACAAAGCCTTCAGGCTTCTGCTAGAAAGCTAAACATGAAGAGGAACTTCATTTTTTAGCATGACAATGACCCAAAGCATACATCCAAATCAACAAATGAATGGCTTCACCAGAAGAAGATTAAACTTTTGGAATGGCCCAGCCAGAGGCCAGACCCAAATGAAAATATGTGGGGTGATCTGAAGAGGGCTGTGCACAGGAGATGCCCTTGCAATCTGACACATTTGGATTGTTTTTGCCAAGAAGAAGATCAAGATGTGCCATGCTGATAGACTCATACCCAAAAAGACTGAGTGCTGTAATAAAATCAAAAGGTGCTTCACCAAAGTATTAATTTAAGGGTATGCACACTTATGCAACCATATTATTTTATTTTTTTAGTTTTACTTCCCTTTTTACTTCCCTCCATCTAAAAGATATCAGTTTGTTGTTAAATTGAGTTGTACAGTTTATAGGTCACATTAAAGGTGGAAAAAGTTCTGAAATGATTTATCTTCGTCTCATTTTTTTTTTTCAAATATACTTTTTATTAGTTTTTCAGAAAAAAGAACAAAGGACAGTCAGGAAAGGTACAGTATCATGACAAACATAACCGTAGATGTATACAGGTGAGTATTCCAATCAGGAGTCGGCAGTGTGTCCATCATTTGTATCATAAGACAACAGTCTAGTAACAGGACAATAACTCGCCTATACAGCATCCATATCTAATATTCAACACTAATATGACTTGTCATTAATTAAGGAAAATCACTGTGGCCCCTTAAACAGGGCTCCAAGTGCACTGACCTATCCCCGAAACCAAATAAATCAGGGAAAAAAAGGAAAAATAAAGAAATTATAAGGGAACAGCAGGGGAACACAGAAGTTAATGAGTAAATCAGAGAGTGAAAGAAGGGGGGAAAAACTACCAGAGATATGAGAGTGGGGGAGGGGGGATGAGGAAAGAAAGGAGGGGGGTTCGACCCGAGGACGACGGACTTGTTGCCAGTATCAGTGGCCATCTGGCCCATGTCGGTTTGCTATTCAGGAATTAAGCATGGACAGTCCCTCCTCTGAAAGGATAAATATATTGCAGAGCCTCCATGCCTTGGAGTGCTTCTCTTGTTTGTTTTGTGCCGTGAGGACCAAGTCTTCCAATTATTTAATCTCTTATATCTTGCGGAACCAAATTCCTATGGACAGGGGGAACATTTCTTCCACAATAGGGGAATGCAGGACTTGGATAGCGCTCAGAAGATGCGTTATCATCGACTTTTTATAGCTCTGCGTCAGGATTGTGGTGACGTGGAGCAGGAGAAAAGCTGGGTTGTTCTGAATTACATGGTCTATAAATTTTTTGGTGACTTCCCTAACCTTCGACCAGAAATGTTGTAGTCGAGGGCATGACCAGAAAATATGGAGCAGTGTCCCCTCGTCCTGTTGGCATCTCCAGCATCTGTCCATGAAGGTCGGGAAGAATTTGTGTAGCAACTGGGGTGTATAGTACCACCTGGACAGGAGCTTGTAATTGAGTTCCTGTATCTTGGTACAGATGGATGTCTTTAGTGAGAATCTCATCGCATTCTGTTTTTGGGCATCGGTAAATGGCCGTTGCAAGTCAGCCTCCCATTTTTGTATGAAGGACAGGTCCGGTTGCTCCGTGGGGGAGTTGAGCATTGCATAGGTTTTGGATAGTACTTGGGGCAGGACTACCTCTTCCCTACAGTATTCCTCGAATGTCGTCAGAGGGTGTAGAAATTTTGCCGGATTGGTGATCGAGTGCAAGAAATGGTGCAAATGTGTTGCCTTTCAAAGCAACAATCGAAAATAATCAGTATCACTCGTCAGGGATTGAACTGAGGGCCAGTGAATGCCCTCCAGGAAGTGTGCAGCCCGATCCTTCCTCATCGCGTAGAGCGTCTCATACTTCAGCAGCTCTAATCCTGGGGGGAACTCCGGGGTTCCCCAGTGTCAGATAAAGGGATGAATCTTTGGTGGATATGGGGGTCGTACGCATGATCGACGCACCTGTATGAAGGGTCGTGCCGATCACCGGATGGGATTTCAAAGCCGAGGGTAGCTTGTCAAAACACCAGACAGCTCCCTTCAACGGTATCACTGTCTGGGCTTGTTCTAGTTGGATCCAGAATTTGGATTCCCCATGCCGATTCCATCTATGGTCCTGCCTAGGTGCACTGCTAAATAATAGTTCCGTAAGTCTGGGAGGGCCAATCCCACATAATGTTAAGGGAGCGTTAGATAGCGTCTCTGTACCCTCGGCTTTGAATTTGCCCATATGAATCTCACTCTCAGAGAGAGTGTATCTGCTTAAAATAATGGGGTGTGATCTGGATCGGTAATGCCTGGAAAAGATATAGAAATTTCAGGAGTATAGACATTTTGACATTGTTTACACCTGTCGAACCAGGAATGAATTTCCTTTTTCCATTCCTCAAGCTATTGGCGCGTCTTAGTGAGTAAAGGTGGTAAGTTTACTTCAAAAGTGTGGGACAAGTCCCTTGGGATCAGGGTGCCTAGGTATTTGAGGGAGCTGTCTGACCATTTAAATTTGAACTGGGATTTCAATGCATTCAGTCTATTTGGAGTGATGTTGATACCCATGGCTGCCGACTTATAAAAGTTGATTTTAAGATTGGAGAGGTTCCCATATCTATCGAACTCGCTGAGGAGGTTCGGTAAGGACACCACTGGGTTGGTTAGAGAGAATAAAAGGTCATCTGCGTATGCCGAGATCTTGTATTGGGCATCTCCAATCGACACTCCCTGAATATCTGAGTTTAAGCGTATGGTACCCAAAAAGGGTTCCAGGGCTAGAGCAAAAAGAAGGGGCGAGAGTGGGCATCCCTGTCTAGTACCATTAGTTATCGGGAAGGGATCCAAAAGGATTCCATTGGCTTTGACCTGGGCTGTCGGTATAGAGGAGATACAGGTGATCCAACGTAGCATTTTATATCCCAGACCGATCTGTTTGAGCACCCAGTTGACACGATTGAACACCTTCTCGGCGTCGGTGCTCAGGAAGACACACTGTACCTTAGATGTAGTAGCTACCTGGATGGGATCCAGATGGACAATATCCGGCATATACTTGGACAATCTATTAGCCAGAATTTTTGTGAAAAGTTTTAGGTCTATATTCAGGAGGGATATAGACCTATAGCTGCCGCAGGCCGCTGGATCCTTCCCTTCTTTGGGGATGAGGGAGATATGTGTTTGCAGAGTGTCTCTGGGGAAGGCACCTTTCTCCCCCAGGTTGTTAAACATCTTCACCATATGGGGTCCCAGGAGCGGTAGTAGGGATTGGTAGTATTGTAGGGTAAACCCATCCGGGCTGGCGCTTTGCCGGGTTTCATCCCCCTACCGCTCGTTGAAGCTCCTCCAGTGTGATGGGATCGTCCAACTCTGCCCCCGTGTCTGCCGGCAGTTGTGGGATCAGGGATGAGGTGATGTAGTCACCTATTATCGTCTCATTGGGGGTCCGAATTGGGAGATTATATAAAGAATGGTAGTAGTCCCTGAATTCCTGCGCTATCTGTGTGGGCAAAGGTCTCTTTTGTCCCGAGGGTGCTATAATTTGGGGGATATATGCACTGTGTCTGTGTTTCCTAACCGCTTTAGCTAGTAGCCTCCCACATTTATTTCCCGATTTGTAGGTGAGTATTCGGCAGAATTGCAGTGCTAGCCTTGAACTGTAGCAAATCCACAATCTGCTTTCGGAGAGAAAGCAGTTCGACCTCTAAGGAGGCTAACAGAGTGCGTTTATGCTTCATTTCCACGTCGCAGATCTTATCCAGAAGGTGGAGCAGTTGTTGCTCTCGTTCCTTCTTGATGCGGGCGCTATGTTTGATTAGCACCCCCGATCACAGTTTTATGGGCTTCCCAGAGAATCCCAGCACTGCAGTCGCCTGTGTCGTTAGATTGGAAGTAATGTCTTAACTCTTTCTCAATGTCATCCATGACTGCCGCTGTTTGCAGTAGGCTTTCATTCAGCCTCCAGAACTTAGCTCTGGTAGTTGAATGAGATGAGAGATCATAGCACATAGAGATAGGCGCGTGGTCAGAACACGTGATATTCCCTATCTCAGGTTCGCGAACTGCCTCCAACTGACCATGTGGGACCAGGAAATAGTCAATTCTCGAATAAACTTTGTGTGGTGTTGAATAGAAGGTGTAGTCTCTTTCCCCTGCATGATGTAGTCTCCAAACCTCAATCAGTTGAGCGTCGTGAAGATGCCATATTATGCATTTGTGAATGCCCGAGTGAGTTGAAGTTTTACCCGATGAAGTGTCAATCAAAGGAGCTAAAGCCGTATTAAAATCACCACCCACTATCAACTGTCCTTCCTTAAATTCCATAAGCAAGTTCAGTATGTGGTGGAGAAAGGCACCTTGTCGGTCGTTAGGCATGTATAAAGTGGCCAGCGTCACCTTCGCGCTCCCGATGGAGCATTTGATGAACACATAGCGGCCTTCAGCGTCTATCCGCGTATCGCTACAGGACCAGGGCACCGTACCTGAAATAATAGACACCCCCTTGGATTTAGCAGCCACATTAGTGGCGTGTTAAGCAAAGGGGAAATATTGGTTTCCAAGGCACGGAGGTCCGACAGTTCTGAAATGGGTTTCCTGGATAAACACCAAATCTGCTCGTGCCCTTTTCAAGTCATTTAGGAGCATGCAGTGTTTCTCCATCACGTCAAAACCCTTAGCATTCAGCGAAAAGAGCTCGATAGTGTCCATCGCCTCTGGGTCGCCTGGAGGATAAGGGAAAGGAAAAAGAAAAGAAAAGGGGGGAAGGGGTAAATGAGATGGAGGACATGAGGAAAAAAAGGAGGGGAGAAGAGTGGGAGGGAAAGAAAGAAGAGAAGAAAAAGAAAACAAAAAGTAGAGAAATTAGACAGCTCAAACTGTCTGTGCAACTAAGTGCAAACAAATTTTGTTTGCACAGCAGCACTCTCCGGTTTTCACCAGGAGGGGTGCTTCAACCTAATGGGGAAGGGGTTAGAATAGACCAAGAGGAGTCATCCTGGTCCAACCCAGCCCCCCCCCCACCCTTACAACATAAACGTATACATGTACATAATAACATATGAACAGGGGGAAATCAAGCAGTAATAAACCATGTAACTCTCAGACCGAATATACGGTATGTATCAAGAACAGTCACCACCTATTGTTCGGTGAACATTAATCTCAATGGGGAGTGTCTCCCCCCACTCCACCCCCCAGTCCCAAAACTCCCCGCCTTCACCGCAGAACTCTCGTGTTCAGTGATAGTAAGGAGTCCCCCCTCTCCCTTCTTGAGAGAGAGGAGAAGGGCGTCAATGGGGCCAGAGTCTGGCCGACCCATCTCAGCGTATGGGTGTGACCCGTTCCCAGACCCCAGTGTGTGGTGTGTGACCATTCCCAAGGCTGCGTCTAGTTTTGGGACAACCTGGAAATATGGGTCCCTCCCCAGTAGTAGTCCCCATTTGGCCTGACTGGCTCCCCTCACACTCCCCAGTCTCAGCGCGAAGACCCTTGCATGTCCGGGGAACCCCCACCCACACGGTGCACCCCCCGGGTGCATGAGCCAACTGCTTCATCCCCTCAGGTGGAATGTGAAGGGGAGGTCATGGCCGGGCTGTCACAGGCAAGACGTCCCCTGGGGGCAGCCACAGTGTTTGTCCACCAGTTCCTGGTGCAGTAAGAGGTATCTGTACATGAGAACCAAATGGAAAGATATTCGGGAGAGCCCCTCCACACAGCAAAACCCCCCCAGGCAGCCATCGGCGGTGATCGAAGGAGCTGAGCATGGAAGCCGAGTGTGTCCCACTGTGGGCAGCCCAAGAGTTAAAGTGGCTCTTGCTCACATAAGATTCCCATCCTCCCCGGACCCCTCCTGCATGGTGTCCAAGTCCCCAGCCGAGCAATATTTCAGGGCCGCAGGGCCGCAGGGCCGCAGGGCCGTAGGGCACGAGGGGGCAAGAAAGAAAACAAGGGGGGCGGTGGCCGAGTGCACAATCATCATAAGGAACAAAAGAGAAATAAAGGCAGTATCAGGTGAAAAGGGTGGGAAGCCGGAACAAAAGGTATCTGAGGGCTCACTGCTCCATCGATAGGTGTTAGGCCTCTCCTGTCCCCTCTGCGGAAGCGAAGCGTGACCTATGCCGGCTCCTCTGTGGTCTGGGTGAGCGGGCCCTCCTCATACCTGATTGGGTGGGATGGGAAACATTGTACAAACCATTGCGGCACCTCGGTTTCCAAAAAGGCAAACAAGGCAGGGAGATCCTATGGGGTGCGGAGTGTGAAGAACTGCTGGGCCTTCTTAAACTTCACTGACATGGAGAAGCCCCATCTATAAGTCAGCCCAGTGTGTTGGGCCACCTCCAGGATAGGCTTCAGCATAGCTCTCTGCTGCAGGGTCACCCTGGAAAGGTCTGGCAGGATCTTGAGAGGGACTCCATCGAATTCTATATCGCCTTTCTCCCACGCCTTCCGGAGGATGATTTCTTTATGGGAGTACTGGTGAATCCTGCAGATGACATCCCACGGCCTATCTGAATCCGAGGGGCAGGGGCCAAGGGCTCTATGGATTCGGTTGAAGGACAAGGTAGGCAGGAAGGCATCTCCCGACAGGTCCCTGAAGATCTCCAGGGCAGATGCTGCTAGATCCACTGATTCGGTGGCCTCCGGTAGGCCTCTCAGCTGCAGGTGGTTGCGTCTGCTGCAGTCCTCTAATTCCTCCAAATGGAGCTACTGTGTGAGGGCCGTAGCTGTCTGGGCCACTTGCCATGTCTCCACTGCAGCCACTTGCCTCTCCAGAGCTGTCACGGATGATCCGCCAGCCCCCATCCGATCGGATAAGACTTTCACTTCCTTCCTCACTGCGGTGATCTCTTTGTGGTGAGAGGCTTCCAATCTACCCACCAGGGTTTCAATGTCCGACCTTGTAGGTAAGGCCTGCAGCAGTGCCCCTAATTCAGCTTCCGCCCGCAGTGTTAGCGGAGTGAGGTGTGGGTCCTGGGGATCAGTGGAGAACACCGCTGGGGTATTGAAGTCCATGTCTTGAGCCACGAAAGATGATGGTGATGGACAGGATGCCTGTGGGTGTCAATCAGTATGGTGGTTTGGCCGCGTAGCATCTGCCATTTTGGCAGCTGAGGAGACCCTGCAAGTGTCGGAGAGGTATCTTCAGATTGCCCAGTTCGCTTGCGGTTTGGGAGGTGATTTCCTCTGTGTCTTGCCTCTCCTCTTCCCAGTGGAGTACATGCTGGAGAATCCCGGTGGATTATTGCTGTTTAAGGCTGGGTCAGACCGGGAGCTCCACGAGCACACATCCTCACTCAGTCATGTCCAGACCATGCCCCTATCTCATTTTTTTACGTCAAAGAAACCTGACATATTAATAGGGGTGTGTAAACTTTTTATATCCACTGTTTCTGCTCAGCCCTCTACCACAAGGGAGTGAAATTAGCAGGTACCTTAGGTGCTGGAGGCTAATGGAGAGAGGGCTTCCCTTGCAGCTAAGTTCCAGACTCCCCTGGAGATGAGACAGGAAGAGTCAGGCCCAAAGTAGCACAGGTCACCTGTAGAGTTTCTTGCAGAGAGGGCTCAGGAACACTGCTGAAGAGCTGCAGGGCTTCTTCAGGTAGATGGCACCTGTGAGATGTAGCAGGTAACTCGGGTCATGGAGACAGAGGGTAGTTGGTACAAGCCAGGGTTCGGTGCCAGGTAAGTAGCAGAGGTGACAAGGTCAGGTGAAAGCCAGGGTCAAAATAGGTAGCAAGCAGAGGAGACCCGTTTAACAAGCCGAGGTCAAGGTCAGGAAGCAGGCAGGTCTGGAGCAAGCCGGGTCGGGAGCAGAAGGGAGGGACATGGATACATTCACCATCACTTACTGTGTAAAAGTGAAATATTACTTTACATTTCATACCTATATGTCTATAGTATGCCTGTAAAGTGGCGCATGTTTCCCGTGTTTAGAACAGTCTGAGAGCAAAATGACATTTCTAAAGGAAAAAAAGTCATTTAAAAGTACTCGCGGCTATAATGAATTGTCTATGGGAGAAATCAAAAGTGCAAATTTTAAAGAATTATATGCATGGTATTGTCATAAAAAGTATTTGGGGACCTGAGTTATGCCCCAGGGGACATGTATCAATGCAAAAAAAGTTTTAAAAACGGCAGTTTTTTCAGGAGCAGTGATTTTAATAATGCTTAAAGTTTTCTGTGTTTAGAACAGTCCGAGAGCAAAATGACATTTTTAAAGGAAAAAAAGTCATTTAAAAGTACTCGCGGCTATAATGAATTGTAGGTCCCGGCAATACACATAAAAGTCATTGAAAAAAAGGGCATGGGATTCCCCCACAGTCCATTACCAGGCCCTTTGGGTCTGGTATGAATATTAAGGGGATCCCCGAACCAAAATTTTAAAAAAAATTGTGTGGGGTCCCCCCAAATTCTATACCAGGCCCTTCAGGTCTGGTATGGATATTAAGGGGAACCCCGTGCCAAAATTTTTAAAAAGATGGCATGGGGTCCCCCTCAAAATCCATACCAGGGTCTGGTATGGTTTTTAGGGGGAACCCCATGCCAAATTTTTTTTTTAAAATGGCGTGGGGGTCCCCCCAAAAATCCATACCAGGCTTTTTTTTTTCTTTTTTGGTCCATCGGAGCGAGAGAATAAGATGAATGGACTTCGTGGGACTCTTGTATTTTTGTATTCTTTAATAAAGGGCTTGTCCCAAGGCATGTATTGTCATTTTTACCATTTTCACACTTTTTTATGCAATGGTAGGGGTACATTTGTACCCCGTTACCATTTCACACAGGGGGGAGACCAGGATATGGGGGTCCCCTTGTTAAAGGGGGCTTCCAGATTCTGATAAGCCCCTCGCCCACAGACCCCCACAACCACTGGGCAAGGGTTGTGGAGATGAGGCCCTTGTCCCCATCAACATGGGGACAAGATGCTTTGGGGGGGTTGCTGCCCCAAAGCACCCTCCCCATGTTGAGGGCATGTAGCCTGGTACGGTTCAGGAGGGGGGGCACCCTCTCATCCTCCCCTCTTTTTCTGCAGCCTGCCAGGGTGCGTGCTCGTATGGATTTTTGGGGGGACCCCACGCCATTTTTTTAAAAAATTTGGCGCGGGGACCCCCACGCAATTTTTTTGCTAAAGTTTGGTTGGGGTTCCCCTTAATATTCATACCAGACCCAAAGGGCCTGGTAATGGACAGTGGGGGAATCCCATGCCATTTTTTTCAATGACTTTTATGTGTATTGCCGGGACTGACAACTCATTATAGCCGCAAGTACTTTTAAATGACTTTTTTTCCTTTAGAAATGTCATTTTGCTCTCGGACTGTTCTAAACACGGGAAACATGCGCCACTTTACAGGCATACTATAGACACCCCTGGGTACGAAATTTAAAGGAATATTTGACTTTTATTGTTTTTACTTTAAGCCATTTTAAAATCACTGCTCCCGATACATGTCCCCTGGGGCAGGACTCAGGTCCCAAAACACTTTTTATGACAATACCATGCATATAAGCCTTTAAAATTAGCACTTTTGATTTCTCCCATAGACTTTTAAAGGGTGTTCCGTGGCTTTCGAATTTGCCACGAACACCCCAAATTGTTCGCTATTCAGCAAACACCCGTTGTTCGAGTCGAACTTACGTTTGACTCGAACATCGGGCTCACCCCTAGTCATCAGGAGGGTATACTGAGATAAAACATATTAACCTGAGAACTTGAACAAATTGAGGAAGTAAAACTAAATAAAGGGCCTGAAGGGCCTGGTATGGATTTTAGGGGGACCCCCATGCAATATTTTTTTAAATTTTGTTTCGGGGTTCCCCTTAATATTCATACCAGACCCAAAGGGCTTGGTAATGGACTGGGGGGTATCCCATGCTCTTTTTTTCAATGACTTTTATCTACTTTCGTTCAGCGTTCAGTTTTAAATGACAATTTTTCCTTTAGAAATGTCATTTTGCTGTGGTACTGTTCTAAACACAGGAAAATGCACCACTTTACACTTTCGAATTTGCAGTGAACACCTCATATTGTTTTCTGTTCGGTGAACAGATGAACACCCGATGTTCGAGTCGAAATTACACTTGTCTCAAACATCTGGCTCATCCCTACAGCACACATTACGGCTCACTGATTAGTTGCTAGAGGTTACAGCACATGATTTTTGCTTGTTGACTGGTTGCTAGAGATTACTGTACATCAATACTGCTCACTGATTGGTTTCTAGAGGTTACTGCATATCATTACTGCTCACTGATTGGTTGCTATAGGTTACAGCACATCATCTCCTCCCTGCCTACACACCATGGACTGGGGAGGTGAGGGTACCCATTAATAGACAGAAACCTCCTAGGAATACTAGGACTCCTGGGACCAGTGGCAGTGCTGGGGGGAGGGGAGGGTGTGATCAATGGCAATGCTGATTTTTTTACCGACTACCAATATAAATCAATATAAAGAGGAGTTTCAACACTGGCCACCAATGTAAGGGGGACATTCACACTGGCCACTAGTGTGAATGAAAGGATTCTACACCAAGCCCCAATGTAATAAGAAGATTTACACTGACCACCAATGTAACTGAGACATTTAGCCTGCGTTCACATTTGTGTGTGTCAGGAATGCATGCAAAATCTGCTTCCTGACATAACAGAAACATGCTGCCCTTTAGCAGATACACAGCAGTGCCATTAATTGTTAATGACACCCTCACGCATCTGCTGACATGTGCCTTGGCACTGTGTGTTTTTGAAAAAGGGTTTGGGACCTTCTTCCACATTTCTAGCGCATAGAGCAGCCCATTGAAATTAATGGGCTTCCCTACACATGACCTACATCTTTATCCACCCTGTCAGTACACCTTTGCATCCTAAAACCCATGCTAACCTCTGCACCCCAAACCTCCCCCATCCTCTTCACTCCACCCCCCTCCTTTAACACTACCTGCCACCTCTGTTCATCTTTACACCAGCTCCCTTACCTGCATACATCCCATCCTTGCTCACCTGTGCACCCCAAACTGTAATTCCTTCCCTGCCTACCTCTGCACACCCCACACTACCCCACCCCCCAACTAATTTTATTACCTTTGCAGAACAGGCTGATGTTAGGCTTAATGACCACAGATGCAGGCAGGACTTTCAATCATGCCCCTTTACCTCCCCAGTGGGCAGCATTCAGCAGAGGTGATGGTGCATATGACCTCAGGGGGGCATGATATACATATGAATGCTGCCTCTATTTACATATGAATGCCACTGATCAACCCGATATGCCGCTATTTACATGTGACTGTAGCCGGTCCACCACTATTTACATATGAGTACAGCTGGTCCGTCGCTATTTACATATAAATGCTGCCACTATTTACATATCTATGCCGGTATTTACATGTAAACACAGGGTCTGCAGGTGAGTCAGACAATAAAAGGGTTAATATGGCGCACTCAGAGTATGGCTATATACATATGATATAAAAGAAAATAATTGAAAATACTTATTTTAAAAATAGCTAAAAATGGGCAAAGCGTAATACAATAGAGGGGACTGGGGAGAGGGAAGCTTGGTGGTAGTGTAGAGTGTTACAGTTCAAGTCCAAGCATTAATCCATGTGAGGATAATGAGGTGCTGAGAGCATAGAAGGCTGCCAGTCCAAAACAAGCTAGAAGAGGCTCTGGAACAAAGACAAAAAGGAGAAAGGATGGTGCTCTCTAAGTGCAGCGTGTGTTATACAACGATTTATTATAATGGATTAAAAGCACTCACATTTGAGCTGATAAAATCCACCATTGTAACAGTAGTGTCCGTTCCTCCGCATGTTCCCGGGCAGTAGAGATGTCACGGGCCAATGGAGGGTATCCTCTATCCTGGGTCCTGTGTCCTGAGGCTCTCCAGAGGTGCTGTAGGTACTCGGTGCATCCGGGTGGCTGGGACGTACATGGGGAACGCTCCGTGATGCTCCACGCAGTGCTGATGTCTTCACTTCCGGGAACGGGGTTAGGCGGGCGGTGCTTCACGTTCAGAGCATGCATGCTCCTTCATCAGACTATTACTATGGAGGTGAGTCATCTGTATACAACAATAGGGCAGAGCTGGGCAGCTTTAGTAACAGCACTTCACACAGATATCGGGACACAGAACGGGGCTAAAACCTCAAGGGATGAGGGAATTTAAACTGGGATAGTTAGCAAATATGAGGCAGCTGCTTTGGGCCCCACAACAATGACAGGGCCCAGGGCAGCTGCCCCCTTTTCCATAACCTTAAAGATGGCCCTGGTTGCACAGATAAGAAAAAGGAGGAAATTAACATCTTACAAGGGGACTGAAATTGGAGCATGCTCAGTAGATGTGGCATCAGCTGGTCTACACAATCTCAGGTTTCAGCAGGAACTCAGACAAGGAGAGAGGGACAGCAAACGGCAGGATCAACTTTGGTTTTCACAATCTACAGAAAATGAATGCTCTAGTGGCAAAGCAAGTATGACCACAGTGTAATATAGCATATATTGAAAGTTTATAATGATTTGGTTTGATGACACTTTAAATATAAAACATTTTTATTGTACCTGATGGATCTCATAATAATGTATCCTGCTTTATGATATGTGTAACACTAATTCACACTAATAGGTGAATATTTATTTTCTACACAGCGGTTCATAATTTCATTGTCCAACATGTTTACACAGCTAAATTAGTATTTGATTGCCTGGCTATTGGGATTAAATGTGCAACAGTTTACTGTATTTATGAATATTAATTTACAGTATATTACTTTGGTTTGTTTTTATAATATTAATGTTAAAAAATAAAAAAAAGTTAAAGCTGTTAAAAGGATAAATGAAACTGATGAAGGCAATTATTTATGAATCATCATAATGCACAGTGCCCCAGTGCAGTGCACTGAAGTGTAATCTAGATTAGATGTACCCAAATCACTCTAGACAAAATTATTTACTTCCCAATATACTTGTATCCTTGTGTTTTAATTAAGTCACAAACTTCCCATTGCTGTTACTCATTCCACTCCACTAATTATAATGGTTTTGCATTACAGACTTTGATTTAAGCATGCCTGAGGATGAGGCACTGGAGGGCACTTACGCTAAGCTGAAAAGATACAATACACAGACGGCATTGGCATTCATTGCTTATTCCACACTTCATCTGTTATTTAAAACTATTCAATACTTAATCTGCTATCATAACAGATAGTGTAAAGTGATCACTTATGTACAGGAAAACGTATGCTGTATTTTGTTTTCATTTACTTTTTTTTTTAACACATTAAATTGACATAGTTTTCTGTTCAAATGTAAAGAGTGTTTTTCCTTCAATTATTTTGGTTTACTTTTGACTTATTATACATAATAATTGTTTCTTATGAAAAACTGGATATAAACATTTATTATTGGCATTAATAAACAAAAACACCCTGGCTGTAAGTGTTCCAAATAATTTTATCAATTGAACTTGATGATAAACCATGAATGGCAATTAAAAAGTCCTTCAGTGTAGATGATTCTTGCTATTCTTGATAACTCTTTAACTAAATATGTGAATGTAAAGTGGTTGTAAAGGCAGAAGGTTTTTTTATCTTAATGCATTATATTCATTAAGAAAACAAGCCTTCTGTGTGCAGCAGCCCCCCCTCAGCCCCCCTAACACTTGCCTGAGGTCCCTCTCTGTCTGGCGATGTCCATGAGTGTCTCCGCCTTCTGAGATTCTCCCTCCTGATTGGCTGAGACACAGCAGTGATGCCATTGGCTGTCGCTGCTGTTAAGTAAAGTCAGCTAGCCATTGAGGAGAGAGAAGGGGTGGTGCTAGGTCTGGGCTCCGTGTCTGGATGTGACTTGACTCGGGTGCCCCCATAGCAAGCTGCTTGCTGTGGGGGCACTGAACAGGAGGGAGGGGCCAGGATCACAGAAGAGGGACTCACGAAGAGGAGGATCTGGGCTGCTCTGTGCAAGTCCACTGCAACAGAGCAGGTAAGTATAACATTTTTGTTATTTTTATCAGAAAAAGAACAAGACTTTAAAATCACTTCAAATGATTATTTAAACAATCAATAGGAATAATTAGAAAAGTTATTCAATTAAATATACATTTGGGTTTAATTTGCAATCCCAGAAAGAATGAGGGAAGAGACTGGAAGAGAATATTCATTAACATCTTGCTATTTATGCATGCTATAAACAGTCCATGCTCCTTTAAATATTTGTGGGTATATAACAAAAATATAACCTCCAAATGTTAATTAATGCCCCTGTAAGACAATTAACAAGAAAAAAGGATGCCAGCACTCTGACATAACCAGAGCTCCATTGTGCTCCACATTGATGTCAGTTTTCATTCCTAAACTTGCCTGAAGAAGAAGACAATAAAGACATCAACAGTACATTTTAGCTACCTCATTGTCTATTACCAAGCTGGGGTTGGGCCCGTGACCAAGTTGTAGCTGAAGAAGAGAACGGTTGGGTCTCTAGTCTGGAATATCTGGATTACAGGAAAAGCCTTATAGAATTACAAGTTATAGTAGGTTACACAATTTACACATGTGTACTTCAACTGTGGTTTAACTGTTTTTCCTGGATTTGAGCTTTAAAGAAGGCAGGTACAAGAAAGTGATGCAGTGATGTACAACACTTACAACAGGACTAGAAAAAGGAAGTTCAATAGCCAGTAGCCAATAGTTTCCATCTTGTACTTATTTCAGAGCATGCATCATTTTTGGTCCGTCGGAACAGCATACAGACGAGTGGTTTTTCAGATAGGAATTGGTTCCGTCGGAAATATTTAGAACATGTTCCATTTTTCACAAGTCCGTCAGAATTTTCGTAAAAAAAAGTCCGATGAGGCATACACAAGATCGGAATAGACGATTTTCCGTTGCACTTTTTCTGTCGGACATTCCACTCATGTGTAAGCGGCTTAAGGGGAACATTTGTTCTACATGCAGGAATGGACTTCCTGTTCCCACAGTTCTGAGAAGCATCAGAATAATACTGTAAATACAATACTAAGTGCCACTATGATTCTTTTGAATATTGTTACAATGATTTCATAACATTGCTGAATGAATAAAATATGAGGCATGAACGCTTTAATAGGGAAAAAGAAACAACAACATATAAACAAGTAAATAGGATGGTAAACTGAACTCTGCATGTATACATCTATAAAAAGTGCAGGTTATTTTATAGTCCTACAAGAGAGCTGTAAATACAGATTCTGCTGTCCCAGGCATGGGGGAGTACTTCCACTGCTCCATGTTGAGAGCCTTATAGAACTACATTTTCCAGAATCTTGCCACACCACAGAATAGATAACCACTGTAGTACTGTGAACAGCTCCCTTCAAAATGATGAAAATATTAAATGCGGGTCACTTCCCATGCTAGTGGAGCACAGCTGTGTAGAAATCCTCTCAGAACAGAAATATCCAGACTGCCAATAGTTACATAGTAGGTGAGGTTAAAAAAAGACACAAGTCCATCAAGTCCAACCTATGTGTGTGATTATATGTCAGTATTACATTGTATATCCCTGTATGTTGCGGTCGTTCTGGTGCTTATCTAATAGGTTTTTGAAACTATCGATGCCCCCCGCTGAGACCACCGCCTGTGAAGGGGAATTCCACATCCTTGCCGCTCTTACAGTAAAGAACCCTTTCCGTAGTTTAAGGTTAAACCTCTTTTCTTCTAATTTTAATGAGTAACCACATGTCTTGTTAAACTCCCTTCCGCAAAAAAGTTTTATCCCTATTGTGGGGCCACCAGTACGATATTTATAAATTGAAATCATATCCCCTCTCAAGCGTCTCTTCTCCAGAGAGAATAAGTTCAGTGCTCTCAACCTTTCCTCATAAACAATAGCCTCCAGACCCTTTATTAGCTTTGTTGCCCTTCTTTGTACACGCTCCATTTCCAGTACATCCTTCCTGAGAACTGGTGCCCAGAACTGGACAGCATACTCTAGGTGCGTCCGGACCAGAGTCTTAGAGGGGGAGAATTATTGTTTTATCTCTGGAGTTGATCCCCTTTTTAATGCATGCCAATATTCTGTTTGCTTTGTTAGCAGCAGCTTGGCATTGCATGCCATTGCTGAGCCTATCATCTACTAGGACCCCCAGGTCCTTTTCCATCCTAGATTCCCCCAGAGGTTCTCCCCCCAGTGTATAGATTGCATTCATATTTTTGCCACCCAAATGCGTTATTTTACATTTTTCTACATCGAACCTCATTTGCCATGTAGTTGCCCACCCCATTAATTTGTTCAGATCATTTTGCAAGGTTTCCACATCCTGCGGAGAAGTTATTGCCCTGCTTAGCTTAGTATCATCTTCAAATACAGAGATTGAACTGTTTATCCCATCCTCCAGGTCATTTAAGAACAAATTAAATAGGATTGGTCCCAGCACAGAACCCTGGGGGACCCCACTACCCACCCCTGACCATTCCGAGTACTCCCCATTTATCACCACCCTCTGAACTCTCCCTTGTAGCCAGTTTTCAATCCATGTACTCAGCCTATGGTCCATGCCAACAGACCTTATTTTGTACAATAAACGTTTATGGGGAACTGTGTCAAATGCTTTTGCAAAATCCAGATACAGACAGTCTATGGGCCTTCCTTTATCTAGATGGCAACTCACCTCCTCATAGAAGGTTAATAGATTGATTTGGCAAGAACGATTTTTCATCAGTCCATGCTGGTTACTGCTAATGATACAGTTCTCGTTACTAAAATCTTGTATATAGTCCCTTATCATCCCCTCCAAGAGCTTGCATACTATTGATGTTAGGCTAACTGGTCTGTCAATGCTGACTTACTAAAGGTGCCAGCTCTTAGGCCTAACCCTTTCCTTGCTTCTTTAGCCCAATTAAAGAAACAATTATTTACCTTGTCTTTGATATCACAGGGTTGGATGAACCACATCCCATAGCCCTTTTGCAACCTGGATCCATTAAATCTCTTTCATTATGTTGACCAGATTGGATCATATCAAAGTGCTCACGTGCCCAATGTAGGATTTATTTGGTTAAGGATAGCTATGTTGCCATACTTCCTAGCAACAGCATCTAGAAACAGTCAAGATACTGCTATACAAAATTACTTTTTTCCAAATCATTCATAAAATTGCAGTATAAACATCAAAAACCAGTATCACATGTTGCAATGATTTGCTCACTTTTAAAGCTATGTGAGTAAACACAGTGTTGTAACACATGTCACTGTTTTTTGATGTTATACTGCCATTTTATGATTGATTTGAATAAAAAAGCTTTCTGGATAATCATTTTTAAGTTTTCAAGAGAGATGGCCAGAGTGTGGGGTCATGCTGGTGGGGAAAGGAGTTATGACAGTTCTCACCCAGGTAGAAACAATTTAATTATAAATAAATTCACAGTACAAATTTCATTAGAAATAGTGTGGTTTTCAACCATATCTGTACTAACAAAATCAGTGCAGCAGGCAGTAAGAGAAAGAATAGTAGAAGTAGAATACTGAAGAATAGTTGTGAGTGAGAGAAGTATTCCTCATTATCTCAGGACACCTAAAACAAAGAACTTTATGATTCTCTGCTGTGTATAGCTGAGAAACTAAAATGCTGTTATTAGAGGTGTACTAGAGCAGAAAAGAAAACTTAACCATTCCCATAACTATCAGTCAAAAAAGAGTGTTCCACTATTTCAGCATATATATACACTAGGGATGAGCCGAACACCCCCCTGTTCGGTTCGCACCAGAACTTGCGAACAGGCAAAAAATTTGTGCAAACACTGTTAAAGTCTATGGGACAGGAACATGAAAAAATCTAAAGTGCTCATTTTAAAGGCTTATATGCATGTTATTGCCATCAAAAAGTGTTTGGGGACCCAGGTCCTGCCCCAGAGAACATGTATCAATGCAAAAAAAAGTTTTAAAAGTGGCAGTTTTTTTCAGGAGCAGTGATTTTAATAATGTTTAAAGTGAAACAATAAAAATGAAATATTCCTTTAAATATTGAGCCTGGGGTGTGTTCTTAGTCTGCCTGTAAAGTAGCACATCTTTCCCGTGTTTAGAACAGTACCGCAGCAAAATGACATTTCTAAAGGAAAACATGTAATTTAAAACTGCTCGAGGCTGTAATGTATTGTCAGTCCCGGCAATGTACATAAAAAATCGTTGAAAAAAATTGCATGGGTTACCCCCCCAGTCCATTTCCAGGCCCTTTGGGTCTGGTATGAATATTATGGGGAACCCCACACCAAAATTAAAAAAAAAATTGCATGGGGGTCCCCCCAAAATCCATACCAGGCCCTTCAGGCCTGGTATGGATATTAAGGGGAACCCTGCACCACAATTTTTTAAAAAACTTGTGTGGGGGTCCCCCCCAAAATCCATACCAGGCCCTTCATGTTTGATATGGATTTTAAGGGGAACCCCAAGAATTTTTTGTTATTAAATGGCGTAGGGGTCTCCCCCAAAATCTATACCAGACCCTTATCTGAGCACGTAACCTGGCAGGCCGCAGGAAAAAGAGTGGGAATGAGAGAGCACCCCCCCCTCCTGAAGTGTACCAAGCCACAAGCCCTCAACATTGGGAGGGTATTTTGGGCAGTATGACAAGAAAGATAAGTTAGGTGCCAGATCTATGTAAACTAAAACTTAATTACACAATTGCCTCCTTGGACATTTGCCTTTCTGGGCATTTGGTGGCATGTCTTTTTAATAATTGTGGTTTGCACTAGAGTAAACAGCTTCTCTTCAGCCATCACTTATAAAGTTAACACATGTTCTCATACGACTGGGACATTTCTGTTTAATTTTCTCAGAAAAGGTAATATAGAATAAATTAGAAATGTCTAATACAAGATAGGTACATGTTTAATATTCCCCTGTGTACTGACTGCAGGACTGTGCTTCTGCTCCAAAATGGGAACACTCTACAAATGGCATTGACCAACACCACGATATGAGTGGGATGTCTAAGGAAAGGCACAGTTCTATAGGTTATAAAAACTGGGCAGAGCATGGCAATGATATTTCCAGCTTTCTGTTTCTGAAGACTATAAGCATATTAAACTCTTTGATGTGAAAAGAACAATGGAGGGATGCTCTAATAGGTTTTTAGTGCACTAAGGATTTATTATCGACCTCTTAAAGGGAGACTGACCTTTTTTTCCTTACCAGGCTTCCTGGAGCTCACAATCATCTTTCTGGACAACAAACATCTCCCATCTTTCACCTTCTCTGCCATGTTAGCTGTAACTATTTCACAGTATGTATAGTCAATAAATGTACTGTACTCTTTGAGTAAGTCACCTTAAAAGCCCTTAGTGTGTGTGTGGGGGATATTGCTAATGAGCCATAACATGCTTGGTCAGTATGCAGTGAAGGGGATCACCTATGCATAAAACTATTCATAAGTAGGTAGTCCTGATATGGATGTTATGACTAAAAAATGACAGTGGTTAGTCCTTATGTAGATATATTATAGACAGGTAATTCCAGCGTCCCAAAAATGCAGATCAGCTCACTCCCACCGAGAGAAGAAAAGGCTTACCAGATGAGATGGACCCAACAGGGCGTACGCCGGATTGGGTCAGATAAGGCTTGGGTGGTAAGTGGCTGTGGATGCCTGTGATCTCACGGATTGCTGGATTCCTCCAAGTAGCACCCGGGTCCTGAAAGGTGTGGGGAGTCACAAGGATGTAGATGATCCTGTGGATCCTAGAAGTGATGAGGTATTCCGTGGATGGATCCCTCAAAACAGCATTCCATGGATTAGGTGATGATGTTGTTTATGGGGAAAAGAAAGGAAGGGCCACATAGTGTAAATCCGAATACGAAACTTTTTATTTAAATTAAAAAGGATATACACTCACGTATAAATCCAAGGTATAAAACAGCGCTGTAACAAAGTGGTGACAGTGGGGTCCTACCCGACGCGTTTCGTCCTAAAAGACCTAAAAGACGTCATCTGCCCCCATGGGCAGGGGGAATATTTCCAGCTCGGTTTTAGAGAGATTCAGTTTAAGGAAGTGGTATGACATCCATGCTTATATGTCAGTTAATAAGTTAGTAATGCAAGAGGAGACTGAAGGAGTGAGGTGAGAAGCAGAGAGATAGATTTGGGTGTCATCCATGTATAGATGGTATTGGAAGCCATGGGCGGGTTATCAAGTGACCAAGGGAGGAGGTGTAGATAGAGAAGCGAAGGGGTCCAAGAACAGAACCATAGGGGACCCCCACAGAAAGAGGCAATGGGAGACAGAGTTGTAGTTAACACCGAAGGAGCACTGTGATAGGTAGGAGGAGAACCAGGATAGAGAAGAATCTTGGAGGCCAAAGGAACAGAGTTTATTGAGAAGAAGTAGGTGGTCAACAGTATCAAAGGTCACAGAGAGGTCAAGCAGTAGGAGTATGGAGTAGTGACCATTGGTTTTTGAAGTTAGTAAATCGTTAATGAGTGTTAGTAAGGCAGTTTCTGTGGAGTGCTGCGAGCAAAATTCACACTGTAAGGTGTCAAGAAGGTTATTTTCACTGAGGTAGGAGCTAAGACGGTTGTTGACTAGAAGTTTAGAGGTGAATGGAAGCAATGAGATGGGTCTTAAATTGTTCAGGTTGGTGGGGTCCAGTGAGGGATTTTTAAGTATGGAAGTGATCTGCGCATATTTTAGAGATGTTTGGCAGCATGGAGGCTGGAATTGTATCTTAGGAGGGCAGATTTATATAGGGTGAAGTCCTGCAGGCATTTTGTTTTATTCCACAGTCATTCAAGAGCACGGCCATGTCTCTTGAGATTTCTAGTGTTGTCAGTTTGCCAGGGTTGTAACGTTTGGGGCCTGATTCTGCGAGTAGAGAAGCAAGTGCTTCCAGTGAGAATGAGAGTGAGCTGTTATAGACAGGGGTGGCCAGGTCAGGACAGGACAGGGGAGAGATTATGTCATATAGGTGGTCAGTAACAGAATAGAGAAGAGAAGGATTAAAGTGGCGAAAGTTCCTACAAGTAATCGTTTGCTGCTTGGAGGGATGGGTGGTTGGAGGCAAGGATACAGTGAAACTGATGAGGGAGGTTATGATCAGAGAGAGGAAAGGGGTGTTTGTGAGGTTGCCAGAAGTGCAGAAATGGGAGAATACAAGGTCGAGGGTATTACAATTGGAGTGAGTGGAAGTGTGTGTCCATTGGGTTAGGTCAAAAGATGATATTAAGTTGAGAAGTTGAGCTTTAGCTGGGCTGTTAATATTGACAGGGATGTTGAAGTCACCAAGAATGAGAGTGGGTATTTCAGAGGAGAAAAAGTAGGGTAGCCAGGCAGCGAAGTCAACAAAAAAGCGCAATACTAGTTCAGGAGGCCGATAAATTGCTGCAATCCTCAGAGAAATGGGAGAAAACAGATGAATACAGTGCATCTCGAAAGAAGAGAGGGATAGAGAGGGAGGGATGGGAGGGACTTTGAAGGTGCTTTGTGGGGATAGAAGGAATCTAACTCCACCTCCTTTCTGTCCATTGGGTCTGGGGGAGTGAGTCCAGCGGAGGCCACCATGGGAGATGGCAGCAGGAGAAGACGAGTCACTAATTATTCCTCACAATCTTTTTAGATCAGGCCAATGATGGAAACTTCATGTCAGGGTTTAGCTTAGGAGGTGATATGGCAGATCAGCTGATTGTAATCTTAGTGCTATAAATTATGTATTCATCACTGTTTTTTGCCCATTGAGGTAGTATTGTTTAGATATGTAGCTCTTATGGTTGAGTTTGAGTCAAAGAATGTCTTTATTAGATTCAGGAATACTGTTAGTGTATACTAGTGTATACCGTTTGCCTCCAAGCTCATCGAACGCCTTGTTCATGACCAAATGAGTCGCTACCTCACGGACAACAACCTTCTCGACCCCCTACAGTCTGGCTTCCACCTACAACATTCGACTGAAACTGCCCTACTAAAAATCACCAATGACCTAATAACTGCCAAAACCAATGGCCACTACTCCATACTCATACTTTTAGACCTCTCTGCTGTCTTTGACACAGTTGACCACCTGCTGCTCCTCAGCAAATTACACTCCCTTGGCCTCCGTGATTCTGCATTATCCTGGTTCTCCTCCTACCTATCTCAGCGCACTTTCAGCGTCACTTACAACTCCATCTCCTCCGCTCCCCTTCCTCTTTCTGTTGGGGTACCCCAAGGCTCTGTCCTTGGGCCTCTCCTTTTCTCACTCTATACCTCTTCCCTGGGCCAGTTGATCACCTCCCATGGCTTCCAATACCATCTCTATGCCGATGACACACAGATCTATCTCTCCACTCCCCAACTCACCCCCACTATCTCCTCACGGATCTCAAACTTGCTGAATGACATATCGGTATGGATGTCACACCACTTCCTCAAACTTAATCTTTCTAAAACTGAGCTTGTTATATTTCCTCCTTCACGGTCCCCCTCCTGTGACTTCACCATTAATATCAACAACACAACCATTGGTCCCTCCACACATGCCAGAGTCCTGGGTGTAATCCTTGACTCTGACCTCTCCTTCAGCCCCCATATCCAATCACTGGCTAAATCCTACCGCCTTAACCTCCGCAACATCTCCAAAATTCGACCCTTTCTGACTAATGACACTACAAAACAACTTATTCACTCTTTGATTATTTCCCGCCTCGACTACTGCAACTCTCTCCTTAATGGCCTACCCTTAAGCAGGCTATCCCCCCTTCAGTCTATTATGAATGCTGCTGCTAGACTAATACACCTCACTAATCGATCCGTGACTGCTGCTCCTCTCTGCCAATCCCTTCACTGGCTTCCCCTACCCCACCGTGTAAAATTCAAAATGCTAACCATAACATACAAGGCCATTCACAACATCACCCCCATCTACATCACCAACCTCATCTGCAGATATCGCCCAAATCGCCCCCTCCGCTCCTCCCAGGACCTCCTGCTCTCTAGCTCCCTTGTTACCTCCTCCCATGCTCGCCTTCAGGACTTCTCCAGAGCCTCTCCCATCCTCTGGAATTCCCTGCCCCAGTATGTCCGATCAGCCCCTACCCTGTCCACCTTTAGGAGATCCTTGAAAACTCATTTATTCAGGGAAGCCTATCCCACACCCACATAACTGTCCCTGAGCCACCCCCCATCAAATCATTCTTTGCAGCTATTACCTTTTGTACCACCACCCCCTCCCTTTTAGAATGTAAGCTCTACGAGCAGGGCCCTCCTGTACCTTTTGTATTGTACTGTAATTGTGTTGTCCCCCTTATACATTGTAAAGCGCTGAGTAAACTGTTGGCGCTATATAAATCTCGTATAATAATAATAATAATAATACTAGGTTTGTTTTTTTTTGTTTACGGGAAGCTCCTCTTTTCTGATATGGATGTTGGAATATTCCTTCGTCTTCTGGGGTACAAGGAGAGCCGATGTCTTGCTGAATTACAGGCAGCTGGGAATTCCACAGTGTGAATCCACTGTAAAATGGATTGGGGTGCCCAGTATTTTGTGGATACTGGTTGTGACAGAGGTTCAGAATTGTCCTCAGTTAGACTGCTCCTCCTCCTAATACCTTACTAATCCCTGCCAGAGGTAATGAACTAGATCTTCAATCAATGAAGAAGCTTATTGTGGATATCAAATTTGATTTTTTTTTTCTGATAACCTTCATCCATCCCTGACATTAATATTGTGTGATCTAATTTTGGCACATACTCATTAGCTTTTGGCTTGCTTTGTGGATGGACTTAACAAGACTTATGTGAAAAAGTAAATAGGAAGAACACTTTGTTACTGGTTACATCATCTGTCCCTCTCCTCATGACTCATTCATTTAGAAAATGCAATGCATACTTTGAAAAAAAAAACACACTCTCTAAATGATAGAGGTGCAAGGCAAACAACCCAATGTGTTCTGTTTACAGACAAGTCACCCAAAAGAGACCAACACTGATTGTATGTAATACAGACTACTACGCTGAATATGCATCCCAGAGGCCCTTCAGATGTGAAATATGAAAAAAGTGGATGTAAATATAAAAATGGTAATGCCTGCAGTTCAGTTTTAAGCAAATAATCCACGTTGGTTCAATTTAGGCCTCTGATTACAGTTTTAGAGAATAAAAAAACACAATCAAACACAATCAAAAACATTAAATGTAACATTTACTTATCCAAGCTACCGAGAATTGGTTGCTTTTGATTTCTCATGTTCGACTCCCATAGACTTCAATGGAGTTTGCGGTTCGGAGCAGAACTTTTTCCCTATTCGGGAGTTCTGCTGCGAACTGAACAGGGGAATGTTTGGTCCATCTCTACTTATAAGTCTACAGCTACCCAAAAAGTAAAAATGGTAGCGGACTTGCCAGTAACCATAGCATTCTATTCCCTTTCCACCTGGAGTGCTTCTGTGTTTCTGTCATCCTAAGTAATGGTGAAAACAGAAAGAGGATAGACAAACCAACCAACAGCACTCAAAGATTAACTTAACTTTGTGAATTAAGTGATCCCATTCTTACTTATATCATCCAACTGTGTGCAATCATTTTTACTTGCACATGATTGGATATACTTTGCAAAGTGAATTTTCACGTAGCATCCCCAAATTTACTAATCTAAGTAAAAACTCACTTTGCAAAGTGAACAACCAAAATGTATCAGCAGTAGCTAGTTAAGCATCACCTTAGTCAAGCTTGATATGCCTAAAAATGCTTTAATTGGTGCTGCTTTATTACCAAATATACCATCTGTGGTATATTTTCATATGC
Source organism: Lithobates clamitans (assembly GCA_037952925.1). Classification (NCBI taxonomy): domain Eukaryota; kingdom Metazoa; phylum Chordata; class Amphibia; order Anura; family Ranidae; genus Lithobates; species Lithobates clamitans. Next base: position 6,005,585 of record JBBGZY010000415.1, read on the forward strand.
ACCATTTTATGTTGGTATTGCAAAGTCCACGAAGAGGTGTAGGGTGTAGTTTAACAGGTAGAGAGGACTTTCCATGTTTTTTTTTCGTATTTTGATGAAACTGGCATTCTTATTAAATAAATTGAATCTGGACCCAAAGTCATTTGAGCTTCTAACAAAATGAGAGGCACAAACTCATATTTGCAAAGAAAGTGCGATTCATACACAGCTGCTCGTATGGTCTCATATTTTAAGCACTGGGGTAGCTGGAGTGACTTACTCAAATAATAATTTTACTCCTGGTAGTAATCTATGTCTTCTTCTAACAAACCAGGGGAATCTGATCTTTGCCTGCATGTGATATAATTTTAGAAGCAAATACAAATTTAATAGACCAAGTGATGAAATTATTTCTTAAGTTATGCCCAGAGATCAGCAGGAGCAGCAGAACCAAGGACTGACTGGAGAGAATAAGAAAATAATGTATAGGTAGACACTAGGCAGATCAGTCATACTACTTAAATGTTTTCTTTTTGCTTCTACTGGAGACTTAACCTAAAGTGTGAAAGTAAATAGACTTGTTTTGTTTTTATGCATTACCATGCATTGTCAACTGAAAATGTGTTAATCAAAAACAAAACACAGTAAGGTAGTAAATATTCCTTAAATGTTCTGGATATATTTTCAAATAGCCAACTGAGTAACTGATTTAATCAAATTATTCTGTATTAAAGATTGCCAAAGAATTCAACTGCTTTTCTTTATTAAGACCCAGCTGGGGGTTAAATGCTAATCAATGTACCTATTCTATTTTCCTTTTATCAGCTTGCCATTGTTTGCTTTTCAAGTACTCTGCTGATCCTGCTTTTATTTACTTACAGAATATTTTGTTGATTAAAGAAAACCTGCACTAAGAAAAATATTCTTATCATTGCTAGTCTCTATTTAAAGGGTACGTTCATTTTGGAACATGTTACATGTTCCATCCATATTTAGGGTGGAAGATGTAACATACTCCAGCTCCTGCCTCCTCTCATCATGCTCCCCTCCCCCGTGACAGCAGGTGGGAGATTCTCTCCCTGCACCCGCTGAAGAAGCTGAAGGGTAAAAAATAATAAATGCACTTTTTTTACCTGCAAAAAAGATGTGCGTTTATTACTATTTTATCAAATAAAACTTAGCCTTTATTAATTCTAGTTGCCTTTGGCTTCAATACTGTCTGAGACATTGACCCACCCTGTGAAGTCAGAACATATGATCTATTGGGGGTAAGCATAATTACTAATTATATGCCTTATTATTATAGGTCTTAAAATTATTCCCCTGGTAAAGCTATCTCATGAATGAGGATGCTTGGTATATGGTTTCCAATGACATAGTCCACACCAGTGCTGTCAGTTTCAGTGTGTTCCAGTTGCAGAAAAAAGTAGAACATGCTGCATTTTTCCTGCACTGGACTGTACTGGAACACAGTAAAATGCATCAAAAATGCACTGAAATGCAGCACAAATGAATCAAAAACACACAGGACCCAGTACAGTGAAAAAAAAAGAGGAAAAATAACCCAAAGCATCTGCAATGCATCTGGATACGCATAAAAAACACAACAAAAATAACCGGAATGCATAAAAAAGCAACAGGAACAGATCAGGAGTGTGTTTTTGTGGTGTGAACCAGCCCTTAATCTCCCTGACGGTAATCCCGAGTGTGGCTCGGGGTTAAATTTCAGCACCATTAGCGGTAACCCCGAGCCACACTCGGGATTGCATTGCAGGATCCTGGTGCAGTATACTTACCTTGCCCCTGGATCCTGTGATGTCCCCCCGCGGTGTCTGCGGGCTCTGTCCTCCTCCGAAGCCTCTCTGTGCCAGGCTCCATTCCCTGCTAGCGTCGCGATGCATGGGGGCGGAGCCTGGTGGCAAATTCAAAAGAATGTAAAAATCTTAATACATACAGTACACTGTAATCTTACAGATTACAGTACTGTATGAAATCATTTCACATCCCTTTTGTCCCCAGTGCTTTGTCCAATGCCCTGCATGCAGTTTTATATTATATATACTGTTCTTTCTGCCTGGAAACTGGAAATTGTCCATAGCAACCAAAACGTGTCCCTTTACATCAAAAGTGGCTTTAGACCAGCTAGAAAACAGCAATAGTAAATTAGAACACTTGAAGAATTGAGCGATAGTGAATCGTGGGGAAATTTATTTTATTATCATTATATTATTATTTTTTTTATTATTTATAGTTATTTATTATATTATAATTTATGATTTTGTGTTTCAAACGTCATCATACCCGTGATATCTACTAGACTCTTGGTGGACAGATTTAAGTGTGTTATTGTTAAGAATTACAGACCTACAATATAAAACGCCAAATTTCCATGCAAAATAATTGTACCGCTTTCAGCACCTAAAATCCAAAATAATCATACCGCCAGGGAGGTTAAGGTGAACTCACATAAAGTGATAAGGGCACTATATTTCACCAGGATTTTTTTTGCTTACAATGTTCTTAGCCTGAAAAATAAAAAAATCAAATGCAGCCGCTATTTTATGGTACTAGTAAACAGCAAAATTATAACATTTTTTTCCTTTGCTACCTATATGCAAAACTTGTTGCTCCAATTAAAGCACTTCCGAACTCTCCTCTGCAGTCCAAAGCACAGATCAGGAGAGGCCACTGTTCACACATGCTGCGGCCACAGTTCCCAGCATGGAATCCGGTGTGTTCTTGTTCACCGATTCAGGTGCTAATCAGGTCCAAATTTTTGCCAGATTTTTCACCTGAATCAGAACCAAAGACACACAGGACCCTTTTTAAATGCAGACCGCGACTACCCCAGAGGTGTGTGAACCATCTCCATTGAGAGCTGGTCACACTCTCCTGTCATGCAAATTGGATGTGGGGAAATCCGCATCCAGTTCCCATATGTGTGAACCCGGCCTGACAGAGTTCAAACAAGCTCATCCAGGCTAGCTAAAATATATCCGAAAACAGAAGGTAGAAATGCTGCACACAAGAACACAGCCACTATGTAGAGAGGTAAAAATACAGCTTCAACCTGAACTTCTGGCTATACTCCTCTTTTTGTTCATTGGTTTAGTAATCCTTTATCCTTTTTGCTGCCATCAGTGTCAGTGTCACACACTCCTAGCTGCTGTAGTTTCTCCCTGTCTCATGAGCAAATGCAGTTTTAAAGCTTACCATGTTTGGAATCTCTCTACTCAATACAACCTTATTTTTTATATTTTACCAAAAATTTGGTTAATAAATCACATTTGTATGCAGCAGCGGCTAGTCCATAAGGGGCGCAGGGGGTGCAGCTCCCCTAGTTTGCATTTGGGGATGCATGCTGGGTGCCGGAATCATAGGTTTATATGAGTTTTTTTTAAGCCACATGATTAGAGCCGGAGGCTTTAATTGGCTTGAAAAAGGTTGGGCTCAGGTGCACAGCACTGCCCCCCGAACTTACTGACTTGTGACGCTAGCAAATCAATATTCGCTATTGTCTTCCGGCCTCTCCTCCTGGCCAATCAGGACAGAAGGCAGATTGGGTTGGATGGGAGGAGGAGCTGAGTAAGTCATTTAGGCGCTGAGTGCGGGGGGGACCATAGAGGGTTGAGTGCGGGGGGACTGTGGAAGGTTGAGTGCGGACCTGGGGGGCTTTGTTTACCGCCCCACCCACTCCAAAAGAAAAAGTTTAGCACCAACTGCCACTGTTTGTGTACATTAAAATGTACTTTTTGTATTTCCTCTTGAAATATGTTTTAATAAAGCACTGTGACAGAAAATTTGCAACTACAACCATTTTAATCTCCAGGTTCCCTGCTTTCAGAAAGTAAATAATGTTTAGGGGTTTTTAACTAACTCTTCAGGCCTAAAATGTGCATAAAAAATACAAAAATGTTTCTGGCAGCAAAAAGGTTAAATATTTTTCCAAATGTTATTGGTCAAGCTAACAAGTCAAGGGGATATTAGGTGCATGAGATACGGAAGCCAGGAAGATGCTTGTGCACTTTTTTTAACCCAATTGTTTTTGGTGCCAAAAGTACTGACCCAAAAAATAGCGAAAACGAATCTGCTCCACATACTGTACCTTTAAGAAAATAAAAAACACATAACACTAATTTCTATACCATTTAATGACCACATGGATAGAATTGCAATTTATTTTTTTTCTTCTGATTTTAAAGCGGGAAGTATGGCCTTTCCTTCTCTGCAATAAATAGTGAGCAATTACAGTCTATTTTTTCCCCAAAGTGCGATTCCAGCATTGAGCATTTTCATCCTTCTGTCACCTTCCATGCCATAAACAGATTTGTAAAAACTGCTTTTGACGCCCCAGCTGCCATTAGCCACTTAAAATCCCATAATTATCATCCTATCATGGGCCTGTTAATGAGCAGTAAAAATAAGGTCATTGAATATGGTAATTTATTCGTGAATTAGTCTAATTAGAATAGGTTTCTGTTACTGTTTACTTTCAAGCTGCTTATTCCTATGCAGTGCAAACATTTTACACAGGGCTAGAAATCCTCTTTATTAAGTTATAAAATCTTCGCCTAGTAGAGACTTCACAGTTTTCTTAATTGAGTGGATTTGTTAAATTAACTCCACAGTCGCAGTTTTGCCCCATTAAGGTTGACATTTTCTTCTGTTCTTAATAAAAGGTAATCTGTCTTTTATTTCTGTATTAAAAACACAATTAAACATTAATGCATCAGTAATGTTTACAGTTCACAACAATTACAGACATATGTGTATAGTTTGAATTTTCCTCATTTTATCTTGTTCTTATCTTATGTTTAATAATAGAAAATGTACAATAGCAGTATTGTTTATGTGTGCCTAATCAAAAAGTTAAAATGCAGGGTTATTTTTTTTAAGATTCTCCCACTAAAAGACTAATCGTCTGTAAATACAAGAAAAAAATATTTTATTGCCACAAAATAATTAACAGAAACAGAAGCAATATTATCATGGGAATTTAATAAAAATAGCCCAATTAAGATTTACCAGACTCAGAATTCAGTAATTAATTACAAAATCTTTATTGAATCCAGAATTTACATGGGAATACACAAGGTAAGCTGCTGTCCTTTTTTTTAAATCTTAAAACAAACATTTAGGCTGGGTTCACACTTGAGAACGCAGCAGCTCACAGTAGGAGTCCGGTGCGTCTCCATTCACCGTTTTAGGTCTGGCATCCAATTCGCAATAGTGTGAACCCAGCCTTAAAGTGATATTACACCCCAAACCAAAAATGTAATATATTGCAGCTTACCAATCATTAGTTTTCTTTTTTTAGGCTTTTTTCATCTGGTGATCTGGGTAGTAACACCCATTATTAGAGAGCCTCCACTCTGGATCAAGCAGCAACAGAGATACCTTTGTACAACAGTGTTGTCAGTCTGGGTGGAAGGGGAGTGTTATGCCGCGTACACACGAGTGGACTTTACGGCAGACTTGGTCCGACGATCTTTCCGACGGACTTTGTAGCGTAGGTGTGCCGGACTTGCAAACGGACGGACTTGGACACACACCATCACACCAAAGTCCGACGGATTCGTACGTGATGACGTACGACCAGACTAAAATAAGGAAGTTGATAGCCAGTAGCCAATAGCTGCCCTAGCGTCAGTTTTAGTCCCTCGGACTAGCATACAGACGAGCGGATTTTTTGACCAGACTCGAGTCCGTCGGAAAAATTTGAAACATGTTTCATTTCTAGATCTGTCAAACTTTTGGGAAAAAAAAGTCAGCTGGAGCCCACACACACGATCGAATTATCCGACGGAGTCCGGTCCGCCGGACCAAGCCTGCCATAAAGTCCGCTCGTGTGTACGCGGCATAAGGTGTACCAGCAGTTTCAGATTTGCCAAATCATCCAAATTGACGCCAAACTCCAGCTAACACTTTATAAGCAGTTATAGCAAAGAGGTTTTTATTTTTCCTTTTGGCATAAAGGTATTACATAAATAAATAAAAGCTGATCATTGTAGGTACCCCTGTCTGTGGTAAATGGTTTGTCTCATCCCTGTAATTGCTACATCTGCATTAGGCTCCATTCACACCAATGCATTTCTTCATGCTTTTTGCATTTTGCAGAAACGCAGGACATTTTTTAACATGGGTTCCTATGGAACATGTTCACATCAATGCATATTTGTGCCTCCGCATTTTTGAAAAGACTTCAATGGAGAAGCTGCAGAAAAGCATGTAGTACATTTTTGTCGCCATTTTGCCCCAATTTGCATTGCGTTTTTAAATCTGCCCAACAACAAATTTTCCCTCTAAAAATAAAAAAGCAAAATGCCAATCGAGGCAAAATCGTGGTAAAATTGTGGTAAAAAATGCAGAAAGCACAGCAAAAAGCACTGCAGAAACGCTCAAAAGCAAAATCCATGGTGTGAATCGAGCCTAATGCTGGCCATACACACACAGATTTTCGGTTGTTTGCCAGACTAAACGAATTTTTGTCGGTCGAAAGCGAATCAGCCACTAACTGACAGAATATATGCCACCTGTCATACCCAAAGGGGGCATCTTTAAATTATGAGATTGAAGAAAGTTTGTCTTCAGTCCCATACTGCATATTTGAAGAGGCAGTCTTTAAAATCTGAAAATTTGGTAGAGCAGCTTTGTTAGCCAAGATGGATATAAAGGCGGCTTTTCGTTTATTACCAATAGCTCCAGAGGCTTATAATTCGTTAGGTATTCATTTTGAAAATAACTTTTATTATTATATGTGCCTACTTATGGGCTGCTCAATATCTTGCGCCTATTTCGAAAAATTTGCCACGTTTTTGGAATGGGTGGTAAAATTTGAGTCTGGATATGAAGGAATCCTACATTATCTGGATGACTTCCTATTCATAGGTCCTGCAGACTCCCCTATCTGTTATTTCATGCTTCAGTTTTTTGGTAAGATTGCTGAATACTTTGGTGTTCCTTTAGCAGCTGAAAAAAACAGTGCTTCCCACATCTTCAATACATTTTTTAGGCATTAATATTGACACAGTAAATTTAGAATTTAGATTACCTTTGGACAAAATAGATAAATTAAAATTTATAATATCTGGGTTTAAAAAAAAAAAAATAAATATACAAAGATAGTTACAGGAACCTTGTGGAAGAAGACAGCTTGCCCACATCCCTGTAAGACTACACAATAGAAATTTTCCCCTAATGGGACTTTGTAAGGCAAGAGTCTTCAAACAAAATATCAAAAATATATATAATTTTATTATCAAAAGTTAAAACATGACAAAAAGTGAATAAAAGAGATGGGTGCCGGCAGATTCAAATGGTGGTAACATAAGGAGTATACATATCTACTTACAATAATACAATTAACCCCACATGGACTGTTTCAGCAGAAGGCTGTACAACAGAGGTCCGACACGTTTCAAGGTTATAAATGTTGAAACCTCTTCTTCAGGGGCTGATGGTGAGGTATATGGTTATCTAAAACATTTTGCAAAGAAAAAACACAGAGTAAGCAAACACCGTGAGAACCAAACATAATATAATATTCAAATATATTCATATAGCATAAAGATTAAAATTTGATTAGTGCGTTTAAGGAATGTTCTCATCGTGTTACTCCTAAACCAACATCGAATAGCATCCAACTTTAAGGAAAAATGGGGAAGAATGGTTTGCCGGCAGGGATCGGATACGTGAGCCAATGCTGTCATCGAAAAGACCACGCAAGTCCACAACCCAGGACAGAACACAAAGGGCGTCACTATAGCACGGATGATAGAATGGACAAAAGATAACAAGGAAAAAAAATGGATAGAAATGGAAAACACGTTAAGTAAAACTACACTTCACAAAAATATCTGGATATCAAACAAACATAGAGTATTAGACTCCAACACACACGAGGTGACTAAAAATGTATTCAGAATATGGGACGCACTACACCGTAAATATAGATGGACACATAATTCACCATTAATACCCCTCACGGGAACAAAATTTTTTCCACCGGGTGAAGAAATTTTCCGCAGATTTAAAATAAAAAACCCACTAATTAAAGACATCACGAGGAAAGGGAAGCTGGAATCGGCACAAAAATTGGAAACTAAACTTGGGGGGAAACTAAGAAACTGGGAGTACCTACAACTAAATCACTTAATTAACACATCACCACACCCGTTTAGGGATGGAGAAAAACTCAATAGATTGGAGAAGCTCTGTATAACACCTATGCCATTGAAAGGAGGTATTTCGAAAGTATATGATTTCCTGACAGACTTAGAAGGAAAAGATAGGCCACCCTTCATTGAAAAGTGGGAAAAAGAATTAAACATAAAACTAGATGATCAACAGATGAAGAATATGATTGCAGGAGGATATAACCATGCCTGGGACATAAAAACTATAGAGATGAATTATAAATTCCTAGCTAGGTGGTACATGACCCCAGACAGATTATATAAAATGAATCAAGTTGAATCACCTTTATGTTGGAGAAACTGTGGACAAAAAGCTACAATGTTACACATATGGTGGGAATGTCCGAAAATCAGCTCATATTGGCAAGAGATTATCATAAGCATTAAGGAAATAACGGACGAAATGCTTGAGAGCAACATAATTGACCTGCCTGTTCCATGACACAAACTCCTCCAAAAAACAATATACGGAAAAAATAACGTCAAGACTGTTAAATGCAGCAAAGGGCGCTATTCCCAAAAATTGGCTGAAGAGCGAAGGCCCAGTCCTAAGAGATTGGATCAAACAAGTTGATTTCTACCATAGAATGGAACTCCTTTGTTGCAAAGACAAAGAACAATTAGAAAAATATAAATCTGTCTGGGCCAGATGGGAAAAATTCAAGACCTCGGAAAAATACTGGCTGAAGGTATTAGAAGACACCAAATATTAAAAGGATAGGGGAACACCAGAGTTAAAAGTTGAAACACTTAGAGTAGGGCGGGGGGGAGGGGGTAACAGTGGTTGGGCGGGCATAGGGAAAGGCATAATGGGTAATAGGGGAATTTTTTCTTTTCTTTTTTTTTTAATATATACGCCAATATTAAAGAAGGATCCCACTGGGCTTTTATATATTCTTATAAGAAAAGAAACCACAATGATGTGAACCTGAGAATGGACAAGTTTTGAAAGACAAGTTGAAAAAGTCTCTCAAAAAGAAAACACTGATGTGGTAAAAAAAGAAAAAAAAAAAAAAAAAAAAAAAAAAGGAATGTTCTCATCGTGTTACTCCTAAACCAACATCGAATAGCATCCAACTTTAAGGAAAAATGGGGAAGAATGGTTTGCCGGCAGGGATCGGATACGTGAGCCAATGCTGTCATCGAAAAGACCACGCAAGTCCACAACCCAGGACAGAACACAAAGGGCGTCCGACCACTTGCAAAGTGACACCACTGGTATCAGCTGTCATAAAATGTACCTATCACCTGGGGGAGAGAAAGGACAATGTAATAGAGCCCATCCCATGAGTGTAAGGAAGAGGTTAAGCCTGAATAGGCTTACACCTACTATGGATTGATATAATAGGAATATCTATATGTCCTATACATACCTGTTGACACATAAAAGATAAATCACTCCTAGTAATGGATGAGAGGATATCACATGAGGCGCTGTCTGGTTAGGGATAGATATTAAATCCCCCAGTGAGAAGAAATCACACACAGGGGGAGCGATGGACACGTCTGCAGACAATAGCTGGAAAGAGAAAAGGTGCTGTGTGATTGATTAAAGTCACAAGTAGCAACCATACATAACCCAAACTGCAGCATGGGGTGTCCTAATTAGGCAATAATCATTGCAATGTAGTATAAGGGTGAGTTTGCATATAGAAGCACATTGCTCGTTGCGGGGTATCATAATCAAAAATACAAAGTGTGGTTTACAGAGCAAGGATAAATGGTTTACCTTTTGGGGTGAAAGGCTGCATGATCAGTCTAATGCCTGTACTAGCATGAGACTGGGCGTCCATACGTGGAGTCTAAATAGCACCGCTCATTAGGGAAATTATTGACATCAGCTGACTCATGTTAGAGCGAGCATAATCAACAGTGGGAGGGGTCGACCTCCGAGTCCTCGGCGCGTAGGCCCGCCCCAGAGCCCCACACACGTATCAACGTCCAGGAGAAGTGGCATCACACACTGGAAGAAGCTGACACGTGCTGGGAGGGAACTGATATCCACGTCAGGAACCCTTGGCACGTTGATTGCCATGGCAACGAGATAAAGCATATCCCGGCCACGTAGATCATAGAGAAGGAGGCCAAAAGTGCCAAACAAAAGGATGACACATTTGCCCCCGTGCGCCGAGTGGACTGTCTGGGCACGGACCAGCCAATTCTCCAGTCCAGCACCGGCTCAGGATCCAAAACCACGGCGGCAACAGACATTCGTTCCAGGGACTTGGAAGGGATGCACAGATAGGATTAAAAGAGAAAAACAAAAAAAAAGCGAAAAAAAACGAAAAAAACGAAAAAGACAGGGAAAACAGGAGACAAAGAGCAGGAAAGGGAAGGGAGGAAAATACTGCACAATGAAATGAATGGCATAAAAATGAATGAAAGGAGGGGGCAAGTAAAGCTGTCTGTGGCGATCAGTGTATAGAACCAAAGCATATACATGCAGTTTATACAAATATCCATAGCCATATAAGATCCCATACACATCCTCCTCAGTTATCTTGCATTAGTATGGTTGTGACAATCTGCATATATCAAAAATGTAAGGGAAAAATTTTAGCCTCTGTACCTCAAAGAGAACGTGTGGGGATGATTTAAATCAGTTTAATGAGGGTTTCACAAAAAATGAGGTATGTTCACCTCGGGGGGGGGGTCCCACTCAGGACCCCAGAGGTGAAGCCCTCCAAAAAAGGTTGAAAAGAAATGGCATCATTCAAGCCAGGTGGCTTGGTAGCCTGAAGGCGATAAATTCACTTCTGTTCGTTTGCAGCAAGATTTTGTTCCAATCCCTACCGCATAGCCCTGGGTGACCGCGATCTAATATCAAAAAGGACACTTTGGGAAGATTCCCGCATGGAACGCAGAAACATGTCTTCCCAGCGGCAAGCTGGGGTTACATGATTTCATCGAGGCTATGTGGTAGTATGCCCGCCGCCAGAATTCCTGGTTTGTTTTGCCAACATAGTAACAAGCACAGTCACAGATTAATAAGTATACCACACCAATTGTTTTGCAGTTTGCAAAATGCTTAGGTGCATACTTGTGACCATTGGGTAATTTGATATTTGGCTTGATGTTCATGAATTGGCAATACGGGCATCCGCCACATCGTAAGGTTCCAGGACGTTTACAAGGATGTCGTTTACCCACGCCGCCACCAGAATATTCGCTGGACACTAAATTATCCCTGATGGATTTGGCACGCTTAAAGGTGAAGGACGGATTGTCCTGCACGAAGGGGCAAATGGTGGGATCTAATTTAAGGACATGCCAGAACCGTTCGACAATATTTTTTATGGTCCTGTGTTGGTTTGAGAACCTAGTTATTATCCGGATTGGGTTGATTTTGTTCCTATTGGATTCAGGATTAAAGATAAGTTTGTGTCTAGGTTTGGAACATGCCCATCTAAAGGCCCTCTTTAAGCATGTCTTGGAGTACCCTTGTGCCAGGAGTCTCTCCATCAACAAGTCAACCTCTCGTTTGAAGACTTTGCTATAATAAACATCCCCCAAAAATATATAAAAAAACAAATTTTTTCCTCAGTTTAGGCTGATATGTATTCTTCTACATAGTTTTGGTAAAAAAAAATCACAATAAGCATATATTGATTGGTTTGCGCAAAAGTTATAGCTTCTACAAAATAGGGGGAAGTTTCATGGAATTTTTATTATTATTTTTTTTATCAGTAATGGCAGCAATCTGCGATTTTTATCATGACTGCAACATTATGGCAGACACATCGGACACTTTTGACACTATTTTGGGACCATTGTCATTTATACAGTGATCAGTGCTATAAAAATGCACTGATTACTGTGTAAATGACACTGGCAGGGAAGGGGTTAAACACTAGGGGGCAATCAAGGGGTTGAGTGTGTCCTATGGAGTGATTCTAACTGTGGGGGGATGGGCTACCACTGACCTGACAGCATTCATTGCTCCCAATGACAGGGAGCAGTGATCTCTGTCATGTCACTAGGCAGAACGGGGAAATGCCTTGTTTACATAGGCATCTCCCCGTTTTGCGGCTCTGTGACATGATCGCTGGGAAACCGGCGGACATCGAGTCCGGGAGTCCCACCAATTAAAGGGGATGTACAGGTGCGCCCATTTGCCAACTTCTGCCATTGTGCTAATGTATATTGGCGTGCAGGGGTCGGCAAGTGGTTAAGGTAGCATTTGTTTTAGCATTTTTTTTGGAGCATTATGAATCTCAGAACTGCTTCCAAATAATAAATTAGCTCATGCTGGTCTCTTGCTACAGCATGTGGAAGTCTTGGATGCAGGGGTTATATTGTTTATCCCATTGTCTAAGACAGATAGGATCGGTAGAGGTAAGTGGATTAATCTACATACATGTGGCGATAAAATGATATGCCCATTAGTCCTGGCATGGAACTACATTCGCATTAGGCCTCAGGCGGGTGTTCAATTTATTTCTTATTCATGCAGATAGTTCTCCTATGACCGGGTGCCATTTTAATTTTGTTTTGAAAGGTTGCATGAAAAGGTTAGGATTACAACAATCGAGAGTTATGTCCTATTATTTTCGTATTGGGGCAGCTACGGTGGCTGCAAGAATGGGACTTGATGACTCCATCATACAAAGGCTGGGCAGATGGGAATCTCAATGTTTCAAAATTTATGTGAGACCTGACCTTTCTTTTTAAATTTCAGGTGTTAGAAGAATTGTTTGGATTCTAGGACACTCATTTATTTACTAGGCATTTAAAAGAGCTGTGCTACGTTTCTACACATCTAATCTGTCCTTGGATTGTGCTAATTTTCAAGTATTCTGGAAAGGCATCCGGGGTCTCCACTGGGCTAATTTGTCTTTTCATATTTGCAGGTTGTTTGAAGTTTGACCAACTCCTGATATTGTAATCATCCACCTTGGGGGGAATGATGTGGGTAAAGTCAACACCCTGGATCTCATGTATAAAATGAAGAGGGATTTACACAGTCTCACCATGTCGTCCCTAATAGGGATAAGCCGAACACCCCCCCCCCCGGTTCGGTTCGCACCAGAACCTGCGAACAGACCGAAACTTGCACGAACATTAGGACCCCATTGAAGTCTATGGGACTCGAACATTCAAAATCAAAATTACTAATTTTAAAGGCTAATTTGCATAGTATTGTCCTAAAAAGGGTTTGGGGACCCGGGTCCTGCCCCAGGGGACATGTATCAATGCAAAAAAAGTTTTAAAAATGGCCGTTTTTTCGGGAGCAGTGATTTTAATGATGCTTAAAGTGAAAAAAAAAAGTGAAATATTCCTTTAAATATCGTACCTGGGGGGTGTCTATAGTATGCCTGTAAATCAGTGAGACAAACGGCATGGGTACCCCCCCAGTCCATTACCAGGCCCTTTGGGTTTTGTATGAATATTAAGGGGAACCCCGCACCCACATTAAAAAAAAGAAAGGTGTGGGGCCACCAGGCCCTCTGAACAGCAGTATACAGGCGGTTGTTAAGTAGAATCTGTTTGTAATTTTGAACTGGTACATTTTTAAAGTGTTTAGCTCCAGCCAAAAAATCTATTTTAAGCTTTTTGGAAACCATTGGGAAGGGTTATCACCCCTGTGACATTTGTTTTGCTGTCTGTGCTTCTCTTCAGAAGATTTCACCTCACTTTCTGTCCCAATGACAAATGTTTTTTGAAAATTTGGGTTTTTTAGTGAAACAAGGATTGGTGATAAAGCATCAGTGGAAAGGAGCAAAGTTTTTCCCATATTAACTCTTATAAGAGAGAATTTCCCTTCCTAGGGGTAGATTTCCTCTCACTTTCTGTTGTCTCCTTTCGTTTGCAAGTAGGAGTCATTTGTAAGTTGGATGTTTGAAAGTAGGGGCCTGCCCTATATACTCTGCAGAAATTGGAGCCTTAGGTGTTGGTGTTGCCACAACACTGTAAGCCCTCACAGGGCCCTGCTGTGAAATATTAGATCAAGAATTGTAATTGCATGTCCCTGTTGAACAGGGGCAGAAAAATTGGGCCTTAGGCACTGGTGCCACAACACTGCAACCCCTCACAGATACTCTAGTTGGAGAGCAGGAACGAGCCCTGCTGCAAAGTATTGCATCAAAAATTGTAATTACACACACCTGTAAAACAGGGACTGAAAAATTGGGCCTTAGGCACTGGTGCTGGTGCAACAACACTGCAACCCCTCACAGATACTCTAGTTGGAGTACAGGAATTAGCCTTGCTGCAAAGTATTGCATCATAAATTGTAATTACACGCCCCTGTTAAACAGGGGCAGAAAATTGGGCCTTAGCCACTGGTGGCGGCGCCCAGAACCAAAAATATTCTTACAAGCTTTAAGCATGATCATTGAGGAGGAAGAAGATAGTCACTCAGAATCAGCATAAGGAGTCTTGAAGGAATCTGACATTTCAAAAAAAATTATTCGGTTACATCAGCATCAGGTGCTTGGTATCTGGTGGTGATCCAAGACTGATTCATTTTTATGAAGGTCAGTCGATCGACCGAGTCGGTGGTCAGGCACACCCTGGGATCAGTTACAAAGCCTCCAGCAGCACTGAATGTGCATTCCGAAAGAACGCTGTATGCAGGACAGGCCAGTAGTTTAATTGCATACTGTGCTAGCTCTGGCCAGTGATCCATTCTCAAGACCCAGTAACTCAGAGGATTTTCGGTGGGAAAGGTGTCCAAGTCAGATCTTGCCCCTAGGTATTCCTGCACCATGTAAAACAGATGCTTGCGATGGTTGCTGGAACCGATCATACCTTGGGGCTGCGAACTAAAAAATTGTCTGAGCGCATTGGTCAGATGGCCACCTTCTCCACCGCTCCTTCTTTGACTGACCGAAGCCTCAGCAACACATTGTTCAGGAACAGGAGTTTGTAACCTCCCAGTCTCTGGGAACGCGTTGCACAGACTTTTCTGCAAGGCCTCCCGAAGATGTTTCATCCTCTGCTCCCTCTGCAACGGCAAGATAATGTCCGCAACCTTACCCTTGTATTATGGATCAAGGAGGGTTGCCAGCCAGTAACGATCCCTCTCCTTGATACTATGAATACGAGGATCCTTCTGCAAGCTTTGCAGGATCAGGGTGGCCATGCAGTGTAGGTTTGCTGAGGCATTCGGTCCGGAGTCCTCTGGGTCACTAAGGACGACATGATCCGCAGCCACCTCCTCCCAGTCAAGTACAAGCCCATGGGTTTCTTGGGACTGTAAATGATCCCTTAAAGACTGCTGCAGATGCAGAGTGCCAGGCTCCACCTCCATGCTGACACAATCCTCCTCCTCGTCCTCTTCCTGTGTGATCGGCGGGCACGCAGGAACACTGTCTGGATAAAGGGGGCCTTGAGAGCTAAGGAAGTCCTCCTCTTCCTGCCTCTGTTCTGCCTCAAGTGCCCTGTCCATTATTCCACACGTCGTTTGCTCCAACAGGTGGACAAGGGGGACAGTGTCACTGATGCATGCACTGTCACTGCTCACCATCCTCATTGCCTCCTTAAATGGTGACAGGACAGTGCATGCATCCCTGATCATGGCCCACTGGCGTGGGGAAAAAAAACAAGCTCCCCTGACCCTGTCCTGGTGCCATAGTCGCACAGGTACTCATTGATGGCCCTCTGCTGCATGTGCAGCCACTGCAGCATGGCCAACGTTGAGTTCCACCTGGTGGGCATGTCACAGATTAGGCGGTTCTTGGGCAGGTTAAATTCCTTTTGGAGGTCAGCCAGCCGAGCACTGGCATTATACGACCGGCGGAAATGCACACAGACTTTCCTGGCCTGCCTCAGGACGTCCTGTAAGCCCGGGTGTCTGCCCAAGAACTGCTGCACCACCAAGTTAAGGATGTGAGCCAAACAGGGCACATGGGGCAGTTGTCCCTGTTGGAGGGCAGAGAGGAGGTTGGTGACATTGTCGCAAACCACTATTCCTGGCTTAAGCTGGCGTGGCATCAACCACCTTTGAACCTGCCCCTGCAGAGCTGACAGAATCTCTGCCCCAGTGTGGCTCCTGTCCTCCAAGCACACCAGCTCAAGCACCGGCATCTTTTGGCATGCGTACTTGCGTAGCAACTTGAACGCCTACGGAGTACCACTGGTTCAGAGGACAAAGCACAGGAAGAGGCCATGGAGGAAGAAGAAGAGGAGGGGGTGGAGGAGAGAGGTGTGTCAGAATCACCAGGAGGCGTGGTGGTGGAACAACCTCCAACCCTACTGCACCTTGTCCTGCATCCTTCCCAGCTGCCAGCAGAGTCACCCATATGCGCCGTGAAACTTAGGTAATGTCCCTGCCTGCTGGACCATGAGTGAGCGGTAATATGCACCTTACCGCTGACCGCCTTGTCCAGCGAGGCCAAGACATTGCCCTCCACATGCCGGTAGAGAGCCGGAATCGCTTTTCGTGAGAAAAAGTGGTGTTTGGGAACCTGCCACTGAGGAACCGCACATTCCACAAACTCATGGAAGGGGGCAGAGTCTACCAACTGAAAAGGTAGTAGTTGAAGTGCTAGCAATTTTGCCAAGCTAGCATTCAACCTCAGGGCATGTGGATGGCTGGGAGCAAACTTCTTTCTGCGGTGCAGCAGCCGGGGCAGGGAAATTTGCCTGGTACAATCTGACGTCGGTGTACCGATAGCAGTTTGCCCGCAAGTACTTGGCTGTGACACACCTAATTCTACACCTTCATTTCTCTCAGTGCAGGTCTCAGAGAGGACTGAATGTATAGTGGGGTTGGAGATCCCAGCTGATGAGGAGCAAGGAGAGGTCCTCTTTGTTCTTTGGTGTGGGTCTTTTAGGTATGCTTGCCAACGAACTGCATGGCAGGTCAACATATGTCTGGTCAAGCATGTAGTGCCCAAGCGGGAGATGTTTTGGCAATGCAAGATGCGCATATGTTGCAAATAGCAGCAGTGTGATCTCATGCACTCGTCTCAAAAAAGGCCCACACCAAAGAACTTTTGGAATAACGCGCAGAGACAGCAGTGCCCTGCACATGTGGAGCTCTGCGGTGTTATTCAGTCAGTGTGCTGCCCCTAAGCTGGCCCCTGCCTCGTTGGTAATATGCCTCCTCCTCCTCCTCCCCTCTCCTATCAGGCACCCACGTGGAGTAAGTGACCTCATCATCCCCTCCCTCCTCATCACTGGAGCAAACCTGGCAGTATGCTGCAGCAGGGGGAACATGACTGCCAGATTGCTGTCCTTCTTGGGCACCCCCTCTGTCTGGGCTCACAGTACTGTCTTCCTCTAGCTGAGTACCATCATTGGAGCCTTCAAAACGTTGGGCATCCTCCTGGAGCATGTACCCAACACTGTGGTCAAACAGTTCGGGGGACTCCTCAGGAGGACATGGTGGGGCTAGGGAAGGAGTGACTGATGCCATTGAGCCGAGGGAAGAGGCCACGTTGACAGCTGCTTTGCCAGACAAAGTACCCTGAGCCTGGATGAGAGAGGATGAGGAGGATGAGGACGGCTTGGTCATCCACTCGACCAAGTCTTCTGCATGTTGCTCAACATGGCCAGCTGCCGAAAAAAAGACATACAGTACTAATGGCCTGCAGTGAGATGTAGCTGCACAAAACTGGGATGTATATATATACCGATTATACTGCAGCTAGCAGAATCAACTGCCTGCCTGTAGTATCATTAGTATGAGAACACCTTCACTTGTCTTCATGTAGCTATACTGTAGGTGCAACTGTGCAGGGTACACAGTACACTAACTGGAAATACTTCAAGAGCCTGCCTGTGCTATTAATAGGATCAGAAGAAGCACACAAGCACCTGGCTTCAGGTAGCTATACTGTAGGTGCAACTGTGCAGGGTACACAGTACAGTAACTGTAAATACTTCAAGAGCCTGCCTGTGCTATTAATAGGATCAGAAGAAGCACTTAAATCAAATTACACGGTCTCTCTGTCTATCTATCTCTCTCCGCCGCAACACACTACACAAGGCTGCCAAGCAGGCGGCCTTTTATAGTGTGGGGCGTGTACTAAACCCCCTGAGCCATAACTGGCCAAAGCCAATTCAGGTAGCTATACTGTAGGTGCAACTGTGCAGGGTTACACAGTACACTAACTGTAAATACTTCAAGAGCCTGCCTGTGCTATTAATAGGATCAGAAGAAGCACACAAGCACTTGGCTTCAGGTAGCTGTACTGTAGGTGCAACTGTGCAGGATACACAGTACACTAACTGGAAATACTGTAAAAACACTTGCCTGCCTGTCAGTATATTAGGAAGAGAATAAAAGGAATGGATCTCCCTAAACTGAATACAGTGTGTATATATATATATATATATATATATATATATATATATATATATATATATACATACAACACCTGGGATAAATATATATATATATATATATATATATACACAATATACTGTAAGTGCAGCTAATTGACTTGACCTGCCTACTCTATCTAACTTAAATCAAATGACACTGTCTCTCTGTCTATCTATCTCTCTTATATAGTGTGGGGCGTGTACTAAACCCCCTGAGCCATAATTGGTCAAAGCCTCCCTGGCTTTGGCCAATTACAGCTCTCTGTACACACGGCGCTGTGATTGGCCAAGCATGCTGGTCATAGTGCATGCTTGGCCAATCATCAGCCAGCAATGCTCTGCGATGCTGCAGTGAATTATGGGCTGTAACGCGCCACTCAAATTTGGCATGAATGGCCAATAACGTTCGTAATTCGGCGAGTGGCCGAACACACAATGTTCGAGTCGAACGTGCGTTCGACTCAAACATGAAGCTCATCCCTAGTCCCTAAATACTAGAGTAATTTTTTCAGAAATTGTTTCCAGACTTTTCTGGTTAAGTAATCCTAACTTAAAAAAATTGGAAAATATTAGATGTAGAATAAATAAAACAATGGAAAAATGTATGCTTATTATAGGCAGATTTTCATACAGACACCTAGATCTTGAAGGAGGATTTAGTGGCTTATATAGGTCAGATGGCGTGCACTTATCTGAGGTAGGGCTGGATATATTTCATTTAGGGTTACAGTCTAGTATTGAGTCGGCCGCGTCTTGGGGTGGGGCTGGATTTGAAGATGCAAGTCCGGCAGTTGGGGACTGGTATTTATGATTCGTGAGATTTGTGCTTGAGTCGTTTTATGGCTGAGCAAAGTTATATTTTGCAGATTAATAAAGTTCAAGGAAATGTATTAATAAATAATATATTTATATGAAGTTGTTATTCATCGAAAATTTTATTTAAAACCAATAAATGTGTTGCGGCCATAATTTTGCCACTCAATGGTGTCTGTGTTATTTATTTGGGAAATTTAAGTTAGACTATAAATAAGGGAAAAAGTGCAATCTGCATTCCCATGGGCAGACTGGTTTGAGATGATGAGAAGGCAACAGTAACTCAAATAACCATTGGTTACAACCACGGTATGCAGAATGCCATCTCTGAACGCACAACCCATTAAACTTTGAAGAAGATGGTCTACAGCAGCAGAAGACCACATAAGACACCACTCCTGTCAGATAAGAACAGCAAACTGAGGCTACAGTTCGCACAGGCTCACCAAAATTGAACAATAGAAGATTGGAAAAATGTTGCCTGGTCTAATGAGTTGCCTGAAATTCCAGTCAATGCTTTGAATTAAGACAATTTTGTTCATTTTTTATGTCAGAGGTTTGCAACCACTTTAAGGGTAATGTTCTTTAGCTAATATGAGCACTCATGCTCTCATTTAACAGAAATCATACAACCAAATGTTTAGGTACTTAGTCGTGTAACCAGCCACTGCATGATCCCAAAATGGTTTCTGCAGTAAAGTATTCCAGGGCTACCTTTGTAAAAAAAAAAAAAAAGTATTCCAGGGCCAACTTTTATAACTTTAAGGGTACATTTACACATGTGGCAAGGATGGCCATGCTGTTGACCTATTGGCTTGTGTCCTGGCTACACTCCTGTCTACCAATCAAATGTCACTGTTTTCCAGTTTCTGGTTCCTGCCTGGTGATTTACAGTCATCTGCTTTTGCAAACCCCAGCTGGTGCTACCTGGCGCTACCTGCTACATCGATCTTCATGTCACTCCATGCTCTCACACCTCCTGTCATCA
Source organism: Lithobates clamitans (assembly GCA_037952925.1). Lineage (NCBI taxonomy): Eukaryota > Metazoa > Chordata > Amphibia > Anura > Ranidae > Lithobates > Lithobates clamitans. The sequence continues at coordinate 6,025,832 of JBBGZY010000415.1, forward strand.
CTACCAGGAATTTTGGACAAGAGGTGCAAGAGAAGCCCCCTCTCCAGCTCGATCTCCACCAGGTGACATCCAGCGTGTTTAATACCTGGATATTTTGCTAATGGCTTCTGAGGTCTAACTCCCTGATAAGCAGTGGTGTGGATCTCTGGTGGCTGGTACACTGCGGTGCTGTGTCTTAGGAAGAATTAATCACATTATTTGGTTGAGTTTGGAATTATTTGGGATACATACATTTGGGACTTTATGAATGTGATTGCACACATAGGTATGAATATGTTGAGTTGATAACTTCACTTATTTTGATTATTAATAGTTTGGGAAATTTGTTGGTATCACCTAAAGTGCAAGTGCTACACATTTAAATAGTTTTATTAGGTATACTTTTATGTGTGTTTAATCATTAAAAATAATTAATCATTTTTTGAAATGTAACTAGCATAAATGCTTGTATGTGTAATTATATCAGCAGTCTGTAATATATTGTGCAGCAGTAGGCAGCACTAGCACTGCTATAAGGAAAGAGATGGTCCCAGTTTTCTGCAACTCCATTACTGTCCAGTCACAGGATGGGAGGCAAGATTGTGACTTAACTGTATTTAGGAAGAGGGAAGTCATCAATCTGGCTGTGCTGTCTGGTGGGACTGAAAAAATCCTAAGACGTGATGGACAAAATACAAATCTTTTGGCACGTTACCCATAATTATATTTCAAAAGTGTATTTTGTTGTTTGCCTGGACTATAGCTTTAAGAAAGGGAAGGAACAGGATAGGGGGATAGTGGGAAGAAGAGGGGAATATTCAAGTCAAGCTTTATATATGTGGGGTGGACAGAAATGTGGAAAGGGGAGGGTAAATATATACAGTATCTCACAAAAGTGAGTACACCCCTCACATTTTTGTAAATATTTTATTATATCTTTTCATGTGACAACACTGAAGAAATTACACTTTGCTACAATGTAAAGTAGTGAGTGTACAGCTTGTATAACAGTGTAAATTTGCTGTCCCCTTAAAATACCTCAACACACAGCCATTAATGTCTAAACTGCTGGCAACAAAAGTGAGTACACCCTTAAGTGAAAATGTTCAAATTAGGCCCAATTAGCCATTTCCCCCCCCGGTGTCATGTGACTCGTTAGTGTTACAAGGTCTCAGGTGTGAATGGGGAGCAGGTGTGTTAAATTGGGTGTTATCGCTCTCACTCTCTCACTCACTTTGCCCAGTGGACGGGATTTCTTTGGACAATTCGATTGTGTGTGGGCTCCAGCGGACTTTGTTTTCTCAAAAGTTGGACGGACTTAGATTTGAAACATGTTTTAAATCAATCCGTCGAAATCGAGTCCGGTCGAAAAGTCCGCTCGTCTGTATGCTAGTTCGACAGACAAAAAGCCACATTAGGGCAGCTATTGGCTACTGGCTATGAACTTCCTTGTTTTAGTCCGGTCGTACGTCATCGCATACGAATTAGACGGACTTTGGTGGATTGTGTGTAGGCAAGTCCGTTCATTCAGAAAGTCCGTCGTAAAGTCCGTCGAAAAGTCCGCCAGGCAAAGTCTGCCATAAAGTCCACTCGTGTGTACGCTGCATTAGGCTATAAGAAGATTGCTAAGACCCTGAAACTGAGCTGCAGCACTGTGGCCAAGACCATACAGCGATTTAACAGGACAGGTTCCACTCAGAACAGGCCTCGCTGCGGTCGACCAAAGAAGTTGAGTGCACGTGCTCAGTGTCATATCCAGAGGTTGTTTTGGGGAAATAGACATATGAGTGCTGCCAGAATTGCTGCAGAGGTTGAAGGGGTGGGGGGTCAGCCTGCCAGTGCTCAGACCATATGCCTCACACTGCATCAAACTGATCTGAATGGCTCTTGTACCAGAAGGAAGCCTCTTCTAAAGATGCTGCACAAGAAAGCCTGCAAACAGTTTGCTGAAGACAAGCAGACTAAGGACATGGATTACTGGAACCATGTCCTGTGGTCTGATGAGACCAAGATAAACTTATTTGGTTCAGATGGTGTCAAGCGTATGTGGCAGCAATTGTGGCAGCAAGCAGGTGAGGAGTACAAACACAAGTGTGTCTTGCCTACAGTCGAGCATGGTGGTGGGAGTGTTATGGTCTGGGGCTGCATGAGTGCTGCCGGCACTGGGGAGCTACTGTTCATTGAGGGAACCATGAAAGCCAACATGTACTGTGACATACTGAAGCAGAGCCTGATCACCTCCCTTCGGAGACTGGGCCGCAGGGCAGTATTCCAACATGATAACAACCCCAAACATACCTCCAAGATGACCACTGCCTTGCTAAAGAAGCTGAGAGTAAAGGCGATGGACTGGCCAAGCATGTCTAGAGACCTAAACCCTATTGAGCATCTGTGGGGCATCCTCAAATGGAAGGTGGAGGAGCGCAAGGTCTCCAACATCCACCAGCTCCGTGATGTCATCATGGAGGAGTGGAAGAGGACTCCAGTGGCAACCTGTGAAGCTCTGGTGAACTCCATGCTCAAGAGGGTTAAGGCAGTGCTGGAAAAAAATGGTGGCCACACATATTGACACTTTGGGCCCAATTTGGATATTTTCACTTAGGGGTGTACTCACTTTTGTTGCCAGTTATTTGGACATTAATGGCTGTGTGTTGAGTTATTTTGAGGGGACAGCAAATTGACACTGTTATACAAGCTGTACACTTACTACTTTACATTGTAGCAAAGTGTAATTTCTTCAATGTTGTCACATGAAAAGATATAATAAAATATTTACAAACATGTGAGGGGTGTACTCACTTTTATGAGATACTGTATACCTGTACATTGGAGAAATAATACCCCCCTAATATTTCTGAATGGCTCCAACGCATAAAGAGAATAGCTGAAATGGAGGCCCTAATTCACCAAGCAAGGGAGACCCCGACAAAATTTAAAAAAATGTGGGCCTGCTGGTTATACTTTGCGGAATCAGCAGATTTCCATAACCTCCTAAACAACTCATAATTGCTTGACCTGGGGTTACCCATAAGACATTATATGCCAGCACATAGAATACAAGTATGAACTGACACCCTGCCCTCCCTCTTTTCCACACTCCCCTGTACAGTGCTCAATGCTTCCCAGTAAAGATTAGAACTATACAAAACATTATACATGCTGCTGCAGTTTGACACAATGTTTGGGAATCATCCCTAGATGTCCGTACCCAATGGGAAGTTAGATATAAATCAAACCCCAAAGGAATTAAGTTACTCACCTAAACCTATTAGTAAACCTGTAAGATGGAAAACAAGTGTCAGTTTTCAAAGCCCCCACCCACTCACAGTCAGTTCCCAATAGGGGTGTTTGGGTGCCAAGGGGGCATGCATGGTTTACCTGTAATTCTCTTAAAGAATCCTCCAAATGTATCACCCCAATCCTCACCAAATTGGACCCCTATGGAATTACAATTAAACACTATAAAGACTAGTTTACTTTGTATTGCATTATCAATATCTTGTTGTAATTCATGTTTTGTTATCTATATTACTTGTAACCGCTTCACTGTTATCACCTTTGAATCTGTAAACCTTAATAAAAACATTAAAAAAAAAAAAAACAACAAAAGATGAGCCCGGTCAGGACATTTGCAAAAAAATAAAAAAAATTCTCTGAAGGTCACTGATATAAAGTAGTTCTTTGGTGTCCACTGGTAAAAAGATGCTGTGAAGATTTCTTGTAAGCAGTGGAACTAGGTGTCAAGTTCCTCATGCCCAATGTTTCATAGTTTCCATACCAAGGCACTAACTGGTATAACTTTTTTTGAAATCTTAGCCCTGCAATAAAAGTAAGTCCACTTGGATATGTGGAATTATATAACTAGAGATGTGGGAATTTTTTTGCTTTTACATCATCTATGATGATGTTACAGAAAAAGATATGATTGTTAGTATTCAACGTATGGGTTTACAAACCATTCAAGACCATATGGTTGTAGGGATCTTTAAATAAAGTGAACACAAGTAAGTTTATTAATGCAACCAAAAACATTTCATTAAAACACCTGCTCAAAGAAGGTTTCTGGTTGATAAAGCCACAAATACCAATGCTTTGGCATTTTTTCTCCTACTGCCCATTAATAAATTTAACAGTTTTCCTCCCACAAAAACCAAATATTTTGGGCTCCCTTTCTCCCTTGGACACCAATTTAAGGGGTAGTCTTATGCTGACCACCAGCATCCTGTTTTTGGCTGTGATGCATTCTCCCTGTCTGCTTGTCCACCTGCAGGTGCAGGGTAATTGATGTAGCCAGTCTCTGGGTGAAGACCAAACCTGATTTAAGCCAGCCAAGCCTGCAGCCTCATGCTTGTTTGTCTATCCCGTCTGCTAATTTGGATTCCCTTGTTGCCGATCCTGGATCGGATATCAAGTATGGTTGATATCCTGCCTTTTGACTACAGATTTGACCCTAACTATTCTGAAACTTGCCCGCCTTGTACCTGGACTGTCATTGAACCACTCTGCCTATCTGCTAACCGCAAGTACCTGTTTGTTGTGTTCAGTTTGCGCCCACTCTGGCGTGGAAGCCAGGCAATATAGCATTGTGTTTAAGATTTGGGGTAACTGAGTACCGGTAGGCCCGCTTCCCTTATGGGAAAGGAGGCTTCTATAGGTAAAAAATACAGAAACTAGCTATAGTGCCTAACCATAAGCAAAAGATTGCCGCTCCAATCTCTCAAATCCGTATCAAGACACCCGCCCTAATGGAACTCACAGGTGCTGGCTCTGCACAAGCTTGAGGAAAGAGAAAAATATCCTGGATGGCCGCACACCATAGAAGACATCTTTATTGATATGAAGAAATGAAATCCAAATGCAGTTACCTCATGTACAGGGAGGAACAGGAAAGATAGCTAACATGTTTCATGCCCCATCATGGCGTTTATTCATATATAGTGCCTAACCACCTGGGTTTATCTTTCTCCAATTGATATCAGTGTAAGGGGCATATATTCAATATGTTACTGACACATAAACAGAGCCCTACATCAGTTAAACAATACTGTTTTCAGTATTGCTGCTGGGCATCTGATTCTATGTGGAACAACCCTGCCAGTTTGGCTATACCTGGAGGATGCCATAAAGGACCCTCTGGTCAACTATCCAGCACCTGTTACTTTGGAGGAAGCTATGAGGTTGTCTATCTTAGTAGCACTCTGAATATTATTTTTGTATGCCTTAAAGTGATTCTAAAGGCAGAAGGTTTTTTTTATCTTCATGCATTCTATGCACGAAGATAAAAAGCCTTCAGTGTGCAGCAGCCCCCCTCAGCCCCCCTAACACATACCTAAGCCTCATCTCGATCCAGCGATGTGCACGAGTGCCTCAGCCATCCGGATCTCTCCCTCCTGATTGGCTGAGACACAGCAGCAGCGCCATTGGCTCCTGCTGATATCACTCAAAGTCAGTTAACCAATGAGGAGAGAGAGGGGGCAGGGCTGAACCACTGCTCCATGTCTGAATGGACAAACAGAACTACGGCTCGGCTTGGGTGTCCCCATAGCAACCTTCTTGCTGTGGGGGCACTCGACAGGAGGGAGGGGCCAGGAGCGCCGGTGAGGAACCCAATAAGAGGAGAATCTGGGCTTCTTTGTGTAAAACCACTGCACAGAGCAGGTGAGTATAACAAAATAAAAAGTCTCAGTCTCAAAAAGTCTCAAGAAAAAAATTGAGACTTTAGTATCACTTTAAGCAACTCTTAAAAACACTTAAGAAATTCAAAAGCTCAGGCACTTGAAAGTAAATATGGTGTCCAACATCCCAAGATGCCAAAAAATACCAGTCTATAAGAATCTGGGTCTCCACCTCTGGACATCAAGTGAGATCTGCAACAAGCTTTTTTGATCTGAGTCTTCAACTTTAGAGTCCTTAAATCACCAAATGACTGCCTTTGTGGGTTCAGGCTCCATCAGCACCAGCAAGTTCATTAACAGAGATCTGGGTTTTATCCTTCAGATTCCCATGAACTTCCTGCAGAACCTCATTTCCATTATCACTTTGAATAACTTATAAATAACATTTTCTGATATTTCATGGGTCATTCCATTCTGGTCAAGCTCAATGACATTTTCCTGGCTCGGCACCTAAATGTAAAATAGAGGGCAGAGGAGTGAAGTCATTGATCAAATATCATCATGGATAAGAATCTGGTATAGATTTTTAGGGGTAACTGAAAGGAAATTAAGGTACTCCAGGTACACGACAGACTAGCCAAGGGTTAATACTGCATACCAATGATAGACCCCCAGTACTGGGAGACAACTTCAATGAACAGAACAAATACACTGAGTGAGTTCAAAAAAGTGTCTGATCTTTATTGGGCGGGTATACAGCTTACATTTGGTTCAACTTTACCAATCATAACCAATCGCAATAGGGGAGAGGGGAGTGGTTAGTAGGATATATTGAATATCATTAATAATTAAACAGTTCATCATTATATGGTTATACACGCCTATAACCTCTAAAAACATGCCTGCCATAAGGTTACCAGAGTGAACACACCATCTGGTGGCTAATAAGTTACCTTCCTGTCCCATGTTAAATGGGAAGGCGGGCTAGACTGCATTTTATTTATATATTATAGAATGCTTATGAATGCCTATGCAAGCAGTTTTTTTGCAATATGTAGCTATAAGCTGAAATATCAGATTAAGCTAAAACTAAGTCTTGGACCTAAATTAAAGGTATAAAAACTTATAGCTGCCAAGATGGAGTCACTGTTGTTCGGTCATATTACTTCAGTAACCACATATCTTTTTTGTGGGATCACCCTTACAATCCATACCAGACCCTCATCTATGGCCTGAAAAAAACAAAGTCCAATTAAAAGTCCAAATAATCTAGATACATTAAGTAGTTGTGATGATATGTGCAGTTTTAATAACAAGTGTCAAAACTGTGTCCAGGAGTTTTGTTTTACCTTTTTTAGGAAGAAGTTAAAGGGCTTTATAGGACTTTATGTAGAAGTATAGGCCTTTGTGGGTTTTTTTCCCTCTCTTACTTTCTTGGGATACACTCTTACACTCTTTCACATATATGAGATGTATATCAGGGGCCCTTAATTGTTAAAGGGGGCTCCCTGATTCTGGTAAGCCCCCTGCCTGTAGACCCAACAACCACTGGGCAAAGGTTGTGGAGAAAAGGACCTTTTCCTCAAAAACAAGGGGATAAGGTGTTTTGCCAGGTTGTCCCTTTGCCAGAGTTTTTTTTTTTTTTATCTTTAAATGAGCTATTGATTTTTTGTATTATTTCCAATTGACATTTTGCTTTAATTTTTATCTTTTCATTTCCCTTAAATATAGTTCCTTATGCCCCGTACAGACGGTCGGAAAATGTGTGATAGGACCTTGTTGTCGGAAATTCCGACCGTGTGTAGGCTCCATCACACATTTTCCATCTGATTTTCCGACACACAAAGTTTGAAAGCGGGATATAAAATTTTCCGACAACAAAATCCGTTGTTGGAAATTCCGATCGTGTGTACACAAATCCGACGGACAAAGTGCCACGCATGCTCAGAATAAATAAAGAGATGAAAGCTATTGGCCACTGCCCCGTTTATAGTCCAGACGTACGTGTTTTACGTCACCACGTTCAGAACGATCGGATTTTCCGACAACTTTGTGTGACCGTGTGTATGCAAGACAAGTTTGAGCCAACATCCTAGCATTTTGTTGTTGGAATGTTCGAACAAAGTCCGACCGTGTGTACGGGGCATTAACTCACATCCCTAAACATAAGTTTAACCTAGTTAGCTTCAAACCTGAACTATTAGGTTGATATAATGCAGAAACTGTTTCTGCACCTGGTTTGTACTGTCTGTGAAATTATGCCACTACATACTAGCAAACAGTGCATCAAGCAGAATTCATATTTCAATATCATAAAAACAACACAACCTTTTTGATTTGAACGATTTTTGTATTCATGTTCCAGGGAAATAATTATAAACAGTTCAAAGTGACTGGACTATACAAAGCAAAATGTTACTCCAAAAAACTCAAGCGTAATGATACAAATACCAACAAAAGGGCTGCTTTAACTATACATCTCATCACTAATGTTGTTGAAATGTGCCTGTGTTTGATTACCAGGTAGTTTGGCTGAACAGGGCAAAATCAATGGTGACCATATTTGAGTGTGCTGTACATGCTTTACTACTGCACTACTAAATAACAGATTCCCAGCTGCAATAATACCATTGGAAGTTCCTGATGACATCATTGAACAAATTTGATCAATGACATTACATAGGATTCCATGCTGAAAATTTAAATAACCTCAGCCAAGAAGTGGAGGAGTACACCATGTATTGATCAGTGGGCAACAGGCCATCATGATTATAGTAAAAAGTGACCAGGTGTGCTTCTCAAAACAATATCTGTATTCATGTGACAGAAATCTTAAAATCATAAACAAAAAAAGATTTAAATACAAGTTCATCAAAGTGATATAAAAAAATCCAAAAGAAGAAAAATTTTTTATATTAACCACTTGCCGACCAGCCGCCGCAGTTATACTGCGCCGTTGCTATAATTCGCTCCTTTAAGACCTCGGTCTCCTCCCCCAGTCAGTCCCATCCCCCCTCCAGTTAGAACACACTTAGGGAACACAGTTAACCCCTTGATCACCCCCTAGTGTTAACCCCCTTCCCTGCCAGTGACATTTATACAGTAATCAGTGGCTATTTTTAGCTCTGATCGCTGTATAAATGTCAATGGTCCCAAAATAGTGTCAAAAGTGTCCGATCTGTGTGCTGCAATGCAGTCCTGATAAAAAGCGCAGATCGCAGCCATTACTAGTAAAAAAAATAAATAATAATAAAAATTACATAAATCTATCCCCTATTTTGTAGGCATTATAACTTTTGCACAAACCAATCAATATATACTTATTGCAATTTTTTTTTGGATATTTATTATAGCAAAAAGTACAAAGTATTGTGTTTTTTCAAAATTGCCACTCTTTTTTTGTTTATAGCGCAAAAAATAAAAACCGCAGAGGTGATCAAATACCACCAAAAGAGAGCTCTATTTATGGGGAAAAAAGGACATACATTTTGTTTGGGTACAATGTCGCAAGACCGAGGAATCGTCAGTTAAAGCAACACAGTGTCGTATCACAAAAAATGGCCTGGTCAGGAAGGGGGCAAATCCTTCCGGGGCTGAAGTGGTTAATATTAAATAAAGGTCCATATAAACAATAGGGCACCCAGTGACTGAAATATGTAAAAAGCAATAATAACGTGCAGTGGCAGGGTGTTCAGACAGATCCTTTCTCACAGTGTATCATGCTTCTTACCAGAGAATGTGGATCTCAAGCTATGGAGATTAAATTTGCTTTGTACTCCACGCACTCCTGTGATATTCAGAGAGGATAACCTGTCATCCACCAAGATGGTTCAGCATCATCAAACAGTTTAGCATATCTATTAGGAATTCCAGCATATATGGAACAGCGATGCTGAACGTTTATCATGGGAAGGAAGAGGTAGGCAATTCATAGAGCAGTATTTTAGAAAACTCAGATTTATTAAAAACTAGTTGCAGTTACAATTAAGATGATAAAAAAAAGCGGTTGATATGACAAACATGACCGCAAACCTCGCCAGTCAGTCAGCTCATGTGCACAGACGTCTCAGATGTGGCTCCACCAGAAGTGTTTACTCGTAACAGGTGTCAACTGGGAAAGGAGGCTTGATTATCAGGCAGTTTGGTTGAACAGAGTGAACTCAATGGTGACAGATTCCCAGCAGCAGTAATACCAATGGAAGTTCCTGGATGCACCATTGACTAAATTTGGTCAATGACATTACATGGAATTCCATGCTGAAAATTTAAATACCCGTATTTATCGGCGTATAACACGCACTTTTCCCCCTTAAAATCAGGGGAAAATCACGGGTGCGTGTTATACACCGATCCCCTGCGATCCTGAGCTTCAAAATCGCCGACCGCGATTTGAAAATGGCGCCGTCGGCGCCGAAATACACAGAGTCGGTCCTCGGCTCTTCTCGGCCACTTTCGGCTTCACTCGAGCGCCGCCCGAACCTAGCCGAGTGTACTCGGCTAGGTTCGGATAGCTCCGCTCACAGTCACGCCCATCCCGGGCGGGACTACGAGTGGAGCCGAAAGGGAACGAGAGCCGCCGAGAACAGCCGAGGACCGACTCTGTGTATTTCGGCGCCGGCGGTGCCATTTTCAAATCGCGGTCGGAGATTTTGAAGCTCAAGATCGCAGGGGATCACAGGATCGCAGGGGAGCGGCGCCATTTTCAAACTGCGAGCTGCAAGGCTGCACTGGGGCAAGGTTGCACTGGGGCAAGGCTGCACTGGGATAAGGCTGCAATGGACACTGGGGAAGGCTGTACTGACAAGGCTGCACTGACAAGGCTGCACTGACAAGGCTGCACTGACATGGCTGCACTGGGGCAAGGCTGCACTGAGAAGGCTGCAACGATGGGCATTTAAATGTAAGTTTTTTTCCCTTAAACTTCCCTCCTAAAAATTTTTTTGCCTTAAAATTCCCTCCTAAACTTGGGGTGCGTGTTATACGCCGGTGAGTGTTATACGACGATAAATACGGTAACCGCAACCAAGAATCTGTCTTTTAGTGCAGGAGTGTGCCAAGTATCGATCAGTGGGCAACAGGACATTATGATTGACATGGATTACCTCATTTGATGCTGTGATTGATGCTGGATTTACATTAGTAAAATGTTGGGTATGTGAGCTGTTCGCTGTGCAAATGAATTTGTGAGAATCAGTAAGGGGTAATAATGTACCCCTGTACTCATTCCCCTTGTAGGGGCTGGATATCTGGTCACCCCTTTATTAAACAGAGGCTTCCAGATTCCACCATATGCCCCCATTTAGAAAGAAGCCCCTTCACATACAGAAAGAGAGATGTTTGTCTTTCCCCATTGCAAGGTACCCCTCCATTGCTGAAAAGCATGTGACCTGGTATTGTACAGGAAGTGGGGGCTGCACTCTCACCGCCTTCCCTTTCCTGGCCACCCAAACTGCATGCCTGAATAAGAGTCTTGTTAGAATGTTTAAGGGAATATATTTTCATTATGTTTTGGAATACCGGGTATGTACCTGGTCAATACTCCTGGAAGTTGGAAATCTCTGAAGTAGACACCACTTCACCAGTGATCTCCACTTCCCAAGGGAAATTGGTGCAATTTTTAAATTGATTTGTGCATTTATCTGACTCTGCAATTCCGTGGAAAGAAAAGACACTGCTTTCATATACTTAAAACTCACTAGTACATGATCATTCGCATTGCTCTATATCCGTGCCAGACATTCCCTATGTTAATGCAAAATAAATGAAGATTTATAAACATCATGAAGCAACTATTCCTCTAGTAAATAACATACAGGTCGGATGCCAGTGATAGACATATGAATATACTGTACTGTAAATGGATGTGTTGTGTTAGTGGGCAGGGGAACTGAGCATGGGCCTTAAAGCAGACACACTGCCTGTTCCTCATCTACAGTGTTTGTAAAACTATTTAAAATTAACACACCAAACTCATATTTCAAAGCTGCTCTTGGCAGCTCAATGGAAAGTTATTTACTTTGCCCTGCACTATAATTAATTTATTTACAACTGCAACCTCTTACTTTATCTTTAATCCACTTTTAGCCAAAAGTGGGCCATGGACTACTCCGAAATTAGTCCCATCAATCCAATGCAATTGCTTTCTTTGTACTTACAATCTCAAATGTAGCCACATAAGAGCCAAACAAGTCCATCTAGCATCTAGCAGTCAGTATCAAGCCCCCCAAAAATGACTGGTTGAAGGAGTGCATTCATTGTACTCCTTTTATGCAGGTGCCTACTGTCTACACAACCCTTAACATAGCAGTGACATTCTGGCACTTCTTTTTGCCTTCATGCCAGCTCTTTCTTATGCCCTGTGCACACGATCGGACATTGATCGGACATTCCAACAACAAAATCCATGGATTTTTTCCAACGGATGTTGGCTCAAACTTGTCTTGCACACGGTTGCACAAAATCCAATCGTTCTGAATGCGGTGACGTAAAACACGTACGTCGGGACTATAAACGGGGCAGTAGTCAAAAGCTTTTGTCTCTTAATTTATTCTGAGCATGTGTGGCACTTTGTGTGTCAGATTTGTGTACACACGATCAGAATTTAACTGATTGGATTTTGTTGTCGGAAAATTTTATATCCTGCCCTCAAACTTTGTGTGTCGGAAATTCCGACGGAAAAAGTCTGATGGAGCCCACACACGATCGGAATTTCCGACAGCACAATCCAATCGCACTTTTTCCGTTGGAAAATTTGACCGTGTGTACAGGGCATTAGTTTTGATTGACATTGTAGCCCTCTTTTGGGGGATTATGAGAAATGGCCCTCCCCAAACAGGATACTGCACCAAACCTGTAGGTAAATAGGAAAACCAGAACCTTTGCTAAGTAGGAGAGTGGGTTTGATAATAAAGTTGGCAGTGCCTCCACCCAAGACAGGGACTTCCATAGGGGACATACATAGGCGATTCCCTTCCTGGGAAATTAACCAGCAAAGTAATTGAGAGCAGAGGTACTTGTCAGGATACACATGCCAGCAAACAGAATAATTCCTCTTGAAGAACTTCTGAGTACAAGCTAAAACTGATTCCCTTTCAAGCTCATAAAAATTTGTCACTGGCTGATAGATATGCGCATGCGCGAACTCGTGTGTACACACGAGCCGTCGCACATACACAAGCCATGGCTTGCGTGCACCTGTGACAGATGCTGACGCCAAACAGACTATTTAAACCCAGCCAGTGCTCAGAATCAATGATGCCTTGTCTCCTGTGTATCTGTTATCCTGTAAACCTGTATCCTGCTTCCAGTTATCAACCCGGCTTGTCTTGACTATTCCCTAAACTCTACCTGCATAGACCTTGGCTAGTCCACTGACCATTCTTCTATCTGCTCCTTTGGCTCCAGTTCCACTGATTGGTTCCAGACCCGGCTTGCCTCCTGACCTCATTCCTGTCTGTAACCTGTACCTGATTCTTCCGTCTGTGTATGACCTAGCCTGCCTGACCCTGCTACCCTGCCTGCTGTCACCAGCACCAGCTGCCTGCCTACTTGCCTACTTGCTGAAGCCATTTATTGACTTATCCTGCCCAGCGAGGACACCTGCCCTGCTGCTAGCAAGACTTCCAGGCACTCCTGCTACTCTGCACTCCTGCAGCTCCTGTCTACACTATCAATGGCCCAGAGTCAGAGGTGTAAGAGAGGCCTTCCTCATCCTATCAGGCTCTGCTACCAGGTACGTGATAGTATTACTGCAACTAGTATATAACATTAACCATAAGTATAAAGGTGCACACCAGTATATAAATAATACAAGCTAAATGATTAATAATAATACATACGTCCAATGTACAAACAGGTATAATCAGCAAAGGGTCCAACAAGAGCCCTGGTGGAATTGTGCACATATACTGTACCTGGGTATACAGTATACTGTATAGTTATTAATAAGGATACCTCCAGATGAATGTTGCAAAAAAAATTCAATTGCAGGGGCCCCTGAGGATGATCGCAAAGCAGTGTTCATGTTGGAAAACTGAAAACAAGATCAGCAGTGATGGGGAGATCCTCCAAAAGTTGTCCAACCAGCTTAGAACTCATATTCTCCCCATCTGAAACTGTGGTGTGGCACTGGAACTCAGAGTTAGCATATCTATTCTGCATTTTAGTCCCTAGTGTTTTCTAATCTGCCTTGCATCCAGACCTCTAACTACCAGAAATGGCCCTAAGATCAATAACCTGGCTTTAGCCTAGGCTGGTCTTTGAGCCCTAAGCTAAAAACAGCTATAGAATCCCATACCAGAAGAAACAGGGTTAACTAACATAAGAGGAACTGCATATAAACTCTACTGCAATAAACAGGTTCACCTACTACAACGGTGACCACTACATATGCACACCTTATCACAGACTTAATTATCTGGCATAGTGCATGTGAAATAACAATGAGACAGATACCAGATACTTCTATCACTAGTCTTTTTAAATACATTAATACCTCGGATTGCGAGTAACGTGGTTAACAAGCGTTTCGCAATACAAGCTATTCAAATAAAATTAATATGTGGCGCTGCCCTATCCTTGTGTACTAACTCCAAATTCGGAAAAATAAATAATCACAAAGTGCTGCAAAATTATCCACCTCATAAAAGTGCAATGTGCATATACAATCTAATAACAATATCCTGTGGTAACCAAATAAGATCTACTTCAATGCATTAATGATTTGATATATATCCAAGAAAATAGTGCAGCGAAATAATATAATATGATTTCTAGTGCTCATATATATAAAAACTGATGTATTAAAGTGCCCCGTGCATAGTGCAAAAAATGCAACTCCTGTTGCAACTATTATAACATAAACATTGTTTAAAAAGTGACACAATGTGCAAAATTACCATAAAGTGCATATGTGCAACTATAAATGCAACTAAACACCCCGCATAAACACATGAACCATAAAATACATCCAAAGTGACAGTTGTGCAATAAAGTCCACAAACACTCTTTCATGCAATGCGACTCCTAATGCGACCGTAATGTCCGCAAGGGGAAGTCTATTAAAAGGTGCAAATAATTGGTGACTTGTGATAAATTCTTCCAATTCTGTTCTGATGCGTGGCAATTGTTTCCCCCAGCCTCTCACCTGCAGTAGCGGCCCCCAATTGGTCCGAATGACCAGGTAGATGATACTCTGTCCAGAGGATAGGTCTTCTAAGGTGATCCCAGTTCCTGGGAGGGCATCCATGGATATAACTCTCTGCAAACCTCACCGTCACTCACAATGATCCCAGGGTGATGGTGAAGGAGAAAAGAATAGCCTCCATAGTGTAGTATTGCAGTGAAATTTATTAAAACAAACGTAACCACCTACATTAAAAATACACAGCGAGCAGTGTGGATCAGAAGGCTTCCGGGTTCGGCCGTACCCGGAAGCGTCGGCACCTGGCTCCTCCTACCCTGACGCGTTGCGTCACACCATGTGACTTTCTCAAAAGGGTGAGGAGTCCGGTGCCTATTCATTTTCGCTTGATTCGGCCCAATTAGGGGCCGCTACTGCAGGTGAGAGGCTGGGGGAAACAATTGCCACGCATCAGATCAGAACTGGAAGAATTTATCACAAGTCACCATTATTTGCACCTTTTAATAGACTTCCCCTTGCGGACATTACGGTCGCATTAGGAGTCGCATTGCATGAAGGAGTGTTTGTGGACTTTATTGCACAACTGTCACTTTGGATGTATTTTATGGTTCATGTGTTTATGCGGGGTGTTTAGTCGCATTTATAGTTGCACATATGCACTTTATGGTAATTTTGCACATTGTGTCACTTTTTAAACAATGTTTATGTTATAATAGTTGCAACAGGAGTTGCATTTTTTGCACTATGCACGGGGCACTTTAATACTTCAGTTTTTATATATATGAGCACTAGGAATCATATTATATTATTTCGCTGCACTATTTTCTTGGATATATATCAAATCATTAATGCATTGAAGTAGATCTTATTTGGTTACCACAGGATATTGTTACTAGATTGTATATGTATTTTAGCAATACAAGGTATTATTATTTTTTTTTAATCCTGACTCGGTTTGCAAGCATTATCTCATAAAACAAGCAGGTTTCAAGACTCTGTGGTGTGCAGTTCTGCGTTTGGTCAGAGGTGCGGGGGCGCTGGTGACATTTGGAGCCACTCGGATGCACTTGAATGCACTAGGAGCCTTGGGAGCGGAGTGTTTCCGAGCCTCTCTGAGTGTATCCGAGCGGCTCCGAATGGTTTTCGAGTGTTTCCAAGTGTCTCTGGCACCACCTCTGGCCAGATGCAGTACTGAATACCATAGAAGTCACTGTGGAACAAATTATCTGAGTTTCCATTGACTTCTATGGGGAAACTCGCTTTGATATACGAGTGCTTTGGATTACAAACTTTTTTTGGAACAAATTATGCTCGCAATCCAAGGTTCCAATATTATATATATATATATATATATATATATATATATATATATATATATATATATATATATATATATATATATATATATATATACATATATATACAGTATCTCACAAAAGTGAGTACACCCCTCACATTTTTGTAAATATTTTATTCTATCTTTTCATGTAAGACCACTAAAGAAATTACATTTTGCTACAATGTAAAGTAGTGAGTGCACAGCTTGTATAACAGTGTAAATTTGCTGTCCCCTCAAAATAACTCAACACACAGCCATTAATGTCTAAACCGCAGGCAACAAAAGTGAGTAAACTCCTAAGTGAAAATATCCAAATTTGGCCCAAAGTGTCAATATTTTGTGTGGCCACCATTTTTTTCAGCACTGCCTTAACCCTCTTGGGCATGTATTCCACCAGAGCTTCACATGTTGTCAATGGAGTCCTCTTCCACTCCTCCATGATGGCATCAAAGAGCTGGTGGATGTTAAAGACCTTGCGCTCCTCCACCTTCCGTATGCCCCATAGATGCTTAATAGGGTTTAGGTCTGGAGACATGCTTGGCCAGTCCATCACCTTTACCCTCCATTTTTTTAGCAAGGCAGTGGTCATCTTGAAGGTGAGTTAGAATACTGCCCTGTGGCCCAGTCTTTGAAGGATCTGCATCAGTATGTCACAGTACAAGTTGGCATTCATGGTTCCCTCAATGAACTGTAGCTTTCCAGTGCCGGTAGCACTCATGCAGCCCCAGACCATGACACTCCCACCACCATGCTTGACTGTAAGCAACACATGCTTGTCTTTGGACTCCTCACCTGGTTGCCACCACATGCGCTTGACACCATCAGAACCAAATACGTTTATCTTGGTCTCATCAGACCATAGGACATGGTTCCAGTAATCCATGTCCTTAGTCTGCTTGTCTTCAGCAAACTGTTTGCGGGCTTTCTTGTGCATCACCTTTAGAAGAGGTTTCCTTCTGGGATGACAGCCATGCAAACCAATTTGATGCAGCATGCAGTGTATGGTCTGAGCACTGACAGGCTGACCACCCCACCCCTTCAACCTCTGCAGTAGGGATGAGCTTCGCGTTTGAGTCGAACCCATGTTCGACTCGAACATCGTCTGTTCGATCGTTCGCCGAATTGCGAACGA
Organism: Lithobates clamitans; assembly: GCA_037952925.1. Classification (NCBI taxonomy): domain Eukaryota; kingdom Metazoa; phylum Chordata; class Amphibia; order Anura; family Ranidae; genus Lithobates; species Lithobates clamitans. Next base: position 6,043,039 of record JBBGZY010000415.1, read on the forward strand.
TATGGGCCGTTTGCGCCAAATTCGTGTGGCGCGCCCATAATTCACTGCGGCATCGCAGTGCATTGCTGGCTGATGATTGGCCAAGCATGCACTATGACCCGCATGCTTGGCCAATCACAGCGCTGTTGGTAGAGAGAGTTGTAATTGGCCAAAGCCAGGGTTGCTTTGGCCAATTATGGCTCAGGGGGTTTAGAACACGCCCCACACTATATAAGGCCGCCTGCATGGCGGCCCTGTGTAGTGTATTTTGGCATGCTTAGAGAGAGAGAGAGACAGTGTCATTTCATTTGAGTTAGCTAGATTAGGCAGGACAGTCAGTGAGTTAGCTGCACTTACAGTGTATTGTGTATATATATGCATCCCAGGTGTTGTGTGAATATATATATATATATATATATACCGTATTTATCGGCGTATAACACGCACCGGCGTATAACACGCACCCCAATTTAGGAGAGAATTTTAAGGAAAAAAAACTTTTAGGAGGGAAGTTGAAGGGAAAAAAACTTACATTTAAATGCCCTTCATTGCAGCCTTGTCAGTGCAGCCTTGTCAGTGCAGCCTTCCCCAGTGCAGCCTTGTCAGTGCAGCCTTCCCCAGTGCAGCCTTGTCAGTGCAGCCATGTCAGTGCAGCCATGTCAGTGCAGCCATGTCAGTGCAGCCTTGTCAGTGCAGCCTTCCCCAGTGCAGCCTTCCCCAGTGCAGCCTTCCCCCAGTGCAGCCTTCCCCCAGTGCAGCCTTCCCCCAGTGCAGCCTTCCCCCAGTGCAGCCTGGGATCCCCTGTCCCTGCTGTCACATCTTCAAAATCGCGTACCGCGATTTGAAAATGGCGCCGCCAGCGCCGAAGTACACAGAGCCGGTCCTCGGCTCTTTCCGGCGGCTCTCGTTTACTTTCGGTTTCACTCGTAGCCCCGAGCGGAGCTATCCGAGTAGTATTTTGAAGAAGTGACAGCTCCGGATCGGCAGGGATCGGCGTATAACACGCACCTGCAACTTTCCCCTGATTTTAAGGGGAAAAAAGTGCGTGTTATACGCCGATAAATACGGTATATATATATATATATATATATATATATATATATATACACTGTATTCAGTTTAGCTAGATCCGTTCCTGTTATCTTCCTACTGACAGGCAGGCTTGTCTTGTTACAGTATTTACAGCTACCTGAAGAAAATTGCTGGTGTTCTTTTGATCCTATTAGTACCACAGTCAGGCAGCTAGACTATTTACAGTTAGTGTAGTGCATCCTCCTCACAGTGTTCAGTTAAAGCTACAAGTTAGTTTAGTGTGACCTCTGCACAGTGTTCAGCTAAAATTACAAGTTAGGGTAGTGCGTCCTCCTCACAGTGTTCAGCTAAAGCTACAAGTTAGTTTAGTGTGACCTCTGCACAGTGTTCAGCTAAAACTACAAGTTAGTGTAGTGCCTCTCAGTGTTCAGCTAAAGCTACAAGTTAGTTTAGTGTGACCTCTGCACAGTGTTCAGCTAAAGCTACAAGTTAGGGTAGTGCGTCCTCCTCACAGTGTTCAGCTAAAGCTACAAGTTAGTTTAGTGTGACCTCTGCACAGTGTTCAGCTAAAGCTACAAGTTAGTTTAGTGTGACCTCTGCACAGTGTTCAGCTAAAGCTACAAGTTAGGGTAGTGCGTCCTCCTCACAATGTTCAGCTAAAGCTACAAGTTGGTGTAGTGCGTCCTCCTCACAGTGTTCACCTAAAGCTACAAGTTGGTGTAGTGCGTCCTCCGCACAGTGTTCAGCTAAAGCTACAAGTTAGTTTAGTGTGACCTCTGCACAGTGTTCAGCTAAAGCTACAAGTTAGTTTAGTGTGACCTCTGCACAGTGTTCAGCTAAAGCTACAAGTTAGGGTAGTGCGTCCTCCTCACAATGTTCAGCTAAAGCTACAAGTTGGTGTAGTGCATCCTCCTCACAGTGTTCACCTAAAGCTACAAGTTGGTGTAGTGCGTCCTCCGCACAGTGTTCAGCTAAAGCTACAAGTTAGTGTAGTGCATCCTCCTCACAGTGTTCAGCTAAAGCTACAAGTTAGTTTAGTGTGACCTCTGCACAGTGTTCAGCTAAAGCTACAAGTTAGGGTAGGGCGTCCTCCTCACAGTGTTCAGCTAAAGCTACAAGTTGGTGTAGTGCATCCTCCTCACAGTGTTCAGCTAAAACTACAAGTTAGTGTAGTGTGACCTCCGCACAGTGTTCAGCTAAAGCTACAAGTTAGTGTAGTGTGACCTCTGCACAGTGTTCAGCTAAAGCTACAAGTTAGTGTAGTGCGTCCTCCTCACAGTGTTCAGGTAAAACTACAAGTTAGTGTAGTGCGACCTCTGCACAGTGTTCAGCTAAAGCTACAAGTTAGTGTAGTGCGCCCTCCTCACAGTGTTCAGCTAAAACTACAAGTTTGTTTTTTGCGAGCTCTGCACAGTGTTCAGCTAAAGCTACCTGTAGAAGGTTGGTGGTGTTTTCCTGATCCTATCACTACCGCAGGCAGCTAAATAAGCTACAAGTTATTTTTTTGCGAGTTCTGCACAGTGTTCACCTAAAGCTACCTGTAGAAGGTTGGTGGTGTTTTCCTGATCCCATCACTACCGCAGGCAGCTAAATAAGCTACAAGTTAGTTTTTTGCGAGCTCTGCACAGTGTTCAGCTAAAGCTGCCTGTAGAAGGTTGGTGGTGTTTTCCTGATCCTATCACTACCGCAGGCAGCTAAATAAGCTACAAGTGACTGAAGACTCTTCACAGCGCCCACATCCACCTGTTTCCCCCGCAATATCACTACCCGTGACAGTGGACGTTTTAGATACCAAGCTGCAGGCTCTGCTTCACAGCATCACCCATAACATCACCAAAGAAGTAAATAAGCTAGCCCATGAGCTTAAGGGTGAAATAGATCAGCTAGGTGAACGCACAGATCATTTGGAAACTAAATTCGACGACATGGTTCAATATATCCATGTCCTAGAGGAAGAAAATGCTGGCCTGAAAAACACAGTCTCACAATTACAAATGCAGCAAGAAGACCTCGAAAATCGAGAACGCCGCCAGAACCTACGCATTCATGGAGTCCCGGAATCCATACCAGATAAAGAAATTCGACCCTGCCTCCTTGCTCTCATTGTCATGTTGGTACCTCATATTCCTGACATAGAATGGCGCCTAGATAGAGCACACAGATCACTGGCTCCTAAACCTCCTCAAGGTGCCAATCCTAGGGACATCATCGCTCGTTTCCATTTTTATGAGAGCAAGGAGGCCTTGACCATTGCTACTCGAAACAGATCGAGGGTTGAATTTAAAGGCACAAAACTTCACATTTTTCATGACTTATCGCCCATCACTTTGGCTAAACACTGTGCCTTACGCCCAGTTACCTCCCACTTGCAGCAACACCAAGTCCCTTATCGTTGGGGCTTCCCGTTTTGACTGTCAGTCATTAAAGATGGTTCACAACACTCCATACGAGACCTGCAAGAATGTGAGACTTTTATCAAAAACCTAGGTCTCCCTCCCATACCTCATGAAGACCTGCAGATACAAATTCCGCCATCTCGACAGATGTCCACGCCTGGGAAAATCTGGACCCCGGTGCGCCAGAGGTCAAGGAAGAAACCATGTGAAAATGCACAGGTGGTGGGTGTTTTGGCTATTAATGCTAGGATTAATTACCTCTATTTAGCATTGTGTAGCGATCGCCACTAATAGCTAACAGTAAATAAATAAACGTGAATCGTTACAAATAAATCACTGCAATAATGTGGTGATTTCACTCTGCAATTGACGTGAATAAAATAACGTGAATAAAAATAAATAACAACTCCTTGTGAATAAGTACAGTAAAAACCTTCTAAAATCATTAATCAAATGTGCAATCAATCTTAAATATTATCATAGAGCAACAAACATAAAAATAGTGACCATAAAAATATAATAATAATCCTCTTAGTGCTACAATAAAGTGCAAGTGATCAAAAATTGTAATGAAAATTATAATAAAAATTGTAGTTAAAAGAGGTGGGTGAAATATGACATATAAGCAGTCTATAAATGTTTCTTATGTGGTGGTAGTCCACTTTGGTGCTGCAGTAAAGTGCAAGTGATCCAAATTATAATAAAGGTTAAGGTTTAGAGGAGGTAGATGAATTATAGTATGTAAACAGTCTGTAAATAATTCTTCTGTTTAATCTTGATTTTTATGATAAATATGTATCCTTCTGCTGCTGGTGTCTCCTAGTGTGGTCTCTCAGAACTCTCACCTTCAGTTTGTGATATTCAGGCATTCAGTAGTATGGCTTTAAGGTGTGGGAGTAGTTTCTGGAAGCCTTTCTTTCTTTGTCATTTTTTCTCCATCATTCCCTCTAGGTGATTCCGCTCTGGTATGCTCCGTAATGGGGGAGATAAATAAAGAGGGAGGGGGGAGAAAAGAGGCTCCACTAGTGTAATATAGTTTTTAAAATCAAAGGGGGTATGTTTATTAAGGTAGTGCTCTTACATTTATACTAATAAAAACAGGCAGAGTAAGTGTAAAAACGGTCTGGCGTTCTCAGTGCCCTCTCACTTTGTGCTTCAGGTTGTGCAGTCCGCTGCCAGCCAATCCCTATGCGTTACAACACGGTCATGTGTCTTCATCTGGGGAACCGGATTGGCTGTTCTGTGTAGGCTTATATATTGTAAAACCGGAAGTTCTGAAACCGCCATTTTACTGGTTTGTGTTGATTTTGTTCAGCGGCCATTTTTCTTTAGTCTAGGGAGGTTTGTTCTCCTCCATTTTAATGGAGGTGTATGCTCTATTTTTGGACGTCTATGTAGGCAGCCATTTTTTTGGTGGTAATTGACTTGAATAGTCCAGTGTATTACGGCTGCTACATGTCACGGACGTAATAGTGTTGCGGAGGTTTTGGATAAGATTACCGCTCGTTTCCTTACGATATTAACTTAGAGTATTTTGTGTGGCAACGATTAAAGGGCATATATATACAATTACAAATACATATTGCAGCATTTCCGAATTAGATGATTGGAATTAAGTAGATTTAAAGCCCTTTCTTCAATCGTTACTTCTAGTGTATACATGAAGCAGGTATGAGAGTGCTCTGGTGGGTTAACCAGTTATTGTATTTAAAACTCATACAGTTTATTTAAACGATTAAGAAATACTGTATTCTTACATATTCAAAAAATAAAATATACTATATAAAATAAAATTATTATAACGATGTACATAATCCTACTAAATTTTACAATACACATTGTGATAGAGACTGGTTCTAGGGTAGATAAGTCCCTATTAATCTTAAAGGGATAGTGCTCCTATTCTATATATGTTAAAATCGCATAAAATATCATATTAAAAATTCAATTCCTCACCTAATGTTTTAGGAATGTAAATGGGCATATTTTAATCCTAATATAAATTACCGTAAATAAATTTTAAAATTATTAAAAATTGTTTAAAAAACAGTTTAAATTGAACTCTACGTTCAGGCCCCCTGGTACAAGGGTACGCATAGTATGAATCCATTTGGATTCTTTACGGCTAATATCTCGAACCAGATGGCTTCCTCTCCAAGATGGTTTATGTTTTTCTATTCCCCAAAATTGGAGGTGCACGGGATCTTTATTATGTACTAATACAAAATGCTTTGACACATTATGTTTGGGGAAGCCAGATTTTATATTTTGTACATGTTCCTTAATGCTTGTTTTGAGTGCTCTTTTTGTGTGGCCCACGTATTGCAGGTTGCAACTACACTGCAGCACGTACACCACTCCTTCTGTATGACATCCTATAAACTCTCTGATATTAAAATTTTGTCCTGTACTGGTAGCTAGGGATGAGCCGAACACCCCCCTGTTCGGTTCGCACCAGAACATGCGAACAGGAAAAAAGTTCGCTCGAACACGCGAACACCGTTAAAGTCTATGGGACACGAACATGAATAATCAAAAGTGCTAATTTTAAAGGCTAATATGCAAGTTATTGTCATAAAAAGTGTTTGGGGACCAGGGTCCTGCCCCAGGGGACATGGATCAATGCAAAAAAAGTTTTAAAAACGGCGTTTTTTTCAGGAGCAGTGATTTTAATAATGCCTAAAGTCAAACAATAAAAGTGTAATATCCCTTTAAATTTCGTACCTGGGGGGTGTCTATAGTATGCCTGTAAAGGGGCGCATGTTTCCTGTGTTTAGAACAGTCTGACAGCAAAATGACATTTTGAAGGAAAAAACTCATTTAAAACTACCCGCGGCTATTGCATTGCCGACAATATACATAGAAGTTCATTGATAAAAACGGCATGGGAATTCCCCAAAGGGGAACCCCGAACCAAAAAAAAAAAAAAAAATGACGTGGGAGTCCTCCTAAATTCCATACCAGGCCCTTCAGGTCTGGTATGCATATTAAGGGGAACCCCGGCCAAAATAAAAAAAAAATGACGTGGGGTTCCCCCTAAATTCCATACCAGACCCTTATCCGAGCACGCAACCTGGCAGGCCGCAGGTAAAGAGGGGGGGACGATAGTGCGGCCCCCCCTCCTGAACCGTACCAGGCCACATGCCCTCAACATTGGGAGGGTGCTTTGGGGTAGCCCCCCCAAAACACCTTGTCCCCATGTTGATGAGGACAAGGGCCTCATCCCCACAACCCTGGCCGGTGGTTGTGGGGGTCTGCGGGCGGGGGGCTTATCGGAATCTGGAAGCCCCCTTTAAGAAGGGGACCCCCAGATCCCGCCCCCCCTGTGTGAAATGGTAAGGGGGTACTTACCCCTACCATTTCACTAAAAAACTGTCAAAAATGTTAAAAATGACAAGAGACAGTTTTTGACAATTCCTTTATTTAAATGCTTCTTCTTTCTTCTATCTTCCTTCATCTTCTGGTTCTTCTGGTTCTTCTGGCTCTTCTGATTCTTCCTCCGGCGTTCTTGTCCAGCATCTCCTCCGCGGCGTCTTCTATCTTCTTCTCCTCGGGCCGCTCCACACCGATGGCATGGGGGGGAGGCTCCCGCTCTTCTCTTCTTCTCTTCTTCTCTTCTTCATTTTCTTCTCCGGGCCGCTCCGCAACCCATGCTGGCATGGAGGGAGGCTCCCGCTATGTGACGGCGCTCCTCGTCTGACAGTTCTTAAATAACGGGGGGCAGGGCCATCCGGTGACCCCGCCCCCCTCTGACGCACGGTGACTTGACGGGACTTCCCTGTGACGTCACGGGGAATGCCACAGGGAAGTCCCGTCATGTCCCGTGCGTCAGAGGGGGGCGGGGTACAACGTTAGTTCCGGGGGGGTATCTGTATATACCGCCATTTCTTCCCTCTAATACTGGTACTGTTTGCAAAAGTTGTAATGTATGCTTGGTGTCTTTTAAATATGCTTGAGTTTGCTGAACCGCTGGTTGTATGAAGTAGTCTATGTATTGTCCCATTCTAGATGTTAAAGAGTCGATGCTGTTGACTATTGGTCTCCCACGTGGGTTGTCTTTATTCTTGTGGATTTTAGGGACTGTGTAGATTATCGGTATTCTACAAGTCTCTGGTACCAGGAATTTTGTTTCTTTTGAGTTTAGTATGTTCTTCTTCATTCCTAGATTTACTATTGCTTCCAATTGTTTCTTATATTTTGTAGTTTGATTCTTAAGTAGTCTAGTATATTTTGTTTCATCTTGTAGCTGTCTGTTTAGTTCGATGAGATCTTGTTCCTTTGACTGTAGAACTATTGCACCTCCCTTGTCTGCCGGCCTGATTACGATATCTTTCCTTTCTGTCAGGCGTTTAATACCCTTTTTCATATGTATAGGGTCTGCAGCTTTTTTGATTTTTATGGAGTCTATGTCTTGTAACACTAAAGCGCAAAGAATTTACAGCTACCAGTACAGGACAAAATTTTAATATCAGAGAGTTTATAGGATGTCATACAGAAGGAGTGGTGTACGTGCTGCAGTGTAGTTGCAACCTGCAATACGTGGGCCGCACAAAAAGAGCACTCAAAACACGCATTAACCACTTGCCGACTGCCTCACGCCTATATACGTGAGCAGAATGGCACGGGCGGGCAAAATCACGTACCTGGTACGTGATTGCCTTCCCGCGGGCGCGTTGAGAGATGAGGGGGAGGCCATCCGATCGTGGCCCCCCCTCGCGATCACTCCCAGCCAATGAGAAACATCCCCTGCCTGTGTATAGTACACACAGGCAGAGGATGTGATGTCATCTCTCCTCGGCTCGGCAGTTTCCGTTCCGGCGCCGAGGAGAGAAGACATCTGAGTAAGTGTAAAACACACACACACAGTAGAACACACACAGTAGAACATGCCAGGCACACTAAACACCCCCGATCCCCCCCCGATCGCCCCCCGACCCCCCCCATCACCCCTCCCCCTCCCTGTCACACTGACACCAAGCAGGTTTTTTTTTTTTTTTTCCTGATTACTGCATGGTGTCAGTTTGTGACAGTTAGAAGTGGTAGGACAGTTACTGTTAGCCCCCTGTAGGTCTAGGGTACCCCCCTAATCCCCCCTAATAAAGTTTTAACCCCTTGATCACCCCCCATCACCAGTGTCACTAAACGATCATTTTTCTGATCGCTGTATTAGTGTCGCTGGTGACGCTAGTTAGGGACGTAAATATTTAGGTTCGCCATCAGCGTTTTATAGCGACAGGGACCCCCATATACTATCTAATAAATGTTTTAACCCCTTGATTGCCCCCTAGCTAACCCTTTCACCACTGATCACCGTATAACCTCTACAGGTGACGCTGGTTAGTTTGTTTATTTTTTATAGTGTCAGGGCACCCGCCGTTCATTACCGAATAAAGGTTTAGCCCCCTGATCGTCCGGCGGTGATATGCGTCGCCCCAGGCAGTGTCAGATTAGCGCCAGTAGCGCTAACACCCACACACGCAGCATACGCCTCCCTTAGTGGTATAGTATCTGAACGCATCAATATCTGATCCGATCAGATCTATAACTAGCGTCCCCAGCAGTTTAGGGTTCCCAAAAACGCAGTGTTAGTGGGTTCAGCCCAAATACCTGCTAGCACCTGCATTTTGCCCCTCCGCCCGGCCCAGCCCAGCCCACCCAAGTGCAGTATCGATCGATCACTGTCACTTACAAAACACTAAACGCATAACTGCAGCGTTCGCAGAGTCAGGCCTGATCCCTGCGATCACTAACAGTTTTTTTGGTAGCGTTTTGGTGAACTGGCAAGCACCAGCCACAGGCAGCGTCAGGTTAGTGCCAGTAGCGCTAACACCCACGCACGCACCATACACCTCCCTTAGTGGTATAGTATCTGATCGGATCAATATCTGATCCGATCAGATCTATAGTGGCGTCCCCAGCAGTTTAGGGTTCCCAAAAACGCAGTGTTAGTGGGATCAGCCCAGATACCTGCTAGCACCTGCATTTTGCCCCTCCGCCCGGCCCAGCCCAGCCCACCCAAGTGCAGTATCGATCGATCACTGTCACTTACAAAACACTAAACACATAACTGCAGCGTTCGCAGAGTCAGGCCTGATCCCTGCGATCGCTAACAGTTTTTTTTTTGTAGCGTTTTGGTGAACTGGCAAGCGCCAGTGGCCTAGTACACCCCGGTTGTAGTCAAACCAGCACTGCAGTAACACTTGGTGACGTGGCGAGTCCCATAAGTGCAGTTCAAGCTGGTGAGGTAGCAAGCACAAGTAGTGTCCCGCTGCCACCAAGAAGACAAACAGGCCCATCGTGCCCATAGTGCCCTTCCTGCTGCATTCGCCAATCCTAATTGGGAACCCACCGCTTCTGCAGCGCCCGTACTTCCCCCATTCACATCCCCAACCAAATGCAGTCAGCTGCATGAGAGGCATCTCCCAAGATGCCATCGCATTTTGAGAGACCCGAACCTGGAACCAGTTACAGTTATAAAAGTTACAGTTACAAAAAAAAGTGTAAAAAAAAAAAAAACACAAACAAAAAAAAAAAATAGTTGTCGCTTTATTGTTCTCTCTCTCTCTATTCTCTCTCTATTGTTCTGCTCTTTTTTACTGTATTCTATTCTGCAATGTTTTATTGTTATTATGTTTTATCATGTTTGCTTTTCAGGTATGCAATTTTTTATACTTTACTGTTTACTGTGCTTTATTGTTAACCATTTTTTTGTCTTCAGGTACGCCATTCACGACTTTGAGTGGTTATACCAGAATGATTACTGCAGGTTTAGGTATCATCTTGGTATCATTATTTTCAGCCAGCGGTCGGCTTTCATGTAAAAGCAATCCTAGTGGCTAATTAGCCTCTAGACTGCTTTCACAAGCAGTGGGAGGGAATGCCCCCCCACCATCTTCCTTGTTTTTCTCTGGCTCTCCTGTCTCAACAGGGAACCTGAGAATGCAGCCGATGATTCAGCCAGCTGACCATAGAGCTGATCAGAGACCAGAGTGGCTCCAAACATCTCTATGGCCTAAGAAAACGGAAGCTACAAGCATTTTATGACTTATGCCGCGTACACACGGTCGGACTTTTCGTCTACAAAAGTCCAACGGACGCTGACGGACTAAAGCTGGCTGGTAATCCGATCGTGTGTGGGCTTCTCCGGACTTTCAACTGACTTTTTTAGCCTCAAATCCGACGTACTTTAGATTTGAAACATGCTTCAAATCTTTCCGACGGACTCGAGTCCGGTCGAAAAATCCGCTCATCTGTATGCTAGTCCGACGGACAAAAACCCACGCTAGGGCAGCTATTGGCTACTGGCTATGAACTTCCTTATTTTAGTCCGGTGTACATCATCACGTAAGAATTCGACGGACTTTTGTGTGATCATGTGTAGGCAAGTCTGTTCGTTAGAAAGTCCGCCGCAAGTCTGTCGAAAGTCCGCCAAAAGTCCGTCGAAAGTCTGTCGGACAGGCTGTCGGACTTTTGTAGCTGAAAAGTCAGACCGTGTGTACGCGGCATTAGATTTCGCCGGATGTAAACAGCGCCATTGGGAAATTGGGGAAGCATTTTATCACACTGATCTTGGTGTGGTCAGATGCTTTGTGGGCAGAGGAGAGATCTAGGGTCTAATAGACCCCAATTTTTTCAAAAAAGAGTACCTGTCACTACCTATTGCTATCATAGGGGATATTTACATTCCCTGAGATAACAATAAAAATGATTTAAAAAAAAAAAGGAACAGTTTAAAAATAAGATAAAAAAGATAAAATAAGATAAAAAAGCAAAAAAATAATAAAGAAAAAAAAGACCCCTGTCCCCCCTGCTCTCGCGCTAAGGCGAACGCAAGCATCGGTCTGGCTTCAAATGTAAACAGCAATTGCACCATGCATGTAAGGTATCACTGCAAAGGTCAGATCAAGGGCAGTAATTTTAGCAGTAGACCTCCTCTTTAAATCTAAAGTGGTAACCTGTAAAGGCTTTTAAAGGCTTTTAAAAATGTATTAAATTTGTTGCCACTGCACTGTTTGTGCGCAATTTTAAAGCATGTCATTTTTGGTATCCATGTACTCGGCCTAAGATCATCTTTTTTATTTCATCAAACATTTGGGCAATATAGTGTGTTTTAGTGCATTAAAATTTTAAAAAGGTGTGTTTTTTCCACAAAAAATGTGTTTGAAAAATCGCTGCGCAAATACTGTGTGAAAAAAAAAATGAAGCACCCACCATTTTAATCTGTAGGCCATTTGCTTTAAAAAAATATATAATGTTTGGGGGTTCAAAGTAATTTTCTTGCAAAAAAAAAAATTTTTTTCATGTAATCAAAAAGTGTCAGAAAGGGCTTTGTCTTCAAGTGGTTAGAAGAGTGGGTGATGTGTGACATAAGCTTCTAAATGTTGTGCATAAAATGCCAAGACAGTTCAAAACCCCCCCAAATGACCCCATTTTGGAAAGTAGACACCCCAAGCTATTTGCTTAGAGGCATGTCGAGTCCATGGAATATTTTATATTGTGACACACGTTGCGGGAAAGAGACAACATTTTTTTTTTTTTTGCACAAAGTTGTCGCTAAATGATATATTGCTCAAACATGCCATGGGGATATGTGAAATTACACCCCAAAATAAATTCTGTTGCTTCTCCTGAGTAGGGGATACCACATGTGTCGGACTTTTTGGGAGCCTAGCCTTGCACGGGACCCCAAAAACCAAGCACCGCCTTCAGGCTTTCTAAGGGCGTAAATTTTTGATTTCACTCTTCACTGCCTATCACGGTTTCGGAGGCCATGGAATGCCCAGGTGGCACAACGTCATCAGACGTTGTCAAAGACGTCTGATGACGAAAGGCGTAAGGCGGAGTCACGCTCACACGTCATACCCGGAAGAGTCGGCTGGAACGCAAGCTGGGACACATGATCATTTCTAGTTCCTGATCTCATCCTCAGCCCTTAGCTGCGACTGCTTACGGTTGATACGCTTTTATTGTATATTCAATCTTTAATAAACCGGACATACTTCACCATGCAAGCCCCCTGTTTATTTCTTTGCGTGAGGAGGACTTAACAGCACGGAGGTGGCTAATAGCGAAGGTACCCGGGTTTGGATCAGCATAAGGGGACCCACAGTATCGGTCTAAACAGAAGAAACTCATGGTGAGTGGAGCCTAAGAGGGACACCAGAGACAGCTACCCAAAGACACCCACTCCTCTGCCTAATACCCCCTCGGGGGTGACGGATTCTGGTGAGTGGGGGAGCATCGGGGGGGAGCACTTGGAGTCACCAGCTTTTATTTTGCCTGCACGGAAGTCACCTTACATCACCCTTTGAGTATTCCTGAATGCAAGCCAACCAATCCTGATCTCCACATATTAGACATTTTATTCCAGTATATGCCAATTTTAGGGACTGGTCTACAGATGGTGTATTTACACTCGCTGCCTTTATTATAAATGTTATTTGTTTGGATTCCTGTATATATATTTATATTTTTTAATATTTTTTTATGGTATATATATAAAATTTGAGGGCATTTCATTTATTGCAGTTTAGAGTTTGTTGCACTTTCGTTCACTTTACACTCAGTGCACTTTAATCACTATATTTAGTGGGGATAATTGGTAACCTCACATGGTTACCGTGAGCACCTAAACAGTGGGTTGTTTCACGGACCCCTTGTATAGATATAGAGTATTATTGATTAAATTTATTATTTTTATTTGGTTTATTTTTATTTGGTTTATTATGTATACATAGGTCCCCATTGGTAGTGGAGCAATTATAAACTCAACTCATTTACATGATACAAAAGATGTGCACATTCACTTAGTAGGATTCTACATCAACTATTTCCATTTATTTTTGGTGCATATATAGGGGGACAGTCACTCAAACACCTATCTATTCCTTTCACATACACAATTGCTGTCACTAATTTAATCACTTATTTATTTATTTATTTAATTTCTAGACCCTTATACAACACTTATTATATAGGGCAGCGCCAATTCCCCACATCTCTTTATTACCACTTCCAATTAATTCCTCATTAGGAATTAATTAAGGGGAGGCTGCAGTCCTTTTAAACAGTCATTTTCCTAAGCGCGGACTTTTCAAATAATTGTATATATATGCCCATTAATCATTGCCACACAAAATACTCAAAGTTAATATCGTAAGGAAATGAGCCGTAATCTTATCCAAAACCTCCGCAACACTATTACGTCCGTGACATGTAGCAGCCGTAATACACTGGACTATTCAAGTCAATTACCACCAAAAAAATGGCTGCCTACATAGACGTCCAAAAATAGAGCATACACCTCCATTAAAATGGAGGAGAACAAACCTCCCTAGACTAAAGAAAAATGGCCGCTGAACAAAATCAACACAAACCACAAGTAAAATGGCGGTTTCAGAACTTCTGGTTTTACAATATATAAGCCTACACAGAATAGCCAATCCGGTTCCCCAGATGAAGACACGTGACGGTGTCGTAACGCGTAGGGATTGGCTGGAGCGGACTGCACAACCTGAAGCACAAAGTGAGAGGGCGCTGAGAATGCCAGACCGTTTTTACACTTACTCTGCCTGTTTTTATTAGTATAAATGTAAGAGCACTACCTTAACCACTTAAGGACCGCCTCACGCCGATGTACGTCGGCAAGGCGGCACGGGCAGGCAAAATCACGTACATGTACGTGATTTGCCTCCCGCGGGTGGGGGGTCCGATCGAACCCCACCCCGCCGCCCGAGGCGGTCCCGTTTTGTCCCCCGGCGATCGGAGACGAGGGGGAGGCCATCCGTTCGTGGCCCCCCCCTCGCGATCACCGCCGGCCAATGGGAACACTCCTTTGCTGCTGTATGCTAAACAGCAGCAAAGGAAGTGATGTCATCTCCCCTCGGGTCGGTAGTTTCCGTTCCGGCCCGAGGAGAGACGACATGTGAGTGAGTGCACCAACACACACACACACAGTAGAACATGCCAGGCACACATTACACCCCGATCCCCCCCCCCGATCGCCCCCCGATCCCCCCCCCGATCACCCCCCCCCCCCTGTCACAAACTGACACCAGCAGCTTTTTTTTTTTTTTTTCTGATTACTGCTAGGTGTCAGTTTGTGACAGTTACTGTGTTAGCACAGTTACTGTTACCCCCCTGTAGGTCTAGGGTACCCCCCTAACCCCCCCTAATAAAGTTTTAACCCCTTGATCACCCCCCGTCACCAGTGTCACTAAGCGATCATTTTTCTGATCGATGTATTAGTGTCGCTGGTGACGCTAGTTAGTGAGGTAAATATTTAGGTTCACCGTCAGCGTTTTATAGCGTCAGGGACCCCCATATACTATCTGATAAATGTTTTAACCCCTTGATTGCCCCCTAGTTAACCCTTTCACCACTGATCACCGTATAAGCGTTACGGTTGACGCTGGTTAGTTTGTTTATTTTTTGTAGTGTCAGGGCACCCGCCGTTTATTACCGAATAAAGGTTTAGCTCCGGCGGTGATATGCGTCGCCCCAGGCAGCGTCAGATTAGCGCCAGTACCGCTAACACCCACACACGCAGCATGCGCCTCCCTTTGTGGTATAGTATCTGATCGGATCAATATCTGATCCGATCAGATCTATACTAGCGTCCCCAGCAGTTTAGGGTTCCCAAAAACGCAGTGTTAGCGGGATCAGCCCAGATACCTGCTAGCACCTGCGTTTTGCGCCTCCGCCCAGCCCACCCAAGTGCAGTATCGATCGATCAATGTCACTTACAAAACACTAAACGCATAACTGCAGCGTTCGCAGAGTCAGGCCTGATCCCTGCGATCGCTAACAGTTTTTTTGGTAGCATTTTGGTGAACTGGCAAGCACCAGCCCCAGGCAGCGTCAGGTTAGCGCCAGTACCGCTAACACCCACGCACGCACCGTACACCTCCCTTAGTGGTATAGTATCTGAACGGATCAATATCTGATCCGATCAGATCTATACTAGCGTCACCAGCAGTTTAGGGTTCCCAAAAACGCAGTGTTAGCGGGATCAGCCCAGATACCTGCTAGCACCTGCGTTTTGCCCCTCCGCCCGGCCCAGCCCAGCCCACCCAAGTGCAGTATCGATCGATCACTGTCACTTACAGAACACTAAACGCATAACTGCAGCGTTCATAGAGTCAGGCCTGATCCCTGCGATCGCTAACAGTTTTTTGGTAGCGTTTTGGTGAACTGGCAAGCACCAGCCCCAGGCAGCGTCAGGTTAGCGCCAGTACCGCTAACACCCACGCACACACCGTACACCTCCCTTAGTGGTATAGTATCTGATCGGATCAATATCTGATCCGATCAGATCTATACTAGCGTCACCAGCAGTTTAGGGTTCCCAAAAACGCAGTGTTAGCGGGATCAGCCCAGATACCTGCTAGCACCTGCGTTTTGCCCCTCCGCCCGGCCCGGCCCAGCCCACCCAAGTGCAGTATCGATCGATCACTGTCACTTACAAAACTCTAAACGCATAACTGCAGCGTTCGCAGAGTCAGGCCTGATCCCTGCGATCGCTAACAGTTTTTTTGGTAGCGTTTTGGGGAACTGGCAAGCACCAGCGGCGTAGTATACCCCGGTCGTAGCCAAACCAGCACTGCAGTAACACTTGGTGACGTGGTGAGTCCCATAAGTGCAGTTCAAGCTGGTGAGGTGGCAAGCACAAGTAGTGTTCCGCTGCCACCAAGAAGACAAACACAGGCCCGTCGTGCCCATAATGCCCTTCCTGCTGCATTCACCAATCCTAATTGGGAACCCACCGCTTCTGCAGCGCCCGTACTTCCCCCATTCACATCCCCAACCAAATGCAGTCGGCTGCATGAGAGGCATTTTTATGTCCTCCCGAGTACCCCTACCCAGCGAACCCCCCAAAAAAGATGTTGTGTCTGCAGCAAGCGCGGATATAGGCATGACACCCGCTATTATTGTTCCTCCTGTCCTGACAATCCTGGTCTTTGCATTGGTGAATGTTTTGAACGCTACCATTCACTAGTTGAGTATTAGCGTGGGGTACAGCATTGCACATACTAGGCACACTTTCACAGGGTCTCCCAAGATGCCATCGCATTTTGAGAGAACCGAACCTGGAACTGGTTACAGTTATAAAAGTTAGTTACAAAAAAAGTGTAAAAAAAAAAAAATATATAAAATAAAAAAAAATAGTTGTCGTTTTATTGTTCTCTCTCTCTCTATTCTCTCTCTCTATTGTTCTGCTCTTTTTTTTACTGTATTCTATTCTGCAATGTTTTATTGTTATTGTTATTGTTAATATGTTTTATCATGTTTGTTTTTCAGGTATGTAATTATTTATAATTTACTGTTTACTGTGCTTTATTGTTAACCATTGTTAACCATTTTTTTGTCTTCAGGTACGCCATTCACGACTTTGAGTGGTTATACCAGAATGATGCCTGCAGGTTTAGGTATCATCTTGGTATCATTCTTTTCAGCCAGCGGTCGGCTTTCATGTAAAAGCAATCCTAGCGGCTAATTAGCCTCTAGACTGCTTTTACAAGCCGTGGGAGGGAATGCCCCCCCACCCCCCCACCGTCTTTCGTGTTTTTCTCTGGCTCTCCTGTCTCAACAGGGAACCTGAGAATGCAGCCGGTGATTCAGCCAACTGACCATAGAGCTGATCAGAGACCAGAGTGGCTCCAAACATCTCTATGGCCTAAGAAACCGGAAGCTACGAGCATTTCATGACTTAGATTTCGCCGGATGTAAATAGCGCCATTGGGAAATTGGGGAAGCATTTTATCACACCGATCTTGGTGTGGTCAGATGCTTTGAGGGCAGAGGAGAGATCTAGGGTCTAATAGACCCCAATTTTTTCAAAAAAGAGTACCTGTCACTACCTATTGCTATCATAGGGGATATTTACATTCCCCAAGATAACAATAAAAATGATTTAAAAAAAAAATATGAAAGGAACAGTTTAAAAGTAAGATTAAAAAAGCAAAAAAATAATAAAGAAAAAAAAAAAAAAAAAAAAAAAAGCACCCCTGTCGCCCCCTGCTCTTGCGCTAAGGCGAACGCAAGCGGCGGTCTGTCGTCAAACGTAAACAGCAATTGCACCATGCATGTGAGGTATCACCGCGAAAGCCAGATCGAGTGCAGTAATTTTTCCAGTAGACCTCCTCTGTAAATCTAAAGTGGTAACCTGTAAAGGCTTTTAAAGGCTTTTAAACATGTATTTATTTTGTTGCCACTGCACGTTTGTGCGCAATTTTAAAGCATGTCATGTTTGGTATCCATGTACTCGGCCTAAGATCATCTTTTTTATTTCATCAAACATTTGGGCAATATAGTGTGTTTTAGTGCATTAAAATTTAAAAAAGTGTGTTTTTTCCCCAAAAAATGAGTTTGAAAAATCGCTGCGCAATTACTGTGTGAAAAAAAAAAAATGAAACACCCACCATTTTAATCTGTAGGGCATTTGCTTTAAAAAAATATATAATGTTTGGGGGTTCAAAGTAATTTTTTTGCAAAAAAAAATAACTTTTTCATGTAAACAATAAGTGTCAGAAAGGGCTTTGTCTTCAAGTGGTTAGAAGAGTGGGTGATGTGTGACATAAGCTTCTAAATGTTGTGCATAAAATGCCAGGACAGTTCAAAACCCCCCCCAAATGACCCCATTTTGGAAAGTAGACACCCCAAGCTATTTGCTGAGAGGCATGTCGAGTCCATGGAATATTTTATATTGCGACACAAGTTGCGGGAAAGAGACAAATTTTTTTTTTTTTTTGCACAAAGTTGTCACTAAATGATATATTGCTCAAACATGCCATGGAAATATGTGAAATTACACCCCAAAATACATTCTGCTGCTTCTCCTGAGTATGGGGATACCACATGTGTGAGACTTTTTGGGAGCCTAGCCGCGTACGGGACCCCGAAAACCAAGCACCGCCTTCAGGCTTTCTAAGGGCGTGAATTTTTGATTTCACTCTTCACTGCCTATCACAGTTTCGGAGGCCATGGAATGCCCAGGTGGCACAAAACCCCCCCAAATGACCCCATTTTGGAAAGTAGACACCCCAAGCTATTTGCTGAGAGGTATGGTGAGTATTTTGCAGACCTCACTTTTTGTCACAAAGTTTTGAAAATTGAAAAAAGAAAAAAAAAAATGTTTTTTCTTGTCTTTCTTCATTTTCAAAAACAAATGAGAGCTGCAAAATACTCACCATGCCTCTCAGCAAATAGCTTGGGGTGTCTACTTTCCATTTTCATTTGGGGGGGGGTTTGTGCCACCTGGGCATTCCATGGCCTCCGAAACTGTGATAGGCAGTAAAGAGTGAAATCAAAAAAAATCCTCTGGTCCTTAGGCAGCATAATGGACTGGGGCTCAAGTGGTTAATAAACATTCCCCCTTTGATTTTAAAAACTATATTACACTAGTAGAGCCTCTTTTCTCCCCCCTCCCTCTTTATTTATCTCCCCCATTGCAGAGCATACCAGAGCGGAATCACCTAGAGGGAATGATGGAGAAAAAATGACAAAGAAAGAAAGGCTTCCAGAAACTACTCCCACACCTTAAAGCCATACTACTGAATGCCTGAATATCACAAACTGAAGGTGAGAGTTCTGAGAGACCACACTAGGAGACACCAGCAGCAGAAGGATACATATTTATCATAAAAATCAAGATTAAACAGAAGAATTATTTACAGACTGTTTACATACTATAATTCACCTACCTCCTCTAAACCTTAACCTTTATTATAATTTGGATCACTTGCACTTTACTGCAGCACCAAAGTGGACTACCACCACATAAGAAACATTTATAGACTGCTTATGTCATAATTCACCCACCTCTTTTAACTACAATTTTTATTATAATTTTCATTACAATTTTTGATCACTTGCACTTTATTGTAGCACTAAGAGGATTATTAATATATTTTTATGGTCACTATTTTTATGTTTGTTGCTCTGTGATAATATTTAAGATTGATTGCACATTTGATTAACGATTTTAGAAGGTTTTTACTGTACTTATTCACAAGGAGTTGTTATTTATTTTTATTCACGTTATTTTATTCACGTCAATTGCAGAGTGAAATCACCACATTATTGCAGTTATTTATTTGTAACGATTCACGTTTATTTATTTACTATTAGCTATTAGTGGCGATCGCTACACAATGCTAAATAGAGGTAATTAATCCTAGCATTAATAGCCAAAACACCCACCACCTGTGCATTTTCACATTTTTATTTTAGTACACACTTTGTACACTTATTCACACACTTTATTAATATTGCGCAAAATTTATTCAAATATCTAACGTACTAAGTGTTGGTGTGAACACCCTCATTTTGCTGCAATATTATCACTGATCTGTCCATTATTATTATTTACGCACATAACTATCCACCAGCGCGAAGGACATTTTTCAATTTCAAGGAAGACACCAGCTACTCCTCAAAGAGCTGCTCCATTAACAGGCCCTATCTGAAAATATCCTATGGCATATCATTTTAGTCCCTCTTTGCACATGGGTCCTAATTTTTTTTTCTTTAGGTTCCATCCGCAAACGTTGGCTGGCGTTGAAAGAGTTTAGGACATCCAAAGCAGAAGTGATCATGGTTCAGGAGACACACTTCAAGGCGGAGGGCTCTTTTAAATTTGCCTCCAAACATTTTCCTATCGCTTATATGGCATCTGATCCTTCTGGAAAGGCTGGAGTGGCCATATTACTGAAACGTAATTCTACTATACATGTCATATTGACATATTTAGACCCTCAAGGCCGCTTTGTTCTCCTGAGCTGTGATCGCGAAAATGTCTCATTTACCCTTGCCAATGTGTATGCACCCAACACAGGACAGATTGGATTTCTTGAGATATTTTTTGAAAAACTGCAATCTTTTTCTCAACCATTCATGGTCATCGGGGGTGATTTCAATTTGTGCATGTCCCCGACTAAAGACAGATTTGCTCTTTTTGCACACACCCCACCTCCCCAGGTATAAAAATTGGCTACATCTTTTAGAAAACTTATCAGAGCTCACAACCTCTTTGATACTTGGAGGGTGAAACATCCTACAGCCAAACAATTTACATTTTATTTGCCCCCCCACAAGTTATATACAAGCTTAGACCACTTCTTTGTCTCAGTGCCCTTACTATCATATGTAGTTCACTCAGAAATAAATTCAATTACATGGTCGGACCATGCCCCCATAGTACTGTACCTTCTCCTAACCAAACCTACATCTAGGATGTGTCATTGGCGTCTTAATGAGGTCCTTCTTAAAATACCGGATATTTATATCCGTTTTCAGAAAAAACTGACAGAATTTTTTTGACTCAACGAGGGTTCGGTTTCTGGGGCGTCTACTCTGTGGGAGGCTCATAAGGCCTTCTTCAGGGGAGAATGCATCTCCTCAAGCTCCCGTCTCAAATGAGACCAAGCTCTCCAAAGATCATCACTTTTACATGATTTAGCTAAAGCAGAGGAGTCCCTTGTTGGCTTCCCTATGGTAAAGCGCCTCAGATTGGTGGTATCATTACGTAACCGCATCAAGTCTCTAGATCTGAATACATTTGCTAAATCCTTGCTTTGGTCCAAGCAAAAATTTTACGAATTTGCTAATAAGCCCCATAGAATGCTAGTCAATAAATTAAAGCCTAGACCCGCAGCCTCAATCCCAGATTTAATACTACAACTCAATGGTAAACCCACCTATTGCCTCCAACACATGTCCAAGGTCTTTGGTGATTATTACCAAAAACTCTATAACTGCTTGGCTACAGACCAAAATTCCGAATTCACTCAAGAAAAATTTGATGCATTTGTTAAATCTCTAAATCTCCCTACACTCTCCCCTGAGAAACGCTCAGGACTCAATGCACCCATATCTGCTGCAGAGGTTACTGCGGTTAATAACCAACTTCTGACCCACAGGTCTCCTGGGCCCGATGGACTTCCTTACTCATACTTTAAAAGCTTCCTATCGGTTCTAATCCCCCATATGATAAGCCTGTTTACCTCTCTGATGTCAGGGACTGTCCCGCATTCCCAATTTCTCAACGCCTTTATTACAGTTATCCCGAAACCGGATAAGGACTTATCGCTACCAGACAATTATCGCCCCATTGCCCTCCTGAACTCTGATTATAAAATGTTCACTAAAATCTTAGCCAACAGACTGTCCCTCCTTCTCCCCTCACTCATACATAAGGACCAGGTTGGTTTTGTTCCCACTAGACATGCAGGAGATAACACTAGAAGAACTATCGATCTTATTGACCTACTGACTAAAACTAAGAAACCTGCGGTAGTCCTTAGTTTAGATGCTCAAAAGGCATTTGATCGCTTAAACTGGTCTTTTATGTTCGCCATTTTGGCTAGATATGGATTTTCAGGCCCCTCTATACACGCGTTGAAAGCCCTTTACTCCACGCCCACTTCCCAGGTACAGCTGTCTTCCCATGTCTCTCCGCTATTCTCCCTAAGTAACAGTACCCAACAGGGATGCCCCCTGTCCCCTTTACTTTTCATTATAAGTCTGGAACCTCTGGCCGAAGCTATTCGCTCCCACCCAGACATAGGGGGAGTGGTGCTGAGACATCGGGAATACAAGTTGTCCTTATTCGCTGATGATATTGTCACATACCTGGTAGGTTTTGAGCCCGAAGTGCAGAGAAAGACCTCCCTTACAGCTCCCACTCCTGTTCCTCTGGAATGGAGACAGAAGGCCCAGGAGTGAGGATTGGTATGGGTGCCTGGCAGGATCAACAGTCACCGGAAGTTCAGGAGTGGTGGCACCTTCTGGATCCAGGAGCTGAAGAGGCTGGAATGCAGAGAGGACCCGGAGCCACAGCAGGTAAGAAAGCAGGTAGGTAAGCAGGTAAGTAGGCAGGACTGGAACCAGGAACAAGCAGCAGGTAGTAGCCTGGAACGCTGGACTGGAACCAGGAACAAGCAGCAGGTAGTAGCCTGGAACGCTGGACTGGAACCAGGAACAAGGCAGCAGGTAGTAGACTGGAATGCTGGACTGGAACCAGGAACAAAGCAGCAGGTAGTAGACTGGAATGCTGGACTGGAACCAGGAACAAGGCAGCAGGTAGTAGACTGGAACGCTGGACTGGAACCAGGAACAAGACAGCAGGTAGTAGGCTGGATACAGGTATCAGACTGAGGAATGGTCAAACAAGCCGGTGGTCGGTATCGGTCGATCAGCAAAGGTACCAGGGACAACACAGAGGGATGGTCAGGCAAGCCAAGAGGGTCTGGTGCAGGATAGTCTAACAGGAAGCCGGGTCAATTAGCAGAGTACACAGGTCAGATCAGGTTAAGGCACACGGAACGATGTAGAGCAGACAGCGGGGATAGAGTGTGACAGGCCGGTTTAAATAGCCCACCTAGCACTAGCGGGAGTGTGTGCGCGTGCCCGTGCGTGACAGCACCCGTGAACGCGCACGCATGCGCAGTGGAACCCGCGGCCATGTCCCCATGCGTCTGGATCGCTGTTTACTGGCAGGATCTTCATGACAGATATCCTAGTAACATTGACCCATCCTCATATATCACTCCCTTCTCTCCATGCAATCCTACATCAATTTGGTAATATTTCAGGTTTTAAAATAAATCCGACCAAAACTGAAGCCCTTCCTATTAACCTTTCAACAGATATGCTCTCGACTTTACAGAAAAATTTCAAGTATCGATAGTGCCCCCCATTCCTTAAAATATCTTGGTGTCCACCTGACTTCCTCATATTCCACTCTTTTTCAGGCCAATTTTCCTCCTATGTTTATAGAAATTACCAAATTATTAAAGACATGGACAACACTTCCCTTATCCCTTCTTGGAAGGATAAATGTCCTCAAAATGTCGATGCTTCCTAAGCTCCTCTATCTCTTTGAGACCCTTCCAGTTAAGATTCCAATGTCCCAATTAAAGATAATCCAACGAAATTTTCTAAACTTTATATGGAATCATAAATCCCATGGGATAGCTAGCTCGGTACTTTTTGCATCCCGAGCTGGTGGAGGTTTGGGAGCACCCAACATAATTAAGTATTACTACGCTTCACATCTCAGAGCAATACCTCCTGGATGTCTAGATAAGCCCCTAATAGATGTTCTGAGATAGAAATGGGCATTACAGTACCCGCACACCCATGCTACATGCTATGGCCATCCTCAGATAAATCCATCTCTCAGCTACGTAAAATCAGCCTAAACCCTATGCTATTTACACTCTCTATATGGAAAAGTTGCTCTAGTAAATATACGCTTTCATCCCCATGTTCCCCTTTAACAAATGTTATCTTTAATCCAGAGATCCCTGATAGCCTTTCTTATGATGCCATGTTGCCATGGACGAAATCCAGTATTTTCCAACGACGTCACCTGGTTAATCCAGTGACACGTAAACTCCTCACTTTTCCTGACCTACAATCTAAATATAAAATCCCAAAAAACCTTTTTTACTCCTTTCTACAAATCAAACATTTCTTTTCCACCAAAATACCACAATTGACCCTATCTATACCTACTGAATTTGAAATGGTGTGCTCCAGAGGTCCTCACGACTCTCATCTAATATCCACTATTTATAAAATCTTACATGCTGCCTCTCCTATCACAGAGCAGACTCACTCATATATGTGCAAATGGTCCCACATCTTAAACAGACCTATCCTATTAAGTGAATGGAAGAATATTTGGGAAAGTGCATCTAAGATATCTAGATGTGTGACTCATATATCTCATATAAAATACTGATGTTCTGGTACAGGACCCCGGTATTTCTATTAAGACAGAAACTGACTACATCTGGGCAGTGCTGGAGATGTAGTTCATCTCTAGGCACTCATTTCCATATATTTTGGGAATGTCCTTTGATAGTGCCATACTGGTCACAGATTCATGCCCTTCTGGAAAAGATTCTAAAAATCTCTGTACCCCACCAACTTATACACCTCTTACTAGGCCTGCCCCTCCCAAAGACGCCAAAAACCCTAAGGAAACTGATGGCCTTCATTTTACTAGCGACTAAACGGGTTATACCCCAATGTTGGTTAGCCAGTACCCCCCTACTTTTGCACAATTTTTGTCAGCCATCACAGATATTCGCAAGATGGAACATATCACAGACATAATTGATGACTCCCTTTCCAGATTTGATGCTATATGGGGACACTGGGACTCCTCTGAATACAACATAGAGAATCCCCAGGTAGTCCAGAGTTAATGAGGTGTAATGACAGATTCCTCTATTGTATGAGTAAAACAGTGCCAATGACCATAACGTTGCGTTGTTTCACTAACTGACACTCTTATTCTTTACCATGATGTGTATGTAATGTCTGAGAATCATTTGACACTTTATGTTATTTCTTCTTGCTGTATAATAAGTTACAAAACTTTTGTCTCATTGAGACTATACTGCTATCAATGACTTTTCTATGTGAATGTATACTCTGTTTCTGTATACTTGAATATACTTAATAAATAAACAATTAAAAAAAAAAATAAGCTACAAGTTATTTTTTTGCGAGCTCTGCACAGTGTTCAGCTAAAGCTACCTATAGAAGGTTGGTGCTGTTTTCCTGATTCTATCACTACCGCAGGCAGCTAAATAAGCTACAAGTTATTTTTTTGTGAGCTCTGCACAGTGTTCACCTAAAGCTACCTGCAGAAGGTTGGTGGTGTTTTCCTGATCCTATCACTACCACAGGCAGCTAAATAAGCTACAACTTATTTTTTTGCGAGCTCTGCACTGTGTTCACCTAAAGCTACCTGTAGAAGGTTGGTGGTGTTTTCCTGATCCCATCACTACTGCAGGCAGCTAAATAAGCTACAAGTTATTTCTTTACGAGCTCTGCACAGTGTTCACCTAAAGCTACCTGTAGAAGGTTGGTGGTGTTTTCCTGATCCTATGACTACCACAGGCAGCTAAATAAGCTGCAAGTTAGTTTTTTTGCGAGCTCTGCACAGTGTTCAGCTAAAACTACCTGTAGAAGGTTGGTGGTGTTTTCCTGATTCTATCACTACCGCAGGCAGCTAAATAAGCTACAAGTTATTTTTTGTGAGCTCTGCACAGTGTTCAGCTAAAGCTACCTGTAGAAGGTTGGTAGTGTTCTCATACTACAGGCAGGCAGTTGATTTTGCTAACTGCAGTATCAGTACATACGGTAAATATATATATATATATATATATATATATATATATATATCCCAGTTTAGTGCAGCTACAGACCATTAGTATGTCTGGAAGGCCAACAAGGAGAGGCAGACAGTCACAAGCCAATAAAAGAGGACAAGCAGGCTCTGTGTCTAGAGGCAACAGTGCTGATCGTGGAGACGGTGCATCCTCATCAGCACGTGGCCGTGGGACACGCTTGGCCTTTTTTTCGGCAGCTGGGCGTGTTGAGCCGCAACATGCGGAAGACTTGGTCGAGTGGATGACCAAGCCGTCCTCATCCTCCTCGTCCTCTCTCACCCATGCTCAGGGTACTTTGTCTGGCAAAGCAGCTGTCAATGCGGCCTCTTCCCTCGGCTAAATGGCATCAGTGACTCCTTCCCTAGCCCCACCATGTCCTCCTGAGGAGTCCCTCGAACTGTTTGGCCCGGGTGTTGGGTACATGCTCCAGGAGGATGCCCAGCGTTTGAAAGGCTCTGATGATGATACTGAGCTAGATTAAAGCAGTAACGTGAGCACGGACAGAGGGGGTGCCCAAGAAGGACAGCAATCTGGCAGTCATGCTCCCCCTGATGCAGCATACTGCCAGGTTTGCTCCAGTGATGAGGAGGGAGGGGATGATGAGGTCACTGACTCAATGTGGGTGCCTGATAGGAGAGAGGAGGAGGGGGAGGAGGAGGAGGCACATCACCAACGAGGCAGGATGCCCTCCAGGGGCCAGCCTAAGGGCAGCACACTGACTGCATCACACCCAAAAGCTCCGCATGTGCAGGGCGCTGCAGTCTCTGCACATTATTCAAAAAGTTCTTTGGTGTGGGCCTTTTTTGAGACGAGTGCATCAGATCGCACCGCTGCTATTTGCAACATATGTCTCAAGCGTATCTCGCGTGGCCAAAACATCTCCCGCTTGGGCACCACATGCTTGACCAGACATATGTTGACCTGCCATGCAGTTCGTTGGCAAGCGTATCTAAAAGACCCACACCAAAGAACAAAGAGGACCTCTCCTTGCTCCTCATCAGCTGAGATCTCCAACCCCACTATACCTTCAGTCCTCTCTGAGACCTGCTCTGAGAGGAATGAAGGTGTAGAATTAAGTGTGTCACAGCCAAGTACTTGTGGGCAATCTGCTTTCGGTACACCGACGTCAGATTGTACCAGGCAAATTTCCCTGCCCCAGCTGCTGCACCGCCGAAAGAAGTTCGCTCCCAGCCATCCACATGCCCAGCGGTTGAATGCTAGCTTAGCAAAATTGCTAGCACTTCAACTGCTGCCTTTTCAGTTGGTAGACTCTGTCCCCTTCTGTGAGTTTGTGGAATGTGCGGTTCCTCAGTGGCAGGTACCTAAACGCCACTTTTTCTCACGGAAGGCGATTCCGGCTCTCTACCGGCATGTGGAAGGCAATGTCCATGCCTCCCTGGACAGGGCGGTCAGCGGTAAGGTGCATATTACCGCTGACTCATGGTTCAGCAGGCATGGACAGGGACGTTACCTAAGTTTCACTGCGCATTGGGTGACTCTATGGAAACAAATTAGTGACAGTCACAAAGCAACTCTTCTAGGAGGTCAAACCAGTGATTTAGGTATTAATCTTTAATGAAAGCTATCCAAATATATATGATTATAAATGCAAAGTTACAAAAAGAGTACATCCCTATTCCCAATTCATGCTAAAAAGACCTAAAGTCTAAAGAGGACATAGGTGGCCACCATCTCCACACATAACCTCACACATCTCTCACTCTCACACACACATACACAGACAGATCTCAATCGATCGCAAGATCGACAAAGATTGTGAATGTAAGGATCAAATGACCGAATAGAATATCAATGAAGGTGACTCATATAGTCTTATGATAATAAGCACAGTTGGTCATGGGTGGTTGAACCAGAAGATAGAGTTTATGTAAAGTGCAGGTGTGGAGAGATAATTCCATGTAGCGCTGACTAATGACAATAGCAGCTTCAATGCTATGTATGTACTCAGACAGACATGATTTCATCAATAATAGAGCAACAGCATAGCGGGTGGATTGTAATACTTGAGCAGTACATGTAAAATGAAACTAACTTTACCAGCAGCCGGACCGGTATGCTGATCGGCAAATGCGTGTCGGATGATGATGGGGAGCCCGCAGTGACGGGCATCCAAACAGGATCATAGAGATCTATACTTAGCCATCACAGACACTGCAGGAGTGGGTCCCTCCGCTGATGGCAGGGCAGCTTCCTTTGTTCCAAGTGAATGCCTAGATCAGCTGCTGGGCAGGTTTAAGTCCTTGCTGGTGTTACATAGAGCACACCCGTAGTGAAGTCTGCAAAGGTCAAGCTCTGGCGTTGGCTGATGGACCGATGGATAGTAGAGAGGTTGAAGGGGCGATTAAGTGAATTAGTGGGTGGCCGACCAAAAGTCCTCCTCAAGGATACCAAATTCTCCTGATGCTTACATGTTTCGCTAGTATGTTAGCTTCCTCAGAGCATGTGCTGTGATGTGTCGGCCAGATTTAAATCACCCTCTTAATCAATTGTCAATTGACTACATCAGGTCAGTAGCCCACAGCACTAGGTTCAAAAATGGTATCATTCACCCGTGCACAAACACTCACACTGTAGAGGAGCGATCTAAGTTTAACCCTATGCGGAAAAGAAGTTATCCCAGATTATAGGCAGGGAAAAAGACATTCAGTTAAGTTAGTATCAGATACTATGAGTATGAATATCCCGCTAGTCAGGAGGGAAAAGCCATAAAACAAAAAACAGAAACCAAAAAGCAAATAATAAACACATAAATCAAAAATCAAAACCAAGGTCAGTGCAAAGAGCACCAACGTAAATGGGGAGTCTTCAGAAATTTAGCTGAACAGAAGAGATCAATATTCAGAACACTGCAAATGGCCAAATGTGTATGAATAATACACATTCATATACTAAACAAGTTGTCAAAGTTCATAATGATACTTCCAGATGGTAACTTATCCCGAGCTATCACAAATAGCCATATAGAAGAATAAGTATCCAAAATATTAACAATGTAACACCCTTGTTGGTCCATAATAGGAATGTAGGCAGGAAAAAGAATTCTTTCCTGCATGATCGCAATATGTGAAGAGTAGAAGTCCATAAGACGACATGAAAAAACACACCTATCTAAAGAAGGGGGGGAAAAAAAAAAGGTTTTTTAATTTACTATTGCTCCAAAAAGACAGACAGGTTACATTCATTGTTTAAGCCTCGTGGCTGCATAGATTTTAACTTAAATGTCCACATTTTTTTCCTTTTGATAAAGCACTTTATCAAAATCACCCCGGCGTAGGGGCAGTGATAGTGGTCTATCATCATCCTTATTAGGTATACTTTGGACATGCTCACCAGCTCTGATCTTAAGCTGTCTTTTGGTTTTGACTGGCAGTTTATGAAGTGATGAATTTTGAATTGTTTTGTACCGTCAGAGTTGGTGAACATGTCCGTTTTTTCAATAGATATGGCATCTGCCACATTGAAACATACCCTTCAAAGGGGGGAGGCTGGTAAGCCAGTCTCGTCTAGTTGGTCTCGTATATTCCGAATGGACCAAGTTGTCTCTAAGGTTGGTAGCCCTTCTGGCAGTAAGAAGAGGTCTATTCCCAACTATCCTCCCAAGTATAGGTGATTCAGCTAGGATGTGCCAATGGCGGTTCAATATTTTATGGACTTGTCCCCATTGGGCCCCAAATTTAGTGATGATCCTTATTGGGGCAGGGGTGGTTCTGTCCGATTGTTGTTTGGTTTTAAAGAGTAGGGAAGAACGTTCAGTAAGGCAGGCTCGCTTTTTGGCTTCCTGATACAGCCATGGGAGTACCCTCGTTCGCGGAAGCACCCATATAGTTCTTGAGATTCACTTAAGAATTCATTATCATCCGAACAGTTTCTTCTGGTACGCAGAAACTGTCCTACAGGAATTCCGCGAATGAGTGGTTTTGGGTGATGGCTGGTGGCCAAGAGCAAGGTATTGGCTGCCGTATCTTTTCTAAGCGTTCTTGTAGAAATTAGGCCATCTCTAATCCTAATGGTAAGGTCAAGGAATGGCAAGGATGTAGGATTAGAAGAAAAGGTGAGATTTATATTCTTATTGTTCTGGTTTAGTTCTTCAATAAAGGACTCCAGTTCCAGGGGTGTACCTCCCCAGAGCATGATCACGTCATCAATGTACCTCAGCCACAATTTACAGTGGCTGAGGTACAGAGACGAGGGGTATACACACTCCAATTCCCATAGCCCCAAATGCAGACATGCGTAAGCTGGGGCCCAAGGGGCCCCCATGGATGTACCTCTTATCTGTCTATAATATTGGTTGAGGAACTGAAAACAGTTGTTGTCCAACATAAATTGTAGTAGATCTACAATGAACTCATTCTGAGCGGCCAGTTGGGGAAATTTGGAATCAAGGAAGTGTTGTACTGCTTGTAGACCACATTGGTGTGGGATTGACGTGTACAGTGACTCTACGTCAATCCCCACCAATAGGGTGTCTGTGGGTACCTTGAATCCCTCCAATTTCCTAAGGACGTCGCGTGTGTCTTGTACATAGGAGGGGAGTTCACTCACCAGTTCCTTTATCATTGCGTCAACGAATTTACCCACTCTCTCCAGGGGTCCTTTGATAGCGGACACTATGGGTCTTCCCGGAGGGTTAGTGATCGATTTATGAAGCTTAGGGATGATATAGAAAGTTGGGGTATTAAATTCGTTGACACAAAGATATTTGGTCTCTTTACTGGAGAGCTGATTACTGTCAAGGACCATCCTAAGTTTAAAGTTAAGGGCATCAATGATCTCAGGAAAGGGATTATATGGTAGTTTCTTATAGGTGGTTTCATCCTTTAGGAGACGCATGGTTTCCTTTTCATACATATCCTGTGATAACAACACAGTATTTCCCCCTTTATCACTGCTTTTTATTTTTATTTTTTTCCAAATAAAGCTTTATTAAGTTAAATTCATACAGAAAAGTAGTACACAAAAGCAAGGTTTGAGATAAAATGATAACAGTGTTATACAGAGGGTACAACGTTGTATTTTAACAAGTATTCAAATCTACGACTGTGGAGTTGTTGAAAAACACATTACATCTGGGGTGTGGATATATGGGATTACAGAGTAGTGTGGGCAGAAAATATAAAGAACATATATTAAATCAGGTAAAACATTTTTTAAACATGTTGATTTTTGAGGGCGAAAAAGATTAAAAAGGGAGAGAGGAGTAAAAACCGTATTATAATAGATTGCCTATGATAGCCTTAGTATATGAGTCTGAGATTTTTGTTGGATTTTGTTTGGAATAATCGTTAATTACTATGTCTGTGTGAGAGTGTGAAATTGATCCTGGTGCATGGTGTCCAGAAGTCGGGTAATGTCTGTAGATAGAGATATAATCATAGCATACAACAATAGATACCTAACATAGCAAAGTTTCGATTAAATGGTGGTCAAAATATAGTGAGAAGTACAAAAGGAAGGTAGGGGAAAGTTATTTCCCGTCCCTGGCTCAGCCATGGGTCTAACGGGAAATATCTTTACAGAAGGACCAAGTCCCAGGAAGAAAAGCATAATAGAGCTTTTGAAGTGAATTCTGTATGCGTAATGATATAGTTGCCTCCTGAATTTTGTTTCATGCACGGCTATAGGGAGGACTATAGACAGTTGGGATGTATGTTGTATCTTATGGTGTGCTGGAGGAGGATTCCTGACTGATTAATTGGGTATATTCAGATGTTGTGCGGAAATGTAGCCAACAGGCCCAAGTGTTCCTGTATTTAGTATAGGAATCCTGTGCTTGATGTACAAGTTCCTCCATTTCAGCTATTTTGTTTACTCTTTTGAACCAGTCTGCGATTGTGGGTGAGTTGGGAGATCTCCAGAGAACTGGGATACAGAGTTTAGCAGCATTGATTAGATGTAGTGCTAGGGATTTGTGATAAGATTTCATCGGTAGGGAGGAGTGGTGTAGGAGGGCTTGTGCTGGAGAGAAATCTAGCTGAAGTGCAGTGATTTCGGAGGAGAGGTGAAAAACTTTAGTCCAGAAGGCAGAAATCGCAGGGCAGTCCCACCATATGTGAAGGAGTGATCCGTTTTTGTCATTACATCTCCAACAATTAGATGGGATCTCTGGATTAATGGTGTGTAACTTGAGAGGCGTTTTGTACCATCTGGAGAAAAGCTTGTATCCGTTTTCTTGAGTTGTTACATTAATGGAGCCTTTGTGTATGTTAGAGTATATCTTTTCCCATTCCTTATCAGAGAGGTGGATGGAAAGATCTTTTTCCCATTTTGTACTAGCTATATTTGTTTTAGGAGTATGCTCGAGAAAGAGGTTCAAGTATATGGTGGATATCAGGTGTCTTTGTGGTTCAGTGGCAGAGCAAAGGGATTCAAAGTGTGATTGGTTTCTTGAGTATGCAGCCCTAGTTTGGGGATCAAGAAGAAAATGTCTGAGTTGCATATAAGACCAGAATGGGATCTGGTGATTCGTTTCTTGGGAGTTCAATGAGGACAGCGGTTTAATATTCCCCTTAGCGAAGAAATCTCCCGCTGTCATCCTTGTCTGGGATCCTATTTGATGAAGGAAAGAATCATCAATGCCTGGTGGAAAGTCAGGGTTAAGTTTGATTGGCGTGAGAGGGCCTGGAGAGGAGGAAATGTGCAAATGTTTACATGTCTTTTTAAAGGAATTCAGTGTTGTACCGATAAGGGGATGTTGTTTGCAATGTGGAGAGATGTGGCGAGGGTGAATCCAGGGTAGATTATGGAGCGGGATTTGTGAGAAGGCTTGTTCAATTGCGATCCACGCTTTAGTTTTAGGGTGAACATTCCAGTCCACTATTCGAGAGAGTTGACAGGCCCAATAGTATTTTTGAAGATCCGGTAGGCCTAACCCACCTTTCATTTTGGGTATGGTCATTCTGTTGAAACTCATTCTAGGTCGCTTATCGTTCCAGATGAATTTCACACAGGATTTGCGGTATGCATTGAAAAAAGTTTGTGGTAGTGACACTGGGATTGTTTGGAGCAGGTATAGAAATTTTGGCATTATAGTCATTTTTATAATGGAAACTCTGCCAAACCATGAGAACAAACCCGTTGACCAAGTGTTGAGGTCTTTTTGAATATTTTGGATAATGGGAGTATAGTTTTTGCTGTATAAGTCCGATAGCGAGGTTGGAATGTAGACCCCAAGGTATTTAATGGCGCTCGGTTTCCAATTGAAAGGGAAATTAGTTTGACATTGTTTCACTATATCTGGTGGTAGAGTGATATTTAAGGCCTCTGATTTAGCGAAGTTAATCTTAAGATATGTGAGATTTTCAAAGAGAGTAAGATCTTTGAGGAGATTGGGTAGCGTAATGTGTGGCTCTGTCAGGAATAGTAGGATGTCATCCGCAAATGCCGCTAATTTATAGATAGATTTTGCGATGGTTATTCCTTTAACGTTTGGATTGTTTTTTAGATGCGTTAGACATGGTTCCAGTGCCAAGACAAAAATAAGCGGAGAGAGTGGGCATCCCTGTCTTGTACCGTTAGATATGGAGAAGGCACTTGACAGGTGTCCATTTATCCGGACTTTGGCAGTTGGGGTGGAGTATAGAGCAAGAATAAATTGTAGCATGCGATCTCGTATGCCAATGTGTGTTAGGACCTCTTTTAGGTAGTCCCAGGCTACCCTGTCGAATGCCTTCTCCGCATCAAGGGAAAGAAGGAATCCCGGTTGTTTCTTTGAAGTCAGCCAATTGTGAATACTGATTGCCTTTAGGGTGTTGTCCCTTGCCTCTCTACCTGGGACAAAACCAACTTGGTCCAAGGAGATGAGGCCAGGGAGAAGGGGTAAAAGTCTATTAGCCAAAATTTTTGCATATATTTTCAGGTCAACATTTAGTAGAGATATTGGTCTGTAGTTGTGAACTAAATTTGGATCTTTATCAGGTTTTGGAATAACCACTATGTGGGCTGTGAGAAGATCTCTGGGAGGGGGGTTCTCGGATGAAAGGGAGTTGAAAGCATTTAAGAAGTGAGGATAAAGCGTAGCAATGAATTCCTTATAGTATCCTGCTGTTAAGCCATCTGGACCTGGACTTTTGCCTGTTTTGAGTTGTTTGAGCACAGTCTCTAGTTCATCCTTAGAGATGGGACGTTCTAGATGCGATGCTTCTGCATCAGAAATGGGTTTGGGACCATGTTGGGCTAGGAAATCTTTAATCAAGTGTGTTCTACGATCATTGTTTATCACGGGTTTATGTGGATTGATATTATAGAGCTGCGAGAAATAATTCACAAATTGGTCTGCTATCAGTGTATTAGACGTTACTTTAGAACCCGAAGGGTCATTAATGGAATGAAGTGTTGTAGATGATCTTTTTGCACGGAGGGCTCTGGCTAGAATTTTACCGGATTTGTTGCCATGTTCGTAGAATATTTTTTGTGATAATATGTATTTGCGTTTTATTTGTTTATGTAACACTTCTTTCAACTCTGTCCTCACCTGAGTAAGTTCCTCAAGTGTGGAGAGAGCTCGAGTTTTCTTATGTATTTTTTCTAAATCCTGTATGCGTTTGGAAAGGATAGAAATATGCGCTTGTCTTTCTCGTCTTCTCTTGGAAGCGATAGCTATTAGTTTTCCCCGTATGGTGCATTTGTGGGCTTCCCATTTTATCATTGGGGATATTTCAAAGGAGTCGTTATCCTGGAAATAAAGTTTTAGATTGTCGTGTATAGTAGACACTATTGAAATGTCTGTCAGCAGTGAGGGATCAAGACGCCATATTTGTGAGCGAGTATGTTTGGATGGAAATTCCAAGGACATGGTTATCGGGTGGTGATCTGATATGTACATTGGTTCGATGGAGGTGTGCTTGAGCATGGTGAGATCGCTTTGTGAAATAAAGAAATAGTCAAGTCTGGAGTAACTGCCATGTGGGTTGGAGAAAAAAGTGTAATCTTTAGTTGAGGGGTTTAAAGTACGCCATGCATCATGTAATGTCAATTCTTGAAAACATTGTTTAATTGCTCGTAACGCGGAGAAGGGTAATTTGGATGCACCCGAGGATGTATCTTGTATTGGGTTTAAGGGAACATTAAAATCTCCTCCAGTTAATAGTATACCCTCTTGAAACGATGCGAGCAATTGCAGTGTGTGTCGGAAGAACGGGACTTGTTTAATGTTGGGGGCGTATATGTTTGCTAAGGTTAAAGGTTTACCGAAAAGTGAACCTTTGACAAATAGAAATCTTCCATCTTCATCCGCTAGAGTGTCTTTGATTATGAGTGGACACTGTTTTGAGATAAGGATAGAGACTCCTTTTGTTTTTGATTGTTTGTTGGTAGCATGAAAAGCTGTTGGATAACGTAAGTTGGAGAATTTGGGGATAGAGTCCGTTTTGAAATGCGTTTCCTGGATGTATATAATGTCTGCCTTGAGTTTATGCATATAAAGGAGAACTTGTGTACGTTTCTCAGGGACATTTAGTCCCCGTGCGTTGAGTGAGACTAGTTTAGTAGTGGCGTTGTGGTGAGATATTGATGTAGAATTGTGTGAGACCGTTGTCATTCTGTAATTTGGGAGGTGTTGTGAGTTAGACTGGAGTGGTGTTTACTGAATATAGTCCGCGTTGCAGGTGTATGTGTGGCAGAAAAAGAACAGTAGTTGAACTTGTGCCTTATGCTCTTATGCGTGGAAGGTGCGTTCTAGGAGAGTGATGAGATTCTATTCAGGATGAGAGTAGATTGTTCAGGAATAGGGAGTGATGTGAGGGATATTGGGTATGCGGGGGAGAGGAAACTGTGAAGACCACTGTGTAGTGTTGTTAGGGGTTATAGGTAGTGAAAAGTAATCCGGGGACTAGCGATGCCTGCTCGCTAGGCTATGTACGAGTATGCACTCGTGATATATGGTACCGGAATGGGTCAGTGGTGGTTTAAAGGAGGGTTGAGTGAAGAAATCAGGTAATCAATTGAAACCACTGTTTGGGAAGGTGACCAAACGGTAACGTAGAGAAAAGTAAAACCTGTTAGTAAGGGACAAGAGCCGCTGACATATGGGATAGATGTAGGAAGAAGGCATGGACTGAAGACGGTCCATGTGTGAAATGGTTGCATTGAGATTGCTGTGAATGCCGCCTATTAACTTTCTCAGTGGATTTGGAGAAACAGCATGGGTCAGATTTGCGAAAAGCAGATAAAAAATTAGGTGTATGGTCAGATGAAACATTAAGTTAATGACATATTTTGTGAGATCGTTCCCCTGGTGATCGTTAAGTGAGAGGAAAGAATGAAAAAAAAAAAAGACAGAAAAATAAAAGAAATAAAAGAAATAAACATCCCCATGAGTAGCACATAAAATAAACATCTGGTGAGGCGCAGATATTCATAGCGCAAAAGTCTATGTAATAATTCAGTTAAACAGTCAGCCAGAAAACTTGAACAGTTTGCAGATCAGAGTATTCAACATAGGTAGAAAGTATTATCTCTTAAGATAGATAAACCGTGCCTGAACTAATTAATAATTAACTACCCCTGAAGGCTATGAAGAAGCTTGTCAAAATAATTAATAAAACGAAGTATCCATGTAGATCGTTATGCTAATTAGGAGCATATCTCATTGGATAGGAGGGGATGAATATATGAGAAAGATCAGTGTCTGTGAAAGTCCCTTAATGCGTACACACGGTCGGATTTTGTTCGGACACCCCGACAACAAAATCCATGGATTTTTTCCTGACGGATGTCGGCTCAAACTTGTCTTGCACACACACGGTCACACAAAGTTGTCGGAAAATCCGATCGTTCTGAACGCTGTGATGTAAAACACATACGTCGGGACTATAAACGGGGCAGTAGCCAATAGCTTTCATCTCTTTATTTATTCTGAGCATGCGTGGCACTTTGTCCGTCAGATTTGTGTACACACGATCAGAATTTCCGACAACGGATCCCGTTGTCGGAAAATTTTATCTCCTGCTCTCCAACTTTGTGTGTCGGAAAATCCGACCGTGTGCACGGGGCACTAGAGTGCCTTTATCTGAGAAGCCTTTCAGTTCCGTTTTGGCATGTAGACAGCTTTCTAGTCAGGGAAAGGCAATCGTAAGGATAAGTTCTATATAATCATACAGGGTAGTGAGTGCCCTAATCTTTGCGTAATTCATGACAGATAAGGTGATGTTAGGACTACTAAGGAGATGAATCATGTGTCACAACTATCTCGGGCTGGGATGATACAGGCATCCTTCTATGGGAGGTGCGTGTGTGGAGGCAGGGGAGAGAGGTCTGCAGTGTGTCACCATGGTAACAAGTCAGGTCTCTAACCTTGTGAGAGCCAATGAGCGACTGCATGAGTCATGTTGGGGGAGAACTTTTTACCTCAGACCTTGGCTCCTCTCATGAATTTGCGCCAAAAGACAGCAACCAATATAGCGATGAACAGCTGGTTGTCATGGCAATAAGATTGTGTGGTAGTTCTAGTATTCACCTAATAATGTAGTTGCTATCTAAGAGGAACAGAGAGTTAATACAGGATTAAAATAGGGGTGTCAATGAACATTACTAGCAGCCTGTTGTGTGTAAGAGAAGGGCATATTTGCATTTATAATTATCAATCCGTGTAATCGGAGCGGGATGAAACCCTTTTAAACTGTCAGTGTACCGATCAGCTAGAGGAGGGAGAGATAAAGTAGATTGGAGATCTCTGATGACCCTATACCTCATTAGATAGGAAAATACAGTCACATAAGAATTTAATTATAATAGAGCTCTAATGAAGGGTGATACTGCTAGTGTAGGGCTGTATTGGTGAGTAAGGTGTGACAGAACAAACCATGCAGACACAGCGCTGCTTTGGTAGTCAGCGTTAAGGGGGATATAGATATGCCTGTGTGTAAGAACTATGATCTACATAAACTAAACTTAACATATTGAAATACTTTAGGAGCATATTACCAGCCGGGGCATGAAATTGTCAATACTCTAAAAACGGCACATGAACAGTCAGAGGAAATCTTTCAGTCTATGTTGCAGATGCCATCTGTGTTCACCGATCTCTTTTAGCTCTTCTGGAGCGTGGAGGTTTCATCAGGCTGTAGATGGAAGGAGACTGCGGGTCGGGTTGAAGAATTCTTGGTTCCGATGGCGAACGGTGTCTTCTGTAGCTTGTGTGTTGGGTCTCCATTGCTTCACTCCTGGAAGGTGCTTTAGATGCTGTAGGGGTACGGAATTCCGCGTACCAATCAGGGACCTCCATGAGAGGGATTCCGAGAGTGTCACAGAAGGAATGTAGATCCTCAGGGACTCTGAGGAGAGCTGAGCGTCCTTGTACTGTTGCCGCCAAACCAAAAGGGAACTTCCAGCGGTAAATTATACCCTTGGCCCGGAGTACTGTCAGAAGGGGTTGCAGTTCCCTTCTGCGCTGCAAGGTTATGTTTGATAAATCCTGGAATAGACGAAGTTCTATGCCGTTATGTAGTAAAGGGGTCAGGGAACGTGCAGCCCTCAGAATGTCTTCCTTCAAACGGTAGTCAATAATGCAGCATACCAGGAGGAGTAGGGATGAGCCGAACAACCCCCTGTTCGGTTCGCACCAGAACATGCGAACAGGAAAAAAGTTTGTTTGAACACGCGAACACCGTTAAAGTCTATGGGACACGAACATGAATAATCAAAAGTGCTAATTTTAAAGGCTTATATGCAAGTTATTGTCATAAAAAGTGTTTGGGGACCTGGGTCAGGCCCAGGGGACATGGATCAATGCAAAAAAAAGTTTTAAAAACGGCCGTTTTTTCAGCAGTGATTTTAATAATGCTTAAAGTGCTTAATAATGCTTAAAGTCAAACAATAAAAGTGTAATATCCCTTTCAATTTCATAGCTGGGGGGTGTCTATAGTATGCCTGTAAAGGGGCGCATGTTTCCTGTGTTTAGAACAGTCTGACAGCAAAATGACATTTCGAAGGAAAAAACCCATTTAAAATTACTCGCGGCTATT
Source organism: Lithobates clamitans (assembly GCA_037952925.1). NCBI lineage: Eukaryota > Metazoa > Chordata > Amphibia > Anura > Ranidae > Lithobates > Lithobates clamitans. The sequence goes on from JBBGZY010000415.1 coordinate 6,081,616, forward strand.
GCATTGCCGGTCCGACAATACACATAGAAGTTCATTGATAAAAACGGCATGGGAATTCCCCACAGGGGAACCCCGAACCAAAATTTTAAAAAAAATTACGTGGGGGTCCCCCTAAATTCCATACCAGACTCTTCAGGTCTGGTATGGATATTAAGGGGAACCCCGGCCAAAATTTAAAAAAAAAATGACGTGGGGGTCCCCCCTAAATTCCATACCAGACCCTTGAGGTCTGGTACGGATTTTAAGGGGAACCCCGCTCCAAAAAAAAAAAAACGGTGTGGGGTCCCCCCAAAGATCCATACCAGACCCTTATCCGAGCACGCAACCTGGCAGGCCACAGGAAAAGAGGGGGGACGAGAGAGCGCCCCCCCTCCTGAACCATACCAGGCCACATGCCCTCAACATTGGAAGGGTGCTTTGGGGTAGCCCCCCAAAACACCTTGTCCCCATGCTGATGAGGACAAGGGCCTCATCCCCACAACCCTGGCCGGTGGTTGTGGGGGTCTGCGGGTGGGGGGCTTATCGGAATCTGGAAGCCCCTTTTAACAAGGGGACCCCAGATCCCGGCCCTCCCCCCTATGTGAAATGGTAAGGGGGTACTTACCCCTACCATTTCACTAAAAAAACTGTCAAAAATGTTAAAAATGACAAGAGACAGTTTTTGACAATTCCTTTATTGAAATGCTTCTTCTTTCTTCTATCTTCCTTCATCTTCTTCTTCTGGTTCTTCTGGCTCTTCTGGTTCTTCTTCCGGTGTTCTCGTCCAGCATCTCCTCCGTGGCGTCTTCTATTTTCTTCTCCTCGGGCCGCTCCGCACCCATGGCATGGGGGGAGGCTCCCGCTCTTCTCTTCATCTTCTTCATCTTCTTCTCTTCTTCTTTTCTTCTCTTCTTCTCTTCTTCTCTTCTTCTCTTCTTCATTTTCTTCTCCGGGCCGCTCCGCATCCATGCTGGCATGGAGGGAGGCTCCCACTGTGTGACGGCGTCTCCTCGTCTGACGGTTCTTAAATAACGGGGGGCGAGGCCACCCTGTGACCCCGCCCCCTCTGACGCATGGTGACTTGACGGGACTTCCCTGTGATGTCACGGGGAATGCCACAGGAAAGTCCCGTCATGTCCTGTGCGTCAGAGGGGGCGGGGTCACCGGGTGGCGTTATTTAAGAACCGTCAGATGAGGAGACGCCGTCACACAGCGGGAGCCTGCCAGCATGGATGCGGAGTGGCCCGGAGAAGAAAATGAAGAAGAGAAGAGAAGAAGAGAAGAAAAGAAGAAGAGAAGAAGATGAAGAGAAGAGCGGGAGCCTCCCCCATGCCATGGGTGCGGAGCGGCCCGAGGAGAAGAAGATAGAAAACGCCACGGAGGAGATGCTCGACGAGAACGCCGGAGGAAGAACCAGAAGGGCCGGGATCTGGGGGTCCCCTTGTTAAAGGGGGCTTCCAGATTCCGATAAGCCCCCTGCCCGCAGACCCCCACAACCACAGGCCAGGGTTGTGGGGATGAGGCCCTTGTCCTCATCAACATGGGGACAAGGTGTTTTGGGGGGCTACCGCAAAGCACCCTCCCAATGTTGAGGGCATGTGGCCTGGTACGGTTCAGGAGGGGGGGCGCACTCTCGTCCCCCCCCTCTTTTCCTGCGGCCTGCCAGGTTGCGTGCTCGGATAAGGGTCTGGTATGATTTTTGGGGGGACCCCACGCCGTTTTTTTTTTTTTTTTGGGCGCGGGATTCCCCTTAAAATCCATACCAGACCTGAAGTGTCTGGTATGGAGTTTAGGGGGACCCTCACATAATTTTTTTTTTTCATTTTGGCCGGGGTTCCCCTTAATATCCATACCAGACCTGAAGGGCCTGGTATGGAATTTAGGGGGACCCCACGTCATTTTTTTTTTTAAATTTTGGTTCGGGGTTCCCCTGTGGGGAATTCCCATGCCGTTTTTATCAATGAACTTCTATGTGTATTGTCAGACCGGCAATGCAATAGCCGCGAGTAGTTTTAAATGGGTTTTTTCCTTCGAAATGTCATTTTGCTGTCAGACTGTTCTAAACACAGGAAACATGTGCCCCTTTACAGGCATACTATAGACACCCCCCAGCTACGAAATTTAAAGGGATATTACACTTTTATTGTTTGACTTTAAGCATTATTAAAATCACTGCTCCTGAAAAAACTGCCGTTTTTAAAACTTTTTTTTGCATTGATCCATGTCCCCTGGGGCAGGACCCAGGTCCCCAAACACTTTTTATGACAATAACTTGCATATAAGCCTTTAAAATTAGCACTTTTGATTTCTCCCATAGACTTTTAAAGGGTGTTCTGCGGCATTTGAATTTGCCGCGAACACCCCAAATTGTTCGCTGTTCGGTGAACTTGCGAACAGCCAATGTTCGAGTCGAACTCATCCCTACTGAGAAGGATGCAGGACAAGGTGCAGTAGTGTAGGAGGTTGTTCTGCCACCACGCCTCCAAAATGCCACTACTAATGATTGTGACACACCTCTCTTCTCCACCCCCTCCTCTTCTTCTTCCTCCATGGCCTCTTCCTGTGCTTTGTCCTCGGAATTAGCGGTGCTCCGTAGTCGTTCAAGGGGCTACGCAAGTACGCAGGTCAAAAGATGCCATGCGGTGATTGAGCTGGTGTGCTTGGGGGACAGGAGCCACACTGGGGCAGAGGTTCTGTCAGCTCTGCAGGGGCAGGTTCAGAGGTGGTTGACGCCACGCCAACTTAAGGCAGGAATGGTGGTTTGCGACAATGGCACCAACCTCCTCTCTGCCCTCCGACAGGGACAAATGACCCATGTGCCCTGTTTGGCTCACGTCCTTAACTTGGTGGTGCAGCAGTTCTTGGGCAGGTACCCGGGCTTACAGGATGTCCTGAGGCAGCCCAGAAAAGTCTATGTGCATTTCCGCCGGTCATATAATGTCAGTGCTCGGCTGACGAAACTCCAAAAGGAGTTTAACCTGCTCAAAAACTGCCTAATCTGTGACATGCCCACAAGGTGGAACTTAACGTTGGCCATGCTGCAGCGGCTGCACACGCAGCAGCGGGCCATCAATGAGTACCTGTGCGACTATGGCACCAGGACAGGGTCAGGGGAGCTTGTTTTTTTTCCCCGTGCCAGTGGGCCATGAACAGGGATGCATACACTGTCCTGTCACCATTTGAGGAGGCCACGAGGATGGTGAGCAGTGACAGTGCATGCATCAGTGACACTGTCCCACTTGTCCACCTGTTGGAGCACACGCTGCGTGGAATAATGGACAGGGCACTTGAGGCAGAACAGAGGCAGGAAGAGGAGGACTTCCTTAGCTCTCAAGGCCCCCTTTATGCAGACAGTGTTCCTGCGTGCCCGCCAATCACACAGGAAGAGGACGAGGAGGAGGAGGAGGATTGCGTCAGTATGGAGGTGGAGCCTGGCACTCAGCATCAGCAGCAGTCTTTAAGGGATCAGTCCCAAGAAACACATGGACTTGTACGTGGCTGGGAGGAGGTGGCTGCAGACCATGTCGTCCTTAGTGACCCAGAGGACTCCGGACCGAATGCCTCAGCAAACCTACGCTGCATGGCCTCCCTGATCCTGCAAAGCCTGCGTAAGGATCCTCGTATTCGTGGTATCAAGGAGAAGGACCAATACTGGCTGTCAACCCACCTTGATCCACATTACAAGGGTAAGGTTGCGGACCTTATCTTGCCATCGCAGAGGGAGCAGAGGATGAAACATCTTCGGGAGGCCTTGCAGAAAGGTCTGTCCAACGCGTTCCCAGAGACTGGGAGGTTACAAACTCCTGTTTCTGGACAACGTGTTGCTGAGGCTTTGGTCAGTCAAAGAAGGAGCGGTGGAAAAGGTGGCTGTCTGACCGATGCATTCAGACAATTTTTTAGTCCGCAGCCCCAAGGTATGATCGGTTCCAGCAACCATTGCCAGCGTCTGTTTTACATGGTGCAGGAATACCTAGGGGCAAGATCAGACTTGGACACCTTTCCCACCGAAAATCTTCTGGGTTACTGGGTCTTGAGGATGGATCACTGGCCAGAGCTTGCACGGTATGCAATTGAGCTACTGGCCTGTCCTGCATCCAGCATTCTTTCGGAACGCACATTCAGTGCTGCTGGAGGCTTTGTAACCGATCACAGGGTGTGTCTGTCCACTGACTCGGTCGATCGACTGACCTTCATAAAAATGAATCAGTCTTGGATCACCACCAGCTACCAAGCACCTGATGCTGATGTAACCGAATAATTTTTTTTGAAATCTCAGATCCCTTCAAAGACTGCCTATGCTGATGCTGAGTGACTAAGGCCCAATTTTTCAGCCCCTGTTTAACAGGGGCGTGTAATTACAATTTTTGATGCAATACTTTGCAACAGGGCTCATTCCTGCGTTCCAACTAGAGTATCTGTGAGTGGTTGCAGTGTTGTGGCACCAGCACCAGTACCTAAGGCCCAATTTTTCAGCCCCTGTTCAACAGGGGCATGTAATTACAATTCTTGATCTAATATTTCACAGCAGGACCCTGTGAGGGCTTACGGTGTTGTGGCCACAATAACACCTAAGGCCCAAATTTCTGCTGAGTATATAGGGCAGGCCCCTACTTTCAAACATCCAACTTACAAATGACTCCTACTTGCAAACGGAAAGAGACAACAGGAAGTGGGATGAAATCTACCCCTAGGAAGGGAAATTCTATCCTGTAAGAGTTAATATGGGAAAAACATTTCTCCTTTCCACTGATGCTTTATCACCAATCCTTGTTTCACAAAAAAAAACACATTTTCAAAAAACATTTGTCATTGGGAAAAAATGTGAGGTGAAATCTGAAGAGGAGCACAGACAGCAAAACAAATGTCACAGGGGTGATAACCCTTCCCTATGTCTTCCAAAAAGCTTAAAATAAATTTTTTGGCTGGAGCAAAACATGTTAGAAATGTACCAGTTCAAAATTGCAAACAGATTCTACTTAACAACAAACCTACAGTCTAGGGATGAGCTTCGAGTTCGAGTCGAACTCATGTTCTACTCGAATATTGGCTGTTCGCAAGTTAGCCGAACAGCGAACAATTTGGGGTGTTCGCGGCAAATTCGAATGCCGCGGAACACCCTTTAAAAGTCTATGGGAGAAATCAAAAGTGCTAATTTTAAAGGCTTATATGCAAGTTATTGTCATAAAAAGTGTTTGGGGACCCGGGTCCTGCCCCAGGGGACATGGATTAATGCAAAAAAAAGTTTTAAAAACGGACGTTTTTTCAGGAGCAGTGATTTTATTAATGCTTAAAGTCAAACAATAAAAGTGTAATATCCCTTTAAATTTCGTACCTGGGGGGTGTCTATAGTATGCCTGTAAAGGGGCGCATGTTTCCTGTGTTTAAAACAGTCTGACAGCAAAATGACATTTGGAAGGAAAAAACTCATTTAAAACTAGCCGCGGCTATTGCATTGCCGACAATACACATAGAAGTTCATTGATAAAAACGGCATGGGAATTCCCCACAGGGGAACCCCGAACCAAAATAAAAAAAAAAAAATGATGTGGGGGTCCCCCTAAATTCCATACAAGGCCCTTCAGGTCTGGTATGGATATTAAGGGGAACCCCAGCCAAAATTGAAAAAAAAAATTGACGTGGGGTTCCCCCTAAATTCCATACCAGACCCTTCAGGTCTGGTATGGATTTTAAGGGGAACCCCGCGCCAAAAAAAAAAAAAAAAAACGGCGTGGGGTCCCCCTAAAAATCCATACCAGACCCTTATCCGAGCACGCAACCTGGCAGGCCGCAGGAAAAGAGGGGGGGACGAGAGTGCGGCCCCCCCCCCTCCTGAACCGTACCAGGCCACATGCCCTCAACATTGGGAGGGTGCTTTGGGGTAGCCCCCCAAAACACCTTGTCCCCATGTTGATGAGGACAAGGGCCTCATCCTCACAACCCTGGCCGGTGGTTGTGAGGGTCTGCGGGCGGGGGGCTTATCGGAATCTGGAAGCCCCCTTTAACAAGGGGACCCCCAGATCCCGGCCCCCCCCCTGTGTGAAATGGTAAGGGGGTACTTACCCCTACCATTTCACTAAAAAACTGTCAAAAATGTTAAAAATGACAAGAGACAGTTTTTGACAATTCCTTTATTTAAATGCTTCTTCTTTCTTCTTTCTTCCTTCATCTTCTTCTGGTTCTTCTGGCTCTTCTGGTTCTTCCTCCGGCGTTCTCGTCCAGCATCTTCTCCGCGGCGTCTTCTATCTTCTTCTCCTCGGGCCGCTCCGCACCCATGGCATGAGGGGGAGGCTCCCGCTCTTCTCTTCATCTTCTTCTCTTCTTCATCTTCTTCTTCATCTTCTTCTTCTTCTTCCTTCTTCTCTTCTTCTCTTCTTCCTGTCTTCTGCGGGCCGCTCCGCAGCCATGCTGTGGCATGGAGGGAGGCTCCCGCTGTGTGACGGCGTCTCTTCGTCTGACGGTTCTTAAATAACGGGGGGCGGGGCCACCCGGTGGCCCCGCCCCCCTCTGACGTACGGTGACATGACGGGACTTCCCTGTGGCATTCCCCGTGACGTCACAGGGAAGTCCCTCAAGTCACCGTGCGTCAGAGGGGGGCGGGGTCACCGGATGGCCCCGCCCCCCGTTATTTAAGAACCGTCAGACGAAGAGACGCCGTCACACAGCGGGAGCCTCCCACCATGCCAGCATGGCTGCGGAGCGGCCCGCAGAAGACAGGAAGAAGAGAAGAAGAGAAGAAGGAAGAAGAAGAAGAAGATGAAGAAGAAGATGAAGAAGAGAAGAAGATGAAGAGAAGAGCGGGAGCCTCCCCCTCATGCCATGGGTGCGGAGCGGCCCGAGGAGAAGAAGATAGAAGACGCCGCGGAGAAGATGCTGGACGAGAACGCCGGAGGAAGAACCAGAAGAGCCAGAAGAACCAGAAGAAGATGAAGGAAGAAAGAAGAAGCATTTAAATAAAGGAATTGTCAAAAACTGTCTCTTGTCATTTTTAACATTTTTGACAGTTTTTTAGTGAAATGGTAGGGGTAAGTACCCCCTTACCATTTCACACAGGGGGGGGCCGGGATCTGGGGGTCCCCTTGTTAAAGGGGGCTTCCAGATTCCGATAAGCCCCCCGCCCGCAGACCCTCACAACCACCGGCCAGGGTTGTGAGGATGAGGCCCTTGTCCTCATCAACATGGGGACAAGGTGTTTTGGGGGGCTACCCCAAAGCACCCTCCCAATGTTGAGGGCATGTGGCCTGGTACGGTTCAGGAGGGGGGGGGGCCGCACTCTCGTCCCCCCCTCTTTTCCTGCGGCCTGCCAGGTTGCGTGCTCGGATAAGGGTCTGGTATGGATTTTTAGGGGGACCCCACGACGTTTTTTTTTTTTTTTTTTGGCGCGGGGTTCCCCTTAAAATCCATACCAGACCTGAAGGGTCTGGTATGGAATTTAGGGGGAACCCCACGTCAATTTTTTTTTTTAATTTTGGCTGGGGTTCCCCTTAATATCCATACCAGACCTGAAGGGCCTTGTATGGAATTTAGGGGGACTCCCACATCATTTTTTTTTTTTAATTTTGGTTCGGGGTTCCCCTGTGGGGAATTCCCATGCCGTTTTTATCAATGAACTTCTATGTGTATTGTCGGCAATGCAATAGCCGCGGTAGTTTTAAATGTGTTTTTTCCTTCAAAATGTCACTTTGCTGTCAGACTGTTCTAAACACGGGAAACATGCGCCCCTTTACAGGCATACTATAGACACCCCCCAGGTACGAAATTTAAAGGGATATTACACTTTTATTGTTTGACTTTAAGCATTATTAAAATCACTGCTCCTGAAAAAACGGCCGTTTTTAAAACTTTTTTTTGCATTGATTCATGTCCCCTGGGGGAGGACCCGGGTCCCCAAACACTTTTTATGACAATAACTTGCATATTAGCCTTTAAAATTAGCACTTTTGATTATTCATGTTCGTGTCCCATAGACTTTAACGGCGTTCGCGTGTTCGAACGAATTTTTTTCCTGTTCGCATGTTCTGGTGCGAACCGAACAGGGGGGTGTTCGGCTCATCCCTACTACAGTCCCTGTCTTGTTTGCACCACCTGTATACTGCTGTTCAGAGTACAGAGCCTGTATACTGCTGTTTCCTTTTTTAATTTGGGTGCGGGGTTCCCCTTAATATCCATATAAGACCCAAAGGGCCTGGTAATGGACTGGGGGTTACCCATGCTGTTTTTCTCACTGATTTTTATCCATATTGCCAGGACCCGACATTACATTAAAGCAGCAAGCAGTTTTAAATGACTTTTTTCCTTTAAAAATGACATTTTGTGCAGGGACTGTTCTAAGCACGGGAAACACGGGCCACTTTACAGGCATACTATAGACACCCCCCAGGTACAATATTTAAAGGAATATTTCACTTTTTTTTTTACTTTAAGCCTCATTAAAATCACTGCTCCCGAAAAAATTGCCATTTTTAAAAGTTTTTTTGCATTGATACATGTCCCCTGGGGCAGGACCCGGGTCCCCAAACCCTTTTTAGGACAATACCATGCAAATTAGCCTTTAAAATGAGCACTTTTGATTTTGAACGTTCGAGTCCCATAGACGTCAATGGGGTTCTAACATTCGTGCGAATTTTCAGTCCGGTCACAGGTTCTGGTGTGAACCGAACCGAGGGGTGTTCGGCTCATCCCTACTCTGCAGCAGTGCTGGCAGCACACATACATCTATTTCCCAATGACAACCTCTGGATATGATGCTGAGCACATGCACTCAACTTCTTTGGTTCACCATGGCGAGGCCTGTTCTGAGTGGAACCTGTTCTGTTAAACCTCTGTATGGTCTTGGCCACCGTGCTGCAGCTCAGTTTCAGGGTCTTGATAATCTTATAGCCTAGGCCATCATTATGTAGAGCAACAATTCTTTTTGTCAGATCCTCAGAGAGTTCTTTGCCATGTTGAACTTCCAGTGACCAGTATGAGAGAGGGATACCACCAAATTTAACACACCTGCTTCCTATTCACACCTGAGACCTTGTAACACTAATGAGTCACATGACACCGGGGGGGGAGAATGGCACTTTGGGCCCAATTTTGACATTTTCACTTAGGGGTGTACTCACTTTTGTTGCCAGCGGTTTTGACATTAATGGCTGTGTGTTGAGTTATTTTGAGGGGACAGCAAATTTACACTATTATAAAAGCTGTACACTCACTACTTTACATGTAGCAAAGTGTCATTTCTTCAGTGTTGTCACATGAAAAGATATAATAAAATATTTACAAAAATGGGAGGGGTGTACTCACTTTTGTGAGATACTGTATATATATGTCCAAAAAGGATGGGCAAGAATAGTAAACTATCAAACATTGGGCACTTGCCTATTAACCCTTTCCGGACTGAATTTTGCAGTAGTTTTTTCATTGGCAGGACATGTAGTCTCAGCCTCTCTCTCTCTCTCTCTCTCTCCACTTCTTCTTTCAACCCAACAACCCAGGGACAGAAAGCACAGACATAATACGTATATCAGCAGCCCAGGCGTTTACAAATACAGACAGCAGATATCAGCAGATGCCTACCTACCATACACAACCAAACCCCTTAAAAAATTACTGGTTTAACCGCCTCCCGCCTGCGCTATAGCCGAGTGATGGCTACAGAGCATATCTTAATTGCCAGGACGCTGTCATGTGATGTCCACCCCTCTGCATGCTCCCCGCGGGCACGCAACAGGGAAAACTTGTGATGCTGTCAGGAAAAGCCTTCCAGCAAGTGTTCTAGCAATGTGAAGGTTAGGAGGATGCCTGTGCACAGAAGAGCCGTCTGGCGCACGCGCATGCGCAATAGCACTAATAGCGGCGCACAGGCGCACGCAGGAGCGCGCGCGCCCCTTGTGACAGCACTTGGCGCCAAGATGTGCTATTTAAAGGGGACTGATGCATTGCTGCCTTGCTGTCTGGTCTACAGCATTCCTGAAGACCCCTGCTGCCCTGTTACCTTGTTATCTGAATCTCTGAATCTATTATCTACTTGGACTCTTCCTGACTACCCTGTTTGCTGCCTGCCCCGATCCTGGCTTGGACTTTGACTATTCTTTTGGATTGCCCTTCTTTACCTGATCTGCCCACCTATGTTTTACCTGGCTTGTTTATACCTCCCTGCTGTCTGCATCCTGCTGCTGGACTACAGAACACCTCCCTGCTGTCTGCATCCTGCTGCTGGACTACAGAACACCTCCCTGCTGTCTGCATCCTGCTACTGGACTACAGAACACCTCCCTGCTGATTACAGGATCCAGCCCTCTACTCCAGCCTTCCAGGCAGGCACTTGTGCCCCTTTGTACTCCCGAGCCCCTGTCAACACTACCAGGGGTTCCCGAGTCAGAGGTATATGAGAGGCCGTTCCCTGCATTCTGGGCTCTACCTACCAGGTACATGACAGTACTGGACAGCCATGTCCAAGCCCACGCAGGGAACTTCGCCTATGGAGGACTTATGCCGTCATCTAGCTGGACTTACTCAAGCTGTTAAGGACTTACAAGACGGTTATAACCGACTGGAAGAGCGTGTCCAAGTTCTATCTACCCCAGCTCCTGGTTCATCCACTGCTCCTTCAGTGGTTATGCTGCCTCCAGAACCCAAAGTTCGCACACCAGGAAGGTTCTCCAGGGATCGCAGCAAGTATAGGGCATTTCGTAATGCCTGTGAACTTTTCTTTGCATTACAACCCAGAACCTTCTTTCTCGAAACTACCAAGGTGGGCTTTGACATTTCCCTCCTACTAGGCGAACTCCAGGCATGGGCCCATCACCTCTTGGAGTAGAAGGATAACTGCCTTAACCATCTGGATACTTTATTTCAAGCCATGGCCCTTCTCTACGAAGATCCGCAACAAGCAGCTACCGCAGAAGCAGCATTATTCTCTCTCCAGCAGGGCCGTAGGGTGGCGGAGGATTATGCATCTGAGTTCAGGCGTTGGAGTTCCGATACAAACTTGAACGACGCCACCCTACATTACCAGTTTCGCAGAGGTCTCTCCGAACCATTAAAGGATGAGTTGGCCCGGGTTGGAATTCTGGCTACACTTGAAGGTCTCATCAACCTGTCCATCCAAATCGACAGGCGTTTAGGAGAACGAAGAGCAGAACGTACAGTTCGTCCCTCTCGCCCAGCATGGATGTTACCACGTTTACCAAATCCTCCTGTTCACATTTACGCTGATACTTCTGAGCCCATGCAACTAGGCTTGGTCCGTTCTTCTCTGACTCCTGAAGAACGTCAACACCGGCGGACTAACAGCCTTTGCCTCTATTGTGGGGAATCTGGACACTATGTGAGGACTTGTCCCGCAAAGATCTGTAAGCACCCTACCTTCTCCTTTACTTCCTTACCTGCTGTGTTTAATAATGCAACTCATTTGGCTATCCCGATTTCTCTACAGCTTCCAGGAGGAAATACTCAAGCAACTGCCATAATTGATTCCGGAGCCTGTAGCGGGTTTATGGACTTATCTTTTGCCAGCAAACTCCAAATCCCTCTACGACCCAGAGCGCAGGGACTGTCTGTACACCTTGCCGATGGATCGGCTATTAAATCTGGGCCTGTAACACAAGAGACGGTTCCTCTAAATACCATCATTTCTGGCAACCATTGGGAACTACTCTGTCTTGACATCATCGAGTCTCCCTTGTTTCCCATCATACTGGGCATGCCCTGGCTCAAAGCCCATAATCCACAAATTGACTGATCTACTGGAAAAATCAGCTTTCACTCCCCCTACTGCCATTAGCACTGCCTACAGGGAGCTACCAATGTCCCGTCTTCCTTGCTGTGTCTGGAGACCGATGCTGAGACCTGCCAAACTGTTCCAGAAGCATACCATAGTTTTCTGGATGTGTTCAGCAGACAGGGGGCAGGGACACTTCCTCCACATAGACCCTATGACTGCCTGATTGAACTTCTCCCCGGAGCACCGAACTGGAGCTAGGTACCCTTAAAAACTACATTGATGATAATCTGAAAAAAGGGTTCATACGCACCTCCACCTCCCCAGCAGGAGCAGGGATTTTCTTTGTGGAAAAGAAGGATCACTCACTATGCCCCTGCGTAGATTATCGGGACCTCAATAAAATTACAATCAAGAACCAGTACCCCCTACCTTTGGTACCTGAACTCTTTCAGAGACTCGGAACTGCATCTATGTTTACCAAACTGGATCTTCGCGGAGCGTACAACTTAGTCCGGATCCGAAGCGGGGACAAATGGAAGACTGCCTTCCGCTCTCGCTTCGGACACTTTGAGTATCTTGTAATGCCCTTTGGGTTATGTAATGCTCCTGCCCTTGTCCAGCATTTTGTTAACGATATTTTTAGAGACTACCTTGATCTGTTCATCATAGTTTATCTGGATGACATCCTGATTTTTTCCTCCTCCCTGTCTATCCACCGGGAACACGTCAGAAAAGTTCTCACTCGGCTTCGCCAACACGGCTTGTACGCAAAACCTGAGAAGTGCGAGTTCGAATTCCAAAGCATTCAGTTTCTGGGCCTGATTATTTCCATAGATGGAGTCAAGATGGATCCGCAGAAGGTCTCCGCCATCCTGGATTGGCCGGCCCCTACGGATAAGAAGGGAGTTCAGCACTTTGTGGGCTTTGCAAATTTCTATCGCAAGTTCATCATGGGATTTTCTTCCATCATCTCTCCCATCACAAGACTGACACGGCAAGGCACCCAGTTCCAATGGTCCCCTGAGGCTCAAGCTGCTTTCACCTCCTTAAAAGATCAGTTCGTGTCAGCCTCTGTCCTGAAGCATCCTGAACCAGCTTTACTTTAAATACTGGAGGTAGACGCCTCCGAGATAGCAGTAGGGGCGGTACTTTCACAGAGACAAGGATCCAAGGCTCTATTACATCCAGTGGCGTTCTTCTCCCGCAGGTTAACAGAAGCTGAGAAGAATTATGATGTTGGGGACAGGGAGCTACTTGCAATAAAAGCCGCACTTGAAGAATGGCGCTACCTCCTGGAAGGAGTGGCTCACCCTATTCTGGTGTACAACGATCACAAAAATTTAGAAAGTTGTATTTGAAAGTTGCCATTGAAACCACGTCAGGCCAGATGGGCACTCTTCTTTACTAGGTTCACTTTCCACATCACTTACAGGCCGGGATCAAAAAATACCAAACCAGATGCGCTGTCTTGGATGTTCAGCGAACCTGAAGTTCCTTCTTCCCCAGATACCATTCTTGCTCCTGGGAACTTTCTCATGCTTCAAGGAGACCTACTGTCCCAAATCAAACAGGCATCTTCAACGGCTCCCCATCTGACAGACATCACTCTACAGTCCAGAGATGACGTATTATGGTACAAAGACAGAATTTTTGTGCCACAACAAACACGGGTTGCAGTCCTCAAATCTTGTCATGACCATGACAAGCTGGCCACTTTGGTATGCACAAGACCTCCGAACTCCTCCAACGCACATTCTGGTGGCCTCAGTTATTCAAAGATTGCACATGCTATGTGGAATTGTGCATTACCTGCATTCAGAACAAGGGCAGCAAGACCAAGGCTTGGGGGCTGCTCAAACCTCTCCGTGTTCCGGAAAGTCCATGGAGGATGATCTCCATGGATTTCATTGTTGAATTACCACCATCTGAAGACTACACCACTATCTTCGTAGTGGTCGACAGACTTTCCAAGATGGCTCACTTCCTGCTTATGAAGGGTACCCCCTCTGCCTCTGAAACCACAGGGATCTTTATTAAAGAGATTGTAAGACTCCACGGTATACCTGCAAACATCGTATCTGATCAGGGGGTACAATTTACATCCAAATTCTGGAGAGCTCTATGTGAATCCCTGAAGATTGACTTTTCTTTCTCTTCTGCTTACCACCCCCAGACTAATGGTCAGACTGAACAAACAAATCAAACCCTTGAGCAATACTTACGATGCTATTCTTGTTTTTCTCAGGATGACTTGGTACCCCTATTACCTCTTGCCGAGTTTGCCTATAATAATTCTGTTCATTCTGCAACCAATCAGTCTCCATTTTTTGTGAACTATGGTTTCCACCCCTCGTTTTTGTCCAACAACGTTCCAGAGTGTACAGTACCGGCTGACCAAGAAGCCTTGAGTTTTTTTTAGCACAAATAACAAGCTACTGCAAGAAACAATGGCAAAGACTCATGCCCGGGGACTGTGATGGCATAAGGGGGCGGGGTCACCGCCTATATAAGTCAGAGCGGAGCGCCCAGAGTGCATTCTAGCCGGAGAGAGCGTCGTGTCAACATCAGAAGAAGAGAAGAGGGAATAAGGCAGAAGGCAGAAGGCAGTAGACCGGGCTCCTCCGCTAGCAAAAGAGTGGCAAAAGAGCAGAAGATAGCAGAAGAGCGCGGAGAAGAACCGGTGAGACCCCTGAAGTCGGAAGAAGACCCCCGAAGTCAGAAGAAAACTCCCGAAGCAGGAGGAAACCCCCGAAGCCAGAATAAGACCCCCGGAGCTATCTAATAAATTACTTTAAAAACCTGTGTAGTGTTATTTTTATTGACACTTTTTCCCTAGGTGAATGGGTAGGGGTACCATGTACCTCATACTCATTCACATAGGGTGAGGGGCCGAGATCTGGGGGCCCCCTTATTAAAGGGGGCTCCCGGATTCCTATAAGTCCTCCGCCTGCAGACCCCGACAACCAATGGCCAGGGTTGTCGGGAAGAGGCCCTTGTCCTCATCAACATGGGGACAAGGTGCTTTGGGGTGGGGGCCGCAGGGCGCCCCCTCCCCCAAAGCACCCACCCCCCATGTTGAGGGCATGCGGCCTGGTACAGCTCAGGAGGGGGGCCTGTCCCCACCCCCTTTCCTGACCAACCGGGCTGCGTGCTGGGATAAGGGTCTGGTATGGATTTTGGGGGGGACCCCACGCCGTTTTTTTGGCATAGGGGTTCCTCTTAAAATCCATTACTGATCGAAGGGCCTGGTATGCCCCTGGGGGGGAACCCAGGCCATTTTTTTATTTAAAATTTGGCATGGAATTCTCCCTCAAGATTCATACCAAACAGTGCGAGTCGGCACCCTGTTGGGTTGCCATGGAAATGGCAAACTGCAGCTAATTGCACTGTGCAAATGCAGCTGATCGCAGTGCCTGGAGTCTTGAACTCCACAGGAAAAAAAACATGCTTTTAACTGCGGCAGAATAGCCGTCCGTGTGAAAGGCGCCTTACTTTCACACAGACCAAATAATATCCACTAATTTGGGTTATTTTTACCAAAGATATGTAGCAGTATAAATTGTGGGCAAAGTTCATGAAAAAAAATTATTCATTTGCAAAATTTTATAACAGAAACAAAGAAAAATGTGTTTTATTTTTTAATTGGTATTCTTTCATATATAGCGCAAAAAAAAAAACCCAGTGGTGACCACCAAAAGAAAGCTCTATGTGTATGAAAAAAAGAACAAAAAATGCATTTGGGTACAGTGTTTCATAACTGAGTAATTGTCATTCAAAGCACCGAAAGCTGAAAATTGGTCTGGGCAGGAGAGTGGTTTAAGTGTCCAGTAGGCAAGTGGTTAAGGTCTGCATTCATTGTACTCCTTTTATGTATGTGCCCGCTGACTCTACAACCCTTAACGGTTGGCTTTCAGATAAAAGCGGTCTCTGTGGCAGATTCGCCGCAAGATCACTGTCATGGTTATGCAGTAGTGTTTGTCTGTCAGCTTACCTCTCCATGTGTTCACCTTTAGAAGCCAGCCACTCTCACCTGACTGCTTATATAATCTTCCCTCAGCATAGCTCCACCTCAGCCTCTAATTAGGAACACTATATTAACCTGTGCATTGCAAGCCAACCTTGCTTATCAACCATTGTGTTAGCTTTCGTGTGTACTTGCTATGTCTCCTACATCTGATTCCAGTTAACGATCTTGGCCTGTTCTCGACTATCCCTGTTTGCTTGTGACCCTGACCCTTGGCTTGTTCTATGTTTATCCTTGTCTGCTAGTCACCCTGACCTTTGGCTTATCCCCTTACTATCCTTGTTGTTCCAGCCTGCTGCTTCCTTTCTCTATCTCCTTTAGTCTACCGTGAGTGTGAGCTGTGAGACCCTGGGGGCCAGGGCCTGGAGCCAGACTGCAGCACAGTCCATCCTCACCAATAGAGGCTCTGGTGAACACCTGCTGGCTCTTAGACTCCGCACCCTGGTGAATCTATGCTCTAGCTCCCACTGAGATCTGTGTTAGTGATCTTGTAGACATGCTTCCTGAACCTCCCAGGGTTCAATCTGCAGTAGTCAGTCCTAGGGTCCACTACCTTAGCGGTGCACTCCTGACTCCTACGGAGTGCATCTGTCACCTGGTCTCAGGTGACCTGACAGTTTGATCAGCCATGGACCCAGCTGAAGTGCTGCTTCCTGCAGCTGGGTTACTCCTCTGTTATCAAGTGCTTTCTAACCTGTCTGATTGCTTGAAACTTTTTTGGAATATCTTCGAGGAACCGGGTCGTGTCTCCTCAGCAGCCAGTGCTCTTTTACGTTTCCATCAAGAGTCCGCTTCTGTGGAACAGTACGCTCTTCATTTTCGTACTTTGACTGCTGAGCTGAGCTGGAATAATGAGGCCCTAGTTGCAATCTTTTTACATAGCCTCTCTGATAGAGTGAAGGATGAATTAGCAGGAAGATCCCTCCCTGCTGATCTGGATGGTTTCATCACCTTGTGTAACCAGATCGATATTCACTTTCAGGAAAGGTCCCTGGAAAAAAGACACCAGAACTCCCCGTTCTTTAGGCAGCCGGAGTAACCTGTCCCTTTTCTTCGACCCGAGGAGCACCTCCTGCCTGCTGAGGAACCTATGCAGCTGGGCCGGACCAAGCTATCTCCCGAAGAATGCGCTAGGGGCAGAACTCTGGGCCTGTGCCTCTACTTTGGGGTCAAAGGTCATTTTCATGACACTTGTTCTCTTCGTCCAGAAAAACACGCGGGGCTAAGACATCTGGAAGGTGGAGTATTAGACCCTGAAATATCACCTTTAACTTCTCGTCTTCTTCTTTCTGTGTTCCTTCATGTCGGCACTTCCTCTCGTTTGGTCTCAGCATATCTGCAATCCGGAGCCCCTGGCAATTTCATGGATTGGGGAACTGCATCTTCTATGAGACTTACCCTTTTTCCTCTCACAACGCTATTGGTGGTCTTGGCGATTGATGGCACTGTTCTACCAAGGGGCCCTATCCTCTTTCAGAACCTCCCTGTTAGGATGTCGATAAGGACACTCCACCAGGATTGGATATCCTTCCTTGTCTTACCTAAGGCTTCATCATATTAGGTCTTCCTTGGTTACGGCTCCATTCTTCACACGTTGACTGGACTGCCGGACAGATCCTGGCTTGGGTTCCTCCTGTTCCTCTTCTTGCCTACTCAAGGTTGCCCCAAAGGAGAAACTTCCTGTTGCCACCATCCCAGTATCTTTTGCTCTTCCCGCTGTATATAGCGATTTCTGGGATGTGTCCTGCAATAGTCGGACTGACGCACTCTCTAGGTCATGTGGCACTCTGGATGAGGAGCCAACCTGTAAACCTAAGCCGATCATTCACTCCAGTTTCTATAACCATTTACCTTTGCCTGTCCCTAAACTCCCTTGGACGCACAGCCAGGCTAACTTGTCCACCAGTTCCAAAGTCACTACGCCTTGTGATGCGATCGGGGTAGTCACTACTCACGGCAATGCTATTCAGTCGGCCTCTGCACCAGTTATGCCAGTCCAACCTATGCCCAGTGAGCTTCCTGCTTTTTCTTACTCAGGACCATCTGTAACCTGGCCTCACCCTATTACTACTACGTCCATTCAAACCTGTCTAAGATGCTCAATCCATCCTTTGGGTAGACTGCCCCATTCGGCAAGGTGGGGTTTTCAACCTTTTTTTCAGGACTCTCTGCATTCTGCTTGTGTTTCAGCTATCCAGCTTGACTCCTGTGACACATCACCTTCTAACCAACCTGGTTTCAGGGATCCACTGACCTCTGCCCAGTCTGATGGTCCTGTGCTGGATGTCCAGCTCATCTTGAAGCGTCTGGGTGACCCTGTTCAGACTCCTGATGGTCTTCTCATGCCCTTATCCATTCCTAAAAAGCCTTTAGTCCTCAATAAGTCCTCTTGTCCTTTCCCTACCTTGGCTCCGGTCTCTGAGGATAATCTAAAGTATGAGGTTAGTAAAGTTCAGATCACAAAAAGCCACACATCATGTCACAAACTAAAAAATTTCAAGAACAGATTAGAAACAAAGTAATGTACATGTATCATTAAGGAAGGGTTTCAAAGCCATTTCTAAGGCTTTGAAAGTCCAGTGAACCACGGGGAGAGCTGTTATCCACAAATGGAGATAACTTGAAACAGTAGTGAACCTTCCCAGGAGTGGCCAGCCTACAAAAATTACCCCAAAAGCATGACGACGACTCATCCAGGAGGTCATAAAAGAACCCAGAACAACATCTAGAGAACTGCAGGCCTCACTTGCTTCAGATAAGATCAGTGTTCATGATTCAACAAGAAAGAGACTGGGCAAAAATGGCATCCATGGAAGAGTTCCAAGGCCAAAGCCACTGCTGACCAAAAAAGAACACAAAGGCTCATCTCACATTTACCAAAAAACATCTTGATTATCCCCAAGACTTTTAGTCAAATTTTCTGTAGACTGATGAGACAAAAATGTTGAAAACTTTTTGGAAGGTGGGAATCCCGTTACATCTGGCATAAAACTAATACAGCATTTCATAACAAGAACATCATACCAACAGTCATACATGATGTTGGTAGCGTGATGGTCTGGGGCTGCTTTGCAGCTTCAGAACCTGGATGACTTACCGTAATTGATGGAACTATGAATTCTGAGCTGTACCAGAAAATCCTAAAGGAGAATGTCCGGCCATCAGTTTGTGACCTCAAGCTCAATTGCACTTGGGTTATACAGCAGGGCAATGATCTGAAACACAACAGCAGGTCCACCTCTAAATGGTTCAAACAAAGCAAAACTTAGGTTTTGAAGTGACCTAGTCAAAGCCCAGACTTAAATACAATTAAGATGCTGTATCATGACCTTACACAGGCCGTTAATGCTGGAAAACTCTGCAATGTGGCTGAATTAAAACAATTCTGCAAAGAAGAGTGGGCCAAAATTGCTCCACAGCAATGTGAAAGACTCATTACCAGTCATCACAAATGCTTGATTGCAGTTGTTGCTGCCAAGGGTGGCACAACCAGTTATTAGGTTTAGGGGCAATTACTTTTTCATATAAAGCCAGGCAGGTTTGGACAGCTTTTTGCCTTAATAAAAGAATCCATCATTTAAAAACTCCATTTTGTATTTACTCGGGTTATCTTTGTGTAATAATACAACTTGTTTGATGATCTGAGTCATTTAAGTGTGACAAATATGCAAAAAAAAATTTGAATACACCGCCTGAAGTGTATTATTATATACCACCAAATGCACTGTATATATAGTCTACACTGAATGCAGAGTATATATATATATATATATATATATATATATATATATATATATGACTGAATATAGAATCTACACTGAATATATTGTCAACACTAAATTCAGAGTATAAATACATTGTCTGCACTAAATAACCTGCCTAATTTAGCTCAATCTCTCTTTCTCTCTGTTCACGCCAACACTACACATGGCTGCCGTTGGAAGCAGCCTTATATAATGTGGGGCGTGTACTTAGTCCCCCTGAGCCATGATTGGCCTTTGACCAATCATGGCTCTTGCAGCAGAGTGCGCTCTGATTGGCCAAAGCATGCAGGTCAGGTGCATGCTTTGGTCAATCATCAGACGTCAATCCACTGCGATCTCTGCGAGCAAACGAACACCCAATGTTCGAGTCAAACTTACGTTCGACTCGAACCGTGGGCTCATCCCTACATAGTAGTGACATTCTGGCACTTTTTCTTGTCTTTGTGCCAGCGATTCCTTCATTTTAATTGTCACAATAAAATTGCAGTAATAGTATTTAGTCAAGATACTGGTCTAAAAGTTGTACTTAGGATACAAGGATATTCTACTTTTCATGACAATCTCTGACACATCAGCAATCAGTAGAGCTCCGGCTCATTGACCAATCACTGCACAATTGTCCCAGGGCTTTGTCACATTTGCTTCAATCTCATCAGGCCTGCTGGTAAATAGTAAACATCCCGAACAATGTCTTTTCTAATAAAGCTGGGTCATGCAGATACATTAGCTGATCTGAGCATATACTGTAAAATGAGCAGCATACCAAGTTATTTGTTGAGATGGTGGGTGATCACAACCACTGCTCTTCAACTGTACTGTAAATGAAGCAGAAGTAAAGATGTAAGATACTGGTCCCAATTATGCCTCGTTTCCACTGAGCGGATCAGTTTGGGTCGGTACAGTTTGAATGGCCTAGAATGGTCAATATTCTGGTGAGCGTTTCCACTGCAAGTGGGACCACAAGGGGCCATACAGGGTTTAGAAAAAATGCCTCAGCATAGCACAGCAGAGGGTTTTCTGTCAGTCAATCAGTGGAATGTATCGTAGCTCCACCCTAACCTAACCGTTCCATTTTCTATGGCCCCACATCTGAAGCAGGACCCTGAATGGAGCAATACAGTTCGGTTGTATGGGCCGCTTTCATAATGGAAACACCCAAAAAAGTGTACCGTACCGAACCAAACCAAACCGATCCGCTCAGTGGAAACGAGGCATTAGAGTACCGGTGACAATTTACTGGGTTAGTGAGAACAAACAGGAGAGGAGATCCTGCAGCCAATGGCTAAGCAAATGATCGGGATGTAGCGAGATGATACAGCTGATAGCATATAGAACATTGCTTGCAGTAGGGTTGTCATCTCATCCCTTTAAAACCAAACACATATTAATTACACAGGTTCTGAGGTTAATTTAATGCACATAAGGCACTAAGTGTGTTTAATTACCACCTTAATAAGACACAGAACCTGTGTAATTAATATGTGTTCATTTTTAAAGGGATGAGGTGGCAACCCTAGCTTGCAGGGACCAGGGTGTTCAGGGATCCAGTCAATTTATTCCAAATGCAGAAGAGCTGCATATCATGGCTTGCTGCAATGTCAGTGATGTGAGCAGGGAGAGCTGTCAGATGTGAATAGAAGCATTGGAAGACAGTAGTATGGGGCACTAATCTTCAGCGTGCCTGCTGTGTAAGGTACAGAGAGGTTCTTCCAGGTAGCTGAGTGATGTGGATAGTTTCTAGGTCCTTCTGCATTTGGAATAAATGGGCTGGATCCCCAGACCTAGAAAATTACTGCTCTGCAATTAAGTTTTTATCTGGCCAATATATAATTGATGGAAAAAAATATAAACAACAAAAGAACACCGCTCTAGGCAAACATCTCATGATGCATCCCATCTGCTAATGGAAACAGGTGTTGGCTCTGCATGTAGGAATGAATCGAACAAAAGACTGGACAGTCACACCCTGTTGAAACCTTTTTTGAAGACGGTTTAAAAATTCTTCTGGTACAAAGACATCAGAGGCACAGGATCAATGAAAAGCTGACATGTTTCACACCACTATGGGGTGCTTAGTCATAGATGGGAAAATATGGTTACATGAGATGAATGTGTAGCACTAACTCTCGGTGGAGCTGCTGGTTTAAAGCGGGCTGTTACCTTCACTCTTGATACCTCTGTTTCACCAGCACCGGGTCTAGGGTCCCGTTGAGTTTACCTCTGGACGATGTAGGCACCAAACACTTGAGTATATTTTCTAATGCTTTAATGAACAAGTAATAAAGGAAGTAGCAGGAAAGAGGCAGAAGGAAAGTTGCAGGGAAGCTCAAATACCTTTCCTTAGTATTCTTTAGAACATTCTTTGGAATTGAACACTTGTAGTTGAATGCACTCCCCTTGTGGAATTCAATCTTTGCCCGCCTGGATAGGCCTCTCTCACTAGCCTAGCAGCCAGTACGCAGCACGAACAAAAGTCTCTGCCACAGACTTGTTTGGAATAAAACCCGTATGATCCTCTGCCACAGGATGTATTGGTTTGCGATGAATGTCAGACACAGTACTTGAACCTTTAAGCCAACCCAGCAGTACTATGCAGTAAGATTACTTCAGGATATGTCCTCCAACTGAGTTACCAGGCCCCTCTCCAGACCAGCACTCTGCATGATCCTTCCATGACGGGTCCTCCCTTGGGATCTCCTCGGTTGTCCAGCTTCTTCACTCAGGATAGACAGCTCAGGACCATTCCTCTGCTGCTGTGGTAGGCCCCAGACAGGCTTCTGGGCCCACCCACACGCCGCAGTGACGTGGGCCTCCGGAACGGAGGACCACGAGGTGGTACTCTTAACGCATACCTGTCAGCCAGGAGGGCCAGCAGGTGGCTGAAAATGAACCCTAAAAATGGCGTCTGTCCCATAAATACCCTCTCCCAGAATGTAACTCGGCTCGGAGGACCACCTCTACCGAGTTGTCTCCGGGACAGAGAGGCAAATCTAACTTCCTCTAACAAGTAACCCACAAGATTTACCTATCAGCGGTAGATTAAAAATCTACCAGCTCTACAAATGTATGTCTACTGATGAAGGAAAAATGTGTGATAACTATAAAAAAAAAACAACTATACTTTTAAGCACTGCTCTACTGTCCCTAATGATAAATCTGGTTCCACAAGAAGTGTCTTTGGAATCTCTTTTAACACAGCAACCCTATAAGACAGCATTGGTTCGTAGGTCTAGGTCAGTTGCACTGTACACTGATATTAGAGGGGTTAGAAGCATATTTGGTATCTGGTAGTGGGTCACTACTGATATGTTTAACCACTTCAATACAGGGCACTTTCAGCCCCTTCCTGCCCAGGCCAATTTTCAGCTTTCCGCACTGTTGCATTTTGAATGACAATTGCGCGGGCATGCAACACTGTACACATATGAAACTTACAATTAATTTTCCAGAAATAGAGCTTTCTTTTGGTAGTATTTTATCACCACTGGGTTTTTTATTTTTTGCTAAACAAATAAAAAAAGACCGAAAATTGTCAGAAATTTTTTTTTTTCGTCTGTTATAAAAATTTGTAAATAAGTAAATTTTCTCCTTCCCTGATAGGCACTGATGAGGCTGCACTGATGGGCACTGATGAGGTGGCACTGATGGGCACTGATGAGGAGGCACTGATGAGGTGGCATTGATGGGCACTGATGAGGCACTAATATGCAGCACTGATAGGTGGCACTGATATGCAGCACCAATGGGCACCGATAGGTGGCACTGATATGCAGCACTGATGTGCACTGATGGGCAGCACTAACGGGCACTGATAGGTGGCACTGATAGGCAGCACTGATGAGGAGGCACTGACAGGCATTACTGATGGGCATTGATTGGCATCCCTGGTGGGCATCCTTGATGGGTCCGCACTGATAATCGATGCACTGATTATCAGCGCAGACCCCCCCTGTCAGGAGAACCGCTAATCAGCTCTGCCCTACCCGTGCCTTGTCAGCGCGAATAGAGGAAAAAACGATAAACAGCACTTCCTGGTTACAATGTAACCAGCTGTGGACACAGCTGATCACATGGTAAAGTGCCTACGTCATAGACTCCTTACCAAGATGGGAGATGCGGTGTGTCAGAGCCACACACCGCACTACAGATCGCTGCACTGTGCCCCCTTGGGGGCGCACATGAACAGCTTATCCTGCTGTATTTTATATGACGCCCAGCCAGGATAACTGATACCCCGCCTGACCATCATTCTGCTATAGCCTGGGCGGGATGTGGTTAAAGAACTCCAGATTTTTCACCCCAAAAACAACACATGCATTGTGCATGTAAATGAATCACAACCACAGAGTCAGCTTATGTGTAACTTACTTCATTTACCTTTAGCTTTATAAAGCAGGTTTCTATGTCTGTGATGTCACTCCTTCTTCTGGCTGTATTTCAGAGTTCTCTGACTTTCTGTTTTCATCCTTTATCAGTCCTGATACTACATACCCCATGATCCTTTGAGCCTCTGTAGCTTCAGGGCAGGCTATGGGAGTTACTTGTAACAGTTTCGGGAGTTGATGTGGGTGGGTCTTAGGGTTACTGTGGGTGTTTCCGGGCCTTCATTTGAGTAATTAAATGAGAGGAATGGAATTGTGCTATCACCACCCACACTCCATTCCTCTCTGCAGTGAATAGAGTGCTGTACAGTAGGACATGTAACTTTACAAACCATCTCTTGGACAAGAAATGTGCTATTCTCGCTATAAAGGGCACACAAATATAAGACTGTTCTGTTCACATGATCATGTTTTTTTCTGCTCTGATCTCATTCTTTTTTTTTTTTTCCACAAATTTTTTTTTATTGAAGGAAATTAAGGTGAGTTTACAGTACAGAAAAGTTGGCATAACATTTTGGAGTAGGTTACATGACTAAACAGTACAGTGAGAAGATACATGGTATAACCAACCCATGAAACATGGCATGGGTAACTGTTGAAGTTATTCAGTAAACTTTGTTACATACAGGTTGATTGGTCTTGCTTTAATATATAGCCGTAAGAAGTCAAATCTGTATTTGTTGCTTTTCAAAGCCAACCCCCTTGGGCGATTGGGACAGCACCTAATGGTAGTTTCAATTCTAGTGGGGTCAGCCTCCATTTTATGTTATGGGTTGTAGTAGAAAGAGCTGGTGTATGGGGTCTAGTCATGTGTAGAACTAAGAAGGGAGGGATAGATGAAAGAGGGGAGTGAAAGGAGAATAAAGTAAGATAGAGAAGGAGAATGGTGGAAGGTAAGGGAAAGAGGGGAGGGGTAGGGACCGCTCTCCGACCCGATCCCCAATCGGTATACGTTTATGAGGTCCTCCCGTATATTGTTCAGGCTACTACGTCAAGGAACAGCAAACAAGACTTATAGCTCTCGGTAGATTTGAAATGAACCATGCCCAGGTAGTTATAAAGTGTTTTAAGCATTCTTGGAAGATATAGATCAATTCCTCCATCTCCTCAATCTTAGAGATCCTGACCAGCCACTCTCTGATGGATGATGTATCTGTGGATCGCCAGTGTACAGGAATGCAGAGCCTAGCTGCATTAACCATATGCATGGCAAGCGATTTGTGATAGTGTTTCTTAGGTAGATTTGAATGGTGTAAGAGGTATTGAGTGGGGCCATAGTCTAGGGTGAGTGTTGTGATTTGTGTTATTAGGGCATGCACTTCTTTCCAAAACTGTTGGACTGGAGTACACTCCCACCAGATATGGAGCATTGAGATTACCGCTTTCTTGCATCTCCAGCAAGTGTTAGGGATTGTAGGGGAGAATTTGTGTAGGCGAGCAGGGGTTCTATCCCATTTGGTTGCGATTTTGTAGCCATTTTCTTGTATTGCTACATTCATATGTCCTCCCAATTGTCATCCGATAGGGTCATTTGAAGGTCTCCTTCCCAGGACAAACGTGAGGCGTCTCTCTCCCGGGGGGAGAGAGGTCATCTTGAAATAGAGTGTATATGTATGATATTAGATGTCTTTGAGGAGTTGCTCGTGTGTGTAGGGATTCAAAGGCTGTAAGCTGTCTGTTCCATGTTGACGAGAGATCTCGTGATGCAAAAAAGTGATTCAACTGCCTGTAGGTCCAGAAGTGAAACGTCTTAGTACATGATGAGTACACCAAGTCTTCAAAGGAATGCATGCGTCCCCTGTGGAAAAATTGGTGTGCCAGTACTTCCTCATGGGGCCATTCCCCTCGGAGGAACATTTCAGACTCTCCGGGGGGGAAATCAGGGTTCCTCCGCAGAGGGGTCAGTGGGCCTGGGTATGACGTTAGCTTGAAGGGTCCCATAGACTTCTTGAAAGCCATTAATGAGGGGTAGTTACATGGGCGCGCCTTCAGGTTCTGGGGCCATAGAGAGGGATTCATCCAGGGGACTGAGTGTATTAAGGTGTCCGTGAACGAGTTTTCCAGAATAATCCAAGCCTTCTCAAGTCTGTGAGCCCTCCAATCCACCACCCTATTCAAATGACAGGCTATGTAGTACTTATGTATATCAGGTAATCCAATCCCTCCCTTATGCTTGGCACACGTGAGGCATGAGTAGTTGATACGTGGTGTGCTATTTTTCCATATGAAAGCTGTGCATGCTTTTTTGTATAGTGTAAAGAAGGACGGGGGGAGGTAGATGGGAATCGTCTGCATTAAATAGAGTAGGCGGGGGAGGATGATCATTTTTACTAGGGCTGAGCGCCCAAACCAGGAAACATTAAGGCTGGCCCACTCTTTCAGGTTCGATTGAATCTTGGATAATGCGGGTAAAAAGTTGTGATGGTAAAGGTCAGACAGTTTCCTGGTAATATGTATACCTAGATATGGGATAGAGTCCTTTTTTCCATATGAATGGGAAGGATTCTTGGCAATGTAATACTTCTGATTGGGGAAGTGAAATATTCAGGGCATGCGATTTGGAAAAATTAATTTTGAAATTTGAGAGATCTCCAAACTGTTTCATATCTTTCAGTAAGTTTGGTAAGGAAACTCGAAGTGTTTGGAGTGATAGTAGAATGTTGTCGCGAGCTCTTTTTAATTCTCTATGTGCTGTGGTGATCCCCTTAATGCCAGAATTCGCCCTTAGCTTATTTAAGAGGGGTTCTAGTGTCAGGACAAAAATGAGGGGCGACAGGGGACATTCCTGACGTGTCCCACTGCTGATGTTAAAGGCGTTCGACAGGTGGCCATTTACTTTCACCCTCGCCAAGGGATTGGAATATAAAGCAGCTATGTAGGAGCACATGGGGGGTTGAAGGCCTATACCTTTCAATACTTCCCGCATGTAATCCCAGGCCACTCTGTCAAATGCCTTCTCCGCATCCAGGGAAAGGAGAAATCCCTGAGTTTTAGAGGAGGTGAGCCAATGATGTAGGTTTAAGGTACGTAGAGTATTATCTCTCGCCTCCCTACCTGGTATGAAACCCACCTGGTCGGAGGTTATGAGGCTGGGTATGAGAGGTAATAGTCTATTGGCTAGCATTTTGGCGTATAATTTAATGTCCACGTTTAACAGTGAAATGGGCCTGTAGTTGGAGACTAGCTGTGGGTCCTTACTCTCCTTTGGAATGACCGCTATGTGGGCCTCTAACATTCTTCCTGGGGAAGTCTGAGGGTGGGCAAGGGTATTGAACGATGTCAGCATTCCAGGTGATAAATCTAAAAAAGATTTATAGTATTGGAGTGGTAGGCCATGAGGTCCTGGGCTTTTCCCTACTTTCATTTGTCTAACGGCTGCGTTCAGCTCCTCGGCAGTAAGTGGGCTGTCTAAGTCCTCAGCTTGCTGGGCGGTGATCGGTTTGGGGCAAAATTGGGTTATGAAGTCCTGAATCTAAGCAGTGCGGGAGTTTGAGGGATTAAGGCCGGGATGGTCTTGCGGTAGGTTGTAAAGGTCGGAATAGAACGTTTCAAATTGTTTAGCTATATCCTCATTTCTGGAGAAAAGTCTGCCTTGTTTGTCTCGTATGTGATAGATCGTGGACGAAGCCTTAGCAGCTTGAATCGTATGCACCAAGAGTCTTCCACTTTTATTGCCGTGTTCATAGAACACTTTTTGCCTGAGTACATAGCATCTTCTCGTTTGTTATTCTAATTCATCTAGCAGTGAGGATCGTGTAAGTACAAGTTCTTGGAGAGTGGCTTGTGAGGAAGATTGTTTATGGGAGGCTTCTAACCTTCTAATGGTGTTAATCAGTGCTTTAATCTGTTCCTGGTGTGCTTTCTTGGCTTTAGTTGCTAGGGAGATAAGTTCCCCCCATATAACACACTTGTGGGCTTCCCAAACCATGACAGGGGAAGCATCTGGAGTAGCGTTTTCCGCAAAGTATAATTGGATTTGGGATCGAGCCTGCTGTAATGTGGCTGGGTCTTTCAGTAGAGAGGGGTTCAGTCTCCATGATTTAGTCTTATACGTCGATTCGGGGAGAGTTAGGGTAACTGTAATGGGGTGATGGTCAGATAGGAACATTGGTTCTATTGAGGCATGTATGAGGAGGGGTAGGTCTGTTTGCGTGAGGAAGAAATAATCTATTCTGGAATATTTTAGGTGTGGCGGTGAGTAAAAGGTATAATCTCTGTCATTTGGCAACATAGTACGCCAAGTGTCGTGGAGAGAAAGGCCCTGCAGTTGTAGTTTAATCTGATGAAGCGCCCAGTATAGTAACACAGTTGTGCCTGTGGATGTGTCTACTATAGGGTTCAATGGGGTATTGAAGTCTCCACCCAGCAAAACTATGCCCTCCTGAAATGTGGCCAATAAGTCACACACCTTCCTAAAGAAGGAGACCTGGTGTGCATTGGGGCAGTATACATTTGCCAATGTAATAGGTGTGGATGCATAGGTGCCTTTGAGAAAAAGGTATCTACCTTCCGGGTCTATTAAAGAGCAAGACTGTTGGAAATCAGCGTGTTTAGATATTAAGATGGTTACTCCTTTAGTCCTGGAGTCAGGGTTTGTAGAGTGTATTGCCGATTGATATATGTGATTGGTCAGCTTAGGTATTGCATCCGATCGGAAATGCATTTCCTGAAGAAGGAGGAATTGATCCCTGTGTTTAGTCAGAGCTGATAGCACCTGTGATCTTTTTTCTGGGAGATTCAGACCTTTTACGTTAAGCGACACATATTTTAGGCTTAGTTGCTGTTTAAGTGCCTTCTCTGCCTGTATGGCGTGTTGTGAGAGACAGTAATACAGTAGTGTTTAGAAGTCGTAGGTTAGATTTGGTAGTCTCAAGAGTGTTCAATTTTATTTATTTTGCGGCGGGTGGGTAGTTAGGAGTGAGAGCGGTCCCAGAAAGATGACAGAAGAAGAAAAGAGGGAAGGGGGAGGGTTGAGAAAGAGGAGAATAGAAGGGGGGATGAGAAAAGTATAGAAGGAGGCGAATGGTAAGGAATGAGGTTGGCAGGGGGTTTGTAAAGAAAGAGTGAGGAGGGTTGCTTTGAAATGGTACACAAGTATCGTGTACCAAGAATATACCAGAGGTGAATATAGATACTCTATTCCACCAGTTAGGGGGAAATCCGGAGTGTCAGCCAGTGCCCAGTGGGGCTGCTGTGTGGGGACGAAGATATGAAGGGGAGCCAAATGACACTGCACTGAGGAGGACAAAAGGGGTATACAGGTAAGCAGTGGGATATAGAGGTAAGCTCCAGTTTTCCAGGGAGATCCTGTGATTCAGACAATGGTCTTGTTTCAGAAGCATCAGTTAAACATTTTTAAGGCGACGTCATAAGTATTGTTACATCGGGTTAACCGGAAAATTAACATAGTGGGAACGAAATGGTACAACAAGTAATAACTAGTAAAGCAACTGTAAAAATAGCCCTGTGGCTCTGTGCCAACACTTTAGTGAGAGCATGCCCTTGTGGGAATTCTATTGGAAGGGCTATTGAGCTCACTGAGAGTGTGTAGGTTAAAGCTATGGTCCCCCAGGACAGGGCTCAAGGCCAGCAGGCCACAGCCCGAACCCAAAATTCAAGCTTCAGGGGGCCTTGTGGAGGTATAACAGGTTCCTGTCATGGTTAGCACCTCCCCTGATCCCCATAGGGTGCACTCCTATTATGTTCTGGAGTGTTAATTTCCCTACACATAATGTGTATCAAAGGTATGTCATTTATTTGCGAATCATGGGTACCTAGAAGTGGTTTGGATCAGAAGGGATATTGTAAGTGTTTACCCAAAGGAGATCAAGTCTCAGGGTATAGGGGGCACAAAGATAGGGGATAGGGGGGTGGAGGTGGAACCAATATTATCTCAGAAATCTGTGTGAACATCATACTCGCGATTCCGAAAAGGTCAGAGCAGGGGGGGATCTGTTGGTCAATATTGGACGGTAAGCTACAGTCTCAAGTAGCCCAGGTCTACTAGTGCATAAGTTGTTTAATCACTGGTGACGGTTACCTGAAACTTCAGCGTGGAGTTAGGCGTCCATTACAGCTGCAAGCAGGATGATGTACCCCGACAGGCTCCTCCGATTGCATGCGTAAACAGGTCTGTCACAGATCTTGAAAAAGTTAGTGGGTTCGGGCCTTTTAAGGAAATTAAACAGGCAGAGAAAGACAAAATGCGCAAAACAAACAAGGGGCAGAAAAAAAATTCCTTCTCTTTTTTTCTTCTCTTTCCCTCCCTCCCCTTCCTTCAGGGAAAAAAGGGCAGCAGAAAACAGTACTTACGTACAAACATCCCGATGTAACATGAGGCAAAGGTGATTATATATTCTGTTGGTTTCGTCGGGGGTCACAACCAGCCCCGGGCTGCGCACGGGCAGATCTTGGAGTGAGAGACAATCAGCTGGGGACGTTGGATCCAATCTGCAAAGTCTGGAATGTTGCCTTTGAGATTTCGGTGTCATATTGTGTGATACCAACTTCCATGGCTCCGACGGGAAGTAGAAAGAGTACCACTCAGGAAGATCCACTTGTGGGATGTCAAGCTGGTCGCAAAAGGCAGGCAAATCTTCCGGTGTTCTGAGTAGCGCAGTGCGACCTCTTGTGGAGGCAGAAAGACAGAATAGAAAATTGCATCAGTATTGGATATTTTGTGCACGCAGAGCTTCCAGTAGGGGGCGCAGTGTACATCTATTTTGTAATGTTATTTGAGAAAGGTCCTGAAATAATTTAATGTCTGTGCCATTAAATAGAATCTGGACCTTCGTCTCCGTACGTCGGCATGTCGGTGCCGGTCCTACGCGAGGCCAGTGATGAGGCCTGTGAGGCCTGTGATGCCTCATGGCTGTTCGCCTGCTGAGTGCGGAACAGCTCAAGGATGTTTTTACTCAGCTGTGTCCCGGAGTCCTTTAGCGTACGGGGAGCAGAGGTGCTCCTGTTAGGCTTTCCCATTGTCGGATGTGGCTGCCAATCCCAAATAAAGGCAGGATTCGTCCTCTGTGTGCAGGAGCTCAGGTCTTAGGCAGCCATCTCGGGTCCCATCCAAGCCACGCCCCCTGATCTCATTCTTTTTAACAGAGACAGCAAATTGTCTTTGTTGAAGGCATGATTTGTAATGTGTATAAAGTGTTTGACATACAACAAACACACAAAATTAAATTTAGTCACAAATCTTTGGTTGTTGTAATGTGTATGTGTAGTCACCAAACACTAAATGGGGCCTTAGATGCAAGGGATCACTACCATACTAAAATAATTACAGCCTTAGGGCTTGTTTAAATTAATGGTGTCAAAATGCAGCACAAACACAAGGTTTTATCACCCCCCCAACTACTCCCCCTTTAGCTGAAAGGGCAGTGGCTGGGGGTGAACACATGCCATGACTGCGATACTCTGCTTCATGGCTGTGGTGGGAACTATACCTCATGTTGTGCTTGGTGGGCACTACTGCCTGTCAGACACAATCAGTTCTAGGGAAAGGAGCCACTCTGCAATTGTGCACAATTTTCATGTTTGCAGTGGAGAACTGAAGCATTAGGGGGTTAAAATAGGTGATTAGAAGGTGATACAACTCCTTCTCATTGCCTGTCAAATGCTCTCTAAAGAGTGATCCAAATGCAGATCACTCTTCAATCTCCAAAGCAGGTGTAAATGTTTCATACCTCCTCCTCTGTCATTCTTGTCTTGCAGCATGCCAACAAATTATGGTTTACTGCAAGATTAGAGAAGGGAGAGCTATGGGAGGTTATTATTAGGGATGAGCCGAACGCCCCCCCGGTTCGGTTCGCAGCAGAACATGCGAACAGGCAAAACATGTGTTCAAACACGCGAAAACCGTTAAAGTCTATGGGACACGAACGTGAAATATCAAAAGTGCTAATTTTAAGGGTTAATATGCAAGTTATTTTTATAAAAAGTGTTTGGGGACCTGGGTCCTGCTCCAGGGGACATGTAACAATGCAAAAAAAAGTTTTAAAAACAGCCATTTTTTTCGGGAGCAGTGATTTTAATAATGCTTAAATAATGCTTAAAAGTGAAATATTACTTTATATTTCAGACCTGGGGGGTGACTATAGTATGCCTGTAAAGTGGCACATTTTTCCTGTGTTTAGAACAGTCCCTGCAAAAAATGACATTTCTAAAGGAAAAAAAGTCATTTAAAACTTCTCGCGGCTATAATGAATTGTTGGGTCTCGGCAATACAAATAAAAGTCATTGAAAAAAATGGCATGGGGGTCCCCCCAAAAATCCATACCAGGCCCTTTGGGTCTGGTATGAATATTAAGCGGAACCCTAAACCAAAATTTAAAAATTGCATGAGGGTTCCCCCAAATTCAATACCAGGCCCTTCAGGTCTGGTATGGATGTTAAGGGGAACCCTGAGCCAAATTTAAAAAAAAAATGGTGTAGGGGTCCCCCTCAAAATCCATAAAATCCATACCAGACCTGGGACTGGTATGGATTTTAAGGGGAATCCCGCACCAAAATTTAAAAAAGAATGGTGTAGGGGTCCCCCCAAAAATCCATACGAGACCCTTATCCGAGCACGCAACCTGGCAGGCCACAGGAAAAGAGGGGGGATGAGAGTGCACCCCCCATCCTGAACCGTACCAGGTAGCCCCCCAAAGCACCTTGTTCCTATGTTGATGGGGACAAGGGCCTCATCCCCACAACCCTTGCCCGGTGGTTGTGGGGGTCTGTGGGCGGGGGATTATCGGAATCTGGAAGCCCCCTTTAACAAGCGGACCCCCAGATCCCAGCCCCCCCTGTTTGAAATGGTAAGGGGTACATTGTACCCCTACCATTTCACAAAAAAAGGGTCAAAATGTTAAAAACCACAAGACACGTCTTGGGACAGGTCCTATATTTAAAAATAAAAAAATAAAAATGTCCCACAAAGTCCATTCATCTTCTTCTCTCTTCTCTCACTTGGCTCACTTCTTCTTTTTCCAGTGGCGCCCCTCCTAATCTGCTTTGGAAGAGAAACTTGAAATTGTTCAAACCTCACCTATGTGCTGATTGTGTAGGCCTTCTTTCTCGGGTGGGGGTAAGGGGGTGCCAAACTGAGCCATGAAAGAATGGTTAGCTTCCTCACTCCTCAAAAGGGTGAAGCACATTATCATAAATTATGTGCACATTCGCAAAGACAGCAGGTGCTGATAACCATGAAAACATGGACCAGGGTTGAAGGATTCATCCCACCTAATATTTTATAAACATTGGGGCTTCAGGACCAAATCCAGAATTTTGTGATCCTGGAGTAAATTGAAATGCTGGTATTCTTCTAATAAGACACACCTTCCAGGGAGTCCATCAAGCTGTATGGAAGAGAACCCAGAGTGACACCAATCTTTCAAACGGCACAGCCCTGTCATACTGGACATATTTTAATAAAGCTCTAATTGTCATTTTTTAACCACTGGCAATATTGAAAAACATGCTTGTTCTGATCAAATATTGTCATAGATCTAAACAGTATGCCATTTCTATTTTTATTTATTTTACCAATGCATCAGTCTAATGTACGATGTATTACATAAACTCAGAGTCAATCTTATAGTTAAAGTATACCTGTACAATAACTAATAAAATAATTTTTTGTTGTTTTATTCTTATGTGCAGTTGCATTTAAATACATATTTACAATACATATGTATTAAACAGCCTGCCACAAGCTCTACATTAATGTTGCTATGTCACCAGTAATTCTGGATTAGCAGTACTGTTTGGAAAGAAGTCATAGACCTATTGATGGTATCAATAGGCTGAAGAGTAGACATGTCTTTTTGTGCTTTTGTTTTAATGAGCACAAAAGGAATCATTGAAGATTTCTATTGACCTTGGTCATTAATTAGTTACATTAACCTTACATGTTAATTAGCTGTCATTCCAGTGTGGATTGCAGAGATGGCTTCAAAGCATCTGTAAACAGACAAAATCACTGTTTGTGATCAGAGCAATAGTTATAACCAATGATATATAAACTAGTAAGAGAATATGTAAGAGATAAGTGAGATTTAGTATGGTGACTGCAGATACCAACTTGATTTAAAAATGCAAGCTGCCAAGCTTTTAGTCTTGTTCTTTAAGCCACAGACCCAGAACAAGTATACATATTGGGAAAGTCAGAGTAAAGACAGATATTAATATTTTTTTTCTAAACCAAAAACTCAGATTATTGAAGCTGGGCTACTTATATTTCAAAAGGAGCGATAAAAAAGTGTCAGCCTCCATATATCTGTCAAGTAGTGTAAGGTGAACCTGGTAAATTTCTTTCGCCAAAGGTTCATCGACTTTTGTTAGAGATTCAACTTAGAGGTAAATCCGACTGAAGTCTATGAAGGGAAGGGGTGAATCTTAGTCCTCATGCACATGGACGTTTTAAAAAACGAGCTGTAAAGCTAGGTTCGACGCCTGGAAAAACTGGCGTTAAAAACGTGATTTTTACCGCGTTTTGCATCAGCGTTTTTGCACGTTTTTTGCGTTTTTGCGCGTTTTTCCACGTTAGCGCTAATAAGCGTTTTTTAATGAAAAACACATCTCTCAGCTATATACACTCCCAAATTTCCCACAATGCCACAGAAACCAAAGAAAATATGTTAATGAGCATGTGTCGGTGCCATTTTGGTAGGAGAGAGAGAGAGGAGAGAGTGTTTCAGAGTCTGTTAAGTTTTCTGTATTTTTCTGAGAAATATGGATCCTGTCATACAGAAGATCGATGAGGCAATCCTTCTGATTGTTTTGCGGAGGCAGCGGAGAATGAGACAGGAGGAGGAGAGAAGCAGCAGACGTCGATTTTGGGTGCATCCAATGGTATCCAATCGGTTTTCTACGAGGTACTTTGGCAATATTTATTCCCAACTGCGCTCATATCCGACAAAGTTCTTTAACTTTACAAGGATGTCAGTGCCGCTCTTTGATGACCTGTTGAAGAGGCTCAGGCCAAGGCTCACAAGGATGGACACTGTGATGCGTAGCTCTGTGTCACCGGAGGAACGGATGCTAGTGACACTCAGGTAAGTGAATACACATATGGGAGTAGGGGTTAGGGTTACGGTTAGGGGTTAGGGTTAGGGGTTAGGGTTAGGGTTGGGGTTAGGGTTAGGAGATAGGGTTAGGGGTTAGGGTTAGGGTTAGGGGTTAGGGTTAGGGGTTAGGGTTAGGAGTTAGGGTTAGGGGTTAGGGTTAGGGTTAGGGGTTAGGGTTAGGGGTTTGGGTTAGGGGGTTAGGGTTAGGGGTTAGGGTTAGGGGTTAGGGGTAAGGGTTAGGGTTAGGGGTTAGGGTTAGGGGTTAGGGTTAGGGTTAGGGGTTTAGGGGTTAGGGTTAGGGGTTAAGGTTAGGGGTTACGGTTAAGGGGTTAGGGTTAGGGGTTAGGGTTAGGGGTTAGGGGTTAGGGGTGGGGTTAGGGGTTAGGGTTAGGGGTTAGGGTTAGGGTTAGGGGTTAGGGTTAGGGTTAGGGTTAGGGGTTAGGGGTTAGGTTTAGGGGGTTAGGGTTAGGGGGTTAGGGTTAGGAGTTAGGGTTAGGGGTTAGGGTTAGGGGTTAGGGTTAGGAGATAGGGTTAGGTTTAAGGGTAGGGTTAGGACTTATGTTTATGTTTTTCTCTTTCAATAACTAAATTTATTATGTTATCTTAGGTTCCTTGCCACGGGACAAAGTTATGCTTCCTTGCATCATTACTTCCTCCTTGGCCTCTCAACGGTCTCAAAAATAATAAAGGAAACATGTGTGGCAATATGGGAGGAATTGCATAACATTGTAATGCCAAAGCCAACAGAAGACATCTGGGAATCAGTTGTGGACACTTTTTGGGAAAAAACTCAGTTCCCAAATTGTATAGGAGCCCTTGATGGGAAACACATCAGGGTGAAGAAGCCTCCCGACTCTGGATCGTCATATTTTAATTATAAAAAATATTTTTCGGTGGTTGTCCTGGCATTGTCCGATGCACACCTCAAATTTCTTTTTGTTGATGTGGGAGCATATGGAAGCCAAGGTGACGCCCGCATATTCCGCGAGTCGGCCTTCAGACGTCGTCTACATGAGGGACGACCCAATATTCCTGAAAGCAGGCCTCTACCCTGCACTGAAGAACCCAGCTTGCCATTAGTCATGGTGGCAGATGAGGCCTTTGGACTGGCTGAAAATCTTATGAGGCCATACAGTGGCACTGGTCTCAGCAGACAACAAAAAATTTACAATTATCGGCTCAGCCGTGCACGCCGTGTTGTTGAATGTGCATTCAGGGTGTGCAGGGCCAAATAGCGAGTTTTGCTGACAAGTATGCAATTGGATGTTGACAACGCCATTAAAGTCGTCCTGGCATGCTGCGTTCTGCACAATTTTCTGCGGGACAGTGACAGAAATAATGTTGAGCCCATTAACCAACTTCAGAGGGTTCAATTTATGGACTTGCGTTCAACTGCACGTCTCATGAGCATTCGAAACCAATTTGCAGAATTTTTTGAATCCCCTGATGGAGAGGTATCATGGCAGAATGATTATATCTAAAAAATATTTGCAATACATCTACCTTTGCTTTCTTGTGTTTTTTGAAATAAAGCATTTCAAAATTGAAGTTTGTTATTTTTAGGTCCATTTATCAACGATTGTTCTAAAAGTCAATTTGACTCTGCCTTCGGGGTAAGCCTAGGCTAAGCCCAAAAAAGAGCAAGCTTACGCTTGTCCGAAGGCAGAGTACGATAGAGTCCTTTGCACTCTGCCTTCAGGGCAAGCAGAGTGCAAAGGAGTGCTGTTGTGCATCATATAAAAGACAAATTGAACACATTTATTTTCAATCAAAAAAACATATTTAATAAAGGATTGGGATCACAACTGGTATTTCAAGAAAAAAAAAAATTTATTCTGGGATCACAACTGGTGATAGGTGGTGGTGGATGCTTGATTGCATTGGGGATGTGGGGATTGGGGACGGGTAATGGTTGGGCCTGGCGATCACTACCAAAATCCTGCTGGTTGCGGGGTAGAGGGTATGGGGGCTGAAAATGGGAGGTGGAAGGTTGAAATTCACCATAGGAGTGCACGTTATGGAATGAGGTCTGGGACGGCATAGGTGGTGGTTGGCGTTGAGGAGGGGGCTGATAGTGAGAGGGGGGTGCTAGCACTGCTGAGGTCCCAGGGGCCATTGGGGGATCATGAGAAACATTATATGGATCGCATGGAGGTGGCCCGCCACTTAATTTAGCATGACGGTATTGCATTGCAATAGCATACATGCGATCCATACAAAGCTTCTCTTGGTCTCCCCCAATGTCCTCCAGGATGTGGTAAAGGCTGCGGCAGAAGCAGGCGCGTGGGTTGTTGGTGTTAAAAAGGCATCCATACTGCGCCTCTCCTGCCGCACTTCCTGCAGCAGTGCTAGCACTCTGTCATCAGCCTCCGGATTATAGCCGCCCCTCGCCTGACGTCCACGCCCACAGCCACGAACACCGCCATGACCGCGCTGCTCTCCACCTTGATGACTGGCAGGAGACGGTGATTCCACAGCCCTCGATTCCTGCAAAAGAACAAAAATGTTTACATTGACATGTACATGGACAGACAGACAATGAGATAGACAGGCAGACCGAAGCAGTTACCTCATCTGTGTACTCAACACCTCCCTCGCTGATTGGTCGTGGAGATCCAGTGCTGGTCATAGGACTGCTTGGTCTCTGAACCTCAGCCTCTTCTGCATCCACCTCTCTGAGTCTAAAGTTAGAAGTTGTCCTGCAGACAATACAAATTGTATAAACGTAACTACTTTAGCCCGGACAATTCAGCTGGCCAAAGACCCGAGCACTTTTTGCGATTTGTCACAGCGTCGCTTTAACAATGGTGGTCGTGCAACGTGGCTCCCCAACGTGGCTCCCCAACGTGGCTCCCCGTGGCTCTTTTTGGTTTAGGCCAATATGTATATACAGATTTCAGTTAATAAAGTTTTTGTTGCCAAAAGTTATAGCGTCTATGAAAACAGGGGAGAGTTTTATGGCATTTTTTTTACAAATTTTTTTTTTATTAGTAATGGGGGAGATCAGCGATTTTTAGCATGACTGCGACAATACGGTGGACACATTGGACAATTTGGACACATTTTTGGAAAAATTGTCATTTTTACAGCGATCAGTGCGATTAAAATTACAATGATTGCAAATTTTTTTTTAATTAGTAATGGGGGAGATCAGCGATTTTTAGCATGACTGCGACAATACGGCCGACATATTGGACAATTTGGACACATTTTTGGAAAAATTGACATTTTTACAGCGATCAGTGCGATTAAAATTGCAATGATTGCAATTTTTTTTTTAATTAGTAATGGGGGAGATCAGCGATTTTTAGCATGACTGCGACAATACGGCCGACATATTGGACAATTTGGACACATTTTTGGAAAAATTGTCATTTTTACAGCTATCAGTGCGATTAAAATTGCAATGATTGCAAATTTTTTTTAGTAATGGGGGAGATCAGCGATTTTTAGCATGACTGCGACAATATGGCCGACATATTGGACAATTTGGACACATTTTTGGAAAAATTGTCATTTTTACAGCGATCAGTGCGATAAAATTGCAATGATATACTGTAAAAATTACACTGGCATTGACCTCTTCCTCTCCCTGAGACGATCGCCGGTGTGCCCGCGGACATTGAGTCCGCAGGACCCGCGGTCGGACTCATGGACCTCGCAATGGGAAAGCGCGCCGCCAAGGCGGCAACTTAAAAGGGACGTACAGGTACGCCCATTTGTGCAGCCGTGCCATTCTGCCGACGTATATGTACATGTGGCGTTCGGAAAGTGGTTACAATAGCCATGGAACATACTGCCTGAAAAGCAATGTACATAGGCAAATACATGAAAAAAACAAAAAACTTACGGTCTGGTATGGCTCTGCATATTTTGCCGTAAGAATAGCAGATTGCTGTGGTACACATGTTGTTTCTTTGTTGGCGCTGGTGTCTTCGTCCGTGAGGTCCCTCCTGACACGGTCAAGTAGGGACTTCCAGCGGCGCTGCATAATTTTGCCTAAAATAACATAGAAAACAAAGGGTTAAATATGCAATCTTCGTTTACATTACACACAAACAGATCATGCATTCAAGGAAAATAAACTTACTTATTTCCCTTCTTTCGGCATTTCTCATTTGTTCCCAGCCAGGGGTGATGGCAGCACTGATGTCCTCCTAGGCTTTCACTTTCCATATGTGGTCTCCATGAAGTGGATGTGCCACATCCCACAGTTCTGGATGGGCCTGTACCGCACTAATGAGCTCCATTTGCGAAACAGCACTTGCCATCTTCAAGCCAATAACCACAGTCACACGGCTGTGCAAAGGACTCTTGGGTAATCTAATGTCCAGACAGGAATTTCCTGTTTTTACAGAGATTACAGTGTCCAATCATCTATTTTGAGCAAAAAAACGCCGGAGCTAAAAAACGCGAAAAAACGCTGCGGTCGCGTTTTGACGCGTTTTTCAGCGTTTTTCCGCGTTTCGCGTTTTTACAGCTCTAGCGCCGCGCCTCGGAACGCACTGTTCCTGGGTTTTTTTTACAGCTTAAAAACGCCTAGGCCATTTGCAGCTCAAAAACGTTTAGGTGGGCATGAATCCATAGACTAACATAGACAGGCGTTTTTAAGCTGTAAAAAACGCTCAAAAACGCGGCTGTAAAAACGTCCATGTGCATGAGGACTTATTGTTAAATTCTGTCCATTTTAGGGCCAATAGGCAACTACCGTATTTATCGGCGTATAACACGCACCGGCGTATAACACGCACCCCAAGTTTATGAGGGAATTTTAAGGAATATAACTTTTAGGAAGGAAGTTTAAGGAAAAAAAACTTACATTTAAATGCCCATCAATGCAGCGTTATCGGTGTCCATCTGCAGCCTTGTCAGTGCAGCTTTGCCCCAGTGCAGAATTGTCAGTGTAGGCTTGTCAGTGCAGCTTTGCCCCAGTGCAGCCATGTCCCCAGTGGTCAGTGCAGCCTTGTCCCCAGTGCAGCCATGTCCCCAGTGGTCAGTGCAGCCTTGTCCCCAGTGCAGCCATGTCCCCAGTGGTCAGTGCAGCCTTGTCCCCAGTGCAGCCATGTCCCCAGTGGTCAGTGCAGCCTTGTCCCCAACATACACCGCCGCCGACATACACAAGTTACACTGTGTATTTTTAAATATGGTGCCGCGGAGTTCGGAGGGACTCGGGGGCGCTCGTTCAGCTGAACGAGCGCCGCCGAGAATACAGTGACTGGGCGGAGCCGAGATACACATAGCCGCGGGTTCTCGGCTATTCTCGGCGCCGTTCACAGTCACGCCCAGTCCCTATGATGGACATAACAGAGGTCCAATGGCGGGACTGGGCGGGACTGTGAACGGCGCCGAAAAGAGCCGAGAACCCTCGGCTATGTGTATCTCGGCTCCGCCCAGTCACTGTGTTCTCGGCGGCGCTCGTTCAGCTGAACGAGCGCCCCTGAGTCCCACCGAACTCCGCGGCGCCATATTTAAAAATACACGCTATGTGAATGTCGGCGGCGATCACAGCGATTGCTCCGATAGTTCACAAAATAGCGGGGATCGACGTATAACACGCACCCACGATTTTCCCCTGATTTTAAGGGGAAAAAAGTGCGTGTTATACGCCGATAAATACGGTACTTTAAAAAAAAGTACAAAAAGCTGGACATGAGCAACATGTAGCAGGGAGAGAGTTATTTTTAGGCCTTCAAGGGCAACATTGAAAATACACAAATCCTTTAAATAACATGCTTGAGGGATGTCTTAAATATGTACATGGTGTTTTACAGAACAGTAGAGATTGTTTACACTAGCAGTGAATATTTGGCCGCCATGGAATGAATTATTTTGCTTTAACAATTAGCTTGGCTTACATTTAGGGGCAGTAACCACTATATGATTCATTTCAATTTGAAAACAAAGCATTTGTTTTTCAAATAGTTTTAGTAGCAACACATGCTTTATGCAACTGGTAATAGATTAGACTTTACTCCAAAAATTTAGAGGTAGCAGATGACAGTGTAAAATGGCCAGCAATAGTATAATTTGGAATAGCAAGGCTAGGCCTAAATGTACTAGAGACAAAGATCTCAGACTGAGGTTTCACTGCAAAAAATTAAGATACTGCTGAGGATACACCAGTAGAAAATTGGCCAGCAGTGGGACAGTTTTAATCATGGATATTAGTAAATATACAAAAGACAAA
Organism: Lithobates clamitans; assembly: GCA_037952925.1. Classification (NCBI taxonomy): domain Eukaryota; kingdom Metazoa; phylum Chordata; class Amphibia; order Anura; family Ranidae; genus Lithobates; species Lithobates clamitans. The sequence continues at coordinate 6,122,719 of JBBGZY010000415.1, forward strand.
CATAACAGCTATTTTACTACAAGAATTAAGAGATTGCAGATGATACAGTGATGTAAAGTTGGCCAGCAGCATGGATAATTTTAATGAGCAAAGCTAGGCCCAAATTTACTAAAGACAACAAGCTGGGGGTTTCTAGTACAGGAATTAAAGAGTAAGTGAGGGCTATATAGATGCTTAAAAACACTGCTACCCTCTCCTCCTACCTATACTTTATGCTGTTTGTAAAAGAGATGCTTATAAATATCTTTACTTCAATTTTCATCAGTCTGATCATGTGATACAGAAGCCACAGCTCCCTGTGACAATAAGTGGCTGCTGCAGGGGAGAGAAGGGATACCCAGCAATCAATGGGCACTAAAAGCCAGCAGGTGACATTACAGCTCTGGCAATCCAGCGTCGTTGTCAAGTGCTCCATGACACAGGGACATAAAGCATTAGTAGCACATGACTGCATCAAATTACATTCAAGAAAAAGGTAAGAGGAGTGGGGAAAATAATATTTAAAAGCAAATTTATATTTAGCTTAAAGGGGTTGTAAACCTTCATGGTTTTTCACCTCAATGCATTCTATGCATTAAGGTGAAAAACCTCTTGCAGTGCAGCAGCCCCCCAGTGCCCCTGTTTTACTTACCAGAACCCTCTTTTTCTTGCGCCGGGGACGAGCACACCAGCTCTAGCCGGTGTCTCGTGTCCTGATTGGCTAGATTGATAGCAGCGCAGCTATTGGCTCCCGCTGCTGTCAATAAAATCCAAGGATGCGGGCGCCGGGGGCGGGGCCGAGTCCGGCATTCATGTCTGTGGACACAAATGCTGTACTCGGGAGCGGGCCCGCAAGGCAACCCCCTCAGGGAAGCGCTTCCCCTAGGGGGTTATCTGATGCGGGGAGGATCTGCAAGAGCCGCTGGGGGACACCAGAAGAGCAGGTTCGGGGCCACTCTGTGCAAAATGAGCTGCACAGTGGAGGTAAGTTTGATATGTTTGTAATTTAAAATTTTAAAAAACAAACCCTTACAATCACTTTAAACTTCCCCCTTAAGATACTGCAAAGAATATAGCAGTGTAAAATTGGCCAGCAGTGAGACAGCTTTAATCCTGAATAATAGGCCTAAAATGTTACATAGTTAGTCTGGTTGAAAAAAGACACAAGTCCATCTAGTTTAACCAATAAAAGGGAAAAAAATATCCAAAAAAGAAACCATACAATCCTATATACACAATCCTATACCCACAGTTGATTCAGAGGAAGGCAACAAACCCCAGCAAGGCATGATCAAATCTGGGGAATAAATTTGGGAAAATAAGTTTCTTCCTGATCCCCGAGAGGCAATCGGATATACCCTGGCCAAAACCACCTCTTGAGGGAATCTATTCCACATTTTCACAGCTCTTACTATAAAGAAACCTTTTCTGTATTTGGGGATTAAATCTCTTTTCCTCTAGACATAAAGAGTGACCCTTGTCCCCTGTTATGACCTTAAAGTGGATAACTCAACACCAAGTTCCTTTGGACCACTTATGTATTTATACATGTTGTCCGTATCCCCCTTAATCTCCTCTTCTCAAGAGAGAATTAATTCAGTTCTTCTAATCTTTCCTTATAGCTAGACATGTGCATTTAGTTTCGTTCTAAATCGAAATTTGGACAATTTTTTCATTATTCGGAAATTCAGATGCATCCAAATTTCCAAATTACAATAGTAACGAATTTTAAAAAATCCAAAATAACAATTTAAATCGAAAAACGGCCAAAATTTGAATCAAATCGAATTCAAAAAGAATTTGAAAACAAATTTGAATCGAATTCGGAAAATGTCAAAAACCATGAAATCAGACCAAGACAGAAGTACAGTTAAATCAATCTTGTTTAATAATAAAAATAAAAAGAACAAACGTAGTCAAAACATAGCCAAAGTTCAGTAACAGGAACGCATAGTCAGCCAAACCAGAAGTCAGGGATCAAAGTAGTGGAACAGCAAGCAGGATCTGGAGCCAGAAGAGATGTCAGCAAAGCCAGTCTTTAAAAATGAACGCAGGAGATGTTTCTTGTGATGTTGACCAAGGCGAAGACAGAGACCCTCTGGACTGGATGGCTTAAGTAGGCAGGACTGACAAGCAGGATATGAACAACAGCTGAGTAACTGTGGAGAGAGATGGGAGCTGGCAATTAGCCGACAGCTGAGCGGCCAGCTCAGAGAAGGAAGGGCTGAACCCAGCCCTGACAGTACCCCCTCCTCTCGGAAGACCACCAGGCTTGAGGGGAAAACGCCGATGGAAATCACAGAGGAGGACAGGGGCATGTACATCTCCTGAGACCCAAGAGCGTTCCTCCGGGACCGTACCCCTTCCAATGCACCAGGTACTGTATGCGCCCACGGAACCTATGGGAGTCAACAATGGACTGTACTTCATACTCCTTATGGTTTTCAACCTGCATAGGTTGAGGACGTGGCACCGAGGTGGTAAAGCGGTTGCAGACCAAAGGTTTTAATAAGGAGACATGAAATACATTCAAAATATGCATATTAGAAGGAAGATCTAATGCGTAAGCCACTGGGTTAATCCTGCGAAGTATATGGAAAGGCCCAATAAACCGAAGTGCGAACTTCAGTGAGGAAACATGAAGTCAGAGGTTGCAAGATGACAGCCAGATTATGTCTCCAACCTGGTAGGAATACTCTGTGGAACAAACGAGTCAGGCAACATGGAAGGTTGGAAACCATAACTCGCCATAAACGGGGACAAATGGGAAACAGAATTCAAGGCACTGTTGTGAGCAAACTCTGCCCACGGTAAGAGGTCTGACCAGTTGTTATGATGGTCAAAAATATAGCAACGTAGGAATTGCTCCAAGGACTGTTTGGCTCATTCTGCAGCCCCATTAGACTGTGAGTGATATGCAGAGGAGAAAGCAAGCTGAATTCTCAACTGTGCACAAAAGGCTCGCCAGAGCCGGGACACAAACTGACTATCCCCATCCGAGACAATCACCTTGGGTAGCCCATGTAAGTGAAAGATCTCCCGAGCAAAAACGGAAGACAGTTCCTTAGAAGTGGGCAACTTCTTAAGTGGAATACTATGACACATCTTTGAGAATCGGTCAACCACCATAAGGATAACTATGTTGCCCTGGGAGTTGGGTAACTCCACAATGAAATCCATAGACAGGTGGGTCCAGGGCCTCTCTCCAATGGGTATGCGTTGTAGGAGGCCTACTGGAAGGTATCATGGAGTCTTACTCTGAGCACACACGGAACAGGCAGCTACGAAGGCAGTTACATCAGCACATAGACTAGGCCACCAGAATTGTTGGGAAATGGCCCAAACGAGTTGATTCCTCCCAGGGTTGCCAGCAGCCTTGGGAGAATTGTAAGTCTGGATCACAGCAGTAAGGAGACTCTCTGGGACAAAGCAGCGGTCACAAGGTTTCTCAGGCAGAGCATGGACCTGAGCAGGAAGAATTTTGTCACCCAAAGGAGAAGTGAGACTGGTGCGAACCATAGCCAGAATATGATAAGGAGGAATCACAGGAACCGGAACTGACTCTAACTTGGAAGTGGAGGAAAATAGTTGTGACAAGGCGTCAGCCCTTCCATTCTTAGTACCGGGTAAGAATGAGACAATGTAATTGAAACTTGACAAGAAAAGAGCCCATCGCGCCCTTCTAGCCTCAGATAAGAATGTGAAATTCTTATGGTCAGTAAGAATAAGAACCTGTACAGTGGTACCTTCGAGGAAATGTCTCCATTCTTTTAGGGCTAAAATGATCACCAACAGCTCTCTGTCACCAATTTAGTAAATGCACTCCACAGGTGACAATTTATTGGAAAAGTAGCCACAAGGATGCATAGCACTATCAGAGGTATGACATTGAGACAGAAGGGCATCAACACTAGTCTCAGAAGCATCAACCTCAAGTATAAAGGGTAAGGTAGGCTCAGGATGTGCCAACAACAGAGCAGAAAAAAGGGCAGCCTTGAGAGTCTCAAAGGCCTTAATGGACTCTGGAGACCAACTCTGTGGGTTATCGTACTTTCTGGTCATATCAATCAGGGGCTTGACCAGAGATGAGAAGTTATGAATAAATTTCCGATAATAGTTGGTAAAGCCCAGGAAACGATGCAGAGGACATAAACCCACGGGTCGGGGACACTGTAGGACTGGCGAAAGTTTACCTGGGTCCATCGAAAAACCAGCAGTGGAAATGACAAATGCCCAGGAATTTAACCTGTTCACAATGGAACTCACACTTCCCCAGTTTACAATAGAGATTGTTCTCTCTTAGTTTCTGAAGCACACGACAGACAGCTGTGTGGTGGCTCTCCAGTGACTTGGAAAATATGAGGATATCATCGAGATAAACCACCACACATAACTGCAACAAATCTGGGAGGACATCGTTAATAAATTCCCGGAAAACTGCCAGGGCGTTACAAAGGCCAAAAGGCATTACGAGGTATTTATAATGGCCTGTTCTCATATTAAGAGCAGTTTTCCACTCGTCACCCTCCTTAATTCTCACGAGATTGTATGCCCCTCTCAAATGAAGCTTCATGAAAACCGTTGCTCCCTTGAGGCGGTCAAATAACTCCGTAATCAATGGAATTGGATAGGCATTCTTAATCATGAAATGATTGAGGCCCCTATAATCAATACAAAGTCTCAGTTCACCACTCTTCTTCTTCACAAAGAAGAAACCAGCACCAGCAGGAGAAGAGGATTTGCAGGTGAAACCTCGAGAAAGTGCTTCTGCAACATACTCCTCCATGGCCTGATCCTCCAAGACCAACAAAGGGTAAACCCGGCCACGAGGGGGTATGGCACCAGGCTGAAGGTCAATTGCACAATCATATGGCCGGTGTGGAGGCAAACTACCGGCTTGACCTTTGTCAAAGACATTGCTAAAATCGCGGTACTCCTCTGGCAGGGAGGAGAGTGAAGAGGTGCACAGAACATTGACTACCTTCTGGAAGCATGTCTCACTGCATTGTGGTGACCAGGAGAATGCCTTAGTACGGAGCCAATCAAAAGAGGGGTTGTGCCTCTGTAACCAAGAATAACCAATAACCAACGGAAACTTGGGTGAGGAAATAACTTGGAATTGGATTATCTCATGGTGAAGAGCCCCTACGACCATGAACAATGGACCTGTCTCATGAGTCACATGGGCAGGCTGTAGAGGTCTCCTGTCAAGAGCCTCAATGGCAAGTCGAGTGTCACGCAGCTGCAGTGGAATATAGTGCTTCGATACAAAGGCAGCATCAATGAACAGGCCTGCAGCCCCAGAGTCGATTAGAGCCTGCATCTCGATGGACGACTCAGCCCAAGAAAGGGTAACCGTGGCAGGACCTCAAGGTTCGGGCATTCACTGGATGGGTAGGACAAGACTTCAAAAAGTGACCTGCCTGGCCACAATAAAGGCACAATCTCTCCCTCCTAATAAAGGTTCTCTCATCCGCAGAGAGACGCGTGAAATCCAAGTGCATGGGTTCGCCTTCACTGACCGACACGGTACCACAAGGCATGGGAGGTGAGGGAGGCATGGCTGGGACTGCAAAGCTCAGAGACAAACATACAGGAGGCTTCCGCAAGTGCTCCTTAAAAGAGAGTCTCTCTGTGGAGTCAATGAGAATGGCAAACATGATCAACTTCTCCAGCTCAGTGGGTATATCTCGGGCTGCTATCTCATCCTTGATGGTATCCGAGAGACCATGAGAAAAAGCAACCATGAGGGCCTCATTGTTCTATGCAATCTCTGCTGCCAGAGTATGGAATTCAATGGCGTAGTCAGCAACAGTTCTCGTACTCTGTTCGATGAACATGAGGCACTTGGCAGCAGAAGCGGAGCGTGTGGGAACATCAAATACCCTTTTAAACGAAACCACAAACTCAGGGTAGCTCAAGACAACAGTTTTTTGCGTCTCCCATAAAGGGTTTGCCCAGGCCAAGGCTCTCTCTGAAAGCAAAGATATCACAAAACCTACTTTGCTTCTGTGCATGGGAAACACCTGGGGCAGCATCTCAAAGTATATCTCAACCTGGTTAAGAAAACCTCTGCATTGGACTGGGTTGCCCCCAAATCACTGGGGAAGCACAGCAGAACCAGACATACCTCTTATAGAGGTAACACTTGAGGCAGATGCCTGCACAGAGACTGGCACAGCAGCAGGGTCAGCCTGCAACATAGGTTGTACCGGGGTGGCCACAGTGGGAGATTCCAGGTGAGCCATGTGACTCAGGATCATTTGTAACGCAGTGGCGAACTGATCCAAAAGGTGATCCAGTTCATTCAATCTGGAAAAAATATTACCAACAAGTGGATTGACTGCATCTTCTGAATTCATGGCCTTCACCTACTGTCAGAAACCATGAAATCAGACTGAGACAGAAGTACAGTTAAATCACACTTGTTTAATAATAAAAGTAAAAAGAACAAACTTAGTCAAAACATAGCCAGGGTTCAGTGACCGGAACAGATAGTCAGCGAAACCAGAAGTCAGGGATCAAAGCAGTGGAACAGCAAGCAGGATCTGGGGCCAGAAGGGATGTCAGCAAAGCCAGTCTTTAAACAGGAATGCAGGAGATGTTTCTTGTGATGTTGACCAAGGCGAAGGCAGAGACCCTCTGGACTGGATGGCTTAAGTAGGCAAGACTGACGAGCAGGATATGAACAACAGCTGAGTAACTGTGGAGAGAGATGGGAACTAGCACTTAGCCAACAGCTGAGCAGCCAGCTCAAAAAAGGAAGGGCTGAGCCCAGCCCTAACAGAAAAATAAAAATCAATTTTCTAAACAAATAATGCAATAAAATAGAATATAAAATTATACAGCAATAGAATAAAAATAAAAGAATAGTAAAGAATAGAATAGCATTGAATAGAATGTAATAAAAAAAATAGAACATGACCGTCTTCCCAAATTCGAATTTAAAATAGTATAAATTTGAATTCAAGAATAGATTGGAAAATAATTCAAAACAATGGAAACTAAAATGATAGAAAAGAATAGAAAAACAATAGAACAGAATAGAATAAAATATAATATATATTATATTTTATTCTATTCTGTTCTATTGTTTTTTTCTATTCTATTTTTTTATATTATTTTCTATTCTATTCTAATCATTTCTATTCGAATTTGAATTCATTCTATACAAAATTTGAATTTCTTACAGAATGAAATCAAATTTTAATAGAAAATATTAGAATAGATTAGTTTCATATTCGAATTAGAAAAGAATTCGAAAGAATTCGAAAAAACTTGATCAAAATCGAAAAAATTCAACCGCATTCGAAAAAATTCAACCGCATTCGAAAAAATTTGACCGAATTCGAAAAAGTAAATTGTATATAGAAAAACAATAGAACAGACAAATATATAATATATATTACATTTTATTCTATTCTATTGTTTTTCTATGCTATTCTTTTCTATTATTTTCTATTCTAATCTTTTCTATTCAAACTTGAATTAATTTTATACCAAATTTGCATTTTGTATAGAATGAATTCGAATTCGAATAGAAAAGATTAGAATATAAAATATTATATATTTTTTTTATAATTTGATAGAATTTTTTCGAATTTGATCAAAATTTTTCGCATTCAGTCAAATTTTTTTCTAATTCGAATATGAAACAAAATGAATCCCAAAAATTAATGTAACGAATGCAAAAAATTTAACTAAATGAATTTAGTTACATAACGAGTCTAAACTAAACAAATTTTTTCATCCTGCACATGTCTACTCATAACTGAGCTCCTCCATGCCTCTTGTAAGTTTGGTTGCCCTTCTCTGCATATTCTCCAGTTCCCCAATATCCTTTTTGTGAAATGGTGCCCAAAACTGAACTGAATATTCCAGATGAGGTCTTACTAATTATTTGTACAGGGGCAAAATTATATCTTTCTCTCTGGAGTCTATACTTCTCCTAACCTCCCTAGCGGTATTCCCGAGTGTGGCTCGGGGTGAATTTTCATTACCAAAAGCGGTAACCCCAAGCCACACTCGGGATTGCATTGCAGCATCTATTCAAAGTTATTTACCTTGTGTCCAGGATCCTGCGATGTCTCCCCGCTGTGTGTGCGAGCCGTGTCTCCGCTTGATCTATCACAGTGCCGAGCTCCGTTCCCTACGAGCGTTGCGACTCACGTGGACGGAGCACAGCGCCAAATTCAAGTTAAAAAATGTTAAAAACACATTACACATACAGTACACTGTAATCTTACATTACTGTGTCACATTATTTCACATCCCTTTTGTCCCTAGTGGTTTGTTCAATGCCCTGCATGCAGTTTTATAGTATATAAACTGTTCTTTCTGCCTGGAAACTGGAGATTGTCCATAGCAACCAAAAAGTGTCCCTTTACATCAAAAGCGGTTTTAGACCAGCTAGAAAACAACGATAATAAATTAGAATCACTTGAAGGATTGAGTAATAGTGATTTGTGGGGAAATTCGTCATCAAACACTGAAAGTAATAACAGCGACAAATCTGCAACTGAGCAAATTTCAGTGTTTTTGATTTGATTACATTATTGAATATTTTTTATTATTATTATTATATTATTATTTGATATACTTATTTATAGTTAATTATATTATAATTTATGATTTTGTGTTTCAAACTTTATCATACCCGGGCTATCTACTAGACTCTTGTTTGGACAGATTTAAGTGTGTTATTCCTAAGAATTACAGGCTTACCATATAGAACGCCAAATTACCATGCAAAACATTTTTATCGCTTTGAGCATCAGAAATCTGACAGAATCATACCGCCAGGGAGGTTAATACAAGAAAGGACCTTGCTTGGTTTGGAAACCGCAGCTTGGCATTGCATTCTATTATTAAGCTTATGATCTACCAGAACACCCAGATCCTTCTCCTTCATTGATAACCCCAGTTGTACTGCCCCTATTATGTATGATGCATGCATATTCTTAGCCCTCATATGCATAACTTTAAATTTTTTAACATTAAACCTCATCTGCCACATAGTTGCCCAATTAAACAGTGCATTTAGGTTGTCTTGTAAGTTGGAGACATCCTGTAAGGACATAATTCCACTGCATAGCTTGGTGTCATCTGCAAACACTGAAATGGTACTTTTAACCCCAGCCCCTATATCATTTATATATATATATATTAAAAAGTAAAAAGTAAGGGTCCCAACACTGAACCCTAGACCTTTCAGAGTATGATTTATTAACCTCTACTCTCTGAATTCAGTCCTTTAGCCAGTTTTATATCCATTTAGAAACTGATTTTTCAAGGCTTGTAGACTTTACCTTACACATTAGCCATGTGTAAGGAACTGTGTCAAACGCTTTTGCAAAATCCAAGTATACCATGTCCACAGCCGCCCCTTAAAGGTTTTACGTACCTCCTCATAAAAAGAAATCAGATTTGTCTGACAACTTCTGTTTTTCATGAACTAATGTGTTGCTTGAAATATTTTTTCCAGCAAGAACTCATCTATGTATATTCCTAACTTTTATTTAATCTATGCATATTGGGAGTGTGGTAGATGTGAGCGATAATATGTGAGATGGTTTAAAGGGGAGTTCTGCCCCCCCATAAAAAAATGAAAAGTCAGCAGCTACAAATACTGTAGCTGCTGACTTTTAATATTAGGACACTTACCTGTCCAGGTTTCACTCGATGTTGGCGCCCCAGCTGATTTTTGGAACAGCTCTCGGGTGCTCCCGCCACCATTCATGGTAAGGGAATTCGGCAGTGAAGCACGCTGCGCTTTCTAACTGACCCAGCGGAAGAGGAAGGAGGAGGGGATGGTGCCGTGGCACTGTCTCCCGGAAGTGGGGACATGTACCTGTCTAAAACCCCTTCCCCCCTTCCCCCCTCCCCCCCTTAAAGGTGCCAAATGTGGCATCGGAGGGGGGAAGCAGATAATCGGAGGTTCCACTTTTGGTGGAACTCCAGCAGAAATAAGAACCCAACCCTGTGACTACTTTTTCTTTCTTCTGGGTTTGGCTTTATGTGTTTTATTAGTGCTGCATCTTGGCATGTATGCCTCTCATTTCAATCTTCCAGGTCCACTGCTTTCCCACTGTTCCCCAGATATGATTCAAAATCTTATTACATAGTCAATAAGGCTAAAAGAGACTGATACCCTTCAAGTTCAACTTTTCTCAATTCCTGCAGACCTTTGGTCTAAAGGAAAGTATGTATATGGCTTTTGCCAATCTTCCCCTTCAAGGCAGAGTTGCCTACCCCCACAACTTTTTTTTACTAAAAAACATGGAAAATGTACTTTACTATTACAAGTAAACAATCAATATTCAAGCAGCATAAGCAATATGTAAAAGTTAAAAGTACCTACAACAAATATTCTTACTATAAACTACAGTTAATAGGTCAAAAAACAAGTATGACAATGTGTGAACATGACTTAAAAAAGGAGCATTGTGCTTTGAACTATGTCTGTTGAGAGCTTTACTATTTTTACCATGTTCCGGTTTCACTGATTATGTGCAGAGCTATTTATTAAACATGATTAGTGAAATGTCATAGAGACTAACGTGGAATATTGCAAGATGATCAATGCTGCACTCCAGGTCGGTTAAATAGAAAAAAAGTATCTCTGCATACTCTGAACATCATGATTTAGAGAAGGACAACCTGGGAGGGAAAAAACACACTGTGAAAGCCATGGTGATAAATGGGTGTGACTAGTTTGCACTGAATATTGAGTTTGGTTTAAAAAGACATTGTTAAATAAAGTCTAACCCTATTTGGAGTATACCCTACAACAGTGGCAGCTGGTGCTCAATATTTTTTTGGGGGGGCAGCAAACCAACGCCATACCCTCCCCCCCAGAAGATGGATGTGAGGGCAGGCGATCAACCCCCCCATGCGTGGGAGAGTGACGGACAGAGGCCTCCTTAACTTAGGAAGCAGATGACAGGGATTTCGCTCCTCTCTCCGGGGCCGTTGCTTCTCCTCCTGGCCAAACAGCAAGTGGGTCCTGAGACTACCTGTCCAATCGGGTCTCAGGCCCAGCTTCCTGACTGGCCAGGAGGAGAAGCAGGGAGATAATAGTGAATATTCATTTGCTATTGTCACACAAGTGGGTGCCTCAGGCTCTAATCACATGCTTAAAAAAAACCCAGTTGAAATCCATGCCATTTAATTTAACAATTTAATGGATCAGTTTGGACTTTTTATGTGGAATTTGGCTTTTATTTAGTTTTAATTTCACCTTTAGATATTCTTTATTTTTCATTTCATCAATTCTTTACAAAATAAATTTTTTATATGTGTTCATATTCCATTTATTTAGCACTGGTTCACTACTAGTACTTTCACTGTTTAGCGCAGCTATTTTTTCCTTATCCGTGAAGGGTTTGTTTAGGTGGTATAACTGACTGTCTGAAAGTGTAGGGGGTTTGACTTTCTGTAGAAATATGTTTATGTCTTCTGTAGAGGGTTGAGGTGTAGACGGGTCTTTATTAGGATTGTATAGGTGGCTATAGTAATCACTGAATGCGTCTGCTATGTCCAGTGGATTAGTTAGACTTTCCTTTGTGTGTGGGTGGTAAAGGTGTGATAACTTTGTTTTAGTTCTCCTGCCTTTAAGACGTTGTTGCATGTTTTCAAAAGAGTGGAGGAGTAGGATCCTGAGTTCTTGTCTTAGTGACATCAATTGTATTGATTGCGATGGGTGGGGGTTGGTTTTATGTCTGGTTTCTAAATTACCTATTTGTGATATAAGGGTATCTATACATTTCGTCCTCTTCTTTTTATCATAAGAGCTCAATTTCCTTAATATACCATGCATGAATGCTTTCTGTGCATTCCACACCACGTTGTGGTCGTCCACTGAGCCAATGTTGTGTGCAAAGAATTCAGATATTTGATCTGTAATCTCTGGTTAATAATTTGTATATTGTATTATATAGTTGTTTGCACGCCAGAGAAATGTGTTACATTGATGAGTGGAATCTTCAATGATTAGTGTGATAGGAGCCTGGTCCGACCACGTTGTTGTGTGGATTACAAATGCAGTTATTTTTAGTAATAGCCATTTATAGGTAAGGATCATATCTATTCAGGAGTATGAATTATGATGTGGGGAGAAATAGGTATAGTCTCTCGGATATGCGTTGGCATCTCCATATATCAAAAATATACTGACATGCAAGGAATTTCTTCAAGGGCAATTCTCTCCTTTTTGTTGCAGAGGTGGTGTCCATATGGATATCCGATACCATATTTAGATCTCTGCAAATGGCTAAGTGGCATTTTTGGATTGATTGGGCAGTACGCAGAACTTTGCGGAAGAAACTCATTTGATGAGTGTTGGGGGCGTAGATGTTGATTATTGTGTAATCCTTTTTATTGATTGTGCAAACAAGATTTATGAAGCGACCATTTGCGTATGATAGTTCCTGTTTGAGGCTGAAGTCTACTGTATCTCTAACAGCTATCAGGACATCTCTCTTTTTAGAGGTGTATGAGGCTTTGTAGATGTGAGGGAATTGATGGTTCGTACATAAGTGTGTGTCAGAAGAGAGGAGGTGGGTCTCCTGTACACAGACAATGTCGTTTTGAAGATCCTTGGCTGTTTGCCATAGTGATTGTCTCTTGGCAGGGTGGTTCAGCTCATTGGCATTCAATGAGAGAATTTTGAGTGGCATCTTTGGAGAGGTGTATATATAGTAAGAAAGTTTGGGCACTTACAGTTAGATAAGCTTAAGTGATCTGTGTTGAGGTCTTGCTGTTCTTCGAGTTAGAGGATTTGTAGAAACCCCTGGTGGCTGACGCCAGTTCTGTTACTAGAGTTGTGGATAGAACAATAGGTTGGATATGTAAACAACAGGTGAATCTGGTTAGACTTTTCTGTACTGAGGTTCTAGTGCTATGAAGGACTGTGGAGCGGAGTTGAGAAAGAAAACTGAACACAGCTAAAACCGCTTTGGGGGGTACAAACAGTCAAGAAAAAAAAACAAGGCAAACTTAAGAGTCGCTTAGATGTAGCAGGGGAGAGCTATTTTGCTACGTTTTTTGGCCTATTTTAAATTCTAGGCGAGACCTTAATCAGGGGTGCTTTTTGTCTTGGTTGTGGCGGTTGTGCGATGGTCTATGTTGTTGTAGAGGTGGGTTGGTATCTGTGGGGGGTTCCAGGATGATTCCCCAAGTATGCAGAAGTTGCATGCCTTTCTTAATGTCATTGATGACATGTGATGTGCCGTTCCAGTTAATGAGAAGCGCTGCAGGGTAGCACCGATTGTACTGAATTTTGTGGTTATTTAGCCCTTTGGTAATTGGGTTGAGTTGTCTTCTTAGTTGTAGAGTGTATTTGAAGAGGTCTGAGAAGAATTGAATTCCTTAATAAGGAGTGGGTAGTGGAGCTTTGGTTCTGGCTCCTGCCAGGAGCTTCTCTTTAATGTGGAATAAATGGACCCTCATAAGTATGTCTCTGGGCACCAATGCTGCCAGGTAGGATGCTTTCGTGATTCTGTGTATTCTGTTGATAATGATGTCTCTTGGTGATGCGTCTGGTATTATATGGTGCATGAGCTCTTTTGCATATCTGGGTAGATCTGTTGGCAGGATTGATTCTGGGATCCCTCTCAGCTTAACATTATTTCAATGCGATCTGTCTTCTAAATCTGCCAATTTGGCCCTGATACAATCCTGTTCTTTTACATCCTCATATATGTCAATTATATCATTTACCATTGTGGTGTATTCTTCCACTCCATTTTCTGTGTAAGAAACTCTGTCATTCAAGTTGTGTATGTCTGAGGAGATTTTAGTGAATGAAGAGGAAAGATCTGTCATTAAGGCTAACCTGTGGTGGGGAAAGACGCCATTGATCTGTGTAAGGCCTGTGGTCTGTGGAAGGAAAAAATTACCATCTGATGTGGTCAGTGAAAAAAATCTGGAGCATTGGTGGTCAGTGGAAAAGAAAAATTTCCTGCATCAGCGGTTGGTTGGTAGGAAGAAAAATATCTAGCATAGATGTTTAATAGAAGGTAAACATGTCTGCTACTAGTGGCCAGGGGGTGGAAAATGTTTGGCGTCAGTGAAAGGAAACAATTTCAGCGGGGCAAAAAAGAATTGGTGTTCAGCATGTACTCATGTGTGTAGTAATTGGTGTTCAGTGGAGAGAGGTATTGATGTTTTATAGAGGGGAATGGGGGGGGGGGATAATTGCTATTTGTGGGTGCAAGCTAAAAATAAATAGTTTGGAAATGGCTGCTAAGCAGGAAAGAGCAACACCAAAGTCCCAGTAGTCTGATGCCAAGTTTCTCTGCTACTGAATGCTCTTATGGAGTGGTCTATAGAAGGATCGAATGCCCAATAGCTGATTTTTTCAGCATGTTGGAACCCGGGGGAAGCTGCTCAGTCCCAGTGCTTAAAATGGCACCTGAGACTTAAGTGGTTTATTTTATTTGAACATATATACACCCCTGCCTGTAATTATAGTAACATAAAAATCATAACAAATTATTCAATCTGCTTAGAAACTTTTCTTATTTTATTTCTTACGCATGCCTCCTGACTTCTCATACTACTCACATCTCTTCAAACATTGTGTAACCTTAATTATCAACATTTCCTTGCCACCATTTAATTTCCAATCACTGTTGTGTTATCTACAACATAACTGTTGCAGACAAATCCTTCATCTCTGAATTATCTTATCTCTATAGATTGTAAGCTCTTTGAACAGGATTTATATGACTTTGTGCATTTTTATATGTTATAGTGCAATTGTTATAGCATATATACAGTATATACTGTATACACATACACACACACAAGTCTATTTCATCTCATTTACAAAACTTGAGGATGTTTTTTTAACAACCTAAATACCTGCTTCTCTGTTAATGAACAGTATTTCATAGTAGTGCTTAGCTTGATTCACAGTATGAGAACAGTGGAGGTCAGAGGATGCAGTCAACCTACCTGTCGAGGCAAGCATATTCTTCACACAGTGACATGGAATTTAATGCTAGAGAGGTCACCTCTATAAGAAGAAATCATAGCTGCCTGCGAGCAAGTGCCAAATGACAGCCTTTAAAAATATTAATATGAAACTCAAAGAAAATAGGTCCCCTGACAATAAATTGTTAGCGAGAGAACTGACCTTGTTTCAGTCCACTTAAGAGATATTTAATGTACATCACTTAACCTGTTCATTCAAGGTGACAAATGCTTTTAACTATCCACTCTAACATATGTACGTATTTTTCTTCTGTGATATTTTACTGATTCTTTTAAGGCAAGTATATATTATTTTCTACTTATCTGCACTGTACATATTTAAAAATATTAAATGAAAACTTACAATATCAGTATAGGTCAGTATCCATGTTTTGCTCAATGACATAAATTTAACAAGATGTAATTTCAGAAAACAACTTAAAAAAATATAAGAAATTTGGCTTAGAGCAGTTTGTTATTAAGTGAGCTATTTGATACCTGTTGACAAATATTTAAGACATAGAAAAAGTATCCTAAGAGATTGGTGCTGCTCCAAGCCTGCTGTATCAGTCTCCCGGGTTTGAACTCTGTATTCAGGTGCTGGCTGAGACAGAGCACATCTCGCTCCAAGATACAATATATATATATACAGTATATATAGCATACAAGTTATGCCTCACACTGTATTTAACTACAGTGCAAAGTGAATGAAAGTCAGACTTCAGCACAAGTCCTCTCCCAATGGTCACACCCATCTGACATGTTTCACCCACATTGGGCTTAATCGTTGAGACCTCTATGATTAAGCCCAATGTGGGATGGAGACTTGAGCTGAAGCCTGTCTTTCTTTTTTTTCAATAACAATTTTTATTGCCATTTTTTGTTTTTATACTAAGGTTAAAATTACATGCACTGTGTACATAGTAAACAATTTGTAATTATAGCACACTGAAAAACAATCTAGTAGACATCATCCCAATAGGGTAGAAGGCTAAACAACATGAAAGGCAAACCAACAAAGACCGCTGATGTGGGCGATGATAAACAAGTAATTGCAACTCAAAATTTACAGTGTGCAAGCATTTAGATATAAAAAAAGGCTGATTACTCTACCATCATGTTAGCCTAAGTACTGTAGTGCAAAGTATCCAGCAATTAATAAAAAAAGAGAGAGCCAGAACAAGTAGACTAGGGAGTATCCTTATCTGTTTAAATAAAATCCATCTTTTACCATACGATATCACACCATTGTGGGATCTTCCTTTGATGTTTTTATCTTGGCGACTCGGGGATACTACTTGAGAGACGGATGTCCCCAGAGGAGATAAGCCAGGATAGGATCCAAATAATGTCGTTCCCATGAGTGGTTGACGCTGTGGTTTTGCTAGTTAAGGGCCGCCATGCCCAATATTGGCTAATGCGAATACCCCATTACCTACAGGTAAGGGCCACTGCCCACCACTGCGTGCTGTGCTGCATGAAGAAAGATTACACATCACTATTCACCTTAATTTATTTTAAATGGACCACTGTTGATACACGATTTTGGACTTTTTATGAGTTTAAGTGGATCACTTTTTATGCACGCTGATTCATGGACTTTATATTTATTTATTTTTTTTTGCTGAATATCACACAGGTTCCAGTTTTACTGTCACTTTTTTATGTCCAATGAGCACCAGTCACTTTCTATTGTTGCTTGCTTGCTATATGTTTCACTGTGTACACTGATTATTCAAGTCAGATATTGTCAATTTTTGATATCTGTCACTTTTTGATATCCTCACATTGATTTTGTATATGATTCTTTTTTGCACAAGGTTGCTTATGTTGACTTTTTACGCCAGGATTTTTATTTAGAATGTGAGACACCAATATTGTCATTTTATTGAGTTTTGTCACAGATCTGTATATGTTTTTAGGATTAGCGCAACACCTCACTTTCACTTATCTATGCTCAAAGAGGACAGACCCAACTGAAAAAGTTTAGGGGTAAATGGGATAGGCACCTCAAAAAGGCGGTATAATAGGCTTTGTACCGAATTCCAAAAAGGGGTGATTGCTAGACAGCTCCAGTAAATATGATAAAGAATGCCTTTATCCCGATGGCACCACCAACATCGATCAGAGCTGGCAGGATAAATAGCGTGGTGCACATCTGGTGTCAAGTACCAAAAGTAGAGTATTTTATATGCATTTTCTTTGTAAACAGTACAAAGGGAACTCTTGGTCGAATGAGACCAGACCACAATGCTTCCAAGGAAATCTCCTCACCCAAAACCTTCTGCCACTTGAGCATGTAAGACTCTTGCATAGGGTAGGCATTCAATATCTGATAAATATCTGAAATTAAGCCTTTCCATGAGGGGCCTCCCAAAATCATTCTCCCAAAGGTGGTCAAGGTGGAGAATTGTAATTTAGGGGTGATGGTCTGAGCATAGTGGTGGATCTGCAAGTACCCATAGAACACCTGGCAGGGTAGGTCAAATCTGTCCTGAAGCGCATCAGATGTTAAAAATGTACCGGTCCTGGCATCAACCAGGTGACCAAAGTGAAATAAGATCTGTGTCGCTCCATAGGGAAGACATTGGAAACATCAGGCTATCTGGCACTCAGGGATTATACAAGAAAGCAGTCAGCAATGATGCCGCAGATTTAAGGGCATGCTGACGAGACATTACATGCCAAATGGTCCTAGGCGAGTCATTGGCCCCAGCAACTATCTAGAATCTATCTCCGCATTCACATTCCATAAAATATTATTAGGATGGATAGGTGCCAGCCAGAGTTGATAAATTCCTGTCCATTTGTTGTAGGCACCGTGTAGACCATGAGGCACCTGCACGTAGCTGCTTGGTAGTACTTTGAAGAATTTGGAAACGCAAGGCCACATCACTGCGTGACACCATGAGGACTGTGCGAGGTATTCTATGTCAACTATAATTCCAAACAAAGTTCAGAAGGTCTACTTGCATTTTTTTAAGGTGCAAAGCATGGACAGCGATAGGTAATGTTTGAAATAAAAGTAGAATTTTAGGGAGAATGAACATGTTAAAGGACACAACTCATCCCAGTAGAGAAATTCAGTGTTTCTTTATTGTACATCACGGGACACAGAGCACCATAGTAATAACTATATGGGTTATAGGCCACCTTTAGGTGAATGGACACTGGTATAACCAAAAAGGAAACAGGAAGTGCCCCTCCCTATATAACCAGTCCCATACCGGAAGTATCTCAGTTTTTTCACCAGTGTCTAAGGTGTTGGTCATGGTTGATGAAGTGCTAAGAGAGCTCCACTAAGTAATCCCTGACGGGATCAAGGGGCTGTGCAAATGAATCCATCTAAAGTGCTTGACAGCCAAATGGATGGTACCCGGGCCTCATACAAGAAGAAACAAGGTTTTTGCCTGTAATGCTTCTCTTTTGAGAGCTGGAACCTGGGACCCGGCACCTTGGTCATGGTAATAAAGCCAGAGAGTTTTCCGGCAGTGGTGCTGTATAGGTCCAAGGGAGTGGACCCGTGAAAGGGGACCCGGTCCTTGAAGGTCTGGCATGACACGGCCCGCCATGATGGGTGAATGCTGGATCTGTCTGTGATCATTTCCAGCAGTCCTGCGGAGGGGATCAGGTGAGTCAGAAAGACAGGAGATGCATATATAAATATGATTCACTTGATCTTTCTGGTGTGAGTATGCAATAGCCGATTTGTTTGCGTCATCCTCACAGGAGGTGAGAAAATGTGGCAGGTCCCCTTCTCCTGCCTTTTTACATGATTACAAAGTAGGCGAGGTTAAAAAAAGACACAAGTCCATCAAGTCCAACCTATGTGTGATTATGTGTCAGTATTACATTGTATATCCCTGTATGTTGCGGTCATTCAGGTGCTTATCTAATAGTTTCTTGAAGCTATCTATGCTCCCCGCTGAGACCACCGCCTGTGGAAGGGAATTCCACATCCTTGCCGCTCTTACTGTAAAGAACCCTCTACGTAGTTTAAGGTTAAATCTATTTTCTTCTAATTTTAATGAGTGGCCACGAGTCTTGTTAAACACTCTTCTGCGAAAAAGTTTTATCCCTATTGTGGGGTCACCAGTACGGTATTTGTATATTGAAATCATATCCCCTCTCAAGGGTCTCTTCTCCAGAGAGAATAAGTTCAGTGCTCGCAACCTTTCCTCATAACTAAGATGCTCCAGACCCTTTATTAGCTTTGTTGCCCTTCTTTGTACTCGCTCCATTTCCAGTACATCCTTCCTGAGGACTGGTGCCCAGAACTGGACACCATGCTCTAGGTGTGGCTGGACCAGAGTCTTGTAGAGTGGGAGAATTATCGTTTTATCTCTGGAGTTGATCCTCTTTTTAATGCATGCCAATATTCTGTTTGCTTTGTTAGCAGCAGCTTGGCATTGCATGCCATTGCTGAGCCTATAATCTACTAGGACCCCCAGGTCCTTTTCCATCCTAGATTCCTGCAGAGGTTCTCCCCCCAGTATATAGATTGCATTCATATTTTTGCCACCCAAATGCATTATTTTACATTTTTCTACATTGAACCTTATCTGCCATGTAGTTGCCCACCCCATTAATTTGTTCAGATCTTTTTGCAAGGTTTCCACATCCTGCGGAGAAGTTATTGCCCTGCTTAGCTTAGTATCGTCTGCAAATACAGAGATTGAACTGTTTATCCCATCCCCCAGGTCGTTTATGAACAAATTAAATAGGATTGGTCGCAGCACAGAACCCCGGGGAACCCCACTACCCACCCCTGACCACTCCGAGTACTCCCCATTTATCACCACCCTCTGAACTCACCCTTATAGCCAGTTTTCAATCCATGTACTCACCCTATAGTCCATGCCAACTGACCTTATTTTGTACAGTAAACATTTATGGGGAACTGTGTCAAATGCTTTAGCAAAATCCAGATACACCATGTCTACGGGCCTTCCTTTATCTAGATGGCAACTCACATACTATTGATGTTAGGCTAACTGGTCTGTAATTCCCAGGGATGTATTTTGGGCCCCTTTTAAATATTGGTGCTACATTGGCTTTTCTCCAATCAGCTGGTACCATTCCAGTCAGTAGACTATCTGTAAAAAATTAGGAACAACGATCTGGCAATCACTTGACTGAGTTCGCTAAGTACCCTCAGATGCAAGCCATCTGGTCCCAGTGATTTATTAATGTTAAGTTTCCCAAGTCTAATTTTAATTCTGTCCTCTGTTAACCATGGGGGTGCTTCCTGTGTTGTGTCATGAGGATAAACACTGCAGTTTTGGTTACTGAAGCCCCCCGATTCACTCGTGAAGACTGGGGAGAAGAATAAATTCAATACCTTCACCATCTCCCTATCCTTTGTAACCAGATGTCCTTCCTCATTCTTTATGGGTCCAATTTGGTCTGTCCTCCCTTTTTTACTGTTTACATACTTAAAGAATTTCTTGGGATTTTTTTTGCTCTCCTCCGCTATGTGTCTTTCATGTTCTATCTTAGCCGTCCTAATTGCACCCTTACATTTCTTGTTGCATTCTTTATAAAGTTTGAATGCTGAGGATGATCCCTCAACCCTGTATTTTTTGAAGGCCTTCTCCTTTGCTTTTATATGCATTTTTACATTGGAGTTA
Organism: Lithobates clamitans; assembly: GCA_037952925.1. NCBI lineage: Eukaryota > Metazoa > Chordata > Amphibia > Anura > Ranidae > Lithobates > Lithobates clamitans. The sequence goes on from JBBGZY010000415.1 coordinate 6,143,304, forward strand.
AGCCATCCAGGACTTTTGTTTGCTCTTTTAAATTTATTACCCAATGGGATACATTGGCTAATGCCCTTATTTAATATACTCTTAAAGCAAACCCATCTCTCCTCCGTATTATTTGTTCCTAATATTTTATCCCAATTTATGCCTTTTAGCAAGGTTTGTAGTTTAGGGAAGTTGGCTCTTTTGAAATTCAGTGTCTTTGTATTACCTTTATGTTTCCTATTTGTGTGATTTATACTGAAACTAATTGACCTGTGATCGCTGTTACCTAAATTGCCCCGTATTTCCACATGCGTGATCAGGTCTGTATTGTTGGTAATCAGTAGATCCAGTAATGTTTTATTTCTAGTTGGTGCGTCTACCATCTGACCCATAAAATTGTCCTGCAAAACATTAAGGAACTGGTGAGCCTTAAATGAATGTGCGGTTCCCTCCGCCCAGTCTATGTCTGGATAATTAAAATCCCCCATTATGATAACACTTCCCATCCTTGCTACTAATCCAAATTGTGATAGCAGATCTGTCTCCACTTCCTCCCTCAGGTTAGGGGGCCTATAGCATACTCCCAGTATTATTTTCCCCTTAGCTTCATCCCTTTACCCCTATACATTTTAAGGATATTGGGAGCCTGATCCCCAATCAGGCTGCCAAAGAAAATATGGGCGTTTGGACTATTACGGTACAGTAAAACGTGTTGCAATGTAAATAATATAACAAATAAAAGTTATAAAAATAAAAGCTTGATTTATTGATGAAGGAAACAAATCATTAGTTACACGGCAAAACATGGTAGCAACAGTGAAGTCATTAAGCCCGAAGGGTGAAGATTATACAGTAAGGCGATTAATCACAGATATCATGTTCCTCGACTAGTTTCGCGGATACTGGCCGCTTCATCAGGAGGGAATCTGTAGATTATGTTTCTGACTAAACAGTCTAACCTAACAAATAATAAAAATATACATGGTAAAGTTGCTGAAAAGCTTCATAATACAGCATCAAAAATAAACATGATATTGAAAAGGCTAAAAGGGGAAAAGGAGCGGAGCTGCTTACCCATGTCCCAGCAGGCCCCAAGCGCAGGGCTCATATCACCAAACATGATCCCCCGCGGTGACCTGGGGGAACTACAGAAATAATGAAAATAGATCAGGGTAATCAATAGACCAATTGGGTATATTAGAGTGGCCAACCTAAAGATAGTGGATGGGTGGGGTGTCTTACAATAGAAGAAATACTAAGAATAAGAAGGTGACAATTGTGAATGGGTGGTAATATGGTGTGCATGGTGAAGGAAAGGGGAGAAATGGTGAAAGAGGTGAAAAATATAATGAACAGAGAAAGATGAGTGGTGAAACGTGCAAATATCATAAAATATGTAGGGTAGAAAAAAGTGGGTGAACAGATGCAGGAAGGGGATGGCATGGGGGGGGGAGGTGGGGGGGGATGGAAAAGGGGGGGGGGAGGGGGGAGGGTGGACATGACAGTGGGTGAATGGGAAAGAGCGGGGGGAAAAGGAAGGAATGGGGAAACACTGGGAAGGAAACACAAGGAGGGATAAGGACAGAAGGGAAGGGAGGGGGAAGGGAGGGGGAGGGGAAAGGGGGGAGGGAGAGAGGATGATCCCTTCCCCCTCCCTTCCCTTCAGAAAAATCTGATTTTTTTTTAATTTAAATCTGATTTTTTTATTTAAATCTATATTTTGGATTTTTATCAAATTTATTTTAATAAAATGCTTTTGGAGTAAAAATCTATCTAAAGATAGTTTTCTATTTAGGATATAGTAATAATTTAGTTTATTCAGCATGAAATGGACCTTAGTTATGTAGCATGAGGCTGTATATTCTGCAATATTTTCATTTTTGGTAAACTCATTCAATGAATCCAAGTTCTGCAAGCTAACATGAGATACATGCACTGCATTGATGCATTCACACAATTTCACAGTAAGCCGGAGATAAAACAAAGTTCAGGAATATTCCTTTATCAAAAAAAAAAAACTAAACGTTAAGTGTGCATGAGGCCTTACATCTGTGTTCCTTTCAGAGCCTCCCTGCCCATTTGTGTCCCCAGCAGAATCTCCTCACACAATTGTATCCTCATAATACTCTCCGTACACGGTTGTGTCACCATTAGCACCCACCTTGCACAATTCTGTTCCCATCCCAGCCACCCCCCACACATTTATGTCCCCATCAGAACTCCTGCCACATGCTTGTGTCCCCTCAGAGCCACCTCCCCACACCCATTAAAACCCTTTCCTGCCCATGTCCCAATCAGTGCCCCCACATGTGTGTCTCCATCAGAGTCCTCCCCCCACACTTGTGTCCCCATCAGAGCCCCCTCCACACTTGTTTCCCCATCAGAGTCTCCTCCACACTTGTGTCCCCCATCAGAGCCCCCCTCCACACTTGTGTCCCCATCAGAGCCCCCACACTTGTGTCTCCATCAGAGCCCCCTCCACACTTATGTCCCCATTAGAGCCCCCACACTTGTGTCTCCATCAGAGCCCCCTCCACACTTATGTCCCCATCAGAGCCCCCCTTCACACTTGTGTCCCCATCAGAGCCCCCTCCATACTTGTGTACCCATCAGAGCCCCCTCCACACTTATGTCCCCCTTCAGAGCCCCCCCTCCACACTTGTGTCCCCCATCAGAGCCCCGGCCACACTTGTGTCCCCATCAGAGCCCTCCACACTTGTGTCCCCCATCAGAGCCCCCCAACACTTGTGTCCCCCATAAGAGCCCCCCACACATACACACTTGTGTCCCTCATCAGAGCCCCCCACACTTGTGTCCCCAGCAGAGCCTCCTACATTTGAGTCCTCCTTCACAGCCCCACGCACACAGTTTTGTCCCCCTCTATACTTGTGTCCCCAGCACATTCCTTTCCCCATCACTGCTATTTCCTCCATAGATCAACGTGTTCATTACATCCTTGCTGCTTCTCTAAAGGGCTGGTATTAGAGCAGACCTACTGCATTTCCCAGGTCCCACCCCACTTTTACACAGACACGCTGTTACAGCAAAATATTACACTGAATCTAACTGCGGGGGGAGGAGCTGGGAGGTGCAGCAGGTCTGTACTGAAATAACATAGGCTTTGTTGGCTTTCTCGAGTCATGGGACTTGCGCTGCACACCCCTTCAATGCCTGTCAGAAGGCAGAACAAGCCCTGCATCTCGAGCAGAGTCCGTTCGGATGTGGCCGCGGGCTGTACTTTAGAGACCCCTGATATAGGGAATCACTTCCTGTCTGAAGACCTTTGGTCTAGCAGTAGGGATGAGCTGAACATCCCCCGGTTCAGTTCGCACCACAACCTGCGAACGAACCGAAAGTTTGCGCAAACTTTAGAACTGCATTAAAGTCTATGGGACTCGAACGTTCAAAATCAAAAGTGCTAATTTTAAGGGCTAATATGCAAGTTATTGTCCTAAAAAGGGTTTGGGGGCCCGGGTCCTGCCCCAGGGGACATGCATCAGTGCAAAAAAAGTTTTAAAAACTGACGTTTTTTTGGGAGCAGTGATTTTAATGATGTTTAAAGTGAAAAAAAAGTGAAATATTCCTTTAAATATTGTACCTGGGGAGTGTCTATAATATGCATGTAAAGTGGCGCGTGTTTCCCATGCTTAGAACAGTCCCTGCACAAAATGACATTTTTAAAGAAATAAAAGTCATTTAAAACTGCTTGCGGCTTTAATGTAATGTCTGGTCCAGGCAATATGGATGAAATCAGTGAGACAAATGGCATGTGTACCCCCCACCCCCCAGTACATTACCAGGCCCTTTGGGTCTTGTATGGATATTAAGAGGAACCCCGCACCCAAATTAAAAAAAGGAAAGGCATGGGGCCCCCAGGCCCTATATACTCTGAACAGCAGTACACAGGCGGTGCAAACAAGACAGGGACTGTAGGTTTGTTGTTAAGTAGAATCTGTTTGTAATTTTGAACTGGTACATTTTTAAAGTGTAGCTCCAGCCAAAAAATCTATTTTTAAGCTTTTTGGAAAACATAGGGAATTGTTATCACCCCTGTAACATTTGTTTCACTGTCTGTGCACCTCTTCAGAACATTTCACCTCACTTTCTGTCCCAATGACAAATGTTTTTTGAAAATTTGGGTTTTTTAGTGAAACAAGGATTGGTGATAAAGCATCAGTAAAGAGGAGACACGTTTTTCCTATATTAACGCTTACAGGAGAGAATTTCCCATCCTAGGGGTAGATTTCATCTCACTTCCTGTTGTCTCCTTCCGTTTGCAAGTAGGAGTCGTTTGTAAGTTGGATGTTGGAAAGTAGGGGCCTGCCCTATATACTTTGCAGAAATTTGGGCCTTTAGGTGTTGATGTTGCCACAACACTGTAAGTCCTCACAGTTACTCTTGGTGGGCGCAGGAACAGGCCCTGTTGTGAAATATTAGACCAAGAATTGTAGTTACATGCCATTGTTGAACAGTGGTAGAAAAATCGGGCCTTTGGTGGTGGTGGTGGTGCTGGGGCCAAAACACTGTAAGTCCTCACAGTTACTCTTGGTGGGCGCTGGAATGGGCCCTGCTGTGAAATATTATATCAAGAATTGTAATTACATGCACCTGTTGAACAGGGGCAGAAAAATTGGGCCTTTGGTAGTGGTGGTGTTGCCACAACACTGTAAGCCCTCACAGTTACTCTTGGTGGGTGCAAGGAATGGGTTCTGCTGTGAAATATTAGATCAAGAATTGTAATTACATGTTCCTGTTGAACAGGGGCTAAAAATTTGGGCCTTGGGCACTGGTGCTGGTGCCACAACACTGCAATCCCTCACAGATACTCTAGTTGGAGCATAGGAATGAACCCTGCTGCAAAGTATTGCATCATAAATTGTAATTACACGCTCCTGTTAAACAGGGGCAGAAAAATTGGCACAACACTGCAACCCCGCACAGATGCGATAGTAGGAGCACAGAAACAAGCCCTGCTGCAAAGTATTGCATCAAAAATTTTAATTATACGCCCCTGTTAAACAGGGGCTGAAAAATTGGGCCTTGGGCACTGGTGCTGGTGCCACAACACTGCACCCCCTCACAGATAATATAGTTGGAGCACAGGAATGAGCCCTGCTGCAAAGTATTGCATCAAAAAATATAATTATATGCCCCTGTTAAACAGGGGCAGAAAAATTGTGCCTTGGCCACTGGTGGCGGTGCCCAGAACCAAAAATGTTCCTACAAGCTATCATCATGAAAATCGAGGAGGAAGAGGATTGTGACTCAGCATAACAGGATAGTCACTCAGCATCAACATAGGCAGTCTTGAAGGGATCTCACATTAAAAAAAAAATCAATTGGTTACATCAGCATCAGGTGCTTGGTAGCTGGTGATCCAAGACTGATTCATTTTTATCAAGGTCAGCCGATCGACCGATTCGGTGGACAGGCGCACCCTGTGATTGGTTACAAAGCCTCCAGCAGCAGTAAATGTGCGTTCTGAAAGAACGGTGGATGCAGGACAGGCCAGTAGCTCAACTGCATACTGTGCAAGCTCTGGCCAGTGATCCATCCTCAAGACCCAATAACCCAGAGGATTTTCAGTGGGAAAGGTGTCCAAGTCTGATCTTGCCCCTAGGTAATCCTGCACCATGTGAATCAGACGATGGCGATGGTTGCTGGAACCGATCAGACCTTGGGGCTGCGGACTAAAAAATTGTCTGATCGCATCGGTCAGACGGCCACCTTCTCCACCGCTCCTTCTGTGACTGACCGAAGCCTCAGCAACAAGTCCATGGGTTTCTTTGGACTGTAAATGATCCCTTGAAGACTGCTGCTGATGCTGAGTGCCAGGCTCCACCTCCATGCTGACACAGTGCTCCTCCTCCACCTCCTCCTCGTCCTCTTCCTGTGTGAGCGGCACGCAGGAACACTGTTTGGATAAAGGGGGCCTTGAGAGGTAAGGAATTCCTCCTCTTCCTCCCTATGTTCTGCCTCAAGTGCCCTGTCCATTATTCCATGCACCGTGTGCTCCAACAGGTGGACAAGAGGGACAGTGTCACTGATGCATGCACTGTCACTGATCACCATCCTCGTGGCCTCCTCAAATGGTGACAGGACAGTGCATGCATCCCTGATCATAGCCCACTGCCGTGGGGAAAAAAGGACCCCTGACCCTGTCCTGGTGCCATAGTCGCATAGGTACTTATTGATGGCCCTCTGCTGCATGTGCAGCCGCTGCAGCATGGCGAACGTTGAGTTCCACCTGGTGGGCATGTCACAGATTAGGTAGTTCTTGGGCAGGTTAAATTCCTTTTGGAGGTCAGCCAGCCGAGCACTGGCATTATATGACCTGCAGAAGTGCACACAGACTTTCCTGGCCTGCCTCAGGCCTGCATCTTTTTGCCTGCTTGCTTGCGTAGCCCCTTGAACGCCTACGGAGCACCACTGGTTCCAAAGACAAATCAGCACAGGAAGAGGCCATGGAGGAAGAAAAAAGGACAGGGAGGAAAAAAAAGCGGAGGGGGTTGAGGAGAGAGGTATGGCAGAATCACCACTAGTAGAATTTTGGAGGCGTGGTGGCGGAACAACCTCCAACACTACTGCACCCTGTCCTGCATCCTTCCCAGCTGCCAGAAGAGTTGCCCAGTGCACGGTGAAAGATAGGTAACGTCCCTGTCCATGCCTGCTGGACCATGAGTCAGCGGTAATATGCACCTTACTGCTGACCGCCCTGTCCAGCGAGGCCAAGACATTGCCTTCCACATGCCGGTAGAGAGCCAGAATCGCCTTCAGTGAGAAAAAGTGGCCTTTGGGAAACTGTCACTGAGGAACCACACATTCCACAAACTCACGGAAGGGGGCAGAGTCTACCAACTGAAAAAAGGCCCACACCAAAGAACTTTTGGAATAACGCGCAGAGACAGCAGTGCCCTGCACATGCGGAGCTCCGCGGTGCAATGCAGTCGGTGTGCTGCCCTTAGGCTGGCCCCTGGAGGGCATCCTGCCTCATTGGAGATGTGCCTCCTCCTTCTCTCTCCTATCAGGCACCCAGGTGGAGTCAGTGACCTCATCATCCCCTCCCTCCTCATCACTGGAGCAAACCTGGCAGTATGCTGCAGCTAGGGGGAACATGACTGCCAGATTGCTGTCCTTCTTGGGCACCCCCTCTCTCTGGGCTCACATTACTGCCTTCCTCTAGCTGGGTACCATCATTGGAGCCTTCAAAACGTTGGCCATCCTCCTGGAGCATGTACCCAACACTGTGGTCAAACAGCTCAGGAGACTCCTTAGGAGCACATGGTGGGGCTAGGGAAGGAGTGACTGATGCCATTGAGCCGAGGGAAGAGGCCGCGTTGGCAGCTGCTTTGCCAGACAAAGTACCCTGAGCCTGGGTGAGAGAGGATGAGGAGGATGAGGATGGCTTGGTCATCCACTCTACCAAGTCTTCCGCATGTTGCAGCTCAACACGGCCAGCTGCCGAAAAAAAAGACAAGCGTGCCCCATGGCCACATGCTGATGAGGATGCACCGTCTCCACGACCAGCACTGTTGTCTCTAGACACAGAGCCTGCTTGCCCTCTTTGATTGGCTTGTGACTGTCTGCCTCTCCTTGTTGGCCTTCCAGACATACTAATGGCCTGCAGTGAGATGTAGCTGCACAAAGCTGGGATGTATATATATACCGATTATACTGCAGCTAGCAGAATCAACTGCCTGCCTGTAGTATTATTAGTATGAGAACACCAGCAATTGTCTTCAGGTAGCTTTAGGCGCACACTGTGCAGAGGACACAGTACACTAACTGTAAATACTGTAGCTGCCTTCCTGTGATATTAATAGGATGAGAACAACAGCAATTGTCTTCAGGTAGCTTTAGGTGCACACTGTGCAGAGGACGCAGTACAGTAACTGTAAATACTGCAGCTGCCGGCCTGTGGTACTAATAGGATCAGAAGAACACCACCAATTTTCTTCAGGTAGCTTTAGGTGCACACTGTGCAGAGGACACAGTACACTAACTGTAAATACTGTAGCTGCCTGCCTGTGGTATTAGTAGGATCAGAACAATAGCAATTGTCTTCAGGTAGCTGTAGGTGCACACTGTGCAGAGGACGCAGTACACTAACTGTAAATACTGCAGCTGCGTGCCTGAGGTACTAATAGGATCAGAAGAACACCACCAATTTTCTTCAGGTAGCTTCAGGTGCACACTGTGCAGAGAACACCGTATACTAACTGTAAATACTGTAGCTGCCTGCCTGTGGTATTAATAGGATCAGAACAAGAGCAATTGTCTTCACGTAGCTTTAGGTGCACACTGTGCAGAGGACGCACTACACTAACTGTAAATACTGCAGCTGCCTGCATTACTAATAGGATCGGAAGAACACCACCAATTTTCTTCAGGTAGCTTTAGGTGCACACTGTGCAGAGGATGCACTACACTAACTGTAAATACTGCAGCTGGCTGCGGTAGTAATAGGATCAGAAGAACACCACCAATTTTCTTCAGGTAGCTTTAGGTGCACACTGTGCAGAGGACACACTACACTAACTGTAACTACTGCAGCTGGCTGCGATACTAATAGGATCAGAAAAACACCACCAGTTTTCTTCAGGTAGCTTTAGGTGCACACTGTGCAGAGGATGCACTACACTAACTGTAAATACTGCAACTGGCTGCGGTACTAATACTAAAAAAGACAAGCGTGCCCCATGGCCACATGCTGATGAGGATGCACCGTCTCCACGACCAGCACTGTTGTCTCTAGACACAGAGCCTGCTTGCCCTCTTTGATGTAGCTGCACAAAGCTGGGATGTATATATATACCGATTATACTGCAGCTAGAATCAACTGCCTGCCTGTAGTATTATTAGTATGAGAACACCAGCAATTGTCTTCAGGTAGCTTTAGGCGCACACTGTGCAGAGGACACAGTACACTAACTGTAAATACTGTAGCTGCATACCTGTGGTATTAATAGGATGAGAACAACAGCAATTGTCTTCAGGTAGCTTTTTTTTTTTTATAATTTTTTATTTTCAATAAGTTTTTCAACAAATATATATCAGCATAACAAAAAGTCATGACAGTTTGCATAGAAACAATCAAAATACAAGTAGTGCAAAGTGTAAAGAAACATGGTGAGGATATCTGTATAGATAGAAGTCAGCTTCTTCCCAAATTGGGTCATATATAGTAAGAAAGAAATAATTCCATACAGTATCTATGTTGCTATTTTAATAACATATTCATAACACAAGGATGCTCAAGAGGACATGTAATTTGGAATCAAAAAGGAGCAGAAATGGAAGGTACAGAACAAAATTTTGAATCATCCCAAGGTTTCCAAATTTTTTCGAATTGGGGAATTTTACCTTCATTTTTTGCTGTTAAATGTTCCATTTTACGTATATCTGCAACAATGGAAAGGACGTGGTGTAAGGTGGGAGCGTTGGTAGAGAGCCAAAGTCTAGGGATGGCTCTTTTTGCTGCCAAAAGTACAAAGGACCCTAGTCTCTGTAGTGATTTAGGGATACCCGGGAAGGGTAGACCTAACAGGAAATGTATGGGTTTTAATTGAATAGACGCGGCGAAAAGTGATTGCAATATATTTTGTATCTCGATCCAATATGTACCTAGGACATGACAATCCCAGAAAATGTGAAGGTGTGTACCTACGGACTGCCCACATCTCCAGCACAAATCAGAAAGAGACGCATTTTGGGCATGTAGCAACTCAGGAGTTTTGTACCAAAGAAATATTATCTTAATAGCGGTCTCCTTTTGTGCCACGCATCTGGAAACTTTAAAAGCCGACTCCCAGATTTTACCCCAGTCCATTAATGAAATTGATCTGTTTAGCATTTTGGACCATTTAGTCATGTATCTATGTATGGAGTCATTTAAGGGGGGGTGTTGTCTGGAGTATTTTATATATGGATGAGATTAGGTTTGGTTCGTAAGGGCCATTTGTACATAATAATTCAAAAGCAGTGGGATTTTCTAAGGATAAGGAGGGGAAACAAGATTGGAAAAAATGTTTAATTTGTAGGTAAAAGTATTCTGTAGATTTCGGTAGGGCGTGTTTTTCTTTAAGGACTGAGAAAGGTAAAAGTTTGTGTGTTACTGGGTGAACTAAATGTCGCAGCTGAAACATCCCCGCGTGTGTCCACGAAATTGTTCGCAGGTATGATAATCCGTCCGGGATTTCTGTGTTAAAAAGGAAATTCTGAAGAGGGGAGCAAGGTAAGGAGAGATGAAATTTGTCTCTGCACCTTTTCCAGATTGATAGCGTTAAAAGCATCGGGGAGAGACACGGAGACTGTAGTTGGGATATGAATTTCTGAGAGGAAGGCCATAATAGATAGCATGGATGTACAGGGGCAGTAATCCCCATTTCAATTTCGGCCCATCTATTTGCAGCCTTCCTTGAGGTCCATGTTGTCAATACTCTAAGATGAGAGGCATAGTAATATTTAATAAAATCGGGGGAGGCTAGTCCTTCTCTAGCTCTAGGAGAAAGGACTACCGATTGAGCAATTCTATGGGATGCATTGTTCCAAAGAAAGTTAAGGCACTTTCTCTGGAGATTTCTCAACTGCGACATAGGGACCAGGACCGGAAGTGTTTCAAAAAGGTACAGTAATTTGGGCAAAATCGACATTTTGAGAACGTTAATCCTACCAAGAAGGGAAATTGGGATGGAAGACCAATGTTGTAGGAGTTTAGCAATTTCTGCGAACATAGGAGGGAAATTGGCTTGATAAAGAGAGTGGTATGAAGGAGTAAGATGAATTCCTAAATATTTTAGTGAAGTCTGGCACCATCTGTATTTAAACCTGTTTTGTAAGGAGCTGAGTATATCTGAGGGTATATTGATGGGGAGAGCTTCTGTTTTGGTCTGATTAATACAAAATCCTGATAAGGACCCAAATGTGGAGAGGGTTTCGTGTAGGAAGGGTAATGAAATCTCGGGGTGTGTGATGGTTAGCAGAATGTCGTCTGCGAAAAGAGAGAGTTTGTAGTTTTGATGTCGTAGTGGGATTCCTCTGATATTAGGATGGGATCTGATAGCTGCTGCTAAAGGTTCTAGGCTTAATATAAATATTAGGGGCGACAAAGGGCATCCTTGTCTCGTACCGTTACTGAGAGTAAATCGTTGCGAGGTATAGGAGGACAGCTGGACTTGAGACGTAGGGAGGGAGTATAGGGTATGTAGGGCTCATATAAAGGGGCCTGAGAATCCAAATCGGGTTAAGACTGCGAACATGAAGGGCCAGCTTAATCGATCGAAAGCTTTTTGAGCATCTAAGCTTAAGACTATGGTGGGGCGTTTGGTTCTAGTTATTAGGTCTATCAGATCTATGATTCTTCTTGTATTATCTCCAGCATGTCTCGAGGGGACAAATCCTACTTGGTCTCTGTGGATCAGGAACGTTAATAATGGGGATAATCTATTGGCTAGTATCTTGGTGAAAATTTTGTAGTCTGAGTTTAATAAAGCAATTGGGCGGTAGTTGTCAGGTAGTGCAGGGTCCTTACCTGGTTTAGGGATTACCGTTATATTGGCATGTAAGAATTGTGAATGTGGGATGGATCCCTTAAAAAAGGAGGAGAATAGGGATTGTAGATATGAGGTTAAAATATGTGTAAAGGTTTTATAGTAGGTGTAAGGGAGACCGTCAGGGCCCGGAGATTTGTGGGTTGGAAGATTTTTAATCACCTCTCCTATTTCTTCTCCAGTAATCGGAGCGTTAAGGGAGGATAGATGGTCAGCAGAGATCTTTGGTAGTGGGAGGGAGTTTATAAATTTATCAAACCCTGATTGCGAGAATTGAGGGTGTGAATCAGGACCTAAACAGTTATAAAGCCGCTTATAAAAATCACCAAAGACCTTTGACATAGTTTTCGGACAGTATGTGGGGGTGCCATCAGATTGTATCAAGTGGTCGGGTATAGATAAAAGGGGCCGAGGTTTTATTTGTTCTCTAGCATCCTATGTGGTTTGTTTGCATAGTCGTAAAATTTTTGCTTAGCCCACAACATGGATTTGGAAATTTGATTCAAATCGAAAGACTTAATCCGATCTCGCATTGAGATGACATTTCTCAATTTTTCCACTGCGGGGGAGGCCAGCAGAATTCTTTCCGCTGTTTGTAGTTGGGTAATAAGATCCTTTTTAAGTTGTACAGAATCTTTCTTTAGACGTGAGCCCTTAGCTATGCATTCACCTCTAAAAAAGGCTTTATGGGCCTCCCACAGGGTGGAAATCTCCGGGACAGAGCCATCATTAAACAGAAACAGTTAGTTTCTGCTGTAATTGAGTTTGAGATAAAGGATTTTTAAGCAGGGATTCATTGAGGCGCCAGTGGCAGGTTTTAGTAAAAGACTTCGCCAATAATACATCGAGTACAATAGGTGCATGATCCGGCCAGGTAATAGGATTTATTTCAGAAGATACTACATAGGGCAATAGGGGGCCTGTAATAAGGAAGTAATCTAGTCTGGAATAAGACGTGTGGGGATGAGAAAAAAATGTATAGTGTTTTTGGGTCGGGTGTTTTATCCTCCAAGAATCAAATAGATTATGGGATCTAACTAGTTTGCGGAAGGATGTTGATAATTTCTTAGAGGAAGATTGTGAGGTGATTTGGAATAGAGTTTTCCTGTCCCTGGTCGGGGACATGCACACATTGAAGTCGCCTCCCATGATCATGAACGGCTGGGAGAAGGGTTGTAGTTTCTCAAAAACTTTTTCAAGGAAACCGATCTGTCCTACATTTTGTGCATAAATGTTAATCAAGGAAAAAGAGGTAGATAGGTGACTACACTTCAGAAATATGAACCTACCGTGGGGATCTAGGTAGGAGGAAAGTATTTTTATTGGGCTTGTGCGTTTAATAAGAATTGCCACTCCCGCTTTTCCAGAGGGGTCAGAGGCAGTAAATGTTATGGGAAAGTGTCTAGAAGCAAACTTAAAGGAGCCACTGGGCTTAAAATGGGTTTCCTGAACCATAATCACCTCTGCTTTGGATGATTTAAATTCTTTTAAGGCCTGCCACCTTTTGCCTATGGAATTTAATCCCTTAACATTACAAGAATAGACTTTGAGGGCCATATTTGGTTAAACAAAAAAGTGCTAATGCAGTATAAAGACTGGGAGCATGTATCTGAGCATCCTTAAAAAGGAACATTTGAAAACAAACATTTCTTACAATTGTTATAATAATGTAAGTACAACATTGAAAAACATATATAGGTCAAAAGGAGAAAAAAAGAAAAAAGACCTGCATATGAAAACTCCAAAGGAGGCAAAAAATTTAGGAACTAAATTGCATAGAAAGATGAAAAATGTTAAAGAAAGAAAAGAAAAAATAATTTTTGAAAAGCCTGAGAAAAAATTTCAGGCTGCCCAGGCAGAAGCCTTGGGTCATGAAGGGGGGCATGTTAGCCTGCAGGGATTAATAGAGGAGGGGGGGAGGTGGGTAGATCCTTGTCTCTGTTTTTTGTAAAACCAAAAAAGAACAAACAGACAGGAGGAGCAGGGGTGTTTGGCATGTTACTATGAATGTGTAGATAAATCTTAAGACAAGCTGGTGTGTGACAGAGAGGTATATATAAGCAAAGAAAGAAAAGTTAAAGGGGGACAAAAAAGAAACCCCTCAAGAAGGCATCTAACAGAGACATCGATAAGAGGTGTGACCTCTCAACAAAGTGACCCGATCACTGTGGGGTCACTAGGATATCCATGGTAACTATTTTCTGGCCATGGAAAAAAGGGCAAAAATATTGAGAAAAAAGAAAAAAAAAAATAATAAGTCACATCAGGTTGGATATCTGTGACTGTTGGCTCGTTGTGGGGTAGAGAAGTTCTTCTGGGATCTTCGTTGGACTGGGGTCCAAATTTAGGCTGGTGTGGTAAGTGGTTTGGGGTTTGGAGCTTGGGGTATAGAATCTTCCTCAGGCAGTGGGGGAAGACCTAGGTTGCGGATAAAGGCTTCACTTTCGTAAAGATCTCTCAGGGAATGTTGAACTCCATCTTTGGAAACGGTTAGACGGAAGGGGAATCCCCAGCGGTATGGAACTTGGTGGTTTTGTAGGTGGGTGGTGACAGGACGGAAACTGCGTCTTTTGGCCAAAGTGATTGGAGATAGATCGTTGAATATCTGGATTTTGTGTTGTTTATAGTCAATCCGTGACTTGTTACGCGTTGCTAGTGTGAGGGCTTCTTTGCTCTCATAGAAGTGGAAGCGGACAATAATATCTCTGGGATTGGCAGTAGGAGGAGGTTTTGGGGCCAGAGATCTATGCGCCCTGTCCATACGCCAGTCTATGTCCGGAATATGTGGGGCTAAAGTGACGAATAGGCCTAAAAGGTAGGGACGTATTTCCTTGTCGTTCACCGTCTCAGGGATTCCCCTAATCCTCAGATTCTGGCGTCTTTCACGATTTTCCAGGTTTTCCTGTTGGAGTTGAAGTAGGGAGACTGTATGTTTCAGGTTGGAGTTGTCCTCTTCGAGAACATGTACATATTGGGTCAGTTCATCAAATTTGTTCTCTAATGTGTTGGTGCGTTCACCTAATTGGTCGATTTCACCCCGTAACTCATGTGCTATTTTGCTCACTTCTTTAGCGATGCTGCAGGTTAACACGTGTAGTAATGAGTTCAACTTTGTGTCTAGGACAGCTACTGTCACTACATCCACGGGGTGATTGGGTGGAAGAGAGTGTAGGGAGGATTGAGATCTGTTATCATCTTGGGTCATGCCTTCCGGCAGAGAATGTGGGTCAGCAGTGTCCGAGGATCTCGGTTGTTCACTGGAGATCGGGGATCTCTGTTTATATAAGAAGCGCTCCATGGTATTAGGGGTCTGCGACGTTGGCGGTGGGATAAAACCTCTGTATATTGCCTTCTGGAAACCAATCTTCCCCATGCAGTGTTAGGGAGGGTCTGATGTCTTGTTATAATATCGCTCCTGCGATTAATAGGGAACTGTTAGCTTTGTAGGAGCATCTCTTAAAGAGACGGGGATCAAAGGACTCCTCTTACATGTCTGCTTCCCTGCACACTGGTCTGGAGGTGGTCACATTAAGAATCAGGGGATGTTGAGATGACAGCTGTGAGATTTGCAGGTGTAAGGCAAGATATAGCGTTTACAGGCAGTCAATAGGTGTTTAAACTGCAGGGAATGTGTTGTGGGGGTACTAGGAGTACCAAGATGGCCGCCGGCTTCCAGGACTAGGCCGGAGCCGCGGTCAATCCTGAAGGCTGAGGCCGGCCGGGGGGGGGATCCCCTCTCGGGCCCGGATCGGGACTCTGGAGGCTCAAAAACGGGGATTCTGGGGCCAGACACTACAGAGCAGTAGCAGGAGAAGGCTCGGGCAACAGCCCAGGTACTCACAGAGTCCAGGATGGCCGGTGGATAGGCCCAGGAGTGGCGGCAGTCTGCGGGGGGATCCAGGATGGGGAGGGAGGGTCCCGCTCGGCTCTCTTTCACGCTGCCGGTGTCTGCCTCCTCTCGATGGTGATTCGGATGTCCCGGTCGGAAAGTCCCAGGTGGAGGATCCGATCGTCCCCCGGTCCGCAGTGTAGGCGAGCGCAGGCTCCGGACAGGCCGCAGGCCTCAATATGGCGGCGGTAGCTGAAAGTCTAGGGCAGGCAGGAGGCCTAAGGAGGCTCAGATGAGCCGGATTTCAGGCAAGATCCAGCCGGATCTGCAGCGGTGAAGGTTGGGGACGTTCCCAGCAATGGATGGGCTTTTTCCCAAAGGAAATAAGGCAGGGATGGCGATGGATGGGATATGCCTGGATGGAGCACAGCATTCACACGTCCTCCCTGTATCACGTCCGGCCACGCCCCCTCTTCAGGTAGCTTTAGGTGCACACTGTGCAGGGGACGCAGTACAGTAATTGTAAATACTGCAGCTGCCTGCCTGTGCTACTAATAGGATCAGAAGAACACCACCAATTTTCTTCAGGTAGCTTTAGGTGCACACTGTGCAGAGGACACAGTACACTAACTGTAAATACTGTAGCTGCCTGCCTGTGGTATTAGTAGGATCAGAACAATAGCAATTGTCTTCAGGTAGCTTTAGGTGCACACTGTGCAGAGGACGCAGTACACTAACTGTAAATACTGCAGCTGCGTGCCTGAGGTACTAATAGGATCAGAAGAACACCACCAATTTTCTTCAGGTAGCTTTAGGTGCACACTGTGCAGCAGTGGCGGAATTTCCAGGGTCGCAACAGTCGCACCTGCGACTGGGCCCTGGAATTCTGCCAGTGTGGGGGGGCCCCAAGATGCCGCACCTCCCCTGGCTGGCATCTAACTATACAGGAGAGGGGGCAGATCGGCAGCTATGTGATGTCTGCGCTCTGCGGGATGTCCCTCCAGGCAGCACACAGTTCACTTCCCGAATATCAGTGAGTACAATGGAGAGGGGAGGGGCCTCTGACCAGAGCAGACACCAGATTCAGTGCACAAGTTTGTCCCTCTGCTTGTACACTCTGAGTCTTGCTGATACACGCTCGGGTCAGAGGCCCCTCCCCTCTCCATTGGATACAATGATAGTCGGGAAGTTAACTGTGCTGCCTGGAGAGACATCCTGCAGACATCACAAGGAAGCATGCTGCTTCTTCCATATGTGCATCTCATGCAAGTAAAGCACAACACTGCCCCCCCACCTGTCTCTCACACTGTCCCCTCTCACACTGCCCCCACCTGTCCCCTCTCACACTGTCCCCACCTGTCCCCTCTCACACTGCCCCCACCTGTCCCCTCTCACACTGTCCCCACCTGTCCCCTCTCACACTGCCCCCACCTGTCCCCTCTCACACTGTCCCCACCTGTCCCCTCTCACACTGTCCCCACCTGTCCCCTCTCACACTGCCCCCCCACCTGTCCCCTCTCACACTGTCCCCACCTGTCCCCTCTCACACTGTCCTCACCTGTCCCCTCTCACACTGTCCCCACCTGTCCCCTCTCACACTGTCCCCACCTGTCCCCTCTCACACTGTCCCCACCTGTCCCCTCTCACACTGTCCCCACCTGTCCCCTCTCACACTGCCCCCCCACCTGTCCCCTCTCACACTGTCCCCACCTGTCCCCTCTCACACTGTCCCCACCTGTCCCCTCTCACACTGTCCCCACCTGTCCCCTCTCACACTGCCCCCCCACCTGTCCCCTCTCACACTGTTCCCACCTGTCCCCTCTCACACTGTCCCCACCTGTCCCCTCTCACACTGTCCCCACCTGTCCCCTCTCACACTGCCCCCCCACCTGTCTCTCACACTGTCCCCACCTGTCCCCTCTCACACTGTCCCCACCTGTCCCCTCTCACACTGCCCCCCCACCTGTCCCCTCTCACACTGTCCCCACCTGTCCCCTCTCACACTGTCCCCACTCACACTGTCCCCACCTGTCCCCTCTCACACTGTCCCCACCTGTCCCCTCTCACACTGCCCCCCACCTGTCCCCTCTCACACTGTCCCCACCTGTCCCCTCTCACACTGTCCCCACCTGTCCCCTCTCACACTGTCCCCACCTGTCCCCTCTCACACTGCCCCCCCACCTGTCTCTCACATCCCCACCTGTCCCCTCTCACACTGTCCTCACCTGTCCCCACCTGTCCCCTCTCACACTGTCCCCACCTGTCCCCTCTCACACTGTCCCCACCTGTCCCCTCTCACACTGTCCCCACCTGTCCCCTCTCACACTGCCCCCCCCACCTGTCCCCTCTCACACTGCCCCCCCACCTGTCCCCTCTCACACTGTCCCCACCTGTCCCCTCTCACACTGCCCCCCACCTGTCCCCTCTCACACTGTCCCCACCTGTCCCCTCTCACACTGTCCCCACCTGTCCCCTCTCACACTGTCCCCACCTGTCCCCTCTCACACTGCCCCCCCATCTGTCTCTCACACTGTCCCCACCTGTCCCCTCTCACACTGTCCCCACCTGTCCCCTCTCACACTGCCCCCCCACCTGTCCCCTCTCACACTGTCCCCACCTGTCCCCTCTCACACTGCCCCCCCACCTGTCCCCTCTCACACTGTCCCCACCTGTCCCCTCTCACACTGTTCCCACCTGTCCCCTCTCACACTGTCCCCACCTGTCCCCTCTCACACTGCCCCCCACCTGTCTCTCACACTGTCCCCACCTGTCCCCTCTCACACTGTCCCCACCTGTCCCCTCTCACACTGCCCCCCCACCTGTCTCTCACACTGTCCCCACCTGTCCCCTCTCACACTGTCCCCACCTGTCCCCTCTCACACTGCCCCCCCACCTGTCCCCTCTCACACTGCCCCCCCACCTGTCCCCTCTCACACTGCCCCCCCACCTGTCCCCTCTCACACTGCCCCCCCACCTATCCCCTCTCACACTGCCCCCCACCTGTCCCCTCTCACACTGTCCCCCCACCTGTCCCCTCTCACACTGTCCCCCCACCTGTCCCCTCTCACACTGGCCCCCCACCTGTCCCCTCTCACACTGGCCCCCCACCTGTCCCCTCTCACACTGGCCCCCCACCTGTTACCTCTCACACTGCCCCCCACCTGTCCCCTCTCACACTGCCCCCCACCTATCCCCTCTCACACTGCCCCCCCCCACCTGTCCCCTCTTACACTGCCCCCGCCTGTCCCCTCTCACACTGCCCCCCCACCTGTCCCCTCTCACACTGCCCCCCCCACCTGTCCCCTCTCACACTGCCCCCCCACCTGTCCCCTCTCACACTGCCCCCCCACCTGTCCCCTCTCACACTGCCCCCCCACCTGTCCCCTCTCACACTGCCCCCCCACCTGTCCCCTCTCACACTGCCCCCCCACCTGTCCCCTCTCACACTGCCCCCCACCTGTCCCCTCTCACACTGCCCCCCCCCACCTGTCCCCTCTCACACTGCCCCCCACCTGTCCCCTCTCACACTGCCCCCCCACCTGTCCCCTTTCACACTGCCACCCCCCACCTTTCCCCTCTCACACTGCCCCCCCACCTGTCCCCTCTCACACTGCCCCCCCACCTATCCCCTCTCACACTGTCCCCACCTGTCCCCTCTCACACTATTCCCACCTGTCCCCTCTCACACTGCCCCCCACCTGTCCCCTCTCACACTGCCCCCCACCTGTCCCCTCTCACACTGCCCCCCCACCTGTCCCCTCTCACACTGTCCCCACCTGTCCCCTCTCACACTGTTCCCACCTGTCCCCTCTCACACTGCCCCCCACCTGTCCCCTCTCACACTGCCCCCCACCTGTCCCCTCTCACACTGCCCCCCCACCTGTCCCCTCTCACACTTCCCCCCCACCTGTCCCCTCTCACACTGTCCCCCCACCTGTCCCCTCTCACACTGGCCCCCACCTGTCCCCTCTCACACTGCCCCCCACCTGTCCCCTCTCACACTGCCCCCCACCTGTCCCCTCTCACACTGCCCCCCCACCTGTCCCCTCTCACACTTCCCCCCCACCTGTCCCCTCTCACACTGTCCCCCCACCTGTCCCCTCTCACACTGGCCCCCACCTGTCCCCTCTCACACTGCCCCCCACCTGTCCCCTCTCACACTGCCCCCCACCTGTCCCCTCTCACACTGCCCCCCACCTATCCCCTCTCACACTGCCCCCCCACCTGTCCCCTCTCACACTGGCCCCCACCTGTCCCCTCTCACACTGGCCCTCACCTGTCCCCTCTCACACTGGCCCCCCACCTGTCCCCTCTCACACTGGCCACCCACCTGCCACATAGCCCCTCTTTTATCACACTGCCCATGTCATACTATTTCCCCAACATACTGCCCCCACCTGTCACACTGCCCCCTTGGCACAATACATTCCTGTCATACTGCCCCCTCCTGTAACACTGCCCCTCCATCATTCTGCCCCCTTGTCACACTGCCCCTTTCTGTTATATTTACCCCCCTCCTGTCATACTACCCCCTCTTGTTAAACAGTCCCCCTCCTTTCACAGTGCTCCCTCATTACACTGCCCCCCTCTTGTAATACTTCCCAGGTATCCTTTTCCTGTCACACTGCCCCCCTCTTGTCACAATATCCCCCTGTCACACTGCCCCCCTGTCATACTGCCCCCTCCCCTCACACTGCCCCCATCGTACTGCCCCTTCTTGTCACACTGCCCCCCTTCTTTCACAGTGCCCCCTCTTATCACACTCCCCCCTCTGGTCACACTTTCCAGATACCCTTCTTTGGTCACACTGCCCCCTCCTGTCAAAATACCCCGTCATACTGCCCCTCATTCTTTCACAATACCCCCCCCCTCCATCATAGTGCGGGTCAGGGGCCCTTCATGGTTTCTTGCACTGGGGCCCTGAAGGTTATAGTTACGCCTCTGCTGTGCAGTGAAACACCGTATACTACCTGTAAATACTGTAGCTGCATGCCTGTGGTATTAATAGGATCAGAACAACAGCAATTGTCTTCAGGTAGCTTTAGGTGTACACTGTCCAGAGGACGCAGTACACTAACTGTAAATACTGCAGCTGCCTGCCTGTGGTATTAATAGGATCAGAACAAGAGCAATTGTCTTCACGTAGCTTTAGGTGCACACTGTGCAGAGGACGCACTACACTAACTGTAAATACTGCAGCTGCCTGCGGTACTAATAGGATCAGAAGAACACCACCAATTTTCTTCAGGTAGCTTTAGGTGCACACTGTGCAGAGGACGCACTACACTAACTGTATATACTGCAGCTGCCTGCGGTACTAATAGGATCAGAAGAAAACATATTACAGCGCACACATTCAAGAATGACGTTTCCTGCAAGGCTAGGTAAAAACACCTGAACATATTTAAAAAAAATACGGGGGTTTGGTCACACTATATGGTCATATAGTGCTAAGCCCACTTACTACGACAAAGTACCCCAAATTAGTGGGTTATACTCTAGTAATAGAATGGAAGATCCTGCGTCTCAACCATGGGAGCTGAAGTCCTCTATGTGGGAGAACAGAAGGGGATTCATCCTATGCACTGGTGGACACTAAATAAGAGGTAATGAAGAGGGGGAGGGGTGATCCAGCCCAAAAAAACCTGGTCAGGGTCTATTAAAATATACAAAAACATATTTGGGGGCACACCCTAAAATGCGTTTAAATTCAAGATGGTGCTGCTATAAGACCAACAAACAGTACAAAACATATTACAGCGCACACATTCAAGAATGACATTTCCTGCAAGGCTAGTTAAAAACACCTGAACATATTAAAAAAAAAATACGGGGGTTTGGTCACACTATATGGTCATATAGTGCTAAGCCCACTTACTGCGACAAAGTACCCCAAATTAGTGGGTTGTACTCTAGTAATAGAATGGAAGATCCTGCGTCTCAACCATGGGAGCTGAAGTCCTCTATGTGGGAGAACAGAAGGGGATTCATCCTATGCACTGGTGGCCACTAAATAAGAGGTAATGAAGAGGGGGAGGGGTGCTCCAGCCCCAAAAAAAACTGGTCAGAGTCTATTACAATATACAAAAACATATTTGGGGCACACCCTAAAATGCCTTTAAATTCAAGATGGTGGAGGTGCATGCGCGGACTGCTCCAAGATGGTCGCTTAAGCCAGGAGCTCCGCGCTGCCCTAACCACCCGGGACCCCGGGAGCCACTAGACCCACATCATCCGCTGGCGGAATAGCTGGGGCAAAAAGAAAAGGGGAAAACCTGCGCTACCAAGCAAAAATTGGTGTAACTGCAGCCGCAGCAAAAACCACAAATATCAATGAGGTGAAGAAATTAAACAAAAGGAAAAAATGTGCACTTGCATTAGATACTTAAATCTATATTCATGTGTGATTATCATAAACAGATAAATGAAATCACCATCAAAATTAAAAGTCAAAATTAGAAAGTCGCTATGCTACACAGCAAATAGCGATATGTACCTAAATATTGATATTATCCATTCCATACAGATAAATACAAAAAGCTTATGTGCAAAAAAACTTATGTGCATAGAGATTATTCCACCCAAGTGCAAAATCCTGAATGTGAAATCTCAATAATGCGACATGAGTTGCAAAAACGCATGTCCAAAGTTCATAAGTTGCATCCCATAATGTGCATAGTGGAACAGGGGGACGTGAAGGGACCTCCAACCACCAGTGGATCCAAAGGTTGATAATAGATGTATCCTTACCAGACGCGGTGGACCTCCTTTATAGCAAGGTCTTAGAAGCATACAGATTTAGCCCTCTGCAGGGACAGGGGATGACAGCTCACCACATGACTGGAGATGGTTCCGACACTTCCGCATCGATGTAAGCACTCCCTCGTTTTTAACTCATGGATAGAGAAGGGGAAAAAAAAAGCTCCAATAGTGTAGTAGGTAAAAAAAGGAATTTTATTGCCTCAGACAACTAGGCATCTTACAGAAAAAATCCAAAATATAAAAGCCGGCAAATTTTAAAAACAGCAGAGATGCCCGAGCTGGATTACATGGGGCTCTATGGCGATCTGGCATACACTGCGTAGCCACGCCCTACATGTTTCGTGATACGTCACGTCTTCAAAGGGGCACGGGGGACGCAGTGAACCATCGCCATTTATAATACTTCCTCCCATTCAAGCCTCGTTTCCATCTAGAAATCAGGTTACAAACTGGGCATGCGCAAAGGATACCAAGCCTCGACATGGCTCCCGTTATGGAATGCAAGCTGAAAGCCTGATCCGGACCGTCATTGAAGCAATTTTTGTAGTCAGAATTTCATTCTGGGGATAATACTCCAGCCTAAAGCCAGTATAAGTTATCTATTCTAAGCCTAAACAATCAATTATCTGTTGGTCAAATTGTCCTCTTATATATATACTATAGGGTCATTATTCCCATAGTAATGGACATTTTGACAACAACAAAAAAAAGGGAAGAAAGGAAGGAGAAAACACACTAAATCCATGTAATGTATTCCTTATCTCCTCCTTAAGCCACAGCTACTTCATTAATAAAAAATGATGTATTTTAGGGACATATCGCTGTAAATCATCGTGCATTGGTTCTTATGCTTGTATATATGTATTTATGCATTCAAGGGGCAGCCATATCTGGACATGGTATCCATGCGTCCACCAACAACCGCCTAAGCATTGTCGATAAACGCATTAATCTCGACATCCACGTTAAGCCCATGAGATTTTAAAAATTTCATTTTATATATCCACTCCATTTCAAGTTTAGATATAGCTTGTTTTTTTGGACCACCCCTCCATGGCACCTTAAGTCTGTCTATGGCTATAAATTTTGTATCCTTAGGATCCTGCCCACGTACATCTAAATAGTGCTTAGATACTGGGTGACCTATAAAACCTCTTTGGATGTTCCCGATGTGCTCGTTCAATCTAACCTGAAGAGGTCGTACCGTACGACCCACGTATTGTTATCCACATGGACAGATTAGAAGGTATACTACGTGGGTAGTGGAACAAGTAATAAAGGATTTAATTGAGAAGGTCCTTGAGGTACTGGTAGAGTGAAACTGTTCCACCTTACGGTCTTTGATGTCATTAATAGTGCAAACTGCACAGTTTCTACATTTATAATATCCCACCAGGTTCTGAAAGAACATGGGTTTTCTAATGGGAGGGTCACAGACACCAGGGGCTATAACTGATCTAATAGAAGGCACTCCCCTAAAAATTACACTGGGTTTTTCCGGAAGTAGAGGGCCTAATACACTGTCACAATCTGTGAACTTCCTTGATCTTGTGATTAAAGGGGAGGGAGACTCTCTGTGCACCTCTACTTATTTCAAGACCACGGACCGCAATTCATTTATTCCTAGAGACAGTTGCCACCACAAAGCGCGGCTTGACTCAGTCCCTAAAAGTCAATACTTACGTATTAGACGCAATTGTTCTACTATTAATGACTTTAGAGCTCAATCTAGGATACTTACTGAGAGGTTATGAATCTTCTTTCTTTGAAGAAAAAATGAGGGAGGTGGAGTTGTTGGATAGGGAATCACTCCTTAGAGATAAGAGTATGATGGAGACTCCCGAAAAGAAAGAGTCTATTTGTCCCTTTATAACAGGCTATTCCCATCAATATTCCCTAATTAGGAAACTGATGTACAAACACTGGCATATCATAAAAAATGACAGTGTATTAGGCCCTCTAATTCTGGAAAAACCCTGTGTAATTTTTAGGGGAGTGCCTTATATTAGATCCCTGGTGTCTGTGACCCTCCCATTAGAAAACCCATGTTCTTTCAGAACCTGGTGGGATATTATAAATGTAGAAACTGTGCTGTTTGCACTATTAATGACATCAAAGACCGTAAGGTGGAACAGTTTCACTCTACCAGTACCTCAAGGACCTTCTCAATTAAATCCTTTATTACTTGTTCCACTACCCATGTAGTATACCTTCTAATCTGTCCATTTGGATAACAATACGTGGGTCGTAAGGTACAACCTCTTCAGGTTAGATTGAACGAGCACACCGGGAACATCCAAAGAGGTTTTATAGGTCACCCAGTATCTAAGCACTATTTAGATGTACATGGGCAGAATCCTAAGGGTACAAAATTTATAGCCATAGACAGACTTAAGGTGCCATGGAGGGGTGGTCCAAAAAAACAAGCTATATCTAAACTTGAAATGGAGTGGATATATAAAATGAAATGTTTAAAACCTCATGGGCTTAACGTGGATGTCGAGATTAATGCGTTTATCGACAATGCTTAGTCGGTTGTTGGTGGACGCATGGATTTCGATATCCGTGAGAATATTCTTCTTCTTCTTTTTTTTTTAACTTTAAAAAGTTTTTATTGATTTTATCAAGATGATACAGAGACAGGGTAAGCACATAAGAAGAATGTAAACTAATATAGGTAACAAATTTAGTTAGGAAGCACAGAGCCAGAGTGACCGTATTCAGAATTACAGTAATATACATTTACAGGTACTTATTCATGCTGATATTTGCTAGTCCATAACACCCAACATTTGTCGAATTTATTACAATAAAGTGAATTAATTGCTAAGAGACGTTCAAATGTATAGTTTTGGTGCACTCTTCTGATCACTTTGTTTATATTGAGTGTTAGGGTATTTTTCCAGTTTTGGAGTACTAGGGATCTAGCTACTAGTAGTATATGAGTGACTATGTGTCTCATGTTTTGCGGAAATGTTTCTAGCCCTATTAAAAGGATAGCCAATGTGGGATTTGGGGGCGTGAGTATTCCTGTAATGGACGATATGAGTTTAAAAACTTGATTCCAGAAGCTAATTACGTTGGGGCATTCCCAGAACTTATGGAGAAGATGACCTTTATGTCCACAGTTTCTCCAGCATAGGGGTGACGAGTTGGGGGACATGTGTGCAATTCTACTTGGGGTGTATTGCCCTCGGTTCATCACCTTTATTGAGGATTCCCAATGATTGATACAGTGTGAGGCACGGTGTATAGTTTGAAACATGAATTTCCATTGGTCTTCAGTAAGCGTTTTGCCTATGTCCATGTCCCATTTCATATGTACTGCTTTTTTTTTTGAACACTCTTTTGTTTTGTAGTGTGTTGTAGTAAAGTGATATACCTTTATTGTTTTTAGCCCCTTGAGTGAGGTGTCTCCAAATGGAGAGCGGGAGTTTGAAGGTACCTATTGTTTTTTTTTTCATAAAGTGAGATACTCGCATACATGTAAAGAGCATATGTTGAGGTAAATTATGTGTTTTCATAATATGTTCTGCTGATTGTGGGGTGTTATGCGTGAGTACGTCTGGTACTTTTGTTATTCCATAGGTGGGGAGCGCTTTCAAGGAAATCATTGGAATATTAGCTTCAATCATGCTTAGAGGTAGAGTAAACTCTATTGTCTTGCTGTTGTAAAGTGTGCGTGTTAGGAGGAATCTGCAAGCTTGCAATGATATGGCGATAGTTGGGGGTAGGTGTTTGAGATTCCAAGGTATCCAAGTGTCTCCCAAAAGAACCGTTTGTAGGTCTGGTAGAGGAGCTAAATATCTTTCTATGTCTACCCATAGTGGATTATCCGTGGTCAGAAACCAATATTTGAGTTGGTCAAGTCTAGTTGCCCACATGTAGTCATATATGTCTGTCAGACCTGCGCCCCCTGCCGATTTATGTGGTATTAGATTGAGTGGAGAGCATCTTGCTTTTTTGGATCCCCATAAGAGTTTCCATTGGAGGTTAGAAAGAGATTTAAGATATTGGTCGGGTACAGCAAGTGGAAGCACTCGGAACATATATAAAATTTGAGGGAGAATCATCATTTTAAAGGCTGCTAGCCTACCTAACCAAGATAGTTCTCGTTTTGCTATATTGCAAGTTTGAATTTCTAGGTTGTGAATGAGTGTTTTCATATTTATGTCTATCAGTGAAGTAGTATCATTAGTTAGGGTGATGCCCAGGTATTTTATGCCTTTAGAGCTCCATTCGTATGGGAGGGAATGTTGTAATTCAAGACAATCTGGTTGTGATACCCCCAAATTCAGTATGAGGGATTTTGAGAAGTTTACTTTATAATATGAGATATCGCCAAAGGATTGCAATATTTCGTGTGCTGCTGGGAGGGATTTTAGTGGGTTTGATAGCATAAGGATCACATCATCTGCGAATAAGTTGATGACATGGTGGGAGGTGTTACATTGGAATCCATGTATATCCTTGTGGGTTCTAATGGCCTCAGCCAGGGGTTCAATCATGAGATTGAAGATCGTTGGGGATAAAGGGCATCCCTGGCGAGTACCATTAGTTATCTGAAATGGTATGGAAAGCATGCTGGATATGTATACCTGCGCAGACGGGCAAGAATACAGGGCCAGCACTGCATTTAGTATGTGACCACAAAAACCAAACTTGGACAAAGTCATTGACATATATTTCCAGTGGACCCTGTCAAACGCCTTCTCTGCGTCTATAGATAGCAGCAGAGAAGGCGTTTGTGTTTTAACAGCATAGTGGATTATATTGACCATTCTCCGTGTAGCATCAGAGGTTTGTCTCCCCTTCATGAAGCCCATCTGATCGCGTTGTATAAGGGATGGTACACATTCTGCTAGTCTTTGCGATAAGAGTTTTGCGTATATCTTTATGTCTGTGTTAAGTAGGGAGATTGGACGAAAATTAGGTGGTGTATTAGGGTCTTTACCTGGTTTGGGTAAGGTGACTATGTATGCCTTCTGGGGGGAAGGATGATGTGTCTGCTGCTTTTGTAAAGACTTGTAGAAGAGAGGGTATAAGGTGTGCTTTGTATATTTTAAAATATTCATTGGAAAACCCATCAGGTCCTGGCGATTTGCCATTAGGTAGGGAGGCTAATGCATTTTCAATTTCAGTTATGGTAAATGGGGAATTAAGTAAGCTGATTTGGGATTCCGATAGGGAAGGTAACTTTAGTTTATGAAGGAAGTTCTGTATACTTGGTAGAGTTGGTTGGTGTGTGGTGGAGTCATCTTTAATATTATACAGATTGCTATAGTAGTTAGCGAATTGGTTGGCGATGTCCTGTGGATTAGTGATTTTGTGTTTGAGGGTGGGGTGAATCAGGTGTGTGATTCTTGATTTGGATTGTATTGCCTTTATTCGATTAGCTAAGTATTTGCCTGCTCTATTAGCATTGGCGTATGAGTGCAGTTTCAGTCTGCGTAGGTGGTAGTCATATTGTTGGGTCAATAGGTCTCTTAGTTTGTTTCTCAGTGAGGAAAGTTGTTGGGTAAGATTCAGATCAGGCTTTTGTTTGTTTCGTGATTCTAAAGAGTGTATGTCCGACAGAATGGAATCGATATGGGCTTTGTGTCGCTTTTTTTCTCTAGCACTTAACTGAATTAGTATTCCCCTCATGTACGCCTTATGGGCGTTCCATAGAGTAAAGGGGTTTTCTACCGATTCTGTGTTTTCATGAAAAAAATTACTAAGGTGTTGAGATATGATTTTGGACGTGCGGGGTTCTTGTAGTATTCTGATGTTATTGCGCCAGATGGGTGTAGAAGAGGAGACAACCTGGTCAGTGATAGTAATAGTAACAGCTGCATGGTCAGACCACGTGATATCGTGGATCTGTGCAGAGGAGACTTTCTGTAATAGCCATTTATCAGTAAAGAATAAGTCAATTCGTGAATAAGAACAATGCCTATGGGAAAAAAAAGTGTAATCTTTAGTATTCGCGCTTAAGCAGCGCCAGGTATCAAAGAGTTCTGCATTATGGATGGTTTTGTTCAAGAATGTTTTACCATTCATTTTGGTATTTGTCGTATCAAGTTTCGGGTCCATAATGAGGTTAAAGTCACAGCAGAGTATGAGGTTGCCATACAAGTGGGACTCCGTCTTCTTAAGAAGCCTGTTGAGGAAGCGGGTTTGATGCGTATTAGGAGCGTATAGAGTCACTACTGTATATGGAGTTGAGTTAATGTCACCTTTGAGGATGATATATCTGCCGTTAGCATCTAGAATGGTTTCCTTATGTTGAAAGGATAACGTATTTCTCAGGGCAATTAGAACTCCTCTCTTTTTATGACCTGGTGTGCAGGCCAGAAACACATAGGGGTATTCTTTGTTGGTGCATGTCGGTGCTTTGGATTCCTGGAAGTGGGTCTCCTGTACACATAGTATGTCTGCCTTGTGTATAAGGGCCTCGGCCCACATGGAGCGCCGCTTGGCAGGATGGTTCAAACCACTGGCATTTATAGATAGGCAATTAATTGGCATGTAAATAATTTTGGGGATTGTGCGGTATCATTGTGCAGGTTATGTACTCACTGTGGCCAATTGTGTCTTCTGGCATGGCAGAGTTGATTCTGTATAATTCCGGTAAGTAATTGGCGTCCACTACTGGTCGGCGTGCTTCCATCATAAAAGAGGTAAAAGAAAACAAACAATATAGAAGAAATAAAGTTAATGTTGCAAAGTTAACGAACGTATTAAGAAAGGGATCATTGAACCGATCCATTTGCAGACGTAACTGCTATTTAGGTGGTGGCAGGGAGAAGACAGGGATCAAACTTGGACACCCTGTATCCGGAGAGAAGGGATGACAGTAGTCGTGGTGTACTCATGCGTTTTCACCGGCAGATTTTTTAGAGGAACGTTTGCGTGAGACCACTTGCCAGTCCTCTTGTATTGGAGAAGGTGTAGAAGCTTGGGCAAGTGGCGGAGTATGGGCTGGTAGTATGCCCCAATGTCGCAATGCTGCGATGCCTTCATCCAATGTGGAAATCAGGACCGACGTACCATTATGAGTAACGGACAGCTTGGCGGGGTATTTCCACTTGTGGGTAATGTTGTGGTTTCTTAGAGCCTTAGTGATTGTCGCAAGGTTGCGACGTTGTTGGAGAGTGTGCCTGGATAGGTCAGGTAACAGCTGCAGCTCAGCGTATTGTGGGTGTCTGCTGTCAGGTTTGCGAGACACTATCAGGAGTTGTTCCTTGATATGATAGTAGTGCACCCTGAGTAATACATCCCTGGGAGTATTTTCTGGGAGGAAGGATGGTTTGGGGATGCGGTGGATGCGATCCACAATGAGGTCTTGTGGAGACAGGGATGGGATTAGGGTGGAAAAGAGCGCTTGGGTGTATGCCAGTAGTTGTGTAGCAGGGATCGATTCAGGTATCCCCCTAATCTTTAGATTGTTCCTTCGGGAACGGTCTTCCAAATCTGCTACTTTTGATTTCAGCCATGCGATTTCTTCCGTGTGATTGCTGTGTGCATCCACCATTGTATTGAAGGATGAGGTAAAATCACTCATACTGTGTTCAATATGGTCTACTCTGTTACCCAGGGCCTGCACTTCACTCTGGCAGTGGTTGATTCCTGCTGTCATATCAGCATGTAATGAGGCTTTTAATGACAGTAACATGTCCTTTAGGACTGTATCAGACACCGGTTTGTCAGAGGTGGGGAAAGCTGCTATACGGTCTGGTGTGTGGGATGCAGCTGGCGCTTCAGTGATGTGAGGCCTGCTTACCTCCATGTCAGGGTCCATCAGCGGACTTACAGGGGAAACAGTTCTTTGTGTTTGTTTCGCCGGACTCCTGGTGGATGGACTAGAGGTCCCAGAAGAAGACCCGCTTTCCGTTCGGGTGTTTTGCTGCTTGTTTTGAGGGCCGGAGCGGCCGTTTGGTGTGGATGCTGCCCGCTGTGCTTTCTGGCTCAGCCTCGCGCCGGTGCCATTTTGGTGGTGATCGCGCGCCTGGAAAAAATCTTGCATTTTCTGCAGATTTTGTGGGTTTTTTCTGTGCCTGGGCATATCGGCTGGCTCAGTGGGTTCCAGAGATCCCGTGGATGAAATCTGGGGTCTGGATGATGCCGGTGAGCGTGGATGGGTTCGGATTCTCTCTGGCGGCGGAGTGGAGCTCCTACATTAAGCGTCCATGTTGGAGCTCGGTCGCCACGCCCTCATCTTCTTCTTCTTCTTATGGTTATATTGTAGTTTGGCATATGTTCTGTTTGATAAAATGTAAGGGGATACCATGTCCAGATATGGCTGCCCCTTGAATGCATAAATACATATATACAAGCATAAGAACCAATGCACGATGATTTACAGCGATATGTCCCTAAAATACATCATTTTTTATTAATGAAGTAGCTGTGGCTTAAGGAGGAGATAAGGAATACATTATATGGATTTAGTGTGTTTCCTCCTTCCTTTCTTCCCTTTTTTTTGTTGTTGTCAAAATGTCCATTACTATGGGAATAATGACCCTATAGTATATATATAAGAGGGCAATTTGACCTACAGATAATTGATTGTTTAGGCTTAGAATAGATAACTTATACTGGCTTTAGGCTGGAGTATTATCCCCAGAATGAAATTCTGACCACAAAAATTGCTTCAATGACGGTCCGGATCAAGCTTTCAGCTTGTGTTCCATAACGGGAGCCATGTCGAGGCTTGGTATCCTTTGCGCATGCCCAGTTTGTAACCTGATTTCTAGATGGAAACGAGGCTTGAATGGGAGGAAGTATTATAAATGGCGATGGTTCACTGCGTCGCCCGTGCCCCTTTGAAAACGTGATGTATCACAAAACATGTAGAGCGTGGCTACGTAGTGTATGCCAGATCACCACAGAGCCCCATGTAATCCAGCACGGGCGTCTCTGCTGTTTTTAAAATTTGCCGGCTTTTATATTTTGGATGTTTTCTGTAAGATGCCTAGTTGTCTGAGGCAATAAAATTCCTTTTTTTACCTACTACACTATTGGAGCTTTTTTTTCTCCCCTTCTCTATCCATGAGTTAAAAACGAGGGAGTGTTTACGTCAACGCGGAAGTGTCGGAACCATCTCCGGTCGTGTGGTGAGCTGTCATCCCCTGTCCCTGCAGAGGGCTAAATCTGTATGCTTCTAAGACCTTGCTATAAAGGAGGTCCAACGCGTCTGGTAAGGATACATCTGTTATCAACCTTTGGATCCACTGGTGGTTGGAGGTCCCTTCAGGTCCCCCTGTTCCTCTATGCACATTATGGGATGCAACTTATGAACTTTGGACATGTGTTTTTGCAACTCATGTCGCATTATTGAGATCTCACATTCAGGATTTTGCACTTGGGTGGAATAATCTCTATGCACATAAGTTTTTTTGCACATAAGCTTTTTGTATTTATCTGTATGGAATGGATAATATCAATATTTAGGTACATATCGCTATTTGCTGTGTAGCATAGCAACTTTCTAATTTTGACTTTTAATTTTGATGGTGATTTCATTTATCTGTTTATGATAATCACACGTGAATATAGATTTAAGTATCTAGTGCAAGCGCACATTTTTTCTTTTTATGGAATAGCTGGGGCACAGACCCATGTCCGCGGGATCATTCAGGAGAGACCTGGAGCCGCAATTCAGAGCCTCGGCGGAGCGGGCCGAATCCAAGATGGCGGGCGCCATGCTGACAAGCACGCAGAATGCTGAGGAGAGCCCGGGAGACAAGCTGTCCTATGCTGCAGTGACCTGCATTCACCCTTCAGGTGTTACACGATCAACTGGACGTTGCCCTATCTCGTATTTGTGATCTTGAAAATAGATCTAGACGGGAGAACTTTAGAATCAGGGGGCTCCCAGAATCGATCACGGACACCACACCTGTAGTTCAAGATTTTCTTAGGCAGATTATCCCTGACATTCCATCGCACAAGTTGGAGATAGACCGAGCTCACAGAACCTTGGGACCCCCAAGAAAAGACGGCCTGCCTAGGGACATAGTGGTTAAACCCCACTACTTCTCGGTGAAGGAAGAGGTGATGAAAAAGTGCAGATATCAACACCCCCTCACGTGCAGAGAACACGCCATACAAGTGTTCGCCGACATATCACCGACCACAATACAAAGAATGAGATCCCTGAAACCCCTACTTACTGTCTTGTTGCAACATGACATTAAGTATAAATGGGCCTTACCTTTTGCGCTTAAGTTTGACTATAGGGGCAAGACGCATTCTTTCCGCAGCCTACAAGAAGGTGAATGGATCCTTCTAGATCTTCGCCTCATCTCACAGGTGTCAGAGATGGATCTCACCAACTCTTCTGTAGGTTCCACCAAACGCCCTTCTCCAGCGAGCCCTCTACAGCCTGTTTGGGACAAACCTAAATACAAATGCACCAAAGAAGCCAGACCTCCATGACACCACGAGTCAAGGCTTTCCCCTGTTGGTCACTCTCTAACTGGAATCTCCCCCTTGTCTCCAATCTGAGTTCCGGGAGACACTGGAGTAGATAAACTTGTCATTTTTTCTTAATTTTTATCTTGGTTATTTTTATCTTCTTTCATCCGCAATAACCTTTTTGTTTGTTTTAGGCGCCAGTTTTTTTGGCAACTTTATCCATGGACTCCTATATATACCCATCTACCAGGAGCCAGTAGCATGGAGTAACGTCAATGTAGGACTTCCTGGGATTTGGTCAGAATTCACTGTTAATTCCTTGTTTGTCACTTGTTTCCTCAACGGTTCTTAGTATAAGTTTACAGAAGCCTTTTTCAGTATTCTATTGTTCTCCCACATTCACTGACGAAGAGCTAAATGTGGGTTTGATCCTGTCCCCCCTGAGGCTGGTTCCTGGGAAGTCCGAGCCCCCTTCCCATCTATTTTCATTGGGCGGGGAGTGTGGACTGCAGGGGGGTGGGCTGCCGGGGCCCCTTGACCCCCCAAATCCGAATGATACTGTTTTATAGATTTATAGTTAGTTTAAAGGTGCACCAAGGTTGGGGCAGTTATGCCGCGTCTCCCCCTATCCCACGGACTAGGTTATTAATCCTCCCTGGGTTAGGTGTCCACCCTGTAAGCAGGGATTGGACGTTTTTTCCTTATTGATGAGTAGTGGGCTTCGATGCCCTCACTGCTCACTCAAGCCCCTCGTGGGCTTGAAGCACCCTTCCTCCCTCTTCCCCCCTTCTCCTTTTCCTCTTTCCTCACTAACAGCTCTTCTTTTTGCAGTTGGCCGTCTGCTGGTTGATGACCCTGATCCACACAAAAGGCGACAGATCTCCACCCCCGCAATGACTTCAGATCTCCACAGCTACTTGTTTCAGGTAGGTGACAGTGGATTGGTGGTACTCCCGCCCCCTTTGCTCCATGGCTACATCTAATTCGCCGCTGGCCCTGTTGAGGGTAGTGACTCATAATACCTAAGGGCTAAATTCACCCTCTAAACGTTGGAAGGTTCTAGGTTATATGAAATCACGCAAAATAGATATCCTGTTTCTCCAGGAAACACACTTCCCAATCCGGTACAAGCCCAATTTCCTATACGCCCAGTTCCCCCTGTTTTATTTGGCGGAGGAGAAAAACCAGAGGGGTGGCAGTCCTAATTTCAAAGAATTGTAGATTTACATTGCAGCAGGTAATGCGGGACCCAGAGGGTAGGTATGTCCTCGTAAAAGGAACTATTGATGGTAGCCTCTTTTCCTTAATCTCCTATTATGCTCCTAACACAGAACAACTTAGATTCTTCAGCAACATGTTTAAGACGCTAGGTCCCTTATTAGAAGGCTCCACGATCTTAGGCGGAGATTCGAATGTCGCCTTTGATCAGGGCCTAGACAGATCCAAACCCCCCCCACGCCCAAACCATCCGCCCAACCAGGAATAGTTCCAAGTTAGCTAAATTGATTCACTCACAGGGCCTCACGGACATTTGGAGGGAGTTAAACCCCACCAAAAAGGATTATACACATTATTTCCATGCACACCAATCTTATGCCTGATTGGACCATCTGCTGGTCTCAAATTGCTTAATCCTGACAGCCCAAAGAGCACAGATCACAGACACAGTCTGGTCCGATCACTCCTTATTGAGTGTAATGATTAACATCCAACTCCCACAAACCAAATCCCCTTACTGGAGATGAAATTAAACGATTCTCTCAGACCCCATTAGGAAAATACAATTTGAAAAGGCCATTTCTGACTACTTTCTTCACAACAATACTGCTGACATATCAGTTGAAACCTTGTGGGTGGCTCATAAGGCAACCATATGAGGAAAAATAATTCAAATAGCTTCCCAAATTAAAAGAGCTCACAAGGTCGACATAGACAATCTTGAAAAGTCCTTTCAAAAACTCCGTCTGGAGCACAAGAGAGATCCAGTTTGTGTACCCATATCCCGTATGGACACAGCCCGCCTTGAACTTAATTTAGCTCTCACAGTTAAGGCAGAAAAAAGCATTTTATGGCAAGGGGCTAAATACTACCACCAAAAGGATAGAGCTGGGTCTCTCTTGGCCTTCAGACTCACACCACGTATCCAATCCTACGCCCTCCCCAGAATTAAAATAGCTGGTCAACCACCCACGGCGAATCCTCTCAAAATCATGGATGCCTCTCACAGATTCTATGCTGACCTCTATAGTGAACACGGGGCAAATAGACCACATGTTCTGACCAAATTTTTGGATAATTTACCGATTCCCACCCTCTCGGCGGATCACAGGGATAGATTCGAAGCCCCAGTCTCTGCAGAGGAAGTCCTAGCAGTGATAAAAACTTAAAGAAACTTTCTGCTCCAGGTCCAGACGGTTTCTCCATACCCTATTATAAAGCTTATGCGAATATCATAGCACCTTACTTAGCCAAATTTAATAACTCCAAAATGAAAGGGGATCCACTGGACTCGCAAGTGAACGCCGCCTTCATAACCGTCATCCCAAAACCAGACAAGGATCCAGGCGAGGTTGCTAACTAAAGACCCATATCTTTGATCAATAACGATCTTAAAATAATGACCAAAATTATGGCTGATCGCCTGGCATCCTTTATCGGATCTTATATTAATAAAGATCAAGTTGGTTTCATTCCCCGATGGCAAGGACCTGATCAAATCAGAAGAACAGTAGATGTTGTTTCTATCCTGCAATCTGGTTAGGATGGCGGTCATGATCAGGCAGGTATGTTACTGTCGTTAGACCTACAGAAGGCTTTCGACTGTGTTTCATGGACATATCTGTTTTCCATTCTAAAAAGGTGGGGCTTTGGTCCCCGTTTCTCTGGGCTTCTTAAATCCCTATACTCTAACCCTGAGGCCAGGATCAAATTACAAGGTCAGTTTTCAGAACCCATAAAAATAGCAAGAGGGACACGCCAGGGGTGCCCACTATCGCCTCTTATTTTTGAGATTGCAATTGAATCACTGGCAATTGCTATCCGCACAAATCCTTACATAGCCGGGGTCAGATGTGGGCCTAAAATTCACGAATGTGGCTTATTTGCCGATGATCTCATTTTATACATCACCTCCCTGATCACATCCCTACCTGTCTTATGTAAGCTCCTAGATTACTTTGCCAAAATTTCAGGATTACATGTTAACTACTTTAAGTCCCAAGCACTAAATGTGTCGCTCCAACCTTTTCTGGTAACCCAGTTGAAGGAATCATTCTGCTTTTCTTGGAGTGAGTCTTCTCTACGATATCTAGGTATAAATCTTACACCTAAATTTGAACAACTATACCAAGCTAATTATCCCCCCATATACAAAAAATTAGAATTAGATCTTAAGCAATGGTCTCCTCACCAACTTTCCTGGTTGGGCAAGATAAACTCCGTCAAAATGACCCTCCTTCCGAGACTTTTATACGTCTTTCAATCGCTCCCGATCGCTATAAGAAAGGATCACCTTTCGGCATTTCAAAGCAAGGTGGTCAAATTTATTTGGGGTAAATCGGGTCATCGATTAGCGAGACAATCCTTATATAGCCTGAGAAATAAGGGGGGATTGGGTCTTCCTAATTTCTTTTGGTACTACCAAGCAGCTAGACTTGCTCAGCTATCCACGGTTTACTCTAAATCTGCCAGACCTGATTGCGTAGATTTGGAGAGGCAGGCGGTCCCATCCTTTACTTTAAATTTTCTCCTCTGGTGTCCCCCAAAGACTAGGCCTCCCATCTTATTGCCTTCCTTGTCACATTCCTTGAGGACTTGGGACACTCTCAGGAAGCTCCCTTCTTTGGTTTCACAAAGCAAACCTTTAACACATATATTCCGTAACCGGATTTTCGTCCGGGCATGGACATCAAAGGATTTCAGTGGTGGCTAGATAGGGGGATGTACCGGGTCGGGAACTACTTTACTTCAGCTGGACCTATAGCCCTCGCCCACTGCATTAAACATCTGGACCTCCCCAATTCAGAGAGGTATAGATTTCAGCAACTGTCACACTTTCTTCATTCAATTTGGGATTCGAAACCTGAACCACCTCAATTTACCCCCTATGAACTATGGTGTGGACAACTCCTGGAGCAGAGGGGGGGATATCCATAATCTACTCATCACTTGCTATGAGTAGCCTGAAAGCACCGTTCATGCTGGAGTGGGAGAGGGACACACAGGAATCTTGAGGTCTGGAAAGCAGGCACAAGACTTTCTTTAGATCCTTCAAGGGTATCCTCAATATCTCCCTAATAGAAGCCAGCCTGAAGGTCATCACCAGATGGTACATGACTCCTTCTCGGCTCTCCCTCATGTATCCTTCTGCTTCTCCTTTATGTTTCCGTGGGTGCCATATGAGGGGCACCATGATGCACATTTGTTGGGATTGCCCCAAAATCAGAGGCTTTTGGAACAAAATCTTTCAAATCATATCTAAAGTTACAGCTTTGCCCATTTCCAAGTCTCCCCTGACGGCCCTTCTCAATCAACTAATTCCTGGGGTTCCAAAATACTCGCAAAAATTTATATTTTTTATATTACTTGGTGCCAAACTCACCTTGGCCAAAGCTTGGAAGCTTCCTAAGGTCTCAGTTACAGCAGCTAAACATAAAATATCTTGGATAATGGCCCAAGAGAAGATGGTGAGCTCCATTTTAGATACCTCAACCCAGTTTGGGAAGACTTGGGAACCTTGGGCCAAATACACAGGGGTAGATGCCTCCTCAACCTCACATTCAACGTGATACCAATATTCAGGGTCTGACTGGCAGACGGCTTACTCTCTTTTTCTCTACCTGTCTCTTCTTTCTCTTCTCCCCCTCACCCCCCCCCCTTTTTTTTCTTACCTCTTCCTCTGTTGATTTGGGCCTTGTCTCGATGTATTTATGTCCTGACGAAGGACATCGGAAGTGAAGATATTGGGACATAACATATCCCCTACATTTTTTTTTTCATTTTTTCTTTCTTTTTAGCGTTAATATCTTTATTAAATATTATGTTGAGTCAATCACAATGTGGCTCCATTAACCAGTTTTGATGGTAGAAAGGATAGACAGTCCACCGCAGAAACTTGGAGAGTTTTTCTCTTTTTCTTTAACCGACATAGGACTACTCAATGTAGGTTGTCTCTCTCCTCCCCTGCCCAGTTTGATCCCTTTTGGGGTGTAGGGAGAGGAGATAGCAAGATCTGTTACTCAACATGACTTAGTCCTGGGCGGATTAGTTTCCTTCTTACCCACTCACCAAAAAGTAGTTTGAATCCTTGTAGACTGTCTGCTCTATGATTAAGGTCTGGCTATAGAGATCTACATTTTTTTCCAATGTCTCTGTATACTGATTGCCATGACTGCTGTAATGATTAACTCTGTTATCTTCTTGAAAATCAATAAAATACTTTAAACTAAATTCAAGATGGTGCTGCTATAAGACCAACTAACAGTACAAAACATATTACAGCGCACACATTCAAGAATGACATTTCCTGCAAGGCTAGTTAAAAACACCTGAACATATTAAAAAAAAAATATGGGGGTTTGGTCACACTATATGGTCATATAGTGCTAAGCCCACCCACTTACTGCGACTGCAGCTAATAGGACTAATAGGATCAGACGAACACCAGCAATTTTCTTCAGGTAGCTGTAAATACTGTAAATACAGTATATATATTTTTTAGGAGCAGTGATTTTAATAATGCTTAAAGTCAAACAATAAAAGTGGGATATCCCTTTAAATTTCATAGCTGGGGGGTGTCTATAGTATGCCTGTAAAGGGGCGCATGTTTCCCGTGTTTAGAACAGTCTGACAGCAAAATGACATTTGGAAGGAAAAAACCCATTTAAAACTACCCGCGGCTATTGCATTATTGCATTGCCGACAATACACATAGAAGTTCATTGATAAAAACGGCATGGGAATTCCACACAGGGAAACCCCAAACCAAAATTAAAAAAAAAATGATGTGGGAGTCCCCCTAAATTCCATACCAGGCCCTTCAGGTCTGGTATGGATATTAAGGGGAACCCCGGCCAAAATTTAAAAAAAAATGACGTGGGGTTCCCCCTAAATTCCATACCAGACTCTTCAGGTCTGGTATGGATTTTAAGGGGAACCCCGCTCCAAAAAAAAAAAACGGCATGGGGTACCCCCAAAAGTCCATACCAGACCCTTATCCGAGCACGCAACCTGGCAGGCCGCAGGAAAAGAGGGGGGGGCGAGAGTGCGGCCCCCACCCCCTCCTGAACCGTACCAGGCCACATGCCCTCAACATTGGGAGGGTGCTTTGGGGTAGCCCCCCAAAACACCTTGTCCCCATGTTGATGAGGACAAGGGCCTCATCCCCACAAGGAAGATAGAAGAAAGAAGAAGCATTTAAATAAAGGAATTGTCAAAAACTGTCTCTTGTCATTTTTAACATTTTTGACAGTTTTTTAGTGAAATGGTAGGGGTAAGTAACCCCTTACCATTTCACACAGGGGGGGGCAGGACCTGGGGGTCCCCTTGTTAAAGGGGGCTTCCAGATTTCGATAAGCCCCCCACCCGCAGACCCCCACAACCACCGGCCAGGGTTGTGAGGATGAGGCCCTTGTCCTCATCAACATGGGGACAAGGTGTTTTGGGGGCTACCCCAAAGCACCCTCCCAATGTTGAGGGCATGTGGCCTGGTACAGTTCAGGAGGGGGGGCGCACTCTCGTCCCCCCCTCTTTTCCTGCGGCCTGCCAGGTTGCATGCTCGGATAAGGGTCTGGTATGGAATTTAGGGGGAACCCCATGTCGTTTTTTTTTTTTAATTTTGGCCGGGGTTCCCCTTAATATCCATACCAGACCTGAAGGGCCTGGTATGGAATTTAGGGGGACTCCCACGTCATTTTTTTTTTTTTTAATTTTGGTTCGGGGTTTCCCTGTGGGGAATTTTTATCAATGAACTTCTATGTGTATTGTCGGCAATGCAATAGCCACGGGTAGTTTTAAATGGGTTTTTTCCTTCCAAATGTCATTTTGCTGTCAGACTGTTCTAAACACGGGAAACATGCGCCCCTTTACAGGCATACTATAGACACCCCCCAGGTACGAAATTTAAAGGGATATCCCACTTTTATTGTTTGACTTTAAGCATTATTAAAATCACTGTTCCTGAAAAAATGGCCGTTTTTAAAACTTTTTTTTGCATTGATCCATGTCCCCTGGGGCAGGACCCGGGTCCCCAAACACTTTTTATGACAATAACTTGCATATAAGCCTTTAAAATTAGCACTTTTGATTATTCATGTTCCTGTCCTATAGACTTTAACGGTGTTCGCGTGTTTGAGCAAACTTTTTTCCTGTTCGCATGTTCTGGTGCGAACCGAACAGGGGGGTGTTCGGCTCATCCCTAGTGCCAATCATTGAAAATTGATCACATCTGATGTACTGAAAGACTATTTTATTTCTTGAGGCCCTAACAGGGCTGATCCTAGGATCACAGACGCCTGGGTGCAGAAATATTTCTGGCGCCCCCACGTGGGTGTGGTCATCTTACCAACTGCTCCCCTTTACAAATGTTTCTATGGCAACAACTCAAACACAGAGATGTCCCCCTAAGAACTCTTCGTTACCCTGGGATCCTCCCATGATCTTTTAACAATAAAGATAATACAGGAAGAGCGTACACTGAGACCTGGAGGGGAGTCTCTCTGAGACACACAGAGAGGGCTTCTGTTAGAGAATCTGTTAGAAAGAGCCCCCAGACATAATACAGAAGACGGTCAGAGACTGCCGACATAGTACAGGAGATGATCCAAGACTACAGACATAATACAGGAGATGGTCAGAGACTGCAGACATACTACAGGAGACAGTCAGAGACTGCAGACATACTACAGGAAACGGTCAGAGACTGCAGACATAGTACAGAAGACGGTCAGAGACGGCAGACATGGTACAGAATACGGTCAGAGATGGAAGACATAGTACAGAAGATGGTCAGAGACTGCAGATATGATACAAGAGATGGTTAGAGACTGCAGGCATGATACAAGAGATGGTCAGAGACTGCAGACATGTTACAAGAGATGGTCAGAGACTGCAGTCCCTATGGACGTTAGTAAATAATGGCCAATCTGCCCTCTCACCTGACGCAGCGATACAGCAACAACGGTTCCTCTGATCAGGAGTCAGCTCACTCTGAATTGCCCGTGGTGACTCCACTGGGTAGAGCCCAGATCTATATTCTGGCAATGACTCCATTCCTTTCTCCACCAGGGATGGCGCTAGGCTGTGTGGCTTTCCCTCATGTGGCGCAGGGCAGCGGGGTTCTCTCTCTGATGGTGTTCCCTCAGCACTGTCCTCTCCCTATGGAGTCCTGGGTACACTTCCCTGAAAGCTTTCCCAGGCTATCTCTCACATTCAGCTGAGCATGCTGTGTGGGCTGCAGTTTCTGTGTTACAGTGGGGCTGCCAGTCCTTGGGACTACATGTCCCACAATCCTCTTCTTTGCTCCTTTTTTTTTCTTCCATGGCCGATATGAAGGCAGGGGAAGAAACATAGTGCGCCGCTCACTAGTACAGCAGCGCGCACGAGGAGGAGAGGGAGAGGGGAAACAAGAGCCCATGGCTGCAGTGGCGTTACAAGCTTGGTGTCACCCAGTGTGGTAAAACATGGTATCACCCCCTCCACCAACTACAGACGCCCCTCAGTACAGACCCCCCTCCACTAAGTATAGACCCCCCCACTAAGTATAAACCCCTCCCTTCCTCATTATAGACCCCAGGACAAAATATCCCCCTTTATCAGAATAGACCCCCCTCAGGACAAACCACCCCTCCTCCATTAGTACAGACCCCCCTCAGGACAAGCCACCCCCTCCATTAGTACAGAACCCCCCAGAACAAACCACCCCCCTCCATTAGTACAGACTCCCCCAGGACACACCACCCCCTCCATTAGTACAGAACCCCCCAGAACAAACCACCCCCCTCCATTAGTACAGACTCGCCCAGGACACACCACCCCCTGCATTAGTACAGAACCCCCCAGAACAAACCACCCCCCTCCATTAGTAAAGACTCGCCCAGGACACACCACCCCCTCCATTAGTACAGACCCCCTTCAGGACAAACCACCCCCCTCCATTAGTACAGACCCTCCAGGACAAACCACCCCCCTACATTAGTACAGACCCCCCTCAGGACAAACCATCCCCTCCATTAGTACAGACCCCCCCAGAACAAACCACCCCCCTACATTAGTACAGACCCCCCAGAACAAACCACCCCCCTCCATTAGTACAGACCCCCCACGACAAACCACCTGCCCCCTTCCATTAGTACAGACCCCCCAGGACAAACCACCACCCTCCATTAGTACAGACCCCCGCAAAAAAACACCTGCCCCCTTCCATTAGTACAGACCCCTCCCAGACAAACCACCCCCCTACATTAGTACAGACCTCCCAGGACAAATCACCCCCCATACATTAGTATAGACCCCAGGACAAACCACCTCCTCTACATTAGTACAGACCCCTGAGGGCAAACCACACCCCCTGCATTAGTACAGACCCCCCAGGACAAATCACCCCTCCTACATTAGTACAGACCCCCCAGGACAAATCACCCCCCTACATTAGTACAGTCCCCCCAGACAAATCACCCCCCTACATTAGTATAGACCCCCCAGGACAAACCACCCCCCCACATTAGTACAGACCCCCCCAGGACAAACCTCCCCCCCTACATTAGTACAGACCCCCCCAGGACATACCACCCCCCTGCATTAGTACAGACCCCCCAGGACAAATCACCCCCCCTACATTAGTACAGACCCCCCAGGACAAATCACCCCCCCTACATTAGTACAGATCCCCCAGGACAAATCACCCCCCTTACATTAGTACAGACCCCCCCTCCATTAGGCTAATTAAAAACACCCGGGCGGCAGCTGGAGAGGAGAGGACGGTGTGCAGCAGAGCCG
Source organism: Lithobates clamitans (assembly GCA_037952925.1). Lineage (NCBI taxonomy): Eukaryota > Metazoa > Chordata > Amphibia > Anura > Ranidae > Lithobates > Lithobates clamitans. The sequence goes on from JBBGZY010000415.1 coordinate 6,185,817, forward strand.
CCCGGGTGGAGAACAGAGCTCAGGCTTGGGCAGCAGGCAGAACTCGGAGTTACACACAGGAGAAGTGGAACACCTTGGGCTCGGACCGCCCTCCCCCCGTGACGTCACGGCGCGGCCACAGCTGGTCTCTCTCTGAACACAGAGACAGCCGCTTCGGTCTCCGGCTGTCTCGCTCTCCTCCTCTGACAGGAGGAGGGAGGGGGGATGGTGGGCACAGCGGTGGCAGTGGCGGTGACCGGCGGAGAGAGCTGCCTACGGACAAGGAGAGAAGGAGGGAGGGGAGCACTCTGGCGCTTCAGCGCCCCCACCTATGTGGCGCCTGGGTGCACTGCACCCCGTGCACCCCCGGCCAGGATCGGCCCTGGGCCCTAACATACCAAGACAGTACACATACCCCCCAAATTACCCCTTTTTAGAAAGTAGACCATCAAAGATATTTAGTAAGAGGCATGGCAAGTTTTTTGAAGTTGTCACTTATTCCCACAATTTTTTTGAAAATGTGTTCTTTTTTGTCACAAAAATGTCATATTAACAAGTTATTTCTAACACACAGAATATGCATACTTGCAACTACACTCCAAAACACATTCTGCTACTCCTCCTGAGTATGTTGATACCACATGTGTGGGACTTTTTACAGCCTAGTCACATAGGAGGTCATTTACTAAGATGAATGCACTGCGCTGGTTCAGACCTTAATTGGTGCGCTGGATAAATCCTTAATTGAGCGTGTGAACTGGCGCACACACAGCAGTATCTACACGCGAGAATGTTTCCAGCGCAATGCCATCGCGCTGGTTCTCGGTGAGGTACATCTTCCTATTAAAGCAGAGCAAGAAAAACCGGCATGGGTTCCCCCTCCGGGTGCATACCAGGCCCTTCGGTCTGGTATGAATTTTAAGGGGAACCCCAATGCCAAAAATACAGCATGGGGGGTCCCCCCAAGATCCATACCAGACCCTTATCTGAGCACGCAGCCTGGCCGGTCAGGAAAGGGGGTGGGGATGAGCGAGCACCCCCCCTCCTGAACCATACCAGGCCGCATGCCCTCAACATGGGGGATGGGTGCTTTGGGGAAGGGGGGAGCGCTACGGCATGGGGTAGGGGTACCATGTACCCCATACTCATTCACATAGGGTGGGGGGCTGGGATCTGGGGGCCCCCTATTAAAGGGGGCACCCAAATTCTGATAAGCCCCCCGCCCTCAGACCCAGACAACCAACGGCCAGAGTTTTTGGGAAGAGGCTCTTGTCCTCATCAACATGGGGCAAGGTGCTTTGGGGTGGGGGGGCTGCAGAGCGCCCCCCTTCCCCAAAGCACCCATACCCCATGCTGAGGGCATGCAGCCTGGTACGGTTCAGGAGGGGTGGCGCTCGCTCGTCCCCACCCCCTTTCCTGACTGGCCGGGCTGTGTGCTCGGATGAGGGTCTGGTATGGATCTTGGGGTGGGACCCCACACCGTTTTTTCATTTTTTAAGGGGGTTCCCCTTAAAATCTAAACCAGACCGAAGGGCCTGGTATACACCCGGAGGGGGAACCCATGCCGGTTTTTTATGTAAAATTTGGTGTGGAGTTCTCCCTCAAGATTTATATCACAGTGCCGGGCATTGGCGGGGATCCAAGTCGGATCCCTGTGCTTGTCGCTCATTGGGAAAGAACAAAACATTTTTTCCTTTCCCAATGAGCGAGTCAGCTCGACGCTGCTATCCGCAGCTGACACAGGGTGCTGCAATTACCTGCGGTTATGTGCGGATAGCTGCACTAAATCGCTCCTGGACGCAGTCAATTCTATTTTTTATATCCGCACCAAACCGCATGTAATCAAAACTCAGCTAAACGCAGTATGTGAATGGGGCCATAGGAAAGCATTGTGTGCGTTTAGCTGTGGTAGAAAATGCAATTCTATCCATCCGCCCATTTCACACTGGGGCGTTTTTCAGGCACTATAGCGCTAAAAATAGCACCTGAAAAACGCCCTAAAGAAGTGTCTCTATTCACTCCAGTGTGAATCGGGCTTTCACACTGGAGCGGTGCACTAGCAGGACAGTAAGTTTTAACCCCCCCGGGGCAGTTTTAACCCCTGCTAGCGGCCGAAAAGGGGTTAAATCCGCCCGCTAGAGCGGCACTCTGACAGGTCTGTCCCAGCACAGTGTTTGTCCCTGCACAGTGTGCAGGGACAGACCTGTCATCTGCCTGCTCAGCGGGGATCGACGGAGCGATCACCCACTGAGCAGAGCGGGCTCCGTACACGGACACGTCCATGTGAAAGAGCCCTAAGACCAATGCCCTTTGTACAAAAATCCACGGGAAAGTTTGTACAAAGTCCCATCGTGTGTATGAGGCTTAAACACCAACCAAACTGTTACTTAGGTAACAGCGATCACAGGTCAATTAGTTTCAGTATAAATCACTCAAATAGGAAACATAAAGGGAATACAAAGACACTGAATTTCAAAAGAGCCAACTTCCCTAAACTACAAACCTTGCTAAAAGGCATAAATTGGGATAAAATATTAGGAACAAAGAATACGGAGGAGAGATGGGTTTACTTTAAGAACATATTAAATAAGGGCATTAGCCAATGTATCCCATTGGGTAATAAATTTAAAAGAGTGAACAAAAGTCCTGGATGGCTTAACTCCAATGTAAAAATGCATATAAAAGCAAAGGAGAAGGCCTTCAAAAAATACAAGGTTGAGGGAACATCCTCAGCATTCAAACTTTATAAAGAATACAACAAGAAATATAAGGGTGCAATAAGGACAGCTAAGATAGAACATGAAAGACACATAGCGGAGGAGAGCTAAAAAAATCCCAAGAAATTCTTTAAGTATGTAAACAGTAAAAAAGGGAGGACAGACCCTATTGGCCCCATAAAGAATGAGGAAGGACATCTGGTTACAAAGGATGGGGAGATGGCGAAGGTATTGAATTTATTCTTCTCCTCAGTCTTCACGAGTGAATCGGGGGGCTTCAGTAACCAAAACTGCAGTGTTTATCCTCATGACACAACACAGGAAGCACCTCCATGGTTAACAGAGGACAGAATTAAAATTAGACTTGAGAAACTTAACAAATAATAAATCACCGGGACCAGATGGCTTGCATCCGAGGGTACTTAGGGAACGCAGTCAAGTGATTGCCAGATCGTTGTTCCTAATTTTTACAGATAGTCTACTGACTGGAATGGTACTAGCTGATTGAAGAAAAGCCAATGTAGCACCAATATTTAAAAAGGGCCCAAAATACATCCCTGGGAATTACAGACCGGTTAGCCTAACATCAATAGTATGTAAACTCTTGGAGGGGGTGATAAGGGACTATATACAAGATTTTAGTAATAAGAACGGTATCATTAGCAGTAATCAGCATGAATTCATGAAGAATCGTTCTTGCCAAATCAATCTATTAACCTTCTATGAGGAGGTGAGTTGCCATCTAGATAAAGGAAGGCCCGTAGACGTGGTGTATCTGGATTTTGCAAAAGCATTTGACACAGTTCCCCATAAACGTTTACTGTACAAAATAAGGTCCATTGGCATGGACCATAGGGTGAGTACATGGATTGAAAACTGGCTACAAGGGCGAGTTCAGAGGGTGGTGATAAATGGGGAGTACTCAGAATGGTCAGGGGTGGGTAGTGGGGTTCCCCACGGTTCTGTGCTGGGACCAATCCTATTTCATTTGTTCATAAACAATCTGGAGGATGGGATAAACAGTTCAATCTCTGTATTTGCAGACGATACTAAGCTAAGCAGGGCAATAACTTCTCCGCAGGATGTAGAAACCTTGCAAAAAGACCTGAACAAATTAATGGGGTGGGCAACTACATGGCAAATGAGGTTCAATGTAGAAAAATGTAAAATAATGCATTTGGGTGGCAAAAATATGAATGCAATCTATACACTGGGGGGAGAACCTCTGGGGGAATCTAGGATGGAAAAGGACCTGGGGGTCCTAGTAGATGATAGGCTCAGCAATGGCATGCAATGCCAAGCTGCTGCTAACAAAGCAAACAGAATATTGGCATGCATTAAAAGGGGGATCAACTCCAGAGATAAAACGATAATTCTCCCACTCTACAAGGCCCTGGTCCGGCCGCACCTGGAGTATGCTGTCCAGTTCTGGGCACCAGTCCTCAGGAAGGATGTACTGGAAATGGAGCGAGTACAAAGAAGGGCAACAAAGCTAATAAAGGGTCTGGAGGATCTTAGTTATGAGGAAAGGTTGCGAGCACTGAACTTATTCTCTCTGGAGAAGAGATGCTTGAGAGGGGATATGATTTCAATTTACAAATACGGTACTGGTGACCCCACAATAGGGATAAAACTTTTTTGCAGAAGAGAGTTTAACAAGACTCGTGGCCACTCATTAAAATTAGAAGAAAAGAGGTTTAATCTTAAACTATGTAAAGGGTTCTTTACAGTAATGCCCCGTACACACGGTCGGATTTTCCAATGGAAAATGTCCGATCGGAGCATGTTGTCGGAAATTCCAACCGTGTGTGGGCTCCATCGGACATTTTCCATCGGATTTTCCGACACACAAAGTTGGACAGCAGGAGATAAAATTTTCCGACAACAAAATCCGATCGCGTCAATTCCGACCGTGTGTGGCCTGTTCCGACGCACAAAGTGCCATGCATGCTCAGAAGAAATTCCGAGACGGGACAGCTCATTCTGGTAAACTTAGCATTCGCAATGGAAACAGCACTTTCGTCACTGTGCAATGTTAAAAATGGTTTAATACAGCGCACTCTCTTCTTCTTTATAATGTGACAAGAATTAAGTAGTTTTGCTGCTCATATTCACACACACTTCTCACAAACTTTTATTTGTGTTTTTTTATTGGGATTCCCTGAATATATTGTTATTAGTTGTCACATCTGACAGTTTTATATTAATTTTTTTTTTTTTTTTTTTTGGATTTTAAGCCTTTTTTTTTCTTTAATGTTTGAATTTTTTCAAAGGCTGATCTTTGTTCAATGTTATTTTTATTTTTACTCCCGAATATTTTTGTCTGTGTTTTGTGTGTCAAGTTACCCCAACACCATTGATATCTTTTATTATTTAATCTCAAGGAGATTGTTTGGTGTTGGTGTCCCTTGTTCATTTCACATTGTATATTTGAAATGTACCTGAATCCTCACAAACCAACTGTCCTTTTTGAAGTAAAACACATAGGAGAGTATAATTCAAAACAAAAATCCTTTATTAAGGGATCAGAACCAAACAAAGAGTAAGGCAACACTTGATCAACATGAGAAATTAGCGAAGCCTGGTACCCCCACGGCAGACATCAATTCTTCAACATCAAAATTGGTGGCCTGAGGAGTCCATATGTAAGGGAGGGCAGTCTGGTCCAGAATTCGCAGAGATCCGGATAGCAGCAGATGACATCTGTGTCCCCAGGCTGTGGTACCACAAGAGGCTGCATTTTTTGGCTGACCAGACTGAAACCAGGGCAATCACTGTCTGGTCTTCCTTCCACGCTTCCTTACGGGCTGTGGCTGTGCAGTTGGACATGTGGCAGGAGGAGGAGTAGGACCTGGAGGAGGAGGAGGACTGGGAGGACCTGGAGGAGGACTGGGGGGACATGGAGGAGAGGGAGGAGGAGGAGGAGGACCTGCAGGAGGAGGAGGAGGACCATCACAAAGGTGTGTCTGAGGTGTCATTTGGCACCTCATACCTTTCTCAAGAGCCTCTAATATGAGGGCCTCACACATGGCTTGTTGGCCCTCCTCCATCCTCTGCATTTTATATGCAATGACGGCAGCAATGTCCTCCTGCACGGTCTGTCGTGCCCCCAGGACCTCTGTAGCCCTCCAAAAGAGTCCTCCGGTAGGGCACTCCTCCTACTGCCACTTTCTCTTTTCAGGGGGGGTGGAGGGACCTGCAGATCAGCCAGCCGGCTCGGCCTGGCCACCTCCTGGCTGAGACTTCCCTGTGTATGAAAAAGGGACATGGTTTTAGTTTTTGCTTCATCAATCACAATCCTAAATTAGTACTCCCAACTAACATCTAGTTAACATCATTGATTGGACAAGCAGAAATATTTAGAGGAATGCTATACCTGGCTCAATCTGGGCTCCTCCACATGTGGCCTGGAAGGCCCAGGTTGGGCGTCAGAAGCCTCAGCCGGGGGGGAAGGAAGCGTGGAAGGAAGACTGGAGAGGGATAGCCTGGGTTCAGTCTGGCCTGCCAGAAAGTGCAGCCTGTCATAGTACAACATCCTGGGGACATAGATGTCATCTGCTGCTCCGGATCTCTGTGAATCCAGGACTTTCTTGGGCTCCCTTAGATATGTGCTCCTCAGGCAACCAATTAATATCTTTAAATAGGTGATGTCTGCCGTGGGGATCACCTGCTTCACAATTTCACACAATTGCTCCAGTGCTGCCTTCCTCTTTGCTTGGTTCTTGAAATGGGGGTGGTTAATCTCCCACAGACAGGGCAGCTCACTTAGCATCTCTACGAATACTGACATGAAGTCATTATCTTTGAGTAGCATATCCATGTTCACTGCAAGACACAACACAAGACAAAGCCTAATGTCAGACAAAACTCTCCTAATCTTGTTACAATATAGGCCTCAATCTAGAAGCAGTATAGGCACAAGTTTGTCTCTTACCTTCGTTCTTACGATCTGCGCGTCCATTGCTCCTTCCTCCGCTCACAGATCGTACGTAATACGTTCTTACGATCTGCGCGTCCAATGCTCCTTCCTCCGCTCACAGATCGTACGTAATTACGTAATAACGTAATGCGTTACGCTTTATACACACTGCGCATGCGTGTAACTCCGCCCGCCCCGACGTTCTTTCTATTCTATTCCCCGCCCCTTTTCGTTTGGCGCAGTGGGGGAAGAGCACATGGCTGAGTCACAGCAGGTGCGTGCTAATTGCAGGAACGAGGAGGAGGAGGAGGAAAGCCCGGATCCGGACACGTCCCGATCCAGAAGGAGACGTTTTAAAGCCACAAATATGTCCTTTGGGGAGATGTTGGAGATGGTCGACATCATGAGGAAGTCCGACTATGACGGGAAGTATGGGCCTTACCCCAACCCCAATATCCGAAAGGCCAAGATCATGGCGAAAGTGATCAGGAGTCTTCTGAGGAATTTCGCGGTCCGAAGATCGAAAGATCAGCTCCGAAAGCGGTGGTCAGACCTGAAATTGAGAGAGCCAGAGCAGTACCGAAAGACCCGGAGAGTGCTGCAAAAAAGTAAGTAGTTGTGCTGTGTTCCTATTCTTTCTGTCTTTATTCTGTTCGCTCTGCTCCATATGCTTTTATTAATTGTAACGTTTAAAAGGGCAACTTTAATGTTCATGGGCCCATTATTCGTTCGTATCAAACATTTTTCTTTCGGCCTCTAAAACATCATTGTTTAGGCCATATGCATTTTCCCACATTTTTTTTGGGCCTACTTGGATGCCAAATATTTGTTTGTGTAGATGGGTTTGTTACTAGAATTAAATGCAAACTAGATTCTGAGTAAGGAGAGGACACTGAGCAGCTGTTTTCACATCTGGACACTGGAGCACTAGTGTGGGACCCCAGAACACCATTTTTATTAGGGGGGCCACACAGGTGCTCCAGTGGATACTATAGGGGGGCTACATCTGTGAAGCTTGTACCAAACAGTATTGCAGCTTGACAAAGGGCAATAAAAAAAATACATCTTGGAACTCTGCTAAAATAGACAATTGTACACCACTTCCAAGCAATGTTTCCTATTTCTAGTTCTGCCATCAAATATCTGTGTGCTAATTATACCATTTTTGTTTTACATAGGGGAGAAAAGACTCGGAGGGCACCCCTCATCCGAGGAGACCACAGACCCCCCCACCTATGGAAGAAGGTGAAATACCCCCAAACGAAGAAGAGCAGGAGGAAGAAGAAGATGTGGTGGAGATTGGCACCACAACAGGTGAGTGCAGATTTTTAATACCTGTTTTTGTTTTGTTTCTCTCTTTTTAGGTGATCGTGATGTGAGGGATCCAGAACGCTTTACTTCAGAAAGTGCCCAGATCCTGATCGGGGAGATCATGGGGTGTAATCTCGAATTGCACAACATACAGCAAAAAATCAATGATGTTATTAAAAAAAATAATAACATCATTGATGTTTTGGGGCGAATTTAAAACTCCACAAAATATATTTTTGGGATTGTGGTCCAATTTTTAAAATCTTTTTCCAATGTTTTGAAAAGCCAAATTTGGAGGATGCACACAGTGTGTCAACATGTGCTATCTGCCATCACGGGAGATCAATGGACGCGTTTTGGGGGTGCAACCCCTTCCTCAATTATAAAGTAGCGTTGAGGAAGGGCTTGCTCCCCCAAAACAGGTCCCTTGATCCCCCCTGATGGCAGATAGCACATGTTGACATTCGTAAATTGGTGTGCATCTTCCAAATTTGGCTTTTCCAGGGGTGATTTCCCCCCATCTGAACGCTATATCAAACACAGTTCCTAAATACTGATGTCTGATATAGCCTTCAGGTTTTACCTAATGTGAACTTTGTAAGTTCAAGTTTTTTGGCTCTCTTGTTGGTTTTACACAGGCCTGTTTTATCTGAAATGGACATTTCGATTTTTGATAATGCTACTGCAAAAATTGTTATACAACAAACATGTTGGTTTGTTTTAAAAACCTTTGGTAAATGCACATGTGATTGTGCAGGTATAAAAAAGTGGCTTACTCAAGAATGTGTGGATTATTGTCTCAACACTACAACACTTTTGGGGTGATGTAATAGCTGTTTTATGCAAAAATGTGGGTTATTTCCTAAGGGAAAATCCTCTTTGCACTACAAGTGCAGTTTCAGTGCAGTTGCAAGTGCACTTGTAGTGAAATGTGTTTTTGCATTTAGGAAATACCAGCCAACAGTGCTTTGTATAAGGTTACCCAATCACGACATTTTCTGCACTCAAAACATTTATGTCAGGGTCAGCTAAAACAAACACAAGCAGTAAATGTCCACAAAGAATTTCTTTTTTTTTTTTATAAAAAGGCTTCACATATTGTCTGGCATATTGATAGCCCCCCTACCCGCAAAGAACTCCAGGTAGCGTAACCGGACATCACGGGCACTCAGGGAGGGCAAGCCAGGACGGCCACTTTCAAGCACCGTCAGTGTGGTTTGATGTAGGATTCCGGCCTCAGGCCCAACTGAGCCAGCATAGTTGGCCGAATGTTTCCTTAAAAAATTATGGAGAACACAGCACGCCAGTATAATATGGTTCAGTTTATACTCCGCCATATGGATGGGTGTCAGAAATAGTCGGAACCGACTGGCCAGGATTCCAAATGTGTTCTCCACCACTCTTTGGGCTCTGTCCCGGGGTGAGGGTCCTCATCGGGAATGGCCGCATCAGGTGGTCCCCCAGCGCAAACGCTTCATCAGCAACGAACACGAATGGGAGTCCTTCCACATTGTCCTCTGGAGCTGGCAAGTCCAAGCTGCCATTCTGGAGACGCCTGTAGAACTCCGTCTGGGTGATGACTCCACCATCGGACATCCGGCCATTCTTCCCCACGTCCACATACAAGAAGTCGTAATTAGCCGACACCACCGCCAACATCACTATACTATTAAACCCCTTGTAATTATAATAGTACGACCCCGAGTTGGGTGGTGGGACGATGTGGACGTGTTTCCCATCAATTGCCCCTCCGCAGTTAGGAAAGTCCCACCGCTGGGCAAAGTAGGAGGCCACAGTCTGCCATTCCTGTGGCGTGGAAGGAAACTGTTGAGGAAAAAACAATAAATATTACTTTTTTTTCACAGAAACATGGCAAGCAAATTATACACAAACATTATGGGGCAACCTCCAGATAGCATTTAGTAAGGGGAATTTAACAAGGCCAAAGTATAAGGTACACCTATCATATTCCCCCTCCCCCCTCTCATGGGCCATTTCTAACATTATAGGGGGTGTGTGGAAATCTTGGACAGGTAACCCTCTTCACTTCATTGAGAGATGAATGCCTAAATAATGGGTATTACTTGGAACAGACCTCCTTAGTTACACTATTGGCAGACCACTGGACAGGTAAGAAGTGTCATAATACAAAGATATAAATACACACTGTACACATTTGAGGACATTTGGACATTCTGCTATTACCTATCAAGATAATAATAGGATACAAAAACTTTAAAAAGTACCATTGTAAAGTATACAGGCAGGCCCTTGCACTACATGCTTTGGGTAATTCATCCATAAATCTGACCAGTAAAGAGGTGGGTATAGTGTGTATGGGTTTGGCAAAGTCAGCAGATAGATGGTTGAGGATAGAGAATTGGAATCAGCTGACTTAGCAGTTGGGGGGAGGGAGGGTTACTAAAAATTATTTGGGGATACCACAAAAAAAAGCCTCTGCCTGAATTTAAATCAAAAATTACATTTTCAAACATTTTAGGGGGTGTTTGGGGTAAAGCACTACTATGGAGCTGATAAAATACATTGTTAAGTGACTACATGAGGTGAATATAGGGCAGGAGACACCATGCTGGGGAGGTTAGTGAAGGGCAAATATGTATGAAGGACAGAAAATAATAATTACATAAAAATCCAGCATGCATGAGAACAAAGGGGACATTCACAGCATATTACAATTATGGTAATTAGGGAATGAGGAAAGAAATACAATATATTATCAAACATTCAAAACAATAAAATGTGATATAAAAGGATAAAAATCTTACCTTCATATACTCCTTCTGTAGGACCTGGATGATGGCAGAACAGGTCTCTGGGATGATGATACCCAGAGCCTGGGAGGAGATGCCTGTCGAGAACTTCAAGTCCTGCAGGCTTCTCCCTGTCGCCAAGTACCACAGGGTAGCGATGAGCCTCTGCTCCGGAGTGATGGCTTGCCTCATGCAGGTATCCTGTCTGCTAATATAAGGGGTCAGCGAAGCCAACAAACGGTGAAACACGGGGTCCGTCATCCTGAGAAAGTTCCTGAAATCATCAGGATTATTCTCACGGATCTCACGGAGCAAAGGCATATGAGAGAACTGGTTACGCTGAAGCAACCAATTCTTGGTCCATGAACTCCTCCCCACCCTGTTCATGGACTGGACTTGTGTCAAGGTCAGGACCCCAACACCAAGCCCCCACACAGCACGAACTCTACGAGGAGTACGCATACGAAACATGGCTGGAAAATGGTCGGCTGCTCAGAACGAAGTAACAGAACGCACTGAAGAACAGCAAGGCCTGTGAAGAGCGACCTGAAAAACAGTAACGAACGAACAAGAATACAATGACTACCTAAAGTCACGCGTAACTTTCTTGCACGCACTGAAGAGCAGATACAAACCCACAAGCACAAACTGAACGGCAGAAAATGATCTGAAAGCCACGAGTCTGAAAAAGCGCAAATCATCTCTCACCAAACTTTTACTAACACGAGATTAGCAAAAGGAGCCCAAAGGGTGCCGCGCTTGGTTCTGAACCGGCCTTTTCTAGTCTCGTCGTATGTGGTGTACGTGACCGCGTGGTTGACGATCGGAAATTCCGACAACTTTGTGCGACGGTGTGTAGGCAAAACAAGTTTGAGCCAACATGCGTCGGGAAAAAATCCTAGGATTTTGTTGTCGGAATGTCCGAACAAAGTCCGACCGTGTGTACGCCCTATAAGAGCGGCAAGGATGTGGAATTCCCTTCCACAGGTGGTGGTCTCAGCGGGGAGCATTGATAGCTTCAAGAAACTATTAGATAAGCACCTGAATGACCACAACATACAGGGATATATAATGTAATACTGACACATAATCACACACATAGGTTGGACTTGATGGACTTGTGTCTTTTTTCAACCTCACCTACTATGTAACTATGTAACTATGTATGTAACCAGAAATTCAAATTTTCATATCTTTAAAGGTCACCATACACTGGCCAATCAGTTAGATCTTCCATAAATTAGATTCAGTGCAAATACCTGTTTGGTTTTCTACAATTACCAGTAATTCTTACCGGGCATCTTCCTATTACCGCTTTAGCCTAATGCTCCCTTTCCACTATTTCAAACCCAAAGTTGCGTGATTTACAATGTGTTTTTTCGGCTTGTTTTCCACTATTGCAACTTGTCTTGCCACTAGGGACTGAAAAGTTGCATCGCAAGTTCTACCCCATGATTTACAATGAGTACCGTTCATAAGTGTGCGACTTCAAGTTGCAGCAACTTCAAAGTAGTCCCTGCACTACTTTGGTCCCACTTTGATGCGACTTGAGGTCCATAGACCTCAAAAATGCACAGGCATTGCTTCAAGTTTTGGCAAAAAGTTGCAGGAAACTCGCGGCAAAAAACACGCAACTTTGGCCTTGCAATAGTGGAAACCGAGCCTTAATGCCATGTCATGCGACTAGTTCAAAACATCTGAGAAAAAGTCGCACTGAAGTTGGAACAAAGTAGTGCAAGAACTTTTTTTGGAGTTGCACCAATTAGAACGGGGGAACATTGAAATACATGTGTTTTGACTTGTCCTGCGACTTCACATGTGTCAAGTCGCACAACAACTCACAGTAGTAGAAAGAGAGCCTAAGGCCACTTGGGACTGAAAAGTTGCATCACAAGTTGTACCCCATGATTTACAATGAGTACCGTTCATATGTGCGCGACTTGCTTACGCCCATGCGCACATGCCGTATACACAGCAGGCACACATCTTTATTACATAAATCCATATTTGGCATGGAAATTAACCACTTGCTTACTGGGCACTTAAACCCCCCTGCTGTCCAGACCAATTTTCAGCGCTGATGAATGACAATTGCGCTGTCATACTTAGCCAAATTTGGTGGTATTTGTTCACCTCTATGTTTTTTTTCTTTTGTTCAAAAAAAAAGAAAAGACAGATTTTTATAAATAATTTTGTATATTTTTGTATATTTTGATATTAAATTTTGCAAACAGGTAATTTTTCTCCTTCATTGATGTACGCTAATGAGGCGGCACTGATGGGCACTGATTGGTTACACTGATAGGCAGCACTGCTTAGGACCACTGGTGGGCATTGATAGGTGGCACTGGCAGGTGGTACTGGTGGGCACAGATGAGACAGAATTGCCACTTTGGGACCAATGTCCCTTGCACCTAAGCCGGTGATCAGCTTTTATTTTTATCCTCATGCTCTCAGCGTGAGGAGCAAAAAAATAAACAATTACCGAGCTTTAGTTTACATCATGTGATCAGCTGTCATTGGCTGACAGCTAATCGCTTGGTAAGGGGCCGGGATCAGCCCTTACTTCGATCTGTGATCACTCGAGTCTCAGTGACTCAGTGCGAGCTCTGCAGGGAGCACACGGGGAGCCCGTCCTATGACAGCCTCCCAGAAATTCAGGTCCACGCTGTGGCCGTCATTTGGCTATAGCACAGACACCAAGTGGTTAATAGAAAAACAGATGCAGATTACTAGGGCTGGCCAAAAATAATGTTTAGAGTCAAAGGCAACTAAGGACTTTCTATTAAAGGTCTAAATGGGCCATTAACATGCATCACACTTGAACTTAGGAATGTGTCTTTGCAAAGTTAAACTAACTTAAATCCTTTCTTATTTTTGCTTGGGGATAGACTGCAGAGGGATTAGAAGTTTTATCAGATGTCTACACCCCTGATAGGGTGAAGACAACTCCCAAATTTTGCCAATTTCTCATTCAAAATTATTCACTTCCTGTCACATAGCCAAACAGGAAGTGGGGTAAAACCCTACCAATGTATGTCCTTGGGGACACACAGGTCAATCTAAATAGTTTCCCCATTCGGGAAATTGCATTTTGCCATGTACATCCCAAATTATTATGTATCTGGGGTTTATTTACTAAAAGGTAAATCCACTTTGCACTACAAGTGCACTTAGAAGTGCAGTTGCTGGAGATCCGAGGAGGACAAGCAAGGAAAAGAAAAAAAACAGCATCTTCTCCTCTACATAATTGGATGATAAAATCACCAGTGCTACCCCTCTGATTTTCATCAACTACACTTGTATTGCAGAAAGGATTTGCCTTTAATAAACCCCAAAATACCTAATAATTTGGGGTGTACACAACAAAGTGCTAGAGTGTAATTTGCATAATGGGGGCACTAGTTAGATTAACCTGTGTGTCCCCAAGGAAAAATATTGTTAGGGTTTTACTCTCACTTCCTGTTTGGCTATGTGACAGAAAGCGAAGCCAATTTTAAGAAAAGGGACACAAAGCCCAACCTTAAAAAAATAAAAAATAAAATTCTTGATTTCCCTCAAATGTCCACAATTAGAATAGGATTGTTTTCAGCTTGATTTTAGTTCAGTGCTCTAAATCATTGCTTCTCAACCCTGTCCTCAAGTACCCTCCAACTGGCCATGTTTGCAGGTTTTCCTTCATCTTGCACAGGTGCTTTAAATCAAAGTCAATGGCTTTGACTTTTGGGCAGCTGTTTTAGATAAGATAAAATTTCCTAAACATGTCCTGTCGGGGACGGGTACTTGAGGACTGAGGCTGAAAACCACTGCTCAAAAAGAAAATTGAATACTTACCACTCTGAAATGTTAATTTCCTGGTCACTATCCATGGCAGAATACACACAATCCATGCATGTGCTACCATGCAGGCACCAAGAAAGTAACTTAAATCTAAAAAAAAAAATAAAAAAGGGATTTGTCTAAGGCTCCTTTCACACGGTCAGACCGTTCAGGTTCACCTGTTAGTTTGGACGGCGGACCTGAATGGGCGCTCCATGCTAGCCTATAGAGCGACGGATGTCAGCAGAGACATGTCCGCTGACATCCGATCCGCTAAAAGCAGACGGATGCCACTACATTCAAATCCGTCTCTGGCGGATTGGACGCTGTCCGTTTTCGTCCGATCTCTCCATAGGCAGAAGCGGCACTTGACAAGCCCCTCCCCGCTCAGTGAGCAGAGAGGGACCTGTCAGCCGCCGGCTCAGCTGAGATCAACGGAGAGATCAGCGGATCCACTTCGTGTGCAAGGGGCCTAAGACATTCCAATCAGCCTAGTTAAGCTGCAGCTGGGAAATCTGTTGCATGGAAAGAATACACATAAAACATAAAAAATTTGAAACAATTTTATTGGTCCAAAAAAAAAACACAGAACTTGGAAAAGAAGCAAGGAAAGCAAAATACCCACATGTATGTTAATTTGAGACACTAACAGAATATGTTTGAGGTTTGACCCTTTTGCAGTGTACATTAACAGGAGTTAAAAGGAGTGCACCCACAAATGGACATCTATTAAGGATTAAAACAACATTAGGCACAGCATCTTGAGAAATTTTAAAACTAATTCAGCACAGACAGTTAAATCAAAGTGAACAATGTAAAAACAACAAAAATTGCCAACATAAAAAAGATTTCATGGTAAAATAACCACCACCCCAAAAAAAACAACAAACCAAAGTAACAAATAAATTGCATAAAAACACATATGTTTTGCAACAACATAATAAACAAAATACAAATAGAAAATACATGTGTTAGAAACTCAATAAGGACACCCAAATGTACACACACAATCTTGGTTCTTTTCAGGGCAAAGTAAAGAATGCTTTCTGCAAGCTTTATATAACATAGGTTTGTGTGCTAATGAGGCAATTGCAAACACATGGACAGTCCATGAAACACACAAAATGCAAGTTCACCCAATGTAGAGACTGAACTTCAAAGTGGGTCCGTTAAGGATGTCCTTAAATTACTAACCCAAAAAACACACTCTGAGCATGCCCAGAAACATCTAAGTGCTGTCCACACACAAAAAGCGCCACCAAAAAAAAAACAAAGTCCCTGAACATGCCCAGACCAACCCAAATGCAGCTAGCACAAAATAAGCCACCCCCTGTTCAAAATTAAGCACATCATCCAGCATGCACCAAAATTACAGATGGGACAAAACACCCCCCAGTCCAGGGGGGCAACTAAAGAGCCTAACATGTGCAAAAGTTATACAACAAATACCATTGCAGTCTAAGGGAACTGACTTGGCAATTTTACTAGTCCCCACTTGGCTGGCTTATCTTCTAGTTATTGGCCTTAAAATGGGTATGGGGGCCCAGGTCCCACCCTAAGGGACATATATCATGGTCACCAATTGGACAACCCCAAAAACGAAACAAGGATAAATGCCTTTAAATATGCCAAATTGCTTAAGGTCCAGTTCACACCAGTGCAGTCCAGTGCATATTTTATGCATCAAAAATGCATGGAAATTTGGTTATATGGTATTCAATGGCATAGTTCACACCAGTGCTTGCAGTTCCAGTGTGTTCCAGTTCCAGAAAAAAAGTAGAACATGCTGCATTTTTTCTGCACTGGACTGTACTGGAAAGCTGTAAAATGCATCAAAAACGCACTGGAACGCACGTGTCCTTATTTAAGGTTAAGAAAAAAGAGGGGGAAATAAAGCCCCCTCATCAACATGGGGACAAGGTGCTTTGGGGGGCTACCCCAAAGCACCCTCCCAATGTTGAGGGCATGTGGCCTGGTACGGTTCAGGAGGGGGGGCGCTCTCTTGTCCCCCCTCTTTTCCTGCGGCCTGCCAGGTTGCGTGCTTGGATAAGGGTCTGGTATAGATTTTTAGGGGGACCCCACGCCATTTTTTAAAAAATTTTGGCGTGGGGTTCCCCTTAAAACCCATACCAGAACTGAAGGGACTGGTATGGATTTTGAGGGGCACCCCCACGCCATTTTTTTTTTTTGGCATGGGGTTCCCCTTAATATCCATACCAGACCTAAAGGGCCTCGTATTGAATTTCGGGGGAACCCCACGCATTTTTTTTTCTTAATTTTAGTTCTTTTCTTAATGCTGTTTTTATCAATGAACCTTTATGTGTTTTGCCGGACCGACATTTCACTATAGCCGCGAAGTGAACCAGCATTAAAAAAAAAAAGTCTAGAGGTGCGCCCGTTCAACCTATGCAAATGCTTTTACGTTGCTTGACATTTACTAAGATTTTGGCGGTGCAGTGAACCAAAGCATTTTAACAAGCGCAAATGCTGTTTGAGCATGGGTGGTGCATAAATTCACCTCCCGCAGCTCTAAATGTATTTGCCAGCGCAGGCGGCTTGTTCGGAGAAAGTTACTTTCTCATTCTATTTTGGGCATATTTGTGACTTGGGCAGTTA
This sequence comes from Lithobates clamitans, assembly GCA_037952925.1. Taxonomy (NCBI): domain Eukaryota; kingdom Metazoa; phylum Chordata; class Amphibia; order Anura; family Ranidae; genus Lithobates; species Lithobates clamitans. Next base: position 6,202,949 of record JBBGZY010000415.1, read on the forward strand.
GTACAACACTGCCTCACATCACCCCACATCACCCCCATAATATTGGCACTTCCAGCTTGTTTAAATTTTAAGTTAAAGATGCTGTGCACCATGTTTATAGTGGCATACCGATTGCCTCTTCCCGTGCGCCGGGAAGAGAATAGTAAATGAGGGATCGCGATGTGTTACCGGCGCAAATGTTTTGTAAATACGAAATCATTTGCGCATCGGCGTGCGCCGCAACTCATGGCACAAATGCTTCATAAATCAGCCCAATAGAGTGACCCAACATCCAAGGACACCTTCTGGCATTATTCACTTAAAGACCAGGCCTTCTGACAATTTTTGTTTACAAGTAAAAATCTGTATTTTTGCTAGAATATTACTTAAAACCCCCAAACATTATATATTTTTTGTAGCAGAGGGCCTAGAGAATAAAATAGTAGGTTTTGCAAATTTTTATGTCATGCAGTATTTGCGCAGTGGTTTTTAAAGTGCAATTTTACACACTAATGCCCTGTACACACGGTCGGACATTGATCGGACATTACAACAACAAAATCCATGAATTTTTTGCGATGGATGTTGGCTCAAACTTGTCTTGCATACACACGGTCACACAAAGTTGTCGGAAAATCTGATCGTTCAAAATGCGGTGATGTAAAACACGTATGTCAGGACTATGAACGGGGCAGTAGCCAATAGCTTTCGTCTCTTAATTTATTCTGAGCATGCGTTGCACTTTGTGCGTCGGATTTGTGTATACACGACCAGAATTTCCGATAACGGATTTTGTTGTCGGAAAATTTTATAGCAAGCTCTCAAACTTTGTGTGTCGGAAATTCTGATGGAAAATGTGTGATGGAGCCCACACACGGTCGGAATTTCCGACAACAAGGTCCTATCACAAAATCCGGCCATGTGTACAGGGCATAATGCATAAATACACTTTGAATACACTTTAATGAATTTCAATGCACAAAAATACAATATAATACCCACATTTTTGGTAAAATGTGTTGCATTGGGTAAATAGATACCAAACATGTCACACTTTAAAATTGCGCACGCTTGTAAAATGGCACCATTTTTAAAAAAATCTCCATAGGCGATGCTTTATAAGCCTTTATTGGTTACCATGTCAGAGTTACACAGGAGGTCTGGTGCAAAAATTATTGCTCTCATTCTGAGGTTTGCTGCGATACCTCACATGTGTGGTGCGATCGCAGTGTGCAGAGCTTTTTTGTTTATTTATTTGAGGGACACTGGTACACTGATAGATGCTTTTTTGCACTTGTACACCGTGACAGATAAAATGTGTGTATAATTGTCTTAATTGGAGAAAATATTCAGACGAAGATAAATTCAATTGGAGATAAAATTCAAATGGCATGGGATCTTCATACACTTTATGGCAGCACTCGGAAGAGCAAAGCAATCTCTAATAACAAAAAAAAAAGATAGGGAGGTACCTCTAAGTGCAGTATGTTTAAAACTTTTAATATCCCAAAGGGATTAAAAACACTTACAAGATTGATGATAAAAAGGAGCTCATCATGATGATCTCCTTTTTATCATCGATCTTGTAAGTGTTTTTAATCCCTTTGGGATATTAAAAGTTTTAAACATATTGCACTTAGAGGGTACACTGGTACAGATGTTATTGTGACACTTGTACAGATGTTTTGTGCACTGGTACACTGGTGCACTGATACAGATGTTTATTGGACACTTGGACAGGGATAGTGTCTCTGTGTGACCGAATACTAAAATCCTTACCTACACAGAGAGCTGTCACAGAGGCTGCAGCATCCCCCCCCCCACACGCACTGAGCTCTCATTGAGCCCAGTGGGGAAAGCTGACACAGAGACACGTGTCTCTGTTTACACTGTTTATTGGCTGTGATTGGAGGGTCAATCACATCACCCATGTCCTGTTCTGTGATGTGCTGTGTCTGGGTTCGTCCACTCAGAATGGCCATGCAGGCATTTATGTACATTGGCCGGGTGGGAGGCGGTTAATAATAAGGAATCCCCCAGATGCTGTCCCCCCTCATGTGCATGAGTTTGGGGTACATGTGTGTAGATTTGTGCTGATATCTTGTTCTGGTGTCTTTCCCTTACAACCCCCTGGGAATGTTCTATAATGTGTGGTAGTAATTTTATGTTCTTCTGTTCATAGGCCTGTTTGAATAAGATCAGTGTGAACAGTAAGCATTTGCAAAGCTTTTAGCAAGCTTTGTTAAAGCTTTTGAAGTACCATTCAGCTCCAGTTTGTAAATGTTGAACACATTAAATTTCTTGAATACAGGGGGAAGTAGCAGAGCAGCAGCCTGTTAAAACCTGAGCAACCCTAAGCAATCAACCCTGCTCCACTGATTACAGTTAGAGATGGGCCGAACACCCTTTGGCTTGGTTTCTGCCAGAACTCTCGAACTCACAAAAGTTTGGACCCGAACGACGAACCCCATTGAAGTCTATGGGACCCGAACAGGAGAAATTAAAGTCACCATTTTGAAGGCTTATGTGCAAGTTATTGGCCATAAAAAGAGTATGGGGGCCCGGGTACTGCCCTGGGGGACATGTACAAATGCAAAAAAAGTTTAAATGAAGCAGTTAACCTTCTAGAAGCCTGGTCAAACAGTTGCAGAAAAATTGGTCTTTCTGTACTGTTGGTACCTCCACCCCATAACTAAGGATGGGCAGAACACCCCGCTGTTCAGTTCACATAAGATCTCCCGAACAGGGGAATTGTGCAAACCCCATTGAAGTCTTTGGGAGCTGAACAGGAAAATCCAAAGTGCCCATTTTGAAGACTTATATGCAAATAATTGGCCATAAAATTCGGTATGGGGGTCTGGATAGTGCCCTGGGACAAAAAAAAAAGATTGTCTCTGCAGGAGCAGTGATTTTAATTATGCTTAAAGTGCAACAATAAAAGTGAACGAATCCTAATATAGCGCCTGGGGGGTCCCCTTAATGCGCCTGTAAAGTGGCATCATGTGTATCATGCATTAAAACATGCTGCAGCAAAAATGACATTTCTAAAGAAAAAAATAGTCAAATCCCATTTAAAATCACTAGCAGTTGCAATTGTCGGCAACCCGGCTATTGAAAAAATAAAGAAAAAAACAGCGTGGGGTCCTCCCAGTCCATACCAGACCCTTCGGGACTGGTATGGAATTGGAAGGGGAACCCTATGCCAATTTTTAAAAAAATGGCGTGTGGTCCCCCCCAAAATCCATACCAGGCCCTTATCCGGGCATGCAGCTTGGCAGGTCAGGAAGGGGGGGGAGCGAGCGAGTGAGCCTAAACCATACCAGGCCACATATCTTCAACATGGGGGCGTGTGCTTTGGGGCAGGGGGGGCGGCATGCACCAGTCCATGATGTCAGAAGGGGTGGTGCCACCGGGTGATGTAGCTAGGTGGCCCCGTTCCTTACCTATATAAGAAATGTCAAAGAATAGAGGAGGCATTTGGCGGAAGGCCTCCTAGGAGGCAAGAGCATTTTTAAACCATACCAGGCCACAATCCCTCAACATTGGGGGGTGGATACTTTGGGGGAGGGGGGCTCTGGAAACTCCAAAGCACCTTGTCCCCATGTTGATGAGAACAACGGCCCTTATACCAACAACCCTGGGGTTCCCCTCCAAATCCACCCTTTTTTTCTTTATTTTTTAACCAGGACTTTTTTTATTGTTCAGCTGTCAGGAAACCTATTGACAGCTGATGACTCATCGGTTGTTAAGGACACCGCAATCGGCTTCCCGGCCCCGCTCCTTAACAGCCAGCATACACTGCACCCTAATTTGGCAAAGCTTTGCCCAATCAGGGCACAGAATGCACTGTGTTCATCTGGGTGAACACCTGGCAAACACCCTGCAGATTAGGGTGTTCGGCGAACATCAGTTTGCCGTTCGCCCATTCCTACCTGTAACCTTCTAGAGGTACTCTTGAAAGCGAGAATTGGCCTTGCTATAAAAAAAAAAATTGACACCCCGTCACACAATTGTGGAAAAATTGGTCTTTGGGTGTTGTTGGTGCCCTCACCCTGTAACCTTCTAGAGGTACTCTTGGTGAAAGCAAGAATTGGTCTTGCTGTAAAAAATTTAAACTTGATGCACCTTGGGTCCTTGAGTGTTAATTGTGCCCATGAAACCTATACCAAAAAAATGATTTCAAGATAAAATCAACGACCACAAAGCTAGACAGCCTAGACAGTTTTATAGCAGAAAAAGTAAACCAGATGGCTGCACTCCAACAAAAATCTCTTTATTAATGTCAGTCCATGCAGCAAAAAGGATAAAACAGATAGCTAGCACGTTTCATACCGTAACTGCTGATGCTTACTCATATCTGAATCTTAAACAAATAACAATGGATTATATATACACATACCAATACATATAACATGGGCTTAATTGAAAGATTGAAAGATCGGCATACACCAATTGCATGTGGCAATCTGACTTTAATTAATACTAAGTATTTAATAAATCAGCTGGAACCATGATCTTTATAGGTGCCATGACAGTCTCTTTCTTAGTGATGCAATTTAGGCAATAAACCCCAAATCCTTACTTTATTACATACATTTTATAATATAAGGATTTGCCAGTAAAAGGACACCTCACCTAAAAACAGTAAGTGAACAGTAAAACCATCAAAAGAAACACATGTACATATGTTCATTGAAGCTGGAGGACGTGTAACACTTGTGAAAAACCTTTGCATAAAATGATATAAGTATCAAAATATCAAAATGTTATGTATATGTATATCTCATCGGTCTAATATCCCATACATGAAAATTAGCCCGCAAGGTTTTCAGTCTTTTCCCTCTCCTTCCTCTCCTTTCTCTCCTCCCTCTCCCTGCTTGTTCCCTGATACATGTGCATTAAATGATTTGATGGATTTGGCCTCTGAATCCGATCCTTGGGGTGCTGAACCAAGGTTGTTACCTGCAGGTATACCTTTTAAACTAAGATCAGATTTTTACCCTGTTGGATCACGCGACAAGGATATGAATTTGTTCCAGAGATTGATTTAGAGGGATCTGACTCATCTAGCCTGTAAGTCTGTGGTGAGTTGTATGCAGGATAATCTTACTGTAGATGAGAAAACAGCAATAAAAGATCTCAAGGATGATGACAGTATTGTCATTAGAAATGCAGATAAAGGAGGGTTAGTGGTCATCATGGATAGTAAGGCTTATAAGATTGAGTCTATGCCTCAGCTATCTGACTCTGGAACATATACATGCCTCAGAGGTGTTTCCACACAATCATTAAAATAAAGGTAGTCAAAACATGCCAGGGTTCGGTAACCAAACCGGGTAATCAAAACAAGCCAGGAAATCTGGGGGAGCCAGAGATCAGCATAGTCAGAGGCAGCAAACAGGATCAGGAACCAGAAGGAACGTCAGCCAGGTAAGTCTTCAACAGGAACACAGCAGAGAGTCTCTAGATATGTTTGACCAAGGCAAAGGCAATTGATGAAATGAACCAGGCAGTTTAAATAGCCAGGAGGGGCTAGCTGTGGGCTTGACTGATGAGCAGGAGATGATCAACAGGTGAGCCACTGTGGAACGATGAGTTCTGGCAATTAACCCGACAGCTGAGCAACCTGAGCACAGGGAAGGAAGGACTGAGAGCCCAGCCCTGACACGATGATGCCAAAACATTGCCTTCCACGTGATGGTACAAAGCTGGAATGGCCTTACGTGAAAAGAAATAGTGACTGGGAACTTGCCTTGTAGTACAGCACAGCAAATTCACAGAAGGGAGCAGAATCCACCAGATCAAAAGGCAAGAGTGGTAATGCCAGCAATTTGGACAAGCTGGAATTTAGATGCTGAGCATGTGGGTGGTAGGGGATGTATTTTTTTTTTTTTTGCACTGCAGCAGCTGGAGCAAAAAAAAATTGCCTGCTATACTCTACAGCTGGTAGTGTTCTGCTGGCAGACATGTTGCAAGGACCCGTGACACCCTTTTCTATACCATCATCAATGTCAGTGGAGGCTGCTGAGAGTTCATGAGATATAGAGAGGTAAGGAGTGAGGAGGAGAAGAATTGTATTGTGTGTGACTTTCGGGTGCTCCTGCCAATGGGCTGAGTGGTGCGAAGTTAAATGCCTTGTCAATCATGTGGTACTCAAATGGCCGGTGTTTTTGCCACGCTTGATCTGCTTGCGGCAGAGATTGCAAATTGTAACAGTGCGATTGGCTGCACATGTGTTGAAAACGTCCCACACATCTGAGCTGTTGGAAATGGACTGGGAGATAACAGCTCCACAATCTTATATAATAGGTTGGCTGCTCTCTACTCTTCCATGATGCCTGCCTCTGGAGGACATTCTGCCTTATTGGGGTTGTGCTTCCCCCTCATTTTCCTACTCTGCTCTATTCACCACCCAAGTCAAGTCAGTGACCTTATCCCCTCCATCCTCATCACTGGAGCAAACTTGGCAATACGCTGCTGCTGGAGGAAAATGACTGCCAATTTGTTGCTTATCAGTGTTCTTCCCTCTCTGTAGGCTCAAAGTACTCCCTTCCACTATCTCAGAACCAACATCAGAATAAAGTACATTTTGTGCATCCTCAAGAAGCAAGTGGCTGACGTTGTGTTCAAATAACTCAGCTGACTCCTCCATGCATGATGCTGGGGCCTTGGCAGGAGTAGCTGTGGACAAGGAGGCAGAATAAGCCACTCTGGCAGCTGTGGTGGATTGCGCACTAGTGCCAGCTTGGGCCATAGAGGATCAGGAGGATGAGGATGGATTAGTAAGCCAGTCCACCACCTCCTCTACATGCTGTGGCTCAATAACATGGGCAACATCACTAAACAGGGATAAAGGTGCTCTGCCTGAGGACTGACCACATCCACTTTTGCCTGTGTACACAGGTGCTGCTGGCCCCCTCATAGTGGCATGGGAATGTCTGCCTATCTTTGTTGGTCTCCCAGACATGATGGGGGGCTTATTACCCAAATTTTATAGATACTGTGAAATGTGTAATTGGATGCACTTTTTTTAATGAAAAGTGGTGTTTGGTGCACTATAAATTGAGGACTGTCACTGACAGAAACGTAAAAACCATTAAAAAAAAAAAAAAGTGGGAACACCAGCATCACAGTCAGAAAACTATGGCTAACAATTAAAAAAAAAGGGGGCAGGCAAGGGAGAAAAAAACACACAGCAACCAAAAAAAACTCTACAATCAAATGTCATGTAAAGCTGTGTTAAACACTGCACTACACTAACACACTACACTGACACACTATTTACACGCACTATACTAACACTAAACTAACACTCTACATTTAGAATCACAATAAGTGAAGACACTAACTACTAGTAGCAAACTGATCCCTGCTCTATCTATTTCCATTTCAACACACTAAAAAGAGATTTCTATTGGAAGTTAGCTTTTACAGTGTGCAGTAGGACTATGAGCACTGAGACTGTGATTGGAGAAAGTAATCATCACTTTGTCCAATCAGGGCTCTGACAGTGCTAATTGGCAAAGGTCATGTGCAAGGCTTCATCCAATTAGGGCTCTAGAATGCACTGTGAAGCCGAGCTACCCGAGCTACCCGCAAATTTGGATGTTCGCCATCATCTCTAATTAAAGAGGAGCCAAACTAAATTTCCCTCACAGCCTTTCCTTAACCCAGGAGTGTGCTACATGTTTATGTGGAAAGATTGTCTACAAAGTATCTTCTAAGTTTTTTATTCAGTTCATTTTGGTGTTGGTCAACTCTCAGAAGGCTCTTGTAGAGATTTTAGTAAAAAGCCTTCTGGGTCCTGTGTCCCAGTTGAAGTTTCAAAGTTAAAGGAGCATAGTCAGATGTGGTCATGGGTTCAATTGACACAGTTATAATGGAGATGAGAAGACGTTGCTGGAAGAAGAACTACTCCAGGTTTGAACAGAATTGATGTGTCACTGAGTGTAGTCCTTAGATGAAACATGTGAAGCGTATCATGCATCCACTAATCTTTCTAACTGGAGAGCTTTTTAAAAGCAATTCATATAAGAGTACACTAAATGAGATGCACCTCGAGAGATGAGGGTCTAGAGACAAATTGAAGTCACCCCTCCATGACCAGCATTCCTTCCACAAATTGGGACAGTTTGTTCAGGTAGGATTTCAGGAAGCAGATATTGCCTGTATTCAGAAAATATTCACTGGGCAGTAAAACAGGGGTGCCATTTAAAGTACTTTTAAGGAAAGTAATTTTAACCATAACCCTGTGTACTCCAGTTCCAGCTCTGTAGATGTTGGTTTGTACAGGAAGAAACTGAGTATTCCTTTTATGGGTGTTATGCAGGTCACCCCTACCTGTGACTTTTGGTATCTCTCAGATTTTAAAGTTGTTGTGGCACTTGTTTTTATTCATGCTGCCTTCACTAAACCATGACTTCCATTTTTTTTCAAACGCTGACTGCAAAAACAACCTTAGTTAATACATACCTCTTCCAATGTCCACACTGGTGTTTTTATGATACTGAATATTTTCACTGTGCATAGCTGGTGTTGACTGCGCTACCATCTGAATCAATCTACTTATACATCAATAATTAATATTGACTATTAATATCACCACTTAAATTTATCACTCTATGAATCATATATAAATGATGACGCAATCATTATTTGCAAACCGCGTAGAGGCTGCTGGGAAATCACACATGACGCCACAACGTCATCCCCCATCAGGCGAAAGCGAGGCTTGGTCCGCAAGCCAGAACATGAGTGGGAACGAGGAGTGTTGCGCACGCTGGCGAAGCAGATAGACGGCGACCTTTGTCATCCATACAAACTGCTGGGTCAGCTTGATGCCGGCATATGGGCACCGGCAACATGTGAGTTGTATAGCCTTTGTTTTTATATATATCTTCAATAAATGGTTTTAGCATATTGCACTATGTATGCCATTCTGTTTCTTATGAGGACGGATTGAACAGCATCGGTGACAGCTCTAAGTGGATTGGTTATCCCTTAATGAACCGAGGGCTTGTATGTATTTGTATCTGGTGAGTGGCCATTTTTTATGCTGTGGTGGTGTTGGCACTGAAAAGCATTTTAAATAATAAGGAGAAAACAGAGCACCATATCAACACAACGGCAGTGGATAACCCCTATAGGGACCCATGTTTTTTATCAGCACAAGTGTATTTAAACCGGACTGTACACAATTGTATTTTATTTATTTATATATGATTCATAGAGTGATAAATTTAAGTGGTGATATTAATAGTCAATAATAATTATTGATGTATAAGTAGATTGATTCAGATGGTAGCGCTGTCAACACCAGCTATGCACATATTTACACATTTTTTCACAAGTTGAAGGAATTTTTTGTCTGCAGCAGCCTAAGGGTTTTTTTTTTTTTTTTTTTTTTTTTTTTTGCTTATTGCACAATTTATGTTAATTTTTTGGATTACTGAATTTCACATTGTAGCACTACGTATTGTGCGCCGGTGACACACTCATTACATGAATATTTTCACTGCCTTAAAAATTCTTAGAATCCAATAATTCCAAGCATGTCAGAACCATGGGGCTCTG